>JARHVA010000006.1:9052500-10252500 GCA_037957365.1 Torreya grandis
TGTAGAAGGTGCTTTGTTTATGGGCATGTGGAAAATAATTTCCCAAATAAATTGAGTGACCAAAAAGTTAGCAAGTTAAAGCATGGAAAATTTGCAACTTGGTGGAAAGATGTTAAGCTTGATCTTTTGACCATCCATGGTAAGATTAAGGATAATGTGTCATTTTTATAACCTCAAAAAAGGGCAAGGATAAAGCTTCACCATTTACATCTCCTTCAGTGTCTACTTCTGTTGTGATGTTTTCTTCTTCCTCTATCAAAGAGGTTGTTCCCACAGGTAATAAGGGCACTGTTTTGGATGACTTCACTTTTGGGTCTCCTCAGGTTTCATCATAAATTACTTTGAAATACACGTACCTCATATTTTGGAGATCATCTTGTGGAAGTTTTTTTCTTAATAAAGTGTCAAATCTCCTCAAATTAGCACTAATTTAGATGATTCTAAAGGTTGGACAATGGTCTCAAATAGGAAAAATTATTCCAAAAAAAATAACTTCTGTTAAATATGGGACTTTGTTCTCATAATAAATCAACAGTATCTTAGAGATACTTGTGTGCTTCATTGAGCAACGAGTTGGTCTTGTATATCTTTGGATTTTTTGTTCTTTGTCTTTTTTAGAGGTTTTAGGTTGTTGTTTATGTGAGTTATGGCTCGACCCTTCCCAAGTTTTGTTTGGATGGATTTGTTTTATAAGTTTATAGGTGAGGGACCTACCAACCTTCAACATTGATAAATAATAATAATATATTAAATATGTTTAATAATTGTTTGTAGAGGTTCGTGGAATACCTATTAGAACATGTTATTATAGGGATAGTTGTGTGAAGTGGAAACAAAATTATAACACATACATAGTCACAGATAAAACGAAAGTATTTTTTACTTAAAGATGGTGTATCTATACAAGACAATCCACTAAATGAAAATTAGATGCAAAATACACATTCAAACATGAAACAAGTTGAGCATAATTAAGGTTATCAATATTTATTATGCTCTACTTCTGCATGTACCATCTACAATAGCCCTAAGCTTAGAGTTTTTATATTTCTAGTCTTAAGCATACTCAAGGCACTCAAGGCTACTATCATATTAGCATCACTTGCACTTGCACCAACACTTAGGTGGGAAAACTACATCAAGCTTGATCCCTCATCGTGTATTGACATGTAGGAAACTCTCTTCACAATGGGATGTTGAGAATATCTAGCCTACCCTACTAATGAACATACTCTTTAACTCATGCCCTAATTGTATGGAGGATTAAGGTTTGCACAATAAATCAGTCATTACATGCACAATATAGATTTCTAGATTTCAATGAGTGCAAGAACAAAATCCAGAGATCTAGACATGGCTGTACCTAGAAGCTCGAGATAGTCCTGCACAAAGGATATTACCACCAATATAAGGACACTATTGCACTTTACCAATAATGGTGTTTTTGTCACTCAATTTTGTACCCTTGGAGAGGTATTTCAAGTCTTCTCCAAATTGAGTGGAGCATGAGATTACCCCTAGGCCTGTGAGTTGCCTATAATAAGGGTAAACCTCTATATTGAAGGGCTAGTTCTTTAGATTTGTCTTGATTGCTCATCACCTATACTATTAGCTCATTTGGATGAAAAGAGAGAGAGAGAACAAATAAAGTAAATATATCCTTATAAGGTGATGCACCAATTGCAACTTGACCACTGCCAACCAATTACAATTATACTTTAAACAAAAGCCTAACTTGCACATGACACTACTCCAAATCTACCTCTTGCATTAGTATTTCTCATGGAGGTTTGTGAAGTCAACTTAAGCTAGGAGGACTAAACACAAGGTCATGACATGACACTAGTTGAGAGACAACTCACTAAAACTCATGAAACACTTCATTAGAATACTTCAAAAAACCTGCAACAACTTTTCAATATGAATGCAAACAAGGATAACATGCTAAGGAAGAAAACCTATCACATAGAAAGATCAACTATTAACAAACACATTGAAACAACTCATAGAAAAGGTAAACCAAATCATTCTTTATTGATCAAAGGCTACAAATGATCAGACCTTCACTATACTCATCTGAAGGATACAAACTTCACCAAAAGTGGCTCAATATATATCACAAGTGAAAGAGAAAAGAAGGGTATAGGAGAGAGAGAGAGTAAACAAGTGTCAATGCTAGTTAAAAATAATAGAAAAGTTATGAAATTGCCTCAATAGGTCCAGCATGACATGTTTATCTCCTCTTAATATTCCATAACTCCCCAAGTGGCAAGGGAGTTGAAAAGCTTATTTGACACCTTAACTAACTTCTTGAAACTTCTCTTCTTCTTGACATGTTGAAGGACAAGTGGCCTTATTTATGGACATATTAAGTATTCCTACCTATTTTCTCTACTCTTGACACCTCTCAATTAACCCCATCAGGTTGTCTTTGTCACATCATCTCTTTCTCTTGCAAGGTGTGTAAAGGACTCTTTATCTCCTTAGGCCTATTTTTCACACAACTGTCAAACCATGGATTTGTCTTCTTCAATTCATCCAAACTTCATGGATGGCCTATTATACTCATATAAGACTTGGAACAATTCATTTTGACGTCTCAAACTAACTCCAACCATTCATTCTCTACCAAAATCCTCAAATAGGTATTCTTTCTTGTAGCCCTAAAATGATGTAAACCTCCTTATGTGGAGAAAAGTGCAGATGATGGTGAGAATCTAAAAGCATATTTCAATACCTAGTATGGGTTTACAGATCTATGTTAAATTTCATGCTCTGAAAGTGAGTGGAGATATCTCTTTTTGCCTTTTCTCTCTCCTAACTAGGCCTCAATTAGGCCTCCCTGCTAAGAGAGTGAAAAATACTTCTATAGGCTCTCCACATGTGCCAAACCCCAAACAAGTGTGCGATTCACATATATGACATCCTCCTTATTCTTCATACCAATTTTGAAGTTTTGATTCATTGTACGGACCTCTCAAATAACAAAAATCAATATTGTACCAACCAATGGCATGGGATTATGCTCAAGAGAGTCTTGAACATGTTCTAGGTGGTTTGGAAGTTTGCCTGATCCATTTGGAGGCATAAAACTTCATTTCTCTCTCATCGAGTCCTTATGGCTCTCCTAGGCAGCTTGAAAGCACTTTGGGTTCTTAAGGATGGTTCATAAAGCCTGGGGTCTAAAACCACCAACCAATTCTAAAAAATGGAAGTGCATTAGGGTAGTTAACATCCCCTAGGAGCTTAGGTTCCCATGCAGCATGTATGTTCCATACCAAGCAAAATAAAATGACATTTTTGGTTGAAAATAAGCATTCTTTGATGTGTGAGAGTAAACTTGGTAGTGAGAGGCATCCTAAAGTTGGTTTGAGTTCAAATAACCTTCATGGGGTTTGTGACACCTCCCTTGACCTCTTTCAATGTCTATCTTGTCACCTTCTTCCTCAAACTCTCTGCAACATCTCATGGCTCTAGGCCTAAGGTTATTATGATAGTCAGCCTAACATACCCTAATGGACTGTATGTGCCTTATTTCTCTCTTTGTTGGGGTATATAAATCTAAAATGACTATGAAGGTCCCTCACCATCCCCTCAGGGTTTCCAAAGTATCAACTCACTCCATTGACCTCACTTTACCACTTTCTAGGGCTGCTCTGTTCATACAGTCTTATTCATCCACTTAGACCTTGCTAGGCCAAATAGGGTATGACTGTGTTTTAATTTTATTGACTGAGTCTGAGGATCTTATATAGTGATGTTCAAACCATCTCAATCACCTTTTATTACTTTATTCTCTCTCAAACCTCAAGGCCTCTCAAACAAACACCCATTTTCCATGAGTAGGTAGAACTATAGGTCAAAGGACTGAGTATACATGGGTCTCAGATATTTGTAATTATATCTGAGGTTTTTGATAGAATGTCCATTGTCTCAATGAAACATATTTATCTCTTTTATCCTCTCCTCTTAGACTTCTGAAAACTCAATCAAGCAAAACTCCTCGTGAGGCAATTAGGCTTGACTATGTGCATACGACTATCTTATGACCCCTGTTTAGTCATTTTATTTGATAGTCACTCAAAACCCCTATTTATAAATCTTTTCTCTTGATGACTTGATAACTTGAGAACTTCTTTCAAGCCTTCAAGTAATCACATAAACCATTGTCTCTTGTTTTGGAGAGACTTTAGTTTCTAAACAGACCTAGAGGTGATTGTGTGCACTCATTTGGAGAGGTTTGTAGACTTAGTGCTTTAGAGCCTATTTGCAACATTGAATTTTTTCCAGCCCTTGTCATGTTATTGGTTTACTAAGTTTCTTTCTTTTAAACCTTGAAACTCTATGTTTCCACCAATCCATTGTCTCAAAACCAAATATCAACAGATGGTTGTAGGTTGCGTTTGAATGAAATTTGACTATGTTTAGGAATTCTCTTACCAATATTGAACCTCCCAAGAGTTCTATAATGTTGTTATTTATGTCTTGAGGTCCTTTTCAATGCTTTAAACTCTAAACATTATCAACATCTCTACTCAAGGCCCATTTATTCAATTGGCTAACTATAAGTGTCATTAGGGCAGTTTGACTGTGTATTGGCTTGAGTTTGTAATATTTTAGGTCTTCAAGACCAATCCCAAACCTCTTAATTGGATTGCTTTGTCCTATTTTTATCTTAAGACCTTCCTAATGCCTTAAGGCTCGAAACCTTTCCATCATCTTTATTTAAGGCACATTTCTGAATTAGGCTGGTTGTAGGTCTCTCTTAGAGAGGACTGAGTGCATCCGAGAGCCTTTTGGTTATCCATTACCAATATCAAACTTCTCAATAGTTGTGTCTTGTTGTTGATGATGTCTTAAGACATATTTAAATCCCTAAATCATTAGACCTTACCATCATTCATTTGTCCAAGGCAAATCTTGCTCATGCCTACTGTAGATGTTGAGTAGGGGTATGTTCATACATGTTTGAAGTTGACCTTTTGAAACAAGTCATGACACCTTATCAATGCTTAAATCTCACCAAGATATCTCTACCACTTCATTCCAAGTTTAATTATCCCTTTCAAATAAGTTCACAAACTCTATACTTACTGTCTACATAGTCAAAATCTTGTAGGTGACTTTTAGGGAAGGTTGGAAATGTGATTGGGAATTTGAACTTTCTCACTATACCTATGATATCTTACAATAGCCAAAACTTATATAGTCACTTTATCATTTCTATCACAAGATCATTAGCCTCCTCAAATCATATTTGAAACCTATGACTTCACTATCAACACAATCATAGTCCTGTAGGTACACATTTAGAGAGTTAGATTGTTTGTAACTTTTGACTATGTTTGAGGTGCCTTGAAGATATTTATATGTCTGTGACATGTTTCTCAACTTAAACCACCAACATGTTTTTATGGCCCTTATTGAGAAATAGATAACATGAACTTCCATGGAGTTGCAGACCTACATCTGATAAGTAACTATCTGCAATCTTGAGCTTTAGGAGCTTAGAAAGTGCAAAAATGGTCACTAGAATTGCAAGACCATTGTCACCAATGTATCAACATATTACACATGAAGTCATAACTCTCAAACTCTTTGAAAAACATATTCAAACTCATCGAAACACCCTTCTAAATGCAAACACAAAAAACACAGTCTAAGTTGGTGAATGAAGTGAACACTTGAGAATTATACATAATATTTGACTGGTCAGAAGGCCATTGATGGATTATGGAGGGAGTAGAAGATCACGAAGATTCATTTAAATGTATTTAACCACTTGAAGAACTTATCAAACATAGAAAACTAATAGTCCCTTATAAATTACTCACAAGAGAGACTTTTCATTCCAAAAGGACATCCACACATGCCACCATAATGAGTGAATGTGTGTGAGGCATCTACAATCATCTGAGAACCTATTCCAATTAGTTTCAAGCAATCACTAATTCACACTTTATTTTGGAGTCACAACAATCTCAGCCTGAGGGGTTTTAAGCTCTCAAAAAGCAGTTTGGCTTCTTAGTGATTGTTCATAAATATAAGAGCACTAATCCAACAACCAATGCCATAAATTTAAATCCCATAGGGGTCCCAAAATTTGTCCAAAATATCATCCCCCAACTCTACATTTACGACATGTACCATCTGGTTTTTTTTTGGCCTTCACTAGCTTGTGAATGGGATGATGGGAGAGAGAGATATTTCTACAACTGTGGAGCTTCAAACTTCTTTCCAAGATTTTTCCTAGTCTGTAAAATCCCAAAGGGCACTCTGAAGATATTTTCAATTGCAAGTGTCTTCAAGAGTCTGTACAACTTCCTTAACTCCTCGAACTAGAGTTGAAAATCAATAATGTAACTTTACTCTGATTCCTCTGATAGGTGTGACAATTGATTAACTACTTCAAGGACCTTTAAAGGTGTGTGGTATGAATTTATCTCTTAGGGGACTTTGAAATACATAAATATTAGTCAAATTGATCATGTTTTAGCTCTCCATGACATGCCTGAAGCACTATATGACCACAACATGATTTTACCTTAACTTCTTCAAACTAACCTTAAACAATGCTAACAAGGTTAAATGAAGACTCTAGGGACCATATAGGGTATGACATGACCACATCACAAGACCACATGAAAGTTTTTAATTTATAGGGGTGACCAACTTGACTTTGGGTCAAATTTGGTCAATAGACACTACTGTCCAATTGTGGCGCTACTATCTAAGAGGGGTTCTAACATAGGGATCCAGTTTACAACACTTAGACTGGCTTGCATTTTAGTTTCCAGTATTCAAATCATCCGTATCAGGTGTTTTCCATCTAAATTTTTATTTGCACTATTTATTACTATTTTTAGAAAAGTCAAAGCTAGTAAATTCTATATTAAATCAGTGGATGTATTTATTGCATATTATTTCCCTGATTTACTCTACTCAACTTTTTAACAAACATATGATTTACATGTGTTAATTCCTAAAAGGTTAAAACACTTTGAAATGTTGAATACATACAAAATAGATACAAAAGACAAAATAGTGTGAGTCGCACCCATGTCTATCAATTATAATCTAAGATTTTGTAGTCCTATTTACTACCAACACTTTTCTAGACTTAATCAGTTATCTCAACTTGATACAAATTTATAGGAAGTGTGCATTGTGTTAAAGCTGAAAACTTTGCTTGCTCTGCACAACTTGATTATAAGCATAACTTGCAGTAATCGCTCAAGGTGTCATTTATCAATTTTCATTTCTTATGCACTATTTAGCCACCCTTTCGGGTTTTCAACTAAGTAGCTTACTAATCTACTGACCTTGTAGGTATTTAATAGATTCTCCTAACTAGGTGGCTATCTTTTACATGTTTTCAACCAATATGGCCCTGTTCCTAATGTTCAAGGCCTTCCTACAACAAAATGCTTTCCAAAATGAAAAACTAGAGTGTGTGCAGTACCTACAATGAAGGTGGAGTCATAGATTGTGTTTGTTGAGCTCAAGGAGGCTACGTAAATGGTTCTATTGGAGATGTTAAAGACAAAGTTATTTCAAAATCGGTTGGTAGATGTGGTTACTGTGGTTGAGGTGCAGGGTGTGAAACTACAACAACCTTTTTCTGATAGAGTTTATGATGGAGTTGATTTGGAGGAAACAATTGAGGTTCCTCGATGATGTCTGTAATAGAGATTTGTAAATAAGACATGTATTTTTTGAATATTGTCCAATCTACGATAGCTTCTCTGACCATATTAATTCTAGTGCACAACGACACTTGGCACTCAACCAAACTTTAAATGTCCTCATCTTTCATCATTAGGATCATAGCCTGTACATTAGATATTTTCACTGGAATGTCTTGGGCTAACTCCTACATCTTATTTGCGTGCCTCATTGTTTGAATACTGGCAAATGTATTATGTAGCATTTCATTTTGCTAAGGTTTCATCCTTAGATGCCATTGTACCTAAATTTAAGTGATTACTTAAGTGTGATGTCCAATGCATCCGAGGTAGTAGAATGGTCTTCCATGTCAACTTTGGATTTATCAACCTTTGTGAAATCTAGCTTGGCCTCTTTCCATGTGTTAGACAACTACTACTTCCAATCAAACATGTCTCGAGCTATGTTATGAGTTTGGTGCGTAGCAATGTCGATGAATTATTCATATTCCTCAAGGAGCTCGAAAATGGCCTTTATTTTAGCGTTGAGATTTTAGCCTTACATGTGAAGTTTCTTTAACTTTTACGTAACAAGCCAGTATTTTGTGAGTTGAGAGAGGAGGGTTGTGAATTGTTTATATTCTGACATGACTTGGTCACCTAAAACTTGAGTAACCAAGGTAGGACATGTAACATCAATCAACTCATGAGCTTTGATGAGGCAGAGGTTGAGATATGCATTCTCTTCCTTGAGTTGTAGCACTTCTTGCTCTAAGGCATATGCCTTCTGCATGATGGATTCTTGAAAGGCGGTTGCTCTCTCAATTAACTTGAATAGAGGTAGTTGCAAAACATCAAGTGATATTTCTTGCACCATTGCAACCAAGGTGAAATTTGAAGTTGCAGTTGTCGCAAGTGCTTTTTTGATCTATGCCATGGGTAAAGAAAATGTTGTGTGATGCGTGGAGGGTGCAAGAATATCCCATAACCATTGGCTAGAGATTTGGGGCCTGTCTTACGATGCCTCCTACTACACCCCTTGGGTAGAATTCAAACACTGAGATGTGAATGATAGCTGCTAGGTCTTGAGTATCCCCACCAATTTTATGTCCTTTATTTATTGTTTAGTTGTGCTTACTTGTTCATCCTTGCACTTTGTTGGAGCCTTGGCTTGGGCCTCTGCCTCTTCCTTGGCTTTGGCATATGTCTCAACCTCGGCTTTGACATTTGTCTCAGTGTTAGTCTTAACCTCATGTTCTTGGGCCTGCTTTTTTGCTTGCTACTCTTGAGTGTGTAGTGCTTTTTTTACCTTCTTTTCTTGCACCTTTGCTGCTACCTCAGCGTCATATTTATTCTTTTGTACTGCCTACACTTCTTGATTTTTTTGTTCTTATTGTTTCCTCGTAGCTTCTTCATCCTCTTTCTTCTTTGCCTCTACTTCTTTAGCCCTTTTCTTTTCTTCCTCAACTTTCTCGACCTTTCACCTATGTTCCTCCTCTTTCTTTTTTCGTCGTTCGTCATCCTCGATAACCTTATGTTTTGGCTCTTCCTTCTTCTTCTTCTTCTTCTTCCTATCTACCTTCCGACCCTTCTTTGAAGCCACCTACTGCACCTTTTCTCCTTCTTGTTATGTTGTGACAACTTGTTCTTGATCTATGATAGAGTTTGTTCGGTTGGTTGCTTAGGGTGTGTGAAGTTGTCTCTTCCAATTCCTACATAGGAGTTGGTGAATCAAGCACTGACTATGGATCAAACAATGAAGTTGATTCAATCACAATGTCTTTTCCATGGAAGACAGTGGAGGAGTGAGATATTTCTTCAATGTCTTGTAAGTCCAGATCATCTCTTGAGGCCGTTGTTAGGTCCTTGGGCCTGTTGCATTTCGACTTCCACTAGTGGTTCTACAAAGGAAACCCTTCAATCCTTGATTGTTGGGGAGACTTTGGATACAAAATGGGTCCTTTGCCTATTCACTAAAGCTGGTGGTGGTGGGCTTTCCTACAGTGAGGAATGCTCAATGTGCACATCGAAAGATCTTACAGCTAAATCTACATGAAATAACTTAGCTTGAATATGTCTGTGCACCGCTTATTGCTCTATAGTATCTTTTATTATTGAAGGAGGTGGGGTGATATCAATCTACAAGTCTAGTCGCATCTAGTTTTGTACTTGGCAGGTGCGTATTGCCTTCCAAAAGAAATATTATTTCTCTTCTTCTTGATCATAGACCTCCTTACCTATGCTTGCGAGCATTGACTATAGAACTTCCTCTCCCTATATGCCAAACACAACAAGACCACAATCTGTAACCATTTTGGGGACATACTTGTTGTCAAGCCAAGATTTGGTATTGTGAGTCCTCTTATTTGATCGTAATGACGAAGCTCTTTATGCAGGTGCCTTTCACTTACTCTTAATAGTCTCTGAAAGAGCTACTTCTATATGTGTCAGTGCCTATACTTTATAACTAATAACTACTTTTGATTGGGAGTCAAGAGAGTTGTAAAACATTAACAAGTGGATGCCTTTATAATAATATCGGGCAGGTACTAATAAACAATTTATATATATAACTAATTAATAAATGAGAATTTAGTGGGAGGACATGGATAATAAAAAAGTAGACACTCATAATGCAATCGGGGAAGGCCATTTCCATAGTAACATGGCCCTATTAACATGACGGTTATATGGTTTGTTTATTAAGTTTGACCAAGCCTACCTACCACATGAACTTTTATTATTACTAATTTTGGTAAAAAAAAATACGATTTCTCTCATTATCACATCCATTCTGATTTTGTCACATCGCCGTTTCCGCCACGCATCTTGTCAGCACTTGGCGGACGTCAGTCATAATATATTTGAATTTTATCTCTATGGACGGTCTGTTGGGATGACGTCATGAATACGACGTCACAAAACTAATGGCAGAGCAGGATTGATGATACGCCGCAGCACACCCATTGATTTCACCATATTTTTTTGCAGGCTTTGTCAGTTCGAATCTCCACGCATTTACCATTTTCAGTGGAGATAATGCGAGTTGCGTGTTCCGCAAGATATTCGGCTAAATGCTGGCTGCCACACCGAACAACGCCGTTGGTTTTTATTTGACGGAGGAGGAGATCTGTGTTGAGCTTTGTCGTCCGGTGAGAAGAATGAAGCGGGCGTTGGAAGAGGGAGAAGCCGAAGGCGACGGGGAGCAAAAGCGGGCATGCACGCAGGCCGGCGATGTGGAGGAGTTTTTTGCTTTGCTGGAACGAATCCAGGCCGCAGAGAGGGAGTTGGCTGCCCTGCGAAGGGTAAATAACAGAAAACCCTTTCGTCCTCCTCCGTCGGAGCCGGCGTGGCGTCCGTCGTTCGTGTGGGAGGATTTCTGCAGAAATGCGAATGGAACCCGCGACCTCGACTCGTCCGTTGCTTCGAAACCGCAGGAGGAGAATTCTAAGCAGGGGAATCGGCTGGATCTGAATCTGAATCTGAACCTCGACTGGCCTTCGACTCCCGCAGGGTTGCAGCTCTTTCCCTAGAAAAACACAGGTTATTCTAGACAAGAGATTGACATTGTGGTTGTGAGTAATGGTCCCACAACACAGCAATAAAATGAAAATAGGAATTTGGGATTTTTAGCCATCAGAATTGCCTCTGCTTTTAGAAGAGATAACCATTGAGTGATTTTGGCCTCAAGTACCGTCATCATGAGAATGATTCTTCCAGCACACTTCAGATATTTGCCTTTATAAATACATAGCTTGTTCTTCATTTTCTCAATGATTTTGTTGCAAAGGCTTTTCTCCCCCTTACTGCTCTGATCTCTTGTTTTCTTGGGAGGGCAAACATCATTGTATAATCCACTAATTGTCATAGGCTTGGATCCCTTTAATTTTTTCTTTTTCTTTTAGAGCTCCTATACTTCTTCTTAGGGCTTCTGCCATAAGAATGAACAGGTAGGGGGAAAGTGAATCACCTTACCTGAAATCCTCGGAGGGGAAATTCCCTTCTGGATAACCGTTTATCATTACTAAGAATTTGGAAGAGGAGTAACAACTTTGTATCCAATTTCTTCAATCATCACTAAACCCAAACTTTTGGAGGACCCCATCCAGGAAGGTGACCTTGTCGAATGCCCTGGAGATATCCAAGTTTATCAGCATATCTTGTCTCTTACTAGCATGGAGAGTGTATGATCTCCTGAACTCTGACAATACCATTTGTAATTTGTCTGTGTTTGACAAAGCCTCCTTGTTCCTCTGAAATTTATTTTCGCAGAATACTTTGAAGTCTCTAGGCAAAACCTTGGCAATGACTTTATAGATTGTGTTACAAAAGGATATTGGTCTGAAATTCTCTAGAGTCCTACGATCAGATTGCTTAGGGTTAAACACAAGTAATGTGGAGTTGATTGCACTCAACATCTGTTGGGAATCCTTTGATTCCTGAACCATTTCCTGGATATCTTCTCCTATGAGATCCTAGTAGTGCTGGTAGGAAAAAGCTGGAAATTCGTACGGACCCAGGGAGCAATCACTAGCCATCTTAAAGATTATAATGAATATCAATTATTTTTATCATTTCCTTATTTTACTATGATTTTGATTATTTATTTATTTTACTAAGGTTTATATTAAATTTTGTTGAATAAATAAATTGAATTGAAAAAATTATGACAGACAAGATTTGATGGTAAAATTTAATCTTTGCACAAGGATTGCGCCTCCTCGAATGTCTCTGAGGCAGAGCCTACCAACCCTTATTTAACTTATGAAAAATATGATAAAACTTTAAACTCTCTATTTATTAAAATATTTTAATTAAATTAAAATTTCTTATTAGAAAATAATTTAAAATCAGTGGGACCACTAAAATGGTAACAGCCTTTTTTTTAAAGAAATTATTTTTGAAATCCGCTTTTAATTTGATTTTTAGGAAATTATTTTCTCGTTTTTACAAATTAAAAATGGTTTGATTTTAATTGAAATTAGTTTTTTGAATGTAATAATAAATATAATTTTTCTTGAATTAAATGTGTAACAATTTTTTTTAAAAATATTATAAACTTTTTTTAATAATTAATTTTTTTAATTTATTTTCAAAGATGTCGGAGCCATGATACAAGGTCAAACCATCCTGAAGCATGAGAACCAAAAGAAACATCAAGAGTTTAGTCATACTATATTATTACAAGCAACCTATTATTCAATATCTGTGATCAAAGGTTTTGGACTACAATCGGCTAGGGGAGTCTTAGTTTGTTTTGAGAAGATGTTGTCATCCTTCTGCTTACCCTTGCTTTACTTACTTCGGGTTTGATCAATCCTAATTATCCATTTTTTGCCTTCGCAGATCGTGGCATGCAATCATTGCCCATGATTGACCGCCTCTTTTAAACCACTCTTAGCCATATTAGTGCCTAGTTTTCAGGGGTCTCATCAGGTTCAAATGCTTCTTCAATCTCCCACCTTGCCTTGGAGTTGTCTACTTCCACTGGCCAATGGCCTCCACTTTCCTGGCCTCTAATCCATCTCCCTCTAGATATGCTCTAGATACGCTATAGGTCTCCAATGGTTGTGCAGGGAGGTTGCCAACTTCCTCCAATCTGTCACATGGTAGGGTGGCATCTTTTTCATTCGTCACAACTTTGTATCAAATTTCTTCAACCACTTGGTTATGCTAATTTATTGAAAACCTAAAAAGACAGTAGATTAGTACATTATTAATTGAAACCCTGAAAATACAGTTAAGTTGTGCGCAAGAAGTGAAAATTGGTAAATGATAACTTGAGTGATTACTACAAGTAATGTTTTTAGATTAGGTCTTCAACATAAGCAATTATCTTAGCTTCAACACATGGCACACTTCATGTGACTTTATCTCAAGACGAGACAATTATTGTATGAGAAAGTGTTGATAATAAAATAATATTGGAAAATCCTAGAGTGTAGATAATGACAAGTGTGCGATGGACATCAATGTGTATAACATATTGTATTTTGTATGTATTCGACCTATGTATGTATTCCAAAAGTTTATGGAATTCAAAAAGACTCATTTGCACATGAATTAATAGGATGGAATGTGAAACAACAATGTATTATAAAAATCTATAAATATTGATCGGTTGTAATGGAAAGGAGTTTAGGAAATATAGCGATCAATATATAGATATGATGATGGTTTTGTCAAACATCTTTTATCCGTGTTTTGCGTGTATTGAATGTTCTATTTTGCTCAAATATATTTATTCATTTAGTAATCTATATACATGTTAGTCTGTGTTTCCAGGGCAACTATATAATCTTTAATTGAAGAAAAACTTAACTTGTTTTGCAATTATGACTACATTCTAATCATGTTTCCTACTTTGCACATAAAACATAAATTAACATGTTCTGGTGGGTTTTTTAAGAACCTCTGCTAACAATAGATAACAATAAATATATTTTTAGTGATATAAGGTTTTTTATTGTTCTTAGATAGGCCAAATTGACGAAATAAGTGTCAACTAAGTGTATATGTTGATTAATGGTAAAAAAGGATAAAAATGCTTGATCAAGTATATGTGACCAAAATTAGGTTACTCCAAGCTTATTACTTCAGTAAAGTCTATGCATATACAAATAAGAAAGCATAGTGTATTGCATGAGTTTTTCTGCATACTCAAAGAAAACAAATGTATCTCTATGAATTTCTTGCCAATGAAAATAAATCTATGTTTGAATGTTAGTCCAACATGATTTAATCATCAAATATCGAATTGAAATTAAATTTAACAAAATAAAATGAAATGTGTATGCGACGGGACATGTGCAAGATTTAATTAATTAGGTGGATGAATATTGACAGCTAGAAGGAAACCCTAGACATGTAGAAGATTAAATTATTCACCATATGAATGAGCTAGTAGACCACCCAATAGAGTTGTGTAGATTTGTCAAACATTTTGGGCTTTAAGCGGAATAAGGCCTCACAATAGAAAACATTAAATCCAGCTTGTCTAGATGCGTCATTAATTGCTACATACATAATTTTACAAAATTACATCTCAATCACGAGCTTTAGCAATGATAATTTAGTTTTTTCATTATTTTTACAATATTTTATGTCATGAATTTGACAATTTCCTCGAAATGTTTTCCATATAGTGGAAATATTATAGGAATTAATTTAAAACCAAGAAAAAAATGTCTTGATGTTATTATGCCAAAGGCATCTTCATGGCGAAAAACTAACCATTTTTTCGTCTAAATATAAATTAACCAAAACACATTTATAATTACTATAATTAATTATATACACATTCATGTAATCGCTACTTCTAAATTTATACATTCATTGTGGGTATTCAATGCTGGGATGAGGAACTATCCAAATTTTTGTCTAAACATAAATTAACCTAAACACATTCACGCAATCACCACTTCTCCATTACTGTGATCATTGTGGGTATTAAATGTCACCATTAAGAACTATCCATATTTTCATCTAAACATAAATTAACTAAACACATTTATAAACACCATCTAAACATAAATTAATCTAAACACATTTATAAACACTATAATTAATTCTAAACATATTTGCATAATCTTTGCTTTGCCATTACTTTGTTCGTTATGGGTATTCAATGTTTCTCTCCACTGACTATCACGTCATCCCATAAACACATTCACGTAATCATTGCTTCGTCATTACAATATCATTATGGGTGTTCAATCTAACTCTTCACTTAACTGTTTTATCATCCCTCTAGCCATTAATCGCATCATCCCTCTAGCCGATAATAAAACCAACACTTTCAATAAAACATAGTAATGGTGTTGGATGGTAGAATATGACACATGGGAGTCTGGGTTGCTAAAACCCCAACAACGTTACTTGTGTAGCAAGGCTTTTCTTTTCGGTTTTAAGCTTGAGGAATGGTAGGAAGCAAGCGATGCACATGCAACCATTGATAATTGAGCTCCTCTAGCAGGTGATTATATGAGCCATATATAAATTATGTGTCTGCTAAATCTCTCTTGACCTATAAGAGATAATTTCTTATGTTGTTTAGGTCAAATTGTTATCTAGTTTAATAGATGAAGGGTTTAGTGTATTTAATGTGTATAACATTATTTCCAAATCTAAAAGAGGTTCCTTGTTTTCTTAATTTAGGATTTAATGTACTTACTATAGGATGAATAATTAAAAAAAAAAAAATTGATTTATTACCAATTCTAGCCATGGAATTCGATGTGCTTCACTCAATGTTTGGATTTGAAAAGGGGTGAATTGTGAACTCTCCTTTAGGTTAATGTTAATTGTGGATAAGTCACTCTCAATTGAGAAAAGCCTTACATAAACCTTGTTAGTGAAAAAATTAATTTTGTAGCACATATGCAAACAAAAGGCTTTGAGCTTTAAGGTTCAAATCTATTTTGGATTTGAGAACGGTTCCAGCGAGGACTAATACTAAAATAAACCAAAGTTGGGAAAAAGATGACAATGACGATAATAATAATAACAAAGATTCAAAGTCTTTGGATTCATAGATTTGTAGCAAGAGCACAAAACAACAATTGCAAATGTAGGATGAATTTGGGACATCTAATTCTTCATACGTGGTTAACTCAGTGGAAGTTAAAGCCTTTTATAGCCGGGGATTGAATCCACCAACAACAAAGGAGAAACGGGCTCCAACAATGAATATTCTCATAATACAATCATACAACCTTCAAATTTAGCCCTCATTTCACCATTTACTATTAAAAACAATATATATATATATAGTACAATATTATGATAATATTATATATTATAGTATGTATTAATATTAATATTATATATTATATATTTTCTATCCTATTTGATATAATTATATATATTATATACCCTTTTTTTGGTGTGTGTGTGTGTGTATATATATATATTACAATAATATATACTAAATATTATTATAATATACTACATTTATAATTAATATATATAAACATACTACTGAATGTCAATGTCTTTTCTTCACATCAATAGAATTATAATACCGATTCAAGTCACACATCAAATGTGGAGCCCTATTATAATCAATTCAACTCTCATGACGTCCTTGCCTACCCTTGACAATAGAAAACGACCAATCAAACATGTTACCACCCTGCAAGTTAGAGACCCCTTTGCAATTGGTGCAAGTCATGTAAATTCGCTTGTTGCCTTGAATTCGGGTCTGGTGTACGACATAGGCCCTTTGATGTATGATATTCTCTATAATACGTTGTCATTGCCCCTCACCATCATCGCCCAGCTCACCTTGAAATCTTTCACTGCTAGCATGTTTTATATGGCCTTGCCCTTCCTCACTACACCATTGCTTAAGCTCACCGTGAAACGAAACATCTTGTTAGTGCATAACTCATTGCCACACCTATAAAGAAACACACAACCTCATTTTCCACTATCACCTCCACCAAAAATATATGATTGTTGTTGCTTAACACTTCATGTACGAAAGGAGATATCGGGTCAACATTCATGAGTTACAAACTATAAATAACTATAAATTTAATCTATTTTTCTTTACATATCCTATTTTATTAAAATAAAAAATTACATTCCTTCCAACATAACTTACACTTTTAAGACAATTACGAATATTATTATTGAACCACAAAGTAAAACCGAACAAAATTAATAGGAATATTTTGTTTAAAACTTTTTTAACATATTAAATTGAACTATCCTTTTGAGTCAATTAAAAACAATATGTAAAGGCGAAGATCTTCTTTTTTAAAACGTTTTATAACATATCAAATTGGCCCGGTATAGCCGAGTCATAGGTTAGGCATGCAAAGTCAATAAAAAGAATATATAAGTGGGAATCCTTTCTTTACAACTTTTTGTACATGTCAAATTGGCCCCATAAATGGGATTTAACATAAAGAATTGAATTCGAGATGCTGTTAACACAAACAAATTCCGTTAAACACTTTTTAACATATAAAATTGAAGTTGGGGTTAAACACTTTTTTAATATATTAAATTGAAGTCGATAAGGCCGCGGCTCCGTTTAAGGTAGATTGTTGACAGTGAAAAAGGAGTTATAGATTGATTAAGATGATGGTTGTTTATATCCATTTATTAGGATACAAATTTTTTGAGGTCCTTGATATGGAACGTCAAATGGTTAAAGTCAGGATCATGCCCTGCATGATTTTGATAGCATAAATGTGCTTACTCATAATTATTTAACTGAAGGAACTCACTAATTTAAATATATACTTACTCATTATTGTAATTTGCTATATGTTTATTTTTAAAATATAAATTGAAAACTAATATTCTAAATAATTCAATAATTCCATGTGAACACGATCTTTTATGACATGTACTAAAAAAAATCATCCTAATTCTATTCCAAGAACAACTTTTTAATTTTTATATATATATATATATATATATTTTAAATTCTTAAGAAATATATTTTGGACATTTAAAAGTTTTTTAAAAAAATTGTTAGAAATGATATTATTATTATTTAATATTTGATAGTTTTTATTTATTTTTAAATGTTAAGAATGATATTTTTATTATTTAAATAATAATTAAAAAAAAATCGTTTTTAAATATGCTTCTTTTGAATTATGTAATGAAGCTATCCCCATTTTTTTTTTTCTAAGAATTTAAAGTTTTTCACTTATATTATTTCGATTATATTTAAAAGTTTTCATTTTTTTAAATGTTAAGAATTATATTTTTATTATTTTAAGAAAAATAATTAATTTTTAAATTGTTTTTTTAAAGTTATGTAAGGAAGTTATCTACCAGCGTATATATCTTAGATAATTTTATATAAAATATTTTTAAAGTTTTTAGTATATATTGATTTATCTCGAAAATGATATTTATTTGTGTATTCTACAAAAAATTATTTAAGATATGTATGTTAGTTTATTTTATAATGTCGACGTTAAATTAATTAAATGCTAACATTATCACGTCACTACAGCTCTTAGGTATCCCTTTGAATATCATTGTAGGATTTATTTTATTATTTCGGTTTTCAAATAATCAAATGCCAACATTTTCACACCATTACGATCATTGTAAAAAAGAAAAAATTTAGACATTTAATTTTTTTTTTTTTAAGATATTAAAAATGATTTTTTATTATTGGTAAATGTTTTTGAGTTGGAGCTATAAATTAGAATGAGGGATTTTTGAAAGGGTCTTGCCCTTCTTAAAAATAATAGACTAGGCCCACACAACGAAATGAAACAATATAGTCTGTACATAGAATAAATAAAACTAAAAAACTAGCAACGACTCAACAACATCGAAACTCTAAAACAATAAAGCAACAACCATGACAAAACAAAACTATACAAACTAAGCTACCAAGAAAAGAAGAAAACAACAAAAATAAATAGCTAAAAACAAGGGAAATCAAAAGGACAATAAAACACAACACCCAAAGGAGAAGAAAGGTGATTAATAGATAGACCAACACTAAAAATCATCCATATAAGATCTATAGAATCTTCCAAACGTCAAACCCAGTTTTCTTCTTTACGTATAAAGAAGATCCTCCAACATTCATTACCTCATCACGTCCCAAACACTCCACTTCCAATCTCAATAACTCAACCTCAAATCTACACCCTTTCTTTTTAAACAAAATCCCTCCAAACACATTTTTTTTGAGAGGCTTAAAGGGGTGGACAAAAGCTCCACTGAAGGAGGAGGAATCGGACAAGACAACGGGGTTCATGGACAGAAAAAAACCTTTGAATTTTTTTGCTAAGCTGGATCGAAAAAGGAGGTTCATAGACAAAATAAAAATTTTAATTTTTTTGAAAAACTAAGAGTGCAGAGCCTTGAATTTGCTTTTCCCACGTATCATCTTAGAATTTTCTATATGTCTCATCATCATCATCATCATCATCATCATCATCATCATCATCATCATCATCATCATCGTCGTTTAGGGGAAGGTGAATACCTCATAAAATTACATCGAAAATATCGTCATTATTATTGTAGAACAAATAATATCATTTTTTAAAAGTTTTATTATCATTCCATGTATTTAAGAGTTTTTATTTTTTCAAAAATATTAAGAATGATATTTTTACTATTCTAATGATTTCATCAAAATAAAAAACAATCCGTTATAAAATCTGCTTCTTTTAAATCATGTAATAAAATTAAAATAAAATAAAATTGACATCTAATTTATTTTAATAAGATGCTAAGACTGACACTTATATTATTTTGGACATTTCATCAAAAGAAAAATAATATTTTTGAATATGCTTCGTTTGAATCATCTAAGAAAGTCATAAAAAAAAGAAAAAACTTGATGCTTTATTGTGTTTTAAAGCTATCCCAAAAAACACATATATATTTTCATACTTCAAAGTGTTTTAATATTTCTAAATTCAAAATAAAATTAAAGGTTTTAATTGATGTTTTTAAAAAATAAAGGATAATTATATTAATTGTTAAAATAAATAAATAATCAAGTTGATATTACATAATATATTATTTAATTAAGAAAATTGGATAAATAGATATAGAGTATTATAATAGAACAAAATCTTTAATTTATGTAAATTATGTTATTTTTTATAAATAATAATAATATTTATAAATTATTATAAAATAATAATGATAAGTAAAAGAACTTATGCAAAGTATGATTGTGACACTTAATAATATTAATAGGGGAATCATAGTAAGTATAATAAATGGATTCAAAGTTTTCCTCTTCTAATTTCTAAAACATAATACATAATATAAAATAGATTATATCATTCAATTAAGGTTAACACCATTCATATACAAAACCCCCCAAAATAACTATGAGATATGCCCATAAGAAAGCCTTAGAATTGAGGTTTCATATCATATCAAAAAAATTCATCCAAAAAATTGAAGTAATTTTATTTTTTCTAATTAATTTTATTATATTTAATTATTTATCTATTTTTACTCAATAATAAAAGTCATAAGAGGAAGTATGACACGCAAAATTAATTAATTAAGAGATTAATTATTA
This sequence comes from Torreya grandis, assembly GCA_037957365.1. Taxonomy (NCBI): domain Eukaryota; kingdom Viridiplantae; phylum Streptophyta; class Pinopsida; order Cupressales; family Taxaceae; genus Torreya; species Torreya grandis. The sequence continues at coordinate 9,073,198 of JARHVA010000006.1, forward strand.
TTTTTATTTAGTTAACCAACAATATCACTTTCTATAATCATGGGTTACAAACATCTCTACGAGAGAATTAAGTTCAAAAGTAGTTTTTGAAATTACCACATCGTATGGGAGTCCATTTTAACATCTTTTTATCATCCTTTTTACAAATAAGAAACATACTAATTGTAGTAGGTATAATTAAAATGCCATAACAAAACAGTCTCTATTAATTATATTTTCTTGTCATTACTTCAAATGTAATAAAATAAACTATCATTCTTCAAAGATCAAACATACACAAGTAAAAAAATATTAGACCTATGTTACAAAGTACATTTGATAAGGATGCCACCCTACAATGATCAAGGGAAAGGTATTTACTATAGTATTGTTGATGCCTAAATATGTATCACAGGTACCTAGAGTGTTCAAGAACACTTCTCATTTTAGAATTCTAAGAATTCAACGCATGAGTTGTTGGTTGTGATAATCCTATTATCTGTTGATGGAATAGAGACAAAGCAAGTGGACTGTTTCACAATATTTATAATGTTTGGTGGTTGGGAGCCACCATGGCCAAATAATTAATCTATGCAAAATATGAAGTATGTTATGCTAAGAATGGTGAATTAAGATCAAAAACTAATCTAAGACAAATATTTACAATGAAAATTAAGCTAAAGTGATTTGGTTTAAAAAAGAGCAAAATGAAAGGTAAGGCAGAGAAAAGATGTTGCTGATTTTCGTTTCAAACATCATGATAAAGTTCAAATATCCTCTACGCATGCACTTAACTAATGTATGACATGAAGCAACGTAAGCTCAAATCTTATTACACATTAGGCAAACATCTAAGGAATGTGAGAAATAATGCAAATAAGAACTAATTTCACTTTAAATATTTACCCCTGTAAGCAAACAATATTAGCCCAAATGCAAGAAGAGTAAGAAAATGTAATGAACATAAAAACTTTCAATTAACTTAGTATTGACACAAGTTAACAGCTCTACATCCAAATGTACAAATCAAAAATTCATAAGAACCATTCAAATATGGAAGTCAAAACAAACAAGTGAGAGAGAAACCATGATAACAAAAGATACAAGTAAATTGGACAAACTTTACAAATTTTTTGGCTTGTATTAATTGATCAAAAGTTATATTGGTTTTGGCTCAGAAAAAATCTCTTTTTTTTTACAATTGATAACACTCTTTTTATAGAATGCAAATAATTATGTCGATCAGTCATATCCAATTACAAAAGTACAAGTGATAGGACATCTATCCTTTCTACAGATGTTCTAGAGTACATTAAAATTTTTTCAATGGATTGATCTATAAGCAATGTGTTTTACAAGCTGCATATGCCTTTACAAACATAATATTTTATTTTCAAAATGTACGATGCTCAATTACAAGAAGAATATTCTTAATTCAAATAATCTTTGGGACCCTTGTGCTACTGAAGTCCGTTGTTGCTGTTGTAGGGTCTTCATTGCTCTTTGATGTTGCTCTTCAATTAGCAAAAGGTTGATAATTGGTTTCATGAAAATCTCTTTCATATGACCTGTTAAGCTCTTATGGTCTTCATCTGCCTTTTTTAATGCTTTTTGATCTAGATTCACTTAATTTTTTCTTTGCAGTTAGAATCATATCCATGATCCTATTATTATCAACAATAGTTTTATCTATGCTTTTGTTCTTCATTAGGGATGAGGCCCAGGGAACTAAGTACAACAAGATCAGTGATTATAGTTTTAAGTAAGTGCTTCATCCTATCTTACCGCTGTTTGTCATCCTTAGAGAGGTTTTCCAAGTTCCTAGACCAAGTGTTCAAACCTTTGATCTTGTCTACAAGAAATCCCATGACTGTGTTTAGATGAGCAAGACTAATTATTTTGAAGCTAGGAATTTTATCTTCAATCAAGATTTTAATCAAATTCTTTATTCTGTCCCTTGCTTTCTACCATTGGCCCTGGATTTGTTCAAATTGATCACTAGTGGTCTGCAGTTCAATTCTAGATCAAATTACCCTTACATAGATGACTAGTGAATACAACATTGAACTAGGGCTCTTGTATGTGCTTAGGGATTTTTAAAGGTTTTTATAGTGTTCTAATGGTGGTAACTATCTGAACTTGCATGAGATTCATCACTTAGATCCCAATTGGATTGTGTGCTTATGCCCTTGTATTATTTTGAGTCTGCAAGATCTTCCACTTGACATATTATACTTATGTGGTTATGATGTGGCATAACTATGGCATCCATGTGAGATTTTCATGGTATTTTGCTTGTGGATATTTAAAAAATGACCATTGTCTTTTAAATAATTCTCGCTTGATTTTGAACTATTGGATCATCCTTACACAAATCAATGTGGATCGTCAATCTCGATCTGAGAACTTGAATACCATTAGTTGCATGATACATTCCCTATAGTTATGACACTTGTCACTTTTGTATTTTCTCAGAAATTTGTTGAAATGTCAATGTTGATCTCATACCATTGATCTTGATTACACAGATCAATCATGCTCTATTGATCTTGATCTGTTGAATTGTACCTCCTGCTCTATGAATCATTGATCTAAATATGTACATTCATTTATGTATCATTGATATTTAAAAGATGTTTAAGCTTTAATTTATGGCTTAAAACTATGCCACATGCCATCTCTGCATTCATCTTGACTTTTCAACATTCATTTTATACCATTGGATCATCCTCATCCAAGCAACGTGCTTCATTAGATCTTGCTCTTCGAGGTCGAATGTCATTGGTTGCTGAGTGTTCTTTGGCTAATATTGTGACACTTTTCACTTTATCATTTGTCTGATGGGGAATCAAGAACAACAAACAACTCTGATTCCACTTGTTAGGATCTTGCTCCTCAATAAGAGCACAATATGATTACCTTGTATAAGCAAATAAATATGCGGAATTAACCAAAAGCAATAAGTAACTAGAATTCACAAATGACACAGAATATTAGAGACAACACAAATTGTATTAATACTCATCCAGAAAAGAATACAATGAAGAGACGCCACACTCTTCCACACCTTTCAGGCTTCCCACACCAACTGTACAGTAATTCTCCTCAAGAGTTCACTCTCCTACCAAAAATGGTCCCAACACACAACTCAAACACAGAATTGGTGTTCACCTCCAACCAGTCAATAATAACCCTGCTAGTACACAAGTACTCAAAGTACTTCAAGTAGATCTCCCATAAGCTTGCAACAACCTACAACTCAACATACCTTACTTACACATGTAGATCTCCTATGAGCTTGCAACAACCTGCAAATCAAATGATCTTACAATGGAAGGATCTTCCTTGCCTTCCTCTATTAGCTCTTTGTGGAACTAGGAGGAACACACACTTTGTTTTCTTCACTAGCACACTTTACAATACATGCCAATGGGTCTATAAATAGATCCCACACTTAACAATAACTTAGACTCTTGATTTAGACACACAGCTCAAGAATCGAAATAACTTTTACATGCAAACACTCGATTCAACAAACTAACTGTTCGTGCAACGAACAGTTTTGGAACCGCACAGGCGACCGACATCGGTCGACCTCCTGCCGATGCCGGTTGCCTTTCTGTTCACCCTTGACCAATGTCGGTCATACTGCCGATGTCAGTATCCCTGGAACTCAGCAACCTCCATGTCTGCAATAGTTGAAGCTTTTAGCTCCACAACCTAACAATCTCTCACTTGAAGATAAATAGCTGTAACTGTACCTGTACCTGTACACCATCTAGTTTGTTCCCTTGGCTTTGTATCCCTATTCAAGATCACTCTTGAAGACCAACCACCACAAATCCTGTGGTGCACCTCCTGTCATCCAAATCACCTGCCACATCTGCATCTACAAACTCATGTAGAAAATAACTTGACCCTGCATAGCATGTGCACCTGCTGTTGGCCCCTCTCATATACTTGAGAATCCACTAAACTGCCCTCCAATGCTTCTTTCCTGAATTGGCTCTAAACTTTCTAACAACACCCACTGCTTGGGCAAACTCAGGTCTAGTACATACCATGCACTTAACCTCATTATGTGAATCAAGACACTGTCCATAGAACTGTCCAACCATCGACATGCTAACTGGTTTCACACAATCATCTGAAGACAAAGTCAACCTGTGACCTTCCATGTCCCTAAAACACACTCATGTCAAAGAATCTTGCTGCTCTCAGATTCTTCATGACACACCTTTGAACTAGCTTTACCTTTAGTTCAACAAATCTCTGTATGTGTAACCCTGCAACAAGCACACAATACAGTAACAGGATAATGTAGCTAATATTATCCAACTTTGTAAAGAGAAACACAATGGTCAAACCTCCATTGTCCTGCAGCTTACACAAGACCATATACCCTGGCCTTCTGTCTCACGTGTCCATTCTCGCTCTTCTTAATCCTGAACATCCATTCGTCTCTCAGTGCTTTCTTCTAGCTGGCAACTCCACCAAAAAACTCCCATTTGGTTCTCCTCCAAGGAATCACATCCTTCATCCATGCCAAGCTCCCACTATTTTTTGGATCTACCTGCTCTACTTCTTTAATAACTTCCTGGTTCTTGACCATCAGTGAGCAACAAGTAGTGTAAAGAAGGAAAATGATGAATTTGATGCTTACTTACCCTTTAAGTCCTCCATATGGGCGCTTGAGACTCTTTGACAGCTTGCTGTCTGTCCAAAATTTGTCTCAGTGACCGATGTTGGTCACATCTCAGTCTGCACCTGATCAATGTTGGTTCCATGTGACTACCTCATCGCTGACGTCAGTTCCCCCTGATCGACACCGGTGTTTATGGTCCCTGAGTCACTAATGTCAGGCTGCACATAGCTGACATCGGTCCCTGTCTGGATGCTGATGCTAGTTTTCTAATCGACATCGGTCTCTGTGTTTTACTTGTGAGCGATGACTTCTACCTGTGAGCTCCTTTTGGATCAAAACCTTGTCCATATCAACCTTGCTCTGCCTAATTTTTTTAGCCCCTTCTGCTGATCTCTGTCTATCATCTTCTCTTTAAAAACCAAGGCTTTCCTGTTCTTTTCATGAACATCAAATTTCTCAAGAAACGTTACCTTCTTCTTCTGCATACAGAAATCTCGATCCATGCTTTTCAAATTCAAAAGCATACCCTTTGAATCAAGAACATGCATCTCCTTCTTATTCATGTGACCAAGCCTATTAAGCCACATCTTCGAATCTATAGCTGAAGTAGATAAACTAGAAAGAGAATCAGTAATACAAGTAGATAGATAAAGCGTACCTACTTTCTTATCTCTTGCTACAACAAGTGCACCCTTGGTAACCTTCCAAGAGTCTGATGTGAGAGTTACTGTGCAACCCTCATCACCCAACTTTCTAATAAAAATCAAGTTCCGCTCCAGGATTGGGACATGCATGACCTCCTTCAACACCCATGTGTTGCCCGTTTGCAATTTCAGCTTCACTTTCCCTTTGCCAACCATTTGACAAGGCTTACCATCCCCTAAATAAATTTCTCCAAAGTCTCCCTGGACATACTCATGAAAAAATTCTCTGTTTGGGGATGCATGAAAAGAGGCACCAGAATCTAAAACCCAAGATTCTACTTTATCTAAGAAACATATCAGAGCATCTTGTGCAACATAATCTGCAATATCTGCTTCTTCATGTCCTTCATGCTGATCTTCATTCGACCTGTAATCTCTCTTTAAGTGCCCTTGCTTTCCACACTTTTAGCAGGTTATTCTGCCATACCTGGACTTGGATCTCCTGCCTATCTTGGACCTTGATCTCCCATGCTCGATCTTCTCTCTTTGCCTTCCCTTGCTTTCCACACTCAAAACATTTCCTGATGATTCACTTGTGCTTTTTCTGTGAATTTTTTCATTCAAGATTACACTCACAACATCATCCACTTTTAAGATTTTTGAAGTAGACGCAGTATTACTAACTGCCATTACCAAACTCTCTCAACTTTCAGGTAATGAGCATAAGATTAAGAGAGCCTTAATTTCATCATCAAAAACAATATTGACTGAATTTAATTAGTTTACCAAACCATGAAAATCACTAAGATGACTATGTACAGATCCACCTTCCAACATTTGCAAATTAAATAATTGCTTCATAAGAAATACCTTATTCGAAGCTGAGGGTTTTTCATATAAATTTGCCAAAGATTCCATCAACTCTACCATTGTCTTAGCCTGAGATAAATTGGAAATCACAGACGATGCAAGACTCAACCTTATTGTTGACGCTGGAGATTGCACCCAGTGGCAGGAAAATAGGTTCCTGCCCTCTCCCCGCAACATTAAAACTCCTCTCTCGCCTGTGGGATGGTGAAGCAGGAGAGGAGAGTTTTTAGGTATGCGCTAGTTCCCTTTGATGTATCTTATTTGTTTCAGGCAGTGAAAAATATAGATATATAGATACACTGGGGGGGATGAAAAGGGAGAAGAAAATACAAGAAAACAAACAGCCTATTCTAAAGAGGTGATACACCAAAATAAAAGTCGATCCTCTCACATCCACACTCAGAATCAGGCTAAACAATATGACATGCACTTCAGGCTTGGCAAAGAGACCAACTTACAATAAAAGATAGGGAAAGGTCCTCAAAAAATAGAGACAGAGACTCACCAAGGTGTTATACTACACACACTGTAAGTGACTTCCCTTGTCTTACTTCTCAAAAGAACTCTTCTCCTGTGAACTGCGAACTAGAACCCTATAGATCACTGGTCTATTGGCATTAACCTGTGAAAGCATCAGAGATAATGACTAAACACAAATAATACTCATGACATACATAGAAAAATCTATCCAAGATGGAGGCAAAAATAATATTTTATTGATTCAGGTGGAAAATTTGTAGAGCTGGGCTCTTTACAAAAATGGAGAAGATCTTTAAAATGACCAAGTCTACCAATTTATATGGAAAAGCCAAGAGGAGTCTCATTGGCATTTTGCTTGCAAGTGGCTGCTTGAGTCTTCATTGAGAAAGAGAAAAACACTGTAGCTAACGTTAGAAATTCTGTCGGGACCATGCTTGCTACCTTGTTTTACATGCAGTCTGCTCTTCTGCCAGCTGTTGTTCGTGGCAATTTTGCCACCGTCGGTCGTGTTAACTGTCGTGCATGGCAATTTCACCGCCGTCGGCCGTGTTGACTACCGTGCATGGTAATTTCACCACCGTCGGTCGTGTTTGCGGTCTCCTTTTCTTCGCTTGTCTATCGTGCATGATAATTTTGTCACTGACTGCTATCTGCCAGTCGCGCGTGGTGAAATCACCGCTGACTGCCGTGCTATCGGCTGTTGTTTCCCCGCAAACTGCTAACTGCTGGCCATATCCCCGCCTTCCCTCTAGCCCTTGACTTAGACTTGGTCAGGCTTTGCATTTTTGTGGGACATTTTCCTGTGGATTTTGAATTTTTGTCAGGCCTGTTTGGTGTGTAACCCACAGACTTTGTGCGGGCTTGGTATTCTAGTTAACCCAAGGACTTATCTGTGGGCATTTCATGCAGACAAAAAAGTCCACGAAAATTCCTTTTCTATTTTTGCTAAGCCATGGGCTTTATGAAATGCCTTTGCTTTTGAATTTGCATTTTGATATATGCGGGACTTAGATAAATTTTATAAAACTTACCCGGATCCTTTCTTGCGCCAACCCTCCATTAGGGTATTTAAACTTGGACTCCCCTTCAGCCGAGGACAATGAACGTTGAACCAAACCCCCTAATGAACTAAATTGAACCAATGAACCTGACGAAGGACGAACTAAGTGCCGATGAACCCCTTGTATTAAACCAAGCTTGAATTGAACATGTTGAACTTGAAACGAATGAACTAGGCTAAGCCAGTGCTTGAAATGACGTTGGACCCTGAAAATGGACCTTGCAAATCCAAAATTAACTGGCCTTTCATAGCAATTAAAGAGGGTGACCAAAATTTTACCAGAGGGGCAAAATTGGTTCAACAAATTGGTGACTCATAGGGTAAGCGTGCCTGCTACGCTTAGAACCCAGTTGCCTTGCATATCCATTGGGTGCAGAGTCAGATGTAGCTCGAAAAGAATTAATAACAGCCCAAAAGATCTCAGGATCAAATACATAGAATTTACCCCCACATGCAAAGGGAAACACACAAGACTAAAAACAACTAACTGTGCAGCTACACTTAGGGAAAGCAGGAAAAGAAACTGAAACAAACTATTATGTACAGCTAACCAGGCATTTTTGATTCCCTTTTGGATCAAATAGAAAACTTCTTAAGTCCCCTTCATGGTAAGAAGACTTATGGCGCCAGGGAAGTAGCAAAATGGAAAAGAGAATTGGTGACTTACTCTTACGGCCTGTCACCTGAGTTGGCTGGAAATCGAGTGGATATTCAAACATGCCTTCGATATATACGTACTCCTCTTGTTCCTGGAGGCCTGTTGGATGCTGATCCTTCAGGTTGGTACACCCCATCAAGAAATCAAATGCTGCTGGCTTATCACTAGAAGCTTCCTGATATGCATCATGGACTGGCTCATTCTCCTTTGCCTCATGCTTGGGTTCCACGGTATGACCATCCTCCTTAATGATTTCGAAGGAAGTATTTTCAGATTCACCAACCCCCTGAAGGGGCAAATATAAAAAACTATACTTTCTTTGCATGCTTGTTGGAAACCCAACGCTGTCCTCATCATTTTTAATCAACTCACACCCTGCTTGGAGAGTAGCACAACCTGCCTCAAAGGCCTCAAATGAATCATTCAAATCATGAACAAAAGGCTGTCCATGCTCTTCCATGTCACCTAAGGTGATCTCCTCCTTAGTTGCAATCATGAAGTCCCCCGCATCAGTCATAAACTAGGCATAATCCATATCAGGCAAGCCCTGATAGCTTTCTTGGAGGTGTATGGATGGAATGCATTCAGACACAGAATCTGTCATTTGGTCTGAAACATCCATCACATGCTCAATGAGGAGACCTACTCTAGACTCCAATTCTGTAATTTGCCTATCCAAATCTTCATGGAAAAGCTTTCCCAGAAGTCACAATCATTATCAGGGGCAGAAGTAGCCTCTTCTTCTTTGAGAATTAGACTGAAATCTTCCTCCTCTTCCTCCTTGTTCCAAGATTCAACTGTTTGCGCCCAACTCATGATCCTAGGATTGGACTCTTGCTTTTGTGAGAAGGCAACAATTTTATCATTTTCAACTTCCTGCGCTGACTCATGATGCTCCTCTTTCCAGCTTGGAATTTGGAGATCATGTCGAAAGACTTGAGGAGGCTGGGAAATAATTGGGAGGGTCTGCTCATGCATAGGGAAATCTGCCTGAAGAGAGGTGTGCTAGAAATCTAGGTGCACAGGATTGAGGGAAGAACTGATTGGTGCATTGGACGAGCCAGAATGAGCAAGCACCATCTCATGGAAAGGATTTGGCACACAAAGGGAAGTTTTTTTTAGAATAGGAGAGGGTAGACCCCAGGCCAAAACTTCTTGATTTTCATCCCTCCACTTCACCAGCACTTCATCAATATTGAAATTAGTTTGTGGATTGGTGAAAGGGATACCTTTTGGCGTTGGCTGGTCTGCAGCGTTTGAAAGCTCCATCTCTTTTTCACCTAGTAGTCTCATCTTCTTTTCTAGTTCCTCAATCCGCTTGGCCAGGTCATCCTCATTTTGCATTTCTTTATTTTGGATGACGTCTTTCTTCTCTTTGCTATTTTGAGATTCAACCACTTGATTCCAGCTCAAAAAATTTGGGCTGGGCATTTCCTTTGAGGCTGATGGGGCCTCAATGTGAGAGGACAGTAAAGATTTTGATTCCACTTACCCCGCTACCAGAATGGACTACTGCATCTGAAGGTTTGCCAATTCGATCTGTCTATCAAGATTAGCCTTAAACACAAGGTTCATTGTTTCGGAATTCTCCTCAACATGATTGGGGAATAGACTTTGATAAGCTTGATTTGGCTCAAGAGCAGGGGCTGTATATGACTGATATGATGCTTTGGGCAGTGAGTATGCAGGTTGATAGACTTGGTAAGGCTGCCTCTCATGCACACTCAACTTTTCCTCCACTGATACAATTAAACTGCTCACATCCAACATCTCATTTGAAAGCCCGTGCCAATTCACTCTTTCAATAGGAGCCCATTCTTTCTTAACCTGATCCAGTGCATTCCTCACCTGATGGATGACATGATCAAGAATTTCTTGGTCACATCCCTTTTTGGTGTTAATATCAATTACATATTTGTCGTATCCCAGCAACGCTTGCTTGAAAGCAGAAATGGGTTGATTAGCAAAGAGATTTGGTTGAGTGGAAGAAGTGACATACTGAGAAGATTTAGCGCAAGGCTGATATTGCTCATAACAGGGTTGAGACTGGCCATATTGGGCATGATAAGGATCGCCATAAGGTTGGTAAGGATCATAGCCATGCTGGCCAAAAAAAATAGAGTCCATGACTTAAAATGATGGAATTTACACATACCAGAATGCATTTTTGAAGGTACCAGGCTACTTAACCAACGAATATAATTCGGAGTCGCCAGATGCTGAAGAATTTTGATTTGATGTAATAGGACCAACATCAATCCTGCAACTTTACTGCGTTGAAAAATATTGTCCCACCGGGTGTGCCAAAACTATTGACGCTAGAGATTGCACCCGGTGGCAGGAAAATAGGTTCCTGCCCTCTCCCCGCAACATGGAAACTCCTCTCTCGCATGTGGGACGATGAAGCAGGAGAGGAGAGTCTCTAGGTATGGGCTAGTTCTCTCTGATGTATCTTGTTTGTTTCAGGCAGTGCAAAATATAGATATATAGATATACTAGGGGTGGATGAAAAGGGAGAAGAAAATACAGGAAAACAAACAACCTATTCTAAAGAGGTGATACACCAAAATAAAGGTCGATCCTCTCACATCCACACTCAGATTCAGGCCAAACAATATGACATGCACTTCAGGCTTGGTAAAGAGACCAACTTACAATAAAAGATAGGGAAAGGTCCTCAGAAAAATAGAGACAGAGACTCACCAAGTTGTTATACTACACACACTGTAAGTGACTTCCCTTGTCTTACTTCTCAAAAGAACTCTTCTCCTGTGAACTGGAACCCTATAGATCGTTGGTTTGTTGGCATTAACCTGTGAAAGCATCAGAGATAATGACTAAACATAAATAATACTCATGACATACACAGAGAAATCTATCTAAGATGGAGGCAAAAACTCTATTTTATTGATTCAAGTGGAAAATTTGCAGAGCTGGGCTCTTTACAAAAATGGAGAAGATCTTTAAAATGACCAAGTCTACCAATTTATATGGAAAAGCCAAGAGGAGTCTCATTGGCATTTTGCTTGTAAGTGGCTGCTTGAGTCTTCAATGGGAAAGGGAAAAACAATATAGTTGATGTCAAAAATTCTATCGAGACCATGCTTGCTGCCTTGTTTTACATGTGGCTTGCTCTTCTGCCAGCTGTTGTTTGTGGCAATTTTGTCATCGTCGATCGTGTTGACTATCATGCACGGCAATTTCACCACTGTCGGCCGTGTTGACTGCCGTGCGCAGCAATTTCACCACCGTCGACCGTGTTCATGGTCTCCTTTTTTCCACTTGTTTGTCGTGCATGGCAATTTTGTCGCTGACTGCTATCTGCCAGCCATGCATGGTGAAATCACCACTAACTGTCATGATGTGGGCCGTTGTTTCCCCATGGACTGTTAACTGTCGGCTATTTCCCCACCTTCCCTCTAGCTCTTGACTTAGACTTGGTCGGGCTTTGCATTTTTGTGGGACATTTCCCCATGGATTTTGAATTTCTATCAGGCCTGTTTGGTGTGTAACTCGTGGAATTTGTGCGGGCTTGGTATTTTGGTTAACCTGCGGACTTGTCTGCGGGCATTTCCCGCAGACAAAAAAGTCCACGAAAATTCCTTTTCCATTTTTTCTAAGCCATGGGCTTTATGAAATGCCTTTGCTTTTGAATTTGCACTTTGATATATGCAGGACTTAGACAAATTTTATAAAACTTACCTAGACTCTTTCTTGCGCCGGCCCTCCATTAGGGTATTTGAACTTGGACTCCCCTTCGACCGAGGACAATGAACGTTGAACCAAAATGACATTGTTGGACCCTGAAAATGGACCTTGCAAACCCAAAATTGACTGGCCTTTCATAGCAATTGAAGAGGGTGACCAAAATTTTACCAGAGGGGCAAAATTGGGTCAACACTTATAGATCCCAGAGCCTTTCGATCAAGAACCTCCCATTCTTCAACCTTCATATCCAGGGGCTTGCATACAACCCCACCCAACGGTAAGTACAAATCTTTCTGATATAGATAATCTTCAATCTGCATCCTCCATAATTGATAGTTCTTGCCATTAAACTTCTCTATTCATAGCTTACTTTCTTCTGCCATTGCTATACTCCCACTCAAACATAAACCCCTGTGAGTAACTTGTAATCAACACACACTAACCATATCTGAAACACTTGTTAGTAACCCAACCAAAAGCTCTGATACCAGTTGATGGGGAATCAAGAACAACAAACAACTCTGATTCTACTTGTTAGGATCTTGCTCCTCAATAAGAGCACAATATGACTACCTTGTATAAGCAACTAAACATGCAGAATTAACCAGAAGCAATATGTAACTAGAATTCACAAATGACACAGAATATTAGAGACAACACAAACTGTATTAATACTCATCTAGAAAAGAATACAATGAAGAGATGCCACACTCTTCCACACTTTTTAGGCTTCCCACACCAAGTGTACAGTAATTCTCCTCAAGAGTTCACTCTCCTACCAAAAATGGTCCCAACACACAACTCAAACACAGAATTGGTTTTCACCTCCAATCTGTTAGTAATAACCCTGCCAATACACAAGTACTCAAAGTACTTCAAGTAGATCTCCCATAAGCTTGCAACAACCTGCAACTCAACAGACCTTACTTACACATGTAGATCTCCTATGAGCTTGCAACAACCTACAACTCAAACGATCTTACAATGGAAGGATCTTCCTTGCCTTCCTTTATTAGCTCTTTGTGGAACTAGGATGAACACACACTTTGTTCTCTTCACTAGCACACTTTACAATACATGCCAATGGGTCTATAAATAAATCCCACACTTAACAATAACTTAGACTCTTAATTTAGACACGCAGCTCAAGACTCGAAATAGCCTTTACATGCAAACACTCGGTTCAACGAACTAACTGTTCGTGCAACGAACAGTTCTGAAATCGCACAGGCGACCGATGTCGGTCCCTGTCTGCCTGGAGGTGACCGACGTTGGCCGACCTCCTATCGATGCCGATTGCCCTTCTGTTCACCCCTGACTGATGTCGGTCATACTACCGATGCCAGTATCCCTAGAACTTAGCAACCTCCATGTCTGCAACAGTTGAAGCTTTTAGCTCCACAACCTAACATTGTCCTGGGGCTTTATTGAAGTTTTGACTTGATATGCATCATTAGATCAATCTGGTCTGAGCAAACATGTACCATTGATCTCTAGAAGATGCTCAAACTTTACCTTAGGGTTAGGGTCTTGAATTTTCAAATTTTTTCTACACCGTTGATCTCATTCATCCAAACAAACACCGATCAATGATCTTGTGAATAAAAATGACATTTAAGTCAGTGCTTGAGAAAAATAAAGAACTTCATATAATGTTTTGAACTATAGTTTTATTTCATGTTAATAAACATGAGAAAGACCTTAGAAAAAATATTTTAAGCTAAGTTTTGATACATAATAAAAGGGACCCCATGAACAATAAAAAACATAGCATATATTTTTTAGCATGAGGTTTTTTATATTAATAAAAACAACAAACTTTAGGGTAAGTCTTTTGGGCTAAGTCTATAGTAAAAGGGACCATTTATTTAGTTAGACTATGCTAAGATAAAAGGGAATAAAGGGGGCTCGGGACATGAAGATCTTAGATAAATATTTTAGACTAAGGTCTTGGTCATGTTAATAAACATGATTAGGACCTTAAGATAAAATATAAACTAAGGAAATTAAAGTGTTCCCACAAAAATTTAAACTAAAACTCCCACCAAATTTGAATTCAAAAGGAGTACTTAGACTAAATCTAGACTAAGGGTTTTAGAAATTCAAATATGAATCTAATTAATCATTTACAGACCAAAGGCTAGTAAAAGGGGCAATTTGACATTTAACACAAAACCCTGAGTATTGTCCATTTCAAATGAACTCCATTAAACCTGCAACTTGAAACACATATATCCAATGTTAGCAATTTTAGATAAGATCAAACCAAAACCATGAACAAATAAGCCAACCAAACCATGGTGTGGATGATCTTCAAATAAAGATAAAGTGCAAAACACTTTAATGACACTTTGATCAAATAAATTTTCAAATTTAGGGTATAAATTTGCATATTTAAGACAAAGATCTCTATTTTTCAGAAATGAGGGTATGTTGACCTCAATAAGTACTAAACAAAATTTTCTCTTAGGGAACACACAACAAAAATAAGTTTACATTATTCTATTCATATAAAGGGAAATAAACATCATTTCATACTAATCATAAATATATGGGGTCAATAATATTCAAAATATGGATTAATTTTATTTAATTCTTATACTATTAATCCTTGTAAAAGAGTCTTGGCATAAAATGGGGATTGGCAATGAGGCAACCTTAACCTAGCTGATGACTAAGGACCTGATGCTCTTATATTTTGGACACCCTACATATCCCCTTCTTAGAATCAGGGTTAGATGTAGTTATCCACTTGAACTTGTGAAGAGTCTCATTTATGAGATGCCATCACTTAAAAGGGGATTGATGATATAAGCCAATAAGGAATGAAAAATAGTTTAACAGGATGAAATTAAAAAACCTTGTGTTTTAGCTTATATATTTATACAAAGATGCAATATATCTACATTTTTATATTTTTTTGAAGTTTGTCAAGTTTTTTTTTAATTTTTAAAAATATTTCTTTATCGTCTAATGGGACACACTATTTTGCTTTGACCCATATAAGCATAAGTGTGAGATGCCCCAAGTGAGAAAGGTATAAGCAATGTAAATATCATAATGATAAGATATCCTTCATGGAAAAAATATAAGCAATCTAAGAAAAAATAGCAATATTTCCTTCTTAAGCAACATGTATATACTATTTCTGAATTATCTAACACCTCATTCTTGTACACTTGGCAAATACATATCATGGATATAATTTTAGCTTCTAGACCTTTTCCACTGCCAAAATGCTTGCATACACTATTTATTTGTGCCTAATTACTTATCTCTTAGTCTGACCAATGTAATTTTGATGACTCAGACCACCTATTTTGCCTAGAATGCTACAAACCTATTCATCTTCCATCTTTGGAAGTAATGAACTTGCACATATTTTCTAACTATTAGGACACTTACATCCTAGTCAGATGCATATACCAACATAAGTGTCCTATCCAAATGCAAGTGTTTAGTACCCTAAAGTCATCCAAGTTATAAATAAAAAATCTTCTAAAGGTCAACCTAAGTGTTTTAATGTGAGATATTCTACAAAAAGATTGGTATAAATATAATATCAACACTCATTCATTCCTCACCTAGCACAAACTTGGAAAAACCTATAAACTCAAAAGATAACTTATCAAAAGCATTATATCAAGTACTCAAGTGAGTAAAGCTTCTCTAATTTATCATATTTGCATATTAGTCATAGAGCCAACATATCTATAGGTTTGAAGTGCTGAAAGAGTAGTGCAAGAGCTATATTTTTTAAGTTACAAGCTAGATCACTATTATACTTATTCATCACACATTACACGATTATCACATAATAAAATATGTAAGAGATAACTACATAATTTTAAGGCCCTCTTTGAGTATTCGCTATGTAGGCAACACTCATTAATAGAGGGGTCTTTATGGTATCTCGAGACTGTGTGTCCACTAACCTATTTTTCACACAACCACTATGAAGATGAAGAACTAGGGTTTTGATATTTGATAAAGAGTGACAATTCATGACTCAAATTTGAATACATTAGAGTGAAGGTGACATATAACCTAAAATCATCCAAGTGGTTGCATCCATACTAGACACCTACATCTAAGTTAGATAGTAACATCAACATAACCATCCCAGGTTGATGTAATTATCTAAAACTATCGAGGTACAATTTCTAGAACCAGGGTATTAATGTAGGATCCAAATTCAGTCTACTTTCTACGTGTTCTAGATCTATATCTGTATTAGCATCAAAACTATCTTATTTTTCTTATCATTGTAATATCTAGCATAGATGTACTTTCTATCTTTTATCATTATAGTATAATAAATTTAATATATATTTTATTTGAGTTTCACAAATAATTGGTCTAGTTTTAAGATAGTCTACCATCTTTGTGCCCTAGGCTATCTCTACCCTTTTAACACTAGATTTTCCATATCTACATTTTAGGGTTAAACATTTGGTGAACTCGACCTCTATATCTTTGTGTGCAAAACCCTAATTGACATAGGATTTATTATTTTTTGATTTTAAATGTAATAATTATTCAATTTTAATTTTTTTCTCCATAGCATTTGTATGTATTTTTTAATTTTATTCTCATATAAATTCCTCTTAACCCTAAGGAGGGTGATATTTTTGATCCTTTTAATTGAGTCTAGGCTATCCCTTATCTAAGGGGTAAGGTGGCCCACCGTATAGTTTCAAATGAAGGTAATCAATTTGAAATATATAGAGTTTATGCTTGTGATGCCCCAAAGGATCAAATTCCTAGTATGCACAAGTTAATAAAAGAGTTATAAAATTATATTGGATACATGCAAAATCTAAAATATGCTAGTGTTAATCATGTGTTTGCATCTTCATCTAGTCATGTTGTACCCAACAAAGTTTCATATCTAAATGAAAAATTACAACAAAATATATCTAAAACTAGTGATTCAAAAAATAAATAAAAAGCTATTAAGAGTCTAGGTGAGATCATAAAAGAAATGATTCAAAACAAAGTGATCAAATGACCTTCTCTACATCTCATAAAGAGATACAAATACTATTATGCATATCATAGAATGCATGAACATCATACATATTATTATTTTGAATTAAATAACAAAATACAAAGTCACAAAGGTAGTGGTGATCATATAATTGATACATCAATCAAGAAACCCACTCACATTATGAGTACCTCTCCTATAGCACAAGTGTCAAAAAAATAAATATGGGTACCAGAAGACAATTCAAATTAAGAGAAGGGTTAAAAGAATAAAGAAATAAAGAAATTACCATTACCAAATGTTTCAAAATTTTTAAATGATATACAATTACCAAAAGTACAAATGATATTAAAACTATAAAAAATAAGCCATGTGAGATCCCTTTGTTGGTCAACAATAAATAACAAAAGGACATAATTCCACATGATTATGACACTGGTGATACTTTTCCTAATATAAAACCAAATATAGATACAATCAAGGAAAACCATGTAGCTCAGGATGTTCATAAGGTTTTAACATTTGAGGTACACATAGATACACACAATGCCATACCAAAAAGGTGACAACCACAATATGGCACGGTTCTTTATTCATATATAAATTCTCAAAATGCTATATCACAAGTTCAATAAAAACCTAAGAAGTTACATCTTTCTTATACTACAAAAACACAAGATTGGTATGATCCTAATGATACTAATTACATAACATACAAATATGATACACTTGATAATCCCACTGATACATCAATTACAATGTTATAACTGAAAGTAAAAACCTAGACACCACATGATTATTATAGTTGAGTATTTTTATTACCAACTACACTCCATTGTGTACGATGTTTATCTCAGTTATCACCACATCAATATAAATGATCTAACTTAAGGTTTCAAGGCTTCAGACATTTAAAAAATACCAAAAATATAAAAAAAACTTCAAAAATCCAAAAATATGTTCAACATATACATATCCTATTAGCTCCTTGGCATATATGTTGTTGATTCCAAGTTGGCAGATGGCATATCGATACTTTCTATATACACGTGTTTCACACATATTTTGTGTGTGATACATGCATACATGGAAACATGATATATGCATTTTTGGATGTTTGGTTTACTCACATCACCAAGACATTGGGGTCATATGCCTATATGATCATGATACATCCAAGTTATATCATTATATGCTCACTTTACATTATCATGTTTGATCTTATATATATACTTACACATGCCTTTATCCATGTTTATATCTTGAATAGTGTATTTTATATGCTATGTAATTTAATTTTTTTACTAATACGTATATCTTGAGACTAGTATGATATATTCATGATAGTTGTTTATGCTTTCATTTATGCACTTACTTGAGTGTATTGTATGTCTATTATTTTGATTATTTGAATATGCTCCATTGTTTGTGGCCCCCATGCTTTTGTTTTCATCTTTGACATTTAAATATGCCATTCTTTGTTGTATGTTGACTTTCGAATATGTCATTATTTATTTTGTGGACATTTGACCAAGTCATGTCCCTTCAATTATGTGGCATTTGAATATGTTTATTGTTTGAGGTCTCCTTAGACCATTATCTTTTGATTTGATTTTGAGTGCTCTTGTGTGTGTGCATGATTTTTTTCTGAGCTTATAATGCTATTATCTAGATGTTGCCATGATATATGTAATGCATCTTAGGACTTTGTGTGATCACATTATTTATGATTCAATGATATATCTACCTAGACATGTTCTTTTTATATGCTACATGGTCCATTCATAGTTTAAATAATTAACTTATCCCTTTGACATAAGGTAATTAGCAATCACTACTTTACCTCACTTCAAAAGGGAGGGGATATCAGTGGGGGCATGTCATAAAGATATGACTTCCACTTTGCTTCAAAGATTCAGACTACAGTGGAAGTATGTTTTGGAAACATGTTCTCCACATTTGTCATAGTTTTAGATTCAGTGGGGGCATGCTTTAGAAATATTTTCTCCACAATTATTTAGTATGTAGTATACCCAGGTTACAACGGGGGCATGTTTTGGAACCACGTCCTTGACATTGGCACTTACACCAATTCTCATATTCAGATTGTAGTGATAGCATATTTTAGAAACATGTTATCCACACTTACATTAATTTTTAATTCAGATTATAGTAGGGAAATGTTTTGAAAACATATTTTCCATACACAATTTTAAATTAACCAAAATTACACAGTTATATTAGTCAAATACATATTTGTGGTAGAATTATATACATTGGTACCATTGTTATACACAATTTTAACATGAGACATATCTAAGGTGCTTATGCTATGCAATGTGTGCTTAGTATTATAAAATCAAATTAGTTTTAAATTTAAAACACCTTTAGGGACTATCACCACACACTAGATTGGACTTTTATAGAATGTATTGAGCCAATTGATATGATTGAGGTGATTAAATCACTCAATATTGCCAAGTTTATAGGTTGGACTTGCTTACATCATCCATCCTCACTAATTTTATAGTTTGAGTTGAATTGGTTCACTCACACTCACTAGGTTATAAGTATGATTGGGTTGTATGATTAAGCTAATCTTAACCATCAGGTGGTAACTCAGCTTTTCTACAAGGTTGGGGGTGTCTGTCCTCAAATATCTACCCATCTCTTTAGATATATGTACTTATCAATTTTTTATTTGTCCTAATCTTTGTTTCAATGATTCATAATGATATATATTTCAAATCAAATTAAAAAAGGCAAGATGTTTGTACTAATATATAGGTGTACTCCTAAACCTTGCTCTCTTTCAATTTCAACTATTTTAATACTTTCAATTTAAGATCATACACACTAATTATATATTATAATATGTTCTCGGTTGTAGTTTAGTCACTAGTAAAGCATTCAAGTTGGACTCAAGTAAAGACAATGTGTGTTAGACACACCTAAGTATGCATTTATTCTCTTTTAAACCAACATTTTCATTACTAGATTAGGGGAGGGGCAAATCTAGACACTATTTCATAATTATATAGCAAGTTAGTCTTGTACACTTAGAACATACATATCATAGATGCAATTTTAATTTATATACCTTTTCTACTGTCAAAAGGCTCGTATGCACTATCTCTTTATGCCTAATTACTTATATTATAGTTTAACCAATGTTATTTTGATGACTTATACATTTTATCTTGATTAGAATGCTAAAAACCTACTTATCTTCTATCTTTGCAAGTTCTGAACCTGCATTTATTTTCTTATTACCTAAACACTTGCATCTTAATCATACACATACATCGATGTAAGTGTCCTATCCTAACACAAGTGTCTAATGACATGAAGTCATCTAGTTTTCAAATAAAATATATCCCAAATGTTAGCCTAAGTGCATTAATGTGAGATATTCTCTATAGGGATTAATATAAATATAAAATCAACCTTCATTCATTCCTCACCTAACATAAACCTATAAAAAAACTAAAAACTCACAAAGAAACTTACCAAAAGTATTCTATCAAGCACTCAAGTGAGCAAAGCTTCCTTATTTTATCTTATTTCCATATATGTCATAGAGACAACACATCTATAGGTCTAAAGCATTAAAGAAAGCAACCCAATAACTATATTTTTTAAGTTACAAGCCATGTCACTATTTTACTTGATTATCACATATTGCATGATTCACACACGAGCCAACACATAGGGGAAAACCACATAATTCTAAGACCCTATTCAAAGTATTAGCTACATAGATAGTGTTTATTAACAAAGGGGACTTGGAGTAGATCGACACCATGTGACCACTAACCCATTTTTCTTATAAATAGATGAATAACTTAGGTTTTGATATTTGACAAGAAACAACAGTCCATGACCCATATTTGAAAGTAATAAAGTGAAGGTGACACAAAACCTAGAGTCATCTAGGTGGTTGCATCTAATTTTAGTAGGTATTCCATACTAGACATCTACATCCAAGTTAGATAGTAGCATCAACGTAATTATCCCAAGACAAAGCAAGTGGCCAAAGTTATAGAGGTATAATTTGTATAATCAAACAACTCATCCAAAATCTAGATCTAATCTACTTTCTACTTGTTCTAGATCTATATTTGTATTAACATCAAAACCAACTAAGTATCTTGCTCTCATTATCATTACAATATCTAACATAGATGTAATTTCTATTTTTTAGCATCTCAACAAAATAAATTCAATATATGTTCCTTCTAAGTTTCAAAAATAATTAGCTTGCTTTAGAGATAGTTTACCATCCTTGTGCCTTAGGCTATCTCTATCCTTTTAACTCTAGATTCCTATATCTACATTTTAAGGTTAAATACATGTAATTAATGGCACTAAGGTATCATGCCTAAATATAAAAAATATAATATTATATATCATCAAAATAAAATATAAACATGGAGCCTTTTCACAATAAATGCATGATAAAAATTATGGTAATGCAGGCAAGTAAATAAGAAACATTTGCATGATATGGATCATGGTAGAAAAATCATTGTGCATGATATAGATAATGACACCAATGATATAGTAACACAATGTACACAAAATAAACATAGAAAAAAATGAAGGCACACCAAACATAAAGGAATAAAACCACATGAATAGAGTAAAAAAATAAATTATAGAAAAAAATCATAAGCATGTGTCATAGTATATAATAGATGTAAGGAACACACCTCAAACATATGGAAAAAATAGAGGAACACCAAATATGAATCAAATAAGGTAAACACCTAACTAATATTGAAATCCAAGAAACATGTTAACAAGATTATTTAATAAAATAATATCAACGTCAATATATATTACAAATGATTCCTATATACACCTATATTTTTTGGCTACTGATGATTTCTCTTGCAAGACTTGTCGGTGCATTAATATTCCTAAGTCCATGTCCTAAGGATTGCACCATGATCAGGGTTGGGGTAACTCATGGTACTTTATAAGATATTATCATATGGTCATTTATTATACATTTTTACACTCATTATTTTATTATCTAGTCATTTTATCCTATTCTAGTGCACTTTTCCCTACTTTCTTCCTCTTCTATCTAGTTCCATTATTTTTCAGACTAACTCACCTATGTTAAGTTAGTTTTGTTCTAGTCCCTATATTTTATTTTGTATTGACCATGGATGAAACCCTACTTTTCTTTCCCATGTTCCACTTTCAACTATATCGACCCACTCAATATAGTTATGTGGCATTCTGTACTAATTTGGCCTTGGTGAATGTAGTAATGTTTTTTTTCATGATCTTTATACTTGATTGATCCAGATTGAGTCTATCGACATATATAATATGTTAATTTTAGGAGTGAGATACATATATAGAGTGTTACCAAATATCATTTTTATATTAATACAACATTGTTATGCTCTACTTATGCACAAAAACTTACCTTTGGTAGAGGAAGATGAATTAGGGTATAATAGATTGCACTTGTGGATGTCTATGTTGGCACACAGTCTTTGGAAGTTTAAGGAGATAAGATGAACAAAAAATGTACACCCTTAGTCTTTGGAGTCACCAATTAAGGAAATTTAAGTCTTATTCTTTACATTTTAAGGTTCATCTATAACCTCTCTCATAAAGTTCCACTTGAGCTAAGGTGAAGATTGATGTGCTAATAAATCAACCCAAAGTAAGTATCTCTATAACTAAACTCTTTTTTTATTTAGTTTATATGCATATACTAGAGAAATATGTATTTTTATTCTCTCCATGCTTATTTTAACTTATGTTTTCTTTGTGTGCTAGTATATCCTTAGTTAGATACCTCTTGGTTATAATACTTAATATATATACCTCTTAGTTATGCCTAATGGCATTTATATCCCTTTAATTTACCTATTTTACATCTCAAATCTAGTTTTTTTTGTTAGTTACTACATAGGCTTCGAACTTATATTCTTGATCCCTATTTTATACAAATAACTCTTGTTTACAGCCTCACCCTTCTTTGCAACGTGGAATATTGTATGTATGTTGGATTTAATATGATATTCTCCATTTCAATATATTATAGGATATTTATATTATTGAATTATTTTCCCTATGTGAATTTTGGTGAACTCAACATGAATATTACCCAACTATTATGTTGGGTCATTTTCACGTTTTCTTTTTCTAGTTTCTTAACTCTCTAGATTTCTCAAACATAACTTGTTTTCCAAAATTATTTTCCTTTAGAATTCATAGATTATATAATTTCATTCCTAAAATAGAATATATATATGACCAAATCAACTATGACCAATAATTTGGTGGTTTCCATAGATATCAATCTCAAAATCCTAATGCGAGGTCCATGATTAAACTAGTGTTTACCCTTTTTAGAAATAAGAGTTAGAAAAGAGTAGCGTAATCAAATAGGAGAAAGCTACTCTAAAAGTAAGATGATTACTGAATTTATATTATACTAATATTTTGATAATAAATAATGAATCTAAGCACATTCTAAATATATAAAGTACAACATTCAATATTTTGATAATAATAATATGAAGAAGAAATTATACTTAGCTTATACACTAAAGCGTAAGGAGATCTGAGTAATGAAAGGGAGACTGTATGAATAATTTGATCTAGTCATTAGATTTTGAATATTATCTTTATTTTATCACAAACACTTGCATTTCCCTATGGACACTTGCATTGATGGTACTGTCCATGCTTCAATGCATCTATCCTATAAATCATATTGACTATTGACTAAAACTTTCACTAGGTCTTTTTGGAATTTTTGTCACCTTTCAGATTATGTGTTTAGATCATGAACATAGGATCTCAATATCAAAATATATCTCAAAACTTAGATCATACTTTTATGTTAGGTCACATTTTAAAAAATGAGTTAATTGGCTCATGAAGTGAAGTTGACCTCAAGGACCCCTTTATTAATGAACATTGCATACATATCTAATGCTACAAAGAGGGACTTAGACATATGTAGTTCTCCCATATGTATTAGTTTGTGTGTGAATAATGATATAAAATGATATATACAATTACATGCAATGATATAACTTATAACTTGAAAAATATATCTCATGGGCTACTCATTAAATTCTTCATAGTCGTAATATGACTACTCCTATGACTGATATAGAAATAGGGAAGAATAAGGCAATATGCCTTAGTTATGCAATTGATTGAATGAGCTTGAATAGGTGATTTATTTGTATTTACTAGATGAATAATGAGTTGGATCCAACTTGTCTTATTACCACCTCTTTTTAAAATATCTCACAAAATGGTTAGCAAAACATAATAGGCTGACCCGTACATATCAAAAGATTTGAAAATTTGAGTGTTTAGATAACACAAATGTAGATCATAATTCAAAATAGGGTTAGATCATCATTAGTGGATAAATTAAAAAATAAATGGAAGACCATAACATTGTAAGCCTAATCCCTAGGGTTGAGCAAGATCAAACAAAGGATGAATCAAATATAAAGCAAACAAACACAATATACCTTCCTTGGAGACTTTTTTGCTTATCAGTTTAAAGAAGATTGTGCTCGGCTTATAGACTAGAGATATTTGGCAATGCCAAATCCACATGTGGGAAACATTTCCCTTTATCTACTTGATGTTTGGTTGAATTAAAGTGAAAAATAGTTGAAGAGTTGGTAAGATTTATCATTATAAGTCTACGCAAAAAAGCTAATGACAGGTCTATGGCGACCCTTCTATTTATAAATTTGCCAAATTGATAATGGCCATTGGATTAAAATTAAGATGTGTGGCTTAGAATTAAGTCTAATTTGGAGGTTTAATGCTTAAATATTTTAAAAATAGGTTGCGTTAATGAGGCATAGCTTTCCTTAATCCTGATATTTATTTACATTCATTGTTATTGTGTGAAAAATTTCATAATGATGTCATAATTATTGATATTTTTTTACATGATGTCATGATGATGTCATCAACCACTTGGCCACCTTCCATGAGAATTTAGGAATGAATATAATTAGTGAATTTAGAAAATAGGAAATTTTAAAATCTATGAAATTTCCCATTAGAGGAATATTGGGTTAGTTAATAAAGTTTAATTAATTTAGTGAGAAGTGATGTGACTTTTTGAAATTTGAAGAATCATTTGACCTAATTAATCCAAAACATCTCTTGCATAATTGTAATATGACTCATGATGAATTAAGTGAAGATGATGATTGCATACAATGTATTATTCCAATCAAGGATGCCACAGTACATTTTAGAATATGCACGTTAGTTATGTGAAATAATTTAGATGTTTCGGTGATTTATGCATTATTTCCAAAAATCAATTCTAGTTGCAATTTTGACAAGAAAGTGGTAAGAATTGAGTGTCTACATTTTGACCCTATTTGAGAAGACATTATGAGACACAAGTGAAATAATGAATTTTTAAAGAATGAAAAAGTTGCTAAAATAATTGAAGAATGATGCCCCAAATGATGTTTGGGATAACCTAGATGCCTCCTTGAGGGAGTGGTAAAAAAATAGATTTGATGGATGGGCCCTTGAAATGAATAAAATGGACAAGAAGAGTTAAATTAACCCATAGATGAGATTAATCTAAATGAGATAATGCTTACACACTGTGATATCCAATGATGACGAAGTATAAAAATGATTTGCCTCAAAGAGGGGGGAATTAGAAAGGATGCATCCAAAGATAAGCAACACACTTTGACCTACCCCATATAGGGTGAATGATGCAAACTTGAAATTAGAAAAAATATTGAATGATTAAATACCCCAAATAGGGGGATATAATTGACTAATTATTTTTCCTATCAGGGTATATTTGATTGTTAATCGATCTAAATTATTTCCCCCAGTAGGGCAGATTTGATCATTGATCTCTCTAAATGGTTGGTTGATTGATTAGAAATCAGAGCTCAAAGACTTAACCTAGTACACATATTAAAGATGAGATGAATGACACAAATAATGAAGAAGACACAACAAACTAGGCACACAAGAATGCTCAAAGTTAATGAAAGAAATGATTGGAAGAAGATAATAATGGTGGTTGATAAATCTAAGTGACCCTAGATATATCATAAATCTAAGTGATGCCTACATAGTCAAAAAATGGACCTTAGGCCAATATAGTTCTCCCAAGAAGTCAAGAGAAAATGGAATGAAGGAAATGATTATGAAATTTTGTATATCCTCATTTATAGATGTGTCATGAGTAACATATAGATTAGCCATGTTATTCAATTGATTGGTATATAAGGATATTTTCAATATGACATTGTCTGTTAGACCTCCAATAATTAATTTTTGATATAGCACATGATGTAGACATCTAATTCTTACCACTATCATGCTGAAATTATAAGTTTGAATGACTTTTCACAATAATTCACTTACTAGATCAAAATTACCAAAACACTCTAATTTATCCACACACATCATGGGCAAGTATCAAAACACATCAATATGTCTCTAATTAGGGCATTAATCCATATACAATTATTAGATTCTTTTAACTTATCTTCGATCAAATTGTGACTTAGCAAATTGACATTCTTAGCCACTAAAATCCTTTGATTCATCTGCACACATCATGTGCATGTGTTGATTCACATCAGGACATCCTTAATTAGGGTATTTCCCTATACACAATTATAACCTTCTTCTAATATACTTCCAATAAAAATTCAACCAAGAAAATTGATGTTTTTGACCATTTTTATTAAACAAGCGACCAATTTATAAGAATTATAAAAAGACTAAGAAAAAATATTAAGCAAAGTAAATCAGATTAAAGTCTTAAGTGGAAAATCCATGGAAAATTAATGAATAGATAATATTAGAAATTCAAAAATCAACAAATATTTGGAAATATTATGTTATCATCCTTAAAGTAAAAAAATGAGAAATATCAACATAAATGAGGTAAATATCAGAATTAAGGCTAGTCATGGATTATTAATTCTCCCCTATCCCAAAAACATAAATAAATTCAAACTCCCAACCCTAACCTAAGATTAACCACACATGGATTGGAGTTAGTTGGAAAACTATAAATACAAGATCCATGACCATAACCATTAAGAAATTTTTATGTGCAAACAAACTATGCCCAAAGATCACTAGAAAGCTTCAAACTTTCTTCTATTTTTACCCAATCAAGAGCGAAGACCTATTGGTTCAAGAAGAGATGTCAGAGGTGCTTAATATATTGTAGTGACAAAGACTTAGAGCACTAAATCTAGGCACAAACATGATTAATGAACCAATCTTTGAGGAGAGCCACCTAGAGAAGGCATTGCTTATGTTTTTCTTATCTATTTTCTTGAGTCTATTGATCCATACCCCTCAATGGAGTAGGCATATTATGTTAGTTTTTTATGCTTGTCATTTTTTTTATATACTAACTCATGAAATAACTTATTTTACAATCCTTTTCTACATTTGGCATGCCCAATGGGACCACACATCTCATAAATCACTTTGGGGACCTTCTTAGCCTTCTAATTACTTAATGAAACCATTTTTGGTACCGATTTACCTTTTTTTCTTCTAATTTTTATATGTTATTTGTTTTATTCAAAATGGTGAAGTCACCCTACACATCAATGAAGTTGCCCTGGACATCAACGAAGTCACCTTGCTTAACAGTGAAATCACACCGAGGAATGATGAACTCATCTATTATCATTTTTTTGTTCACTATTTATTTTAGTAAATCAGTGAGGTTGTATTGAAAATGACAAAATCACCCTATATATCTCGATGAAGTCATCACCTAGACACTCTCTATGTTTTTTTTACAAATATTGAAGTCACAACCTTATTGGTGAATTTGACCTGGTAATAATGAAGTTACCTTGAAAATGGCATAATCAACCTGGTAAACAATGATCTTGTAGAAGGTAATTTACTATTTTTTCAATTTTATTATAAATGGCAAACTCATCCAGTAATTGATGAGGTCATCCTGCTAATCGACGAAGTTACTAAAACTATGTCTATGTTCCAGGAAAATAGTGAACTTGAGAATTGTTGTCCCTGAAAAATGATTCCTCATTTTCTAGACAACATATGACTATTTTGGTCTTGCATGGCCAAAATTGTCCGTCCCCTTTCCAAAAATTTGTTCAACAACATTCAAATTCATCATTTTCTCAACTTTTTGGTAAAGGGATTAGCAGGTTCAATGAGTTCAAGGTTCAATATTGGTGGCAAGCTTCAAACGGGTCAAGCACTTCATCTAGAGTTCAAAGGTTCAAGCAATTCAAAGGCAGCCTCAGTCGAAGAAAGAAGCAACAAACAGTTGGTTCAATTTGCAGGTTCAAGAAAAATCCCTCAAAAGCTGTCATGTGTCCCATTAAAATTTTGCAGAGCGCGACAAGTGTTGGTGTCTGCGTCTCCAACCTTTTCATAAGCTGCAAGGCTTATTTCGATAGGTTTCTTAGAGTTTCACAGATGGTGACAAGTGGAAACTACAGAAGGCCCCAATGTATTCATCTAAGAGTAGCAGAATGTGCTACGTGTCCCCTCCAAAGCTTGGTAGAAGCCGACAAGCATCATTATCCATGGCTTCTTTCTTCTACTTTTTGTTTTCATTAAAAACCATGGCAGGCCCTGGATAAGTCATAGAAGTGAGTAGAACAATCCACGTGTCCTCACCTATTTCTATGGAAGATACTGCCTGGCACTTGTTCAAAAGTGTAGAAGGTGCCACGTGTCAAAGGAAAGGGGTACTCACAATGCAAAGGCACATATAGAGCCAAGAAAATGTTTCCTTTAAAGGAATTTTCTGAAGGAATTCCTTTAGAAATTTTCTCTGAAGGAAATGAAGAGGATGGCAGCGCACAGAAGAATCAAAGCCGAAGGCCACTAAGAAGACCCCGAAGGGCAAGTTCCTTTCGAGAAAGGTTTGAGCTTCAAAGAGAAACGAAAGCTAAAAAGTGTCACAAACTGAGACACGATTTTGAATGAAGCTTCATAGAGTAGAAACCACCATGTGTCCTCACCCGCATCACAGTGGAAAGTGACCATGGCAAAAGAGAAAGACATAAAGGAGTTGCTAGGAAACATGACGGGCTCGCAAATGTCAAAGTTGTCGTAATGAAGTGTTTGATTGATTCTAGCAAAATCAAGGCACAGACTTGAATGCATTCAAAAAAGCCTAAGGCTAGACCAAGAGAAGGAAGAGACAAAGAGGGAAAATCAATGAGAGTTATTTTTAGTAGGTGGAGCAGTTCACCGGGTAGATATTTGGGGTTTGCCAACATTGAAAGCACCGTCTATTTGTCCCCTATGAGATAAAGGTAGAATAAATAGTTGAGTAACTAAGTAGGTGATAGAATGAGAGATTTAGGCTTGAGAGGAGGCACTAGAGATGAATCGACATGCCACAGTTAAGGCAGTCGCCCTGCTCTAGCATGGCCCTTCTTGACAAGACCAAAATGCATCCAAGGCAATGAATGCGCTGAATGGGTCACTCAATGGGACAAAGTGCCAAGCCTCACTCGGGCCTTTATATAATGCAATCTCTTGTATCATTTCAAAGGAGATCTTCCCCTTACTAGAAGTGAAACTCTACCCAAATTGAAAGGCATTACTGAGACTTTGAGCTCAGATTGTAGTTCATATTTCTTTGATTAAATGAGAAAGCAAGTTACTTGCAGACTTTGTGCTATTATAGCTTGTGCTACTTTAGGAGATTGTTCATATGTCTGTCTACTGAAAGCATTCCTATTTATTTTATTTAACAAGTAGAACTAGTGGAGGTGATAAGGAAGGTGTCCTGAAGATAACTACTTCCAAACTTTGTGCTGTCATAGTCGTCTTCAGTGTGTGTTTTTCTTTTCTATTTCTGTATAAAAGACCTTGGGATGACTGTGTGCCCTCATTGTCTTTCGTATCTCCCTCTAAGGTAGTCAAGGTGGAGACTTTGTGCTATATCTTAGATTTCTAGTTACTTTGGACCCGGTTACTTCCTACCTGAAAGATACTTGCTGTTTGCAAGAAAAAACACTTCTGAAAGAAGAGAAGTGCCTTCTGTCATTGCACCAAGATTTCTACTATTTAGGAAGGAATCTGGCTCTTGGCTAAAAGTTGATTTTGAAAGAAGAGAAGTACCTTCCCATCACCTAGGATTTCTTCCTTGTTTATTAGCATCATCTCTAAAAAAAGAGAGATAGATGGTTTATCCCACCCCTGTGTCTTACTTTATGCTTATTTATATAGTATATAGCCTCCGCATATTTAATAGGGAACCTCCCCTTGATGATAGGAAAGATTTGTCTCCAGTTGATGTAGTAAAGTTGCAAACCTGGACAACCAATCTTTCTATGCTGTGGTGATAGGAACTATTTTAGTCTCCAGTTAGCTGGCTGACAAAATATTCACTCAATAATTTTTAGTGACTCCGCTGGGGATGAGCGTGCAGTCTGAAGCCTCAAGTTTTAGATTGAAGCAGTTCCTTCCCTTATCCATTATAGAGTCTAGCGACTCCCATCTGGGTCTTACCCATTATTTATTATAGCCTTACCATCTTCCTCCACCTTCGTTATATTATCTAGTCTACAAAACCAGAGCTGTTGGGAAAGAGTGTGCAGTTTGAAGTCTCAAGCCTCAAGTTCAAGCAGGGCCAATCCTTTTCTATTTTTGATTCACAATCTAGCCACTCCACCCAGATTTGTTATCCCTATTTTACATAATTAAATCATGGCAATTTGAGGCCCCTAGGGTAGCTCTTTTGGCTCACTCAACTTGACTCCACCTTTTGCATGAACTCCCACGTAGTTCAAGAAAAAATTTCCCTAAATTCTTTGGTAATGGGATAGTTCACCCTGATGAACACATTGTAGCCTTCAGCATAGCCTGTGGTGTTATAGGGGTGGAATTTGAAGACGTGGTAGTCAAGATTTTTGTGGAGACACTCTAAGGTGCTGCTGCAGACTGGTTCTACCATCTGCAAGCTGGATCAGTGACTGATTGGGATACACTCAAAGCCAAGTTTGAAGCCAAGTTTAAGCCTGTAGAGGATGCACATGCTTTGATGGCCTAGCTCACTCAGATGAAGAAGGAACCTCATGAGCCTATGAGGGATTTTATTACCAGGTTCAACAAGCTGAGGCACATGATTCCCATGGTCACCCAGCTGACACCTCAGAATCTCAAATGCTTCTTCATCAACTCACAGCTACCTGAAGTGAGTTTTCTATTGAGATGGGCTAGACACATAGACCTTGATGCTGCTCAAGACTTGGCTACTGAGCTAGAAGATGACCTTATCTTGGCAGGAAAGATAAGGAGAGATCCTAATAGAGGTAAACCCTCTTCATCTTCTGAATACTCACCCACAACCAGTTTTGACCCAATGGTTCAAAAGCTGGCAAATAAATTGCTAGCCTTGAAAAGGCAAATGACACAAGGTATGTTTTCTACTCCTCTATATATAGATATACCAAGGAGGACATTCCCCAATCAGCCATATCAAGGCAATGCTACCAAAATTCAAGGGCAACTAAATTGCTTTCCTCTCCCATAGAGGAAACTTGTCCTTGAAGCACCTCCAACCAACTCAGTAGTTGGATATCTAGAAACAAAACATGTTTCCTATTTCCAACCTAAGTTTGAGCAAGAAAATGATGCTGGTATCTTCATGGAGGATCAAGAAGAATTAGCTGGTGACTCCCTCATTAGTTTCTTGAATTACCAGGATGAACCCAGAAGTGAAGGTGAAGCAGTCGAAGGATCAAATGCAATATTCACCCAGTTTGAGAATCAGTCAGCCCAGCAGGCTGACAAAGAAAAGATAGAGGAGTGACCCTAACCAAAGATTTCACTTGCTGAGAAGAGAACCCCTCTCTTTCCAGTCGAAGGACCTGGTGATTGCCAAAGAAGTAGGTACATCAAACATCTCTGCACCTTCTATTTCAAATTTGTAGACCAGTCTTCCCCTTCCTAAAAACCATAAGGATGAACTCCCATCCTCTCTTCTAAGTCCATCTTAGTCATTTGACATAGCTGATCTTGTCAAGAAATTTTAAATTCAAATGACTGAGTTTGAATCCCTACAAGCCAATCCTGAGCAATTGGATATTGATGGAGAACCAGGTACGGACCTGTCTGAGGCAAAAATTGTGGTCACCCAAATGTCGACCCCTGTAGCTCAAGTTCTATTTGAGCCTTCAGGCAGGGGTAATTACTTCTTGACCATAGAGGATGCTCATGCCTCAGCGGATGAAAGTCCCGTAGCTAGCAATCCAGGATTTGATCCAAACAGGGCATCAGAAGAATTAGTAGGGCATCGTATAAGTCAAGAAGGATCTTCCATCTCTAATGAAGAGAAATTTGATGAAAGATCAGCACCTAATGATGCTTAGATCTTGGAATTTGATGGTAGCAATTCTTCCATAGCTGAATGCAGATCTATGTTGCTTGGATTGAAAACTGCTCAGGATGAAGAGGTAAAACTCCTTCACACCAAAGGAGATGTTGAGCTGATGGTTTATTAGAGGTTTGAGGCTGACAATCAAAGCATGTGCTAGACTAAACCACTAGAACATCAAGCTGTGGTGCTGGACCATACTACTATATTCCAAAGTCAGCAAAAAAACTCTTCATAGGGAGAGCAAGGAGCTACAATTTTCAGAAGGAAGACCACGTCCCGCCATGGGGCAAGAAGAAGAAAAGGCCAAGAGGAAGATGTAGAAAATTGGTTTCTTAGTGGAGAGCTCTATTCACTCGCCACCGTTTCTAGGGGCAAAATGGTTTCTTGCTAGTTTATCAGGATGTCATCCCCTTTTCTTTGTCCCATGATGAGCAGCGTTTGAAGTACTTCAATTCTTGAAGTATCAGATAAGTTCACCTGTACACATGTATACTTGTATAGTTTTTGTTTTTGCTTTGTTTTGTTTGTTTGTTTCTTTTGGAGCCTTTCTTTTTGAGTAGCATGACTTCGTAGCCCAATGGCACACTTTAAGGCACTGGAGATTTTGGTTTCTACTCCCCTTAGCTATTCTGAGTTGTCATTTGAAGGAAGTTCCCAAACAGGAGCCAACTATTGTCCCTGAAAAATGATTCCTTATTTTCTAGATAACATATGACTATTTTGGTCCTGCATGGCCAAAATTGTCCATCCCCTTTCCAAAAATTTGTTCTACAACATTCAAATTCATCATTTTCTCAAATTTTTGGTAAAGGGATTAGCATCTTCAATGGGTTCAAGGTTCAATATCGGTGGCAAGCTTCAAATGGATCAAGCAATTCATTTAGAGTTCAAAGGTTCAAGCAATTCAAAGGCAGCCTTAGTCAAAGAAAGAAGCAGTGAATAGCTAGTTTAATCTATGGGTTCAATTAGCAGGTTCAAGAAAAAGCCCTCAAAAGCTACCATGTGTCCCATTGAAACTCCATAGAGCACGACAAGTGTCGGTGTTTGCGTCTCCATCCTTTTCATAAGTTGCAAGGCTTATTTCGATAGGTTTCATAGAGTCCCATAGATGGTGACAAGTGGCAACTATGAAAGGCCCCAATGTATTCATCTAAGAGTAGTGGAACGTGCCACGTGTCCCCTCCAAAGCTCAATGGAAGTCGACAAGCATCATTATCCATGACTTCTTCTATTTTTTGTTTTTGTTAAAAACCATGGTAGGCCCTGGGTAAGTCATAGAAGTGAGTGGAACATGCCACGTGTCCTCACCTATTCTTGTAAAAGATGTCACGTGGCACTTGTTCAAAGTGTGAAAGGCACCGTGTGTCAAAGGAAAGGGGCACTCACAATGCAAAGGCACATATAGAGCCAAGAAAAGGTTTCCTTTAGATGAATTGTCTAAAGGAATTCCTTTAGACATTTTGTTCGAAGGAAATGAAGGGGATGATAGCCTACAGAAGAGTCAAAGCTGAAGGCCACTAAAAAGACCCTGAAGGGCAAATTTCCTTCAAGAAAGGTTTGAGCTTCAAAGAGCAGTGAAAGTTACCAAGTGTCACAAGCTGAGACAATTTCAAATGAAGCTTCATAGAGCAGAAGTGGCCACGTGTCCTCACCCACATCACAACAGAAAGTGACCATGGCAAAAGTGAAAGACACAATGGAGTTTCTAAGAAACATGACGGGCTCATAAACGTCAAATTTGTCACAATGAAGTGTCTGATTGATTCCAGCAGACTCAAGGTGCAGACCTGAATGCATTCAAAAAAGCCTAAGGCTAGACCAAGAGAAGGAAGAGACAAAAAGGGAAACTCAACAGGAGTTATTTCCAGTAGGTGGAGTAGTTCACCGAGTAGATATTTGGAGTTTGCCAACATTGAAAGCACCGTCTATTTGTCCCCTGTGAGATAAAGGCAAAATAGATAGTTACGTGGCTAAGCAGGTGATGGAATGAGAGATTCAGGCTTGAGAGAAAGCACTAGAGATGAATTGACACACCACAGTCAAGGTAGCCACCCTGCTCCAACATGGCCCTTCCTGACAAGACCAAAATGCATCCAAGATAATGAATGCGCCGAATGGGTCACTCAATGGGACAAAGTGCCAAGCCTCCCTCGGGCCTCTATATAATGTAATCTCTTGTATCATTTCAAAGGAGATCTTCCCTTTACCAGAAGTGAAACTTTGCTCAAATTGAAAGGCATTACTGAGACTTTGAGCTCAGATTATAGTTCATATTTCTTTGATTGAATGAGAAAGCAAGTTACTTGCAGACTTTGTGCTGTTATAGCTTGTGCTAATTTAGGAGATTGTTCGTATGTTTTTCTTCTGAAAGCATCCTTGTTTATCTGATTTAACAAGCAAAACTAGTGGAGGTGATAAGGAAGGTGTCCTGAAGATAACTACTTCCAGACTTTATGCTATCATAGTCGTCTTCAGTGTGTGTTTTTCTTTTTTGTTTCTGTGTAAAAGACCTTGGGATGACTTTGTGCCCTCATTGTATTTCGTATCTCCCTCTAGGGCAGTCAAGGTGGATACTTTGTGCTACATCTTAGATTTCTAGTTACTTTGGACCCGGTTACTTGCTACCTGAAAGAGTCCTGCTGTTTGCAAGAACAAGCACTTTTGAAAGAAGAGAAGTTCCTTCTGTCATTGCACCAAGATTTCTACTATTTAGGAAGGAATCTGGCTCTTAGCTAAAAGTTGCTTTTGGAAGAAGAGAAGTACCTTCCCCATCACCTAGGATTTCTTCCTTGTTTATCAGCATCATCTCTGAAAATATAGAGATAGATGGTTTATCCCACCCCTGTGTCTTACTTTCTGCTTATTTATATAGTATATAGCCTCCGCATATTTAATAGGGAACCTCCCCTTGATGAGAGGAGAGATTTGTCTCTAGTTGATGGAGTAAAGCTGCACACCTGGACGACCAATCTTTCTATGCTGTGGTGATAGGAATTATTTTGGTCACCAGTTAGCTAGCTGACAAAATATTCACCCAACAAGAATAAAATGGTGAAACCACCCTATTAAACAATGAAGCCACCCAATTAAATGGTGAAGTCACCCTATTAAATTTTTTGTTATAGCTTAAAATAAAATTATTCAATTTATAAATGGTGTTTTAAACACTTGTTTGACTACTAAAACTTTATTTTACAAGTTTTGACATCTTGTTAATGCAGGTTTACAACAACTCATGGCAAATTTCAATCACATTCCCATATTAGTGGTTAAAAAATAACATCCACACTTAGATTTAGAGCTATTAAGATCACTTTATTTTTTTTCTTAATTACAAATTACTTGTTCATTTCATTTCTTATTCATAAAACCTTGTGCCTATGCTCTCCCCTTGCCCCCTTTAGGGTGCCTGGGTGACAAAAAATGCAATGTTTTACTTGTTTTTGATGTCTACCCAAAAAACATCACGTATACTCTCTCCTTATTCCTAAGGACTTGGATGACTTAGAAATGACCACTTTTTTTTTGTTTTGGTTTAGCAAGCAGGAGTTCATCACCTTAACACAAGTTCTTTAGGGGTGCATTTGAATGGGGTTACATCTCCCAACATTTTAATAACCCCACTTATCTAGTAAGGTATATGAATTGAGTGTACTATCTGGTGGGATAGTAGTTAAGTAGTTAACCTAATCAGTTAAATAGGTCTTTGGAGCCAATACTTATTGGACATCGCACTTCACTTCATAAGAGATGGATGAAGTGGTTATGAAAGGGGCAAGACCCTTTCATAACAAGCCAATTTTACTTGCATCCATTTGATGGATATTTTATTATTCCAAAGTGTTCTTTGGCACTTGTGGACCATTTAAAAAGCCAACTCAAAATTATTAGATTAAAATATCCCACTTGTCACGGACTATCCTACCAATGTTGAGTTGATTTTGCACTTTAAGTTCCATGTCACATATAAGTTCTTGAGAGACAGAGAGGGGATAATCACTATAACTTCATATACTTTTATTTATTAGATCAATAATTAATTCCTCTCAAGAACTAGTATATCGATGAAAGTTTGGCAGATACTATGCAAAATTGGTGTTAGTTGTTAGCATAAGAGCATGCACTTAGGTGCTTATTCATTACTTACATTTTGAGTCTAAATTTTATTTTACACAAAACAAAAAAACAAATCCAAAAGCCTCTCAAAGCAAGTTTGAGTTCACTTTCAAGTATTTGATCTAAAGGACATTTAACTTGCACTTGAGTCTTTTTGATCACTTGGGATTTAGTGGTTTAATATTTGTGTTTAGATTATGTCTCTTGGATTGGATTTCAATTTTATTTAAGAGATTTAACTAAAGGTGAAAATTCTTGTGCCCATACTTTACACATTATCACCTATTTACACATTGAGGTGTTACACTATTCACATTATGATTTGACACTTAGTCATTTCTTATACCATTACCTCTATCACTTAAAATAATAGCCTTTGTCTCACTTGGTACCATTATTTTTCCCCTTTTATTTCATTTTTGGACTTGAGTTTTCTTGTATTAGCCCATGCCCTAAATTTTTAGACCATTCAACTTTATTTTCTATTATGTACCATTGTGCTATTCATTTTACTCTAAATTTAG
This sequence comes from Torreya grandis, assembly GCA_037957365.1. NCBI lineage: Eukaryota > Viridiplantae > Streptophyta > Pinopsida > Cupressales > Taxaceae > Torreya > Torreya grandis. The sequence continues at coordinate 9,110,272 of JARHVA010000006.1, forward strand.
ACTCAGGGTTTTTTTTGTTATCCTACACCTTAAGTTCTCAAACCATTCAAATTTATTCTAGATTTTTCAATCAGGACCAACCATGGAATCATTGTCCTTTTATATGGTACCAACACATTTTGGACTTAGATTTTCTTGTGTTAACCTACACCTTAAGTTTCAATATTTTTCTACCCTCTTCTAATTTTTATGATTTTAACTAGCCAAGGTTGTGTTTCAAAGACTTTACTTCTTCTTATGTGCCAAAGATTATTCTATGCCATTACATTATTTAGTCCCTTCTAATTATGAATTGATTCTAGAGTTTCTAAGGGCCATTTGATAGTGTTTTCAAATTCTAAATTAAACCATGGGTATATTTGAATGACTTGTCAAAAGATGAGTACCACTCCAACCATGTAGAGGTACACTTGCACTGGGGTCTCTTACGGTCCTAATTATGAGGAAGAAAAATTTTATGATGCAAAGGAACATCTGGTTGTGTTCAAAGATATCCATCCCATTGTGGTATCAAGTCAAGTTCAATTCATTAACAATCAACCAATTTAAGATCAAGACGAGGTCCTGTTGAGACTAATAGAATCTCGAGCTAAGCTCCTACCATATTTTTGAGAGACCAATTGCACACTTTCGTTCAAATATAAGAAAAACAATATGAACTAGTTATTGACCAAGAAAAACCTTGTATTCAAGTACCTAAACCAACCATTTCTTCTTATGGCAAGGAGAGAGGTCCACTGTTGGATCCATCTCAAACTAGTCATGTCATTACATCCACAATACAATAAATTAGTCAATGCTATGTAGATCAACTTGTTGCTGACTTAATTACTTCTTTGGCTATAACCTAATTTAATAATGCCTCATATGTAGATAAAAATTATTTACCTGAATAAATGTAACAAGACCAAGCTAATCCTACATGAGGTAAATCCTTTAGCTCCAAAAGAACAAGCTATGCCAATAAATGCTTCCCACCAAGTTCCACTTGATATGCATCACATGTTACTTAACCATCAAGAAACCATTTCCAATGCATGACATGCATATAATACTTTGAAATATGTGCCAAACCATTCCCAATAATAAGTTTTCAATAATCCACCAACCAAAAGGTAGTGGATAATTCATAGAACATGGAACCGGCTTCTTATAATTCAAAATGACAATAAATTCCTCTTGTAAACCAATAATGGTAATGTCTTCTTCTGAACCAACACTAGGTTCCCCAAAACAAATAGATTTCCTATAGATTATAGTAGTGGATTCCTCATAATCAACATAAAGTACCTATGGATCATCGAAAAAATCCTTTAAAGAAACAACGTCATACCTATTCCTATGTGCATTAGTACCAATGACAAACACTTAATCAAGGAAAATTTTTAGGACATAACGTGCACATCCCCAATAGGTCCACACAAGGAGGATCCATTCCTACCTATGCTGACCTTGAACAAACCTATTAGTTTACAAATAACCAATATAACCATCTCCTTCCACCATACATTGCTCCAAATTTCCAAGAGTTGAACACAATGATGGAGGTAATCTTAAGGTTTCAAATAGGTAACCACATGAATAAATACAGGTTTGATGAGATATGCCCCTATCCAATTGACATAATTAATCTTTAATAACCCTTCCCAACTCATTTTGAGGTAACCAAATTTGATAAATATAAAAGGAAGTATGACCCTAGAGAACATATATTGTTAGTGGGAAAATATTCAAATATATATGTTATATGTTCAAATATATTACTATTCAACATTTCTAACTATATCTTTCATGAATGGTAAAAATTCCATTTCTTTCCATGCAATCATGTTAACTAGTTAGTCAGATCAGAATGTAATTGGCTTATTTTGAGTTAATAACAAATAGAGGAAGTTACAAGTGACCTTACACAATTAGCTACCTAGAATAGATGGGATGCCACAATTGTAATGTCTTTGAGATATATAATGGATGCATCTATTTGGAAAAGGGTTGATTTCTAGCATAATTATTATTATGATTATAATTCCTCTACTATGATATTAATGTAGTACTTGTTCACTGATCTTGTATTGTAAGATTTTACAAGTTAATCTTTGTGATAGTATGTAATGAAGTATTTTGATTAATATAAGAAAAAGTCCTCTATTATTTTCCTGAATGTTCCCATGTTTCTTATATGAACTACATAAAATTTTAATGTACTTAGTCACACTATGAAATACTCCATGTTTTGTATTTGCCAATTCTGAGTTTTGTTTCTATGTATTTATGTTCCTACAACCAAAAATCTTTGTGATACAACCTTAAATCATGATAAAACCATATGATTTCTCAGTATAAACCTTGTCTAGGTCAATAAAATGTCCTTTAATATGTTATTTGTTAGTTTCACAATTACCTATCCCCATAATTAGTAAGTTATCATGATCCAGGAACCTATGCTAACAATGGTGCGCTAAGCGTGGAACTTACTATTAAAGAGTATGTTACATTGGTTTCCAATTTAGAGAGATATAGAAACATGGTTAGATCTAAAAATTAATGATTTTGTAGAAAGGGAGGCAAGGAGTATAGGAAGTACTACTAAATCAATTATTTAGGATCACTTATATGCAGATGTCTATGAGATCTTTTGGTATGAATTCCCATGTTTGCTAGCTATGTGGGTGGCAAGATTGGAAAATTTATGCTACAACCAAGAAGTGCACATGATATAAAATGGACTAAAAAAAAGATCAAAATTTTACAAAGCTTGGATGTACCTTAGATGCATGTGATCGATTACTGGGTGGACACAAACATTGATAGTTATACAAGCGAATACATAGTACAAGGCTATATTGCATTTGAAGCTAGAAAGGATCATTTTGTGAGGGGAGTCCAAGATAAATTTTATAATGACTTACTTTTCTCATTAAAATTCTAACTATATAAAAAGCCATGGTTCCCACTCCACCTAACATGGAGTAGTCACATGGACACCATGGAATGTGTGCGATAAGATGGTGAATGGAGAATAGATGATGAGGAAGGCTTGAACCTAGACTCAAGATGTTGAAGAAAATAGAATAAGAGTTGAAAAAGACTCAAGATATAGAGAAAGTGGTGCGAGAATAGAGGAAGAAGACCTTATATTCAAATCGAGAAAGAAGAGGAGAAAGAGGATAAGTGCAAATAAAGAGAGATAAAAGCCCAGGTTGAAAAGAGATGAAGAGAAATAAAGTTATGTAGAATACAAGGAAAGATAAGAGAAGGAAGAGATTAGTGTGTTAGAACATCTAGGAGAAGGTTCACAACCTTGGACAAGGTTACTAATAGGGGAAGGAAGCAAAATGTCACATAGTCACAATACCAATACAGACTCAAGTGATGAAGAAATAGTTGAAGGAAGTTCAGACCATTTACCCAGGGAACACACATCCCTCAAGCCCTATTTATTTGTAGATAGTTGTAATTTAGTTGCTAGAGTAAAAGACCAATATTGGCCTGATCTAGAATAGAGAAAAACACATGAGAAAACCCTAAGTATATTGAAGAGAGTTCATCATGAGAGAAAATATAAATTTTCAAGAGAAAAATATTAGTACATCAGATCAAATCTATTGATAAAAACCAACCTAGTTATCCTACAACAAGTTGTAGCATTATTAGAAGCAAACTATGATAGCAAGTTTAAAGTTTTAACTTCATCAGAATCACCCAACCCCCCACTCTGGGATCATGTCTCCAAGCATTCCATCCTTTCACATAAGGATCATAGACACACTCACCATAGATTTCTATGAAGAAACACACATAGAAATAATGGGTTCTTATGACCACTTACACACCAAGTATGATGCTTCAACTTGGAACTTTTATCAGTTTGGTGCCTTATGATAGGTCCTCAAACCCTAAACAATATCTTCTTACCTGTTGAATGCAATGGCAAGTTTAAAGAATTACATATGAAAATATAATGAAGTATGAATTAATTGGTGCTCTAGCTAGAAGAGCCTTAGAATTCATATATCACAAAAATACCAATGCAACATCTTTGGACTGTTAAGAATAAATTAGAAATTGATGTGGAATATCATAGAATCACACTAATAATAGATATGAATAGAGATGTAAAAAGAATAAAAATAAACTTGTAAAATAAGAAGACCAGATTTAACATGGCTCACCCAATGTGGGCTACTCCACCAAGAAACACCTACTCAAATTTTATTACAAGTCATGAAAGTATAATCTACTCTTAGACCAGTCTTCTCATAATTACAATGCACAAATATTGTTTGGAACTATGCTCAATAAACCCTCTTGAATTTGTACTTAAATTCACACACTCTATTATTCCTTCTCAAACCTTTCTTCTCATGATGTATTACCTATGAAATATACATATATACATATTACATCAACAAAGCGGAATTACAAAATAATGGGTACCAAAACCATGGGCAAAGTCAACCCAAAATGGTTTCCCATTAAAGGGGTGTAGAATTTTTTAATATACAATACATTTTAAATGTAAAATATTGAAATAAATTGTAATTTAGAAATAGGCTCCACAACACAACATGAATGAGATAAAGAAATTATTGATCACAGAGTTCAAGGTAAAGAAAGTCATAAGCCAAACTATACAAGATCTAAAGGAGATCCAATAAGGGCCCAGAGAGACCGTTGAAGACTATGATAGTATATCCTTGAATGTCATGAACAAAGTTGAATTTATTATGGAAGAAAAGGACAAAGATACCTAGTTTGTCGAAGGTCTATGACCTCACATCAGGTTTACTATAGCCCATACATAGTTTGGTGCTAAATCATATGCTTGCACTACTATAATCAGAGTAGAATAGATCAATAATTTTGGCAATGAAATAATTGCTTCAAATAAGGTATAAGATACACTAAAAAACCTTCTCCAAAATTTTTAACAATATAAAGATAAGACTGACATACAAAATTCAGACATCTGGTGCATAGAATGTAATAAGTTTGGACTTCACAAAAATGAGTGTCCAAGACTTAAAACTCAATTTTAAAATTTTTTACGAATGGTAGGTCACTCTACTAAAATTTATCATTTAATACATAATTATATTAAGAAGCCATAGACTTTTCATTATATATTCTAAAAATTTATGAATCATGAAAACAAGGATTGCTAGGCCTTACAGGAACTCAAATAAGACATATTAAAATTGTTTTTACAATCACAATGCAACATGAAAATGTTGTGACATAGGCTACATCTTGATTGGAGGTAAATCCCTCTAATGCATCATAGATTACTATAGTTTGGGATCCTAAAATTCAATCTTATTAGACACAAGGATCGACTACTAGACCATTCACTACACAACAATTGAATATTATTACACAACCATTCACACCTCAATATCTAGTTCCCTAGAATCCTATGATTCCTCAGGCATAATAGGTTAGTTGGGCACTAAACCCACAAAAAATATAATATGTTGAGTATGATAGTTACTAACATCAATAGGGTTAGAACACACCCCAAAACATAACAAATTTTGGGCCATTATAACAAGGTGGTTGGGGTTTCCAAGGTACTAAACGAGGAGGCAATTATCAAGGTGGCTCCAAAGGAAGCACACAAAGAGGATGAGGGAGATAGCCTATTGGGTGATATATTTGTGGAAAAATGAACCATATAAAAAAAAATTATCCATAAAATCCATAATGGCAGTCATACTTCACTTAATATATAAATTTAGACCAACATGACACATAGGATTGCCTAGTGCTAAAGACCAACATAGAAATAAAGTTATGCACAATGTCAACATGTTCCAAGCATAGATAAGAGACAACACATTACCATGTGCTATCACATGATAATAACATGCAATACAAGGAATTAATCCATTAGAGTTGCTTGCAAAAAGTGGGATAAAGAAAGTGTGGCCTAATAAGTATTGAGAGCCTAGTGTCGAGCAAAGCTTGATGCAAGAAGCTACATAGATTCTCAAGAATTTTTAATAGCAAGGTAACACTAAAGGAGATGATGCAGCCATGGACACTCAGATGTATAACTAGATTATGTGAATCCTATGATAGGAAGGATTTATCATTACACTAACCAACTTGATGAAGCTCCTTAGTACCTTGCACAATGAGGATATATCTTAGAATATAATGAATCTTTTTCACAATCTATTAGAATGTGCACAAAAAGGACAACAATTGATTGAAAAGATGGTATGGTATGTGAAGACCAAGAAACCATGGGTTATTGATGCAGTAATCAACATTAAAGTAAATAGATACAAAATACCAAATTTTGTATTTGATTTTGGTAGCACAGTCAACATGATTCCTAGATCCACTTGGGAGGTCATTGGATGACTTGTGTTGAGTTACAGTCCTGTGATACTTAACCTTGCAGATTATGGGAAGGTATAACCCATAGGATGGTTAGAAGACATGGAGATTAAATTCATAGAGCTTAGCTTGTGAGGTGACTTTAAAGTCATTAACATGAAGACTATTGAGACTCACTATCCTAATATTATTGGTAAGAAGTGGGCCTATGATGGGTGAATGACTATAAATACAGTCATGAATCAACTTAAATTACACCAAGATGACAAGATCATCATTATTCCCTTGAATAAAGTAGATGTAAAGCCATATATCATCCCCAAGGATCCAAATTTGCCTTATGCAGTTACAAGACCCAGTTAAGCAATAAGATCTACAAGCTATGGACTGCAGTTTTATTTATAACCTAGTAGACAAATACAAGTCTTAGAATATGAAGAGTTACTTTGTACACCTCTATGAATTACTACACAAAAACATTAGTTGAAGAATCAGGAAGCACATTTGATATCTGTGGGGTCACCAACACAATCTAAGGTTGATTTCATCTATAATGTAGACTACATTAAAAAGGATTACATAATGCCAACACCTGATGATACGCTACCTTGGGATAATATATCTTTAGTAAGTGAAGATTTAGATACACATCTCTTGAATTGGGCCAAGGGTGACCATGAACTGTGACCTCTACGTATGGTATACATAACAAAAAAATGGATACATCAGTACTTCACAATTAAAGATGTAGGTGAATTCCTTGTGCAATTTTAGCTACATGTCCCTTATATGAATAAGAGGGTCAGTGCTTTAAATTATACATTCAAAGGGGTTACTAAAAATTGTTGGTCAGTGTATAGAGAAGGCTGCATGACATGAGACCAAGCCTATGAGTTATTGATTGTAAGGTTTTAGCTACCAAAAGAAGTATGACAAGCATGGACAATTTTTTAGTAAGGAGAACCTCTTGAGTTGCATATGTTAGTGTAGGTTTTTATTTTTCCCTATTATTTAATTAGGGAATAATATATATTTCTGCATACATGGAGTTTTCCTACATTTGTGGGATAGGCTAGCTTATGTGGAGATGTGTGTCATAGATGTGCCATAGGTGTCATAAGAATGTCATAAGTAACTCCTTTGACCGGCTATTCTGGGTATGAGAGTTACTTCTCTATTCTTAGCACCTTGTCACCACCTTTCATGGAGGAGTTACAGTCTATTCTTGGGGTGCTTTGACCACCTTTTGTGGAGGAGTTACTTACATGCTCTCTTATATGTATTCTTCACTTTGGCCATCTTAAGTTAATCGAATATTGGGTTTTGCTCCTATTTTTCTTTTGTAAATTATCTCTTTCAGTGTTTTCACTTTGCTTTATCTTCTTTGTGGTGTGCACCAGCTTCGTCTCATGTGATCACTTAACCATTGCATTCGCGTTATTCAGACCCTGGCAATAACTCTGATATGGTATTAGAGCCACCTCGGTAATCATGTATCTAGTTATGCTATTAGTTTATTTTGAAAACATGAGGAGTGGAGTTCTCTTTATGTTCTTTTTATTATTTCTAGATCTGATCTGAAAAAGCCTTTCAATATCATTTCTTGTGTTGCATTTATCTTTCCTGTGGACTACCTTTGTGGTATTGTTTTTTGTTGGTTTGGTTGTGGTTCTCATTATTTGTCAAGAAAAATCCATTTGTTGCTTACCAAGGAGGTTTCAATAGCTCATTTGCAGAGTTTCTTAGCTGTGTGAAGGATCTCCACGACTCTTCCAACATCCTGTAGACCAATAGAAAAATCAGATCACATTTTTTGCTCTCTGGTGGAAGTTGGTGGCCCATAATTTCTGTTTTAGCCCTGAAATGGAGTAAAAGGCACTTTGACCAATTGTAAACCCTTGGAAAGAGTTTTTTTTGGCCTCTACATGCAGCCTTAGATCTGTGGGAGGAATTTTTTAAGGCTTTGACTAAAAAACGTCCCTTTAGCAACATTTTTATATTGGGGGTCATTAAAACCCTGTGTGTTCTCAATCTGCAAGTCTCTGGCAGCTGCTCACAACCTTCCTCAACCTCCCAACAAACATCCTGATTCATCTTAGCCCTGCATTTCTCCTTTGGCAGTGCCCAATATCAAAAAAATTGCCAGCAAAAGAAGTTAGGGTTTGGGCGCTTCATTTTTGGCGCTTCTCTTTAGTGGGCCCACTTCAAATCCAATGCAATTTGACTTTATGATATTTATTTCTCATTTGAATTATCTTTATATTCTAAGATCAGATTTTATGAATTAAGTTATTTTTGAGAAAATAGCATTGAAGGCAATTTAATTTTTTTTTAAAATTTGTATCTTCGCTTGATGAAGACGAAGTTGAGGCCTGGATTGGCAGGGCACTGAATCCCCCTCAAAAGACTAAAACACTTCATTCTTCTCTCTGTGTCAAGTCCAACGAGTGGTTGAAAGGCCACTTTCTCTCTCAAAACAAGCATTTTTTAATGTTTTAGTGTTGTTTTTTTGCAAAATTATTAGTTTATGGAAAATTAAAACTTTAAAATCTTGCAAACGATAGCTCAGATTCGAGTGTCATCTTTTGCAAAAGTACTTGTTTTTAAATTTTCCACAACTTAGGCTAGATAATTGTCAAAAATGCACTACTTTATGAAGTGCCAAAAATTTGGGTCTCCCAGGACGCATTTTCGGCTGAGTCTGACATCCTGTTTGCTTAAAGTCTTGCACTGATTGCTCTAAGATGTATTTTTAGCTGAGATCGACATCTTTTGAGTGTGCACTTGCATATTTGGGGGGGGCTCAATATTTTGGGGGGGGTGTGATTGCTTTTCAGCACTTGCAATCTTTACTTTCATTCTCCTTTTTGCATAATTTCACAACTTGCAATCAACACAACTTCACATAAATTCAGATTAAAATGGATTCTTTTCAACATAAAATCCTAACACCCTTCAACTATCATGAATGGAAGGTTAAAATGTCAATCATTCTTAGAAGTAAGGGGTTGTATAAGATTACCATAGGTACTGAAGTAGAACCCAACAATGATGCTGAAAAGGTCAAGTGGTACAACCGTAGTGATGAAGCATATTAATTACTGAGCTTGTCCATGTCTCTAGAACTTCTCTTCCATTTAAAAACCTCCAAGACTCCTAAAGACATATGAGACACCCTAGAAACCTTATTTGGGAAGCTTGATGAGATGAGAGGTCATGAGCTTGAAAACGAACTCATAAGTCTAAGTCCTAGCAAATTTGACACCCTACACTACTTATTCACTAAGTTTAAGGCCCTTTGATTGAAATTGAAAGAATGCAAGATAGAGAAGAAAGATGATCAATTCATCCTTTCTATTCTCGCAAAGTTAGGTCCAAGTTATTCAGTCTTTGACTCCACTTTCCATGCCACAAAAAGTGCCCTTGGCACTACATGAAAAATGCCTTCTTTGGATTCATTCATTGCCGACTTGACTAGGGAGCAAGATAAGCTAATTCAAATGGGCACAATGAAGTCTACTCAACCCCAAGCTTTGATAGATGGAAATAGTAAGGATAAGACTTTAACAAAGGAGAAGAAGAAAAAGAATAAGGACCAGGCGAAGAAGAAAGAAAATAACAATCTTACCAAAAACAACACTGAGTCTTCCTCCTCCAATGCTAAACCTAAGAAGGAGAAGGTTAAGTGTGCCTATTGTAAAAATACAGGGCATGATGAACACAAATGCATAGATCACCTAACTCATCTTCTAGAGAAGCACAATATAGGTGTTCCTAAGTCCATCAAGTAGAATTCATCTACCCAAGATTCTACTACGGCAAAAGGCAAGGGTAAGGAGAAAGAAAAGGGCAAGGCCCTTGTAGCTACAATAGTTTCTACATCTTCATGGGTCATTGACTCGGGTACTTCTCACCACATGGGCTCTTCCCTAGTTGAGTTTTCATCTTTAGAGCTTTGTAGCATGACTTCAATTAGTTTGGGTGATGACACATCAATTTTCGTTACAGGGAGAGGGTTAATTGAAATGGAAGGAGGAACATTCAATAATGTTCTAAGTGTTCCTTCTCTTTCAACCAATCTCCTATCAGTGTACCAAATCACTCACATTGGTCGGGGCATGAGAATTGAGTTTTCACCAGATTCAATGGCTATCAGGGAGTTGCATAGTGATACTACAGTGGCAGTGGGTAGGGAAGATCACCAAGCAAGGTTATATACCTTCTCACATTTTGCACTTGATTCTTCTCTAACAACATTGCTAACTCATTCAGATGGAGTTAGAAAATTATGGCATTAGCGGTTTGGCCACCTTAACTACCACTACCTTGAGCAACTTTGCAAACATGACATGGTCATTGGCTTGTCTCGTGTCCAATTCTCAAAAGGACTTTGTGAGGGGTGCTCCCTTGGGAAGCATCCCGAAGCAAAATTGGACAAAGGCAAAGCTTGGAGGGCTTCACAACCTTTGGAGTTAGTCCATAGTGATGCATCGGGACCCTTTCCCAAACCATCTTTCACAAGGGCCAAGTACATCCTCACTTTCATTGATGATTTCTCTAGGTACACTTGGATATATTTTCTAAAAAAAAGTCTAAAGTGTTTGAAATTTTTTTAGACTTCAAGGCTCTTGTTGAGAAATAGAGTGAGAAATTCATCAAGGTTCTTTGAATTGATAATGGAGGGGAGTATGTCAGCAACAAGTTTGAGCAGTTTTGCAACATAGAGTGCAGCACATAGTCACTTACAGTCCTTCACTGAATGGGGTTACAAAACGTAAAAATAGGTTCTTGAAAGAGATGGGTAGCTATATGATTCACTCCAAATCTTTAGCACCATAGTACTGAGCCAAAGCCATCAATTGTGCTTTCTAAATTCAAAATATGGTTCATCACAAAGCTTTGAAAGGGATAACACCCTTTAAAGCTTGGAATAAAAGGAAACCTAATGTTGATCACCTTAGGGTTTTCAGATACCTAGCCATGGCCCGGATACTGAAGAAGAAATGCAAAGCTATGGAACATTAGTCTAAGCCTTGCATCTTTGTAGGATATCTGGATGGTGTTAAGGGGTATCACCTTCTAGATCTGACCACTCATGAGTTGTTCATTGAGAGAAGTGTCCACTTTTAGGAGAGTCCTAGAGACTCAACACTTGGCACTTCTCCCTCATCGGATCTACTTCTTCATGATGATTCCTTAGATTCAGATCAGCCACAATAGGTTCTTGAGCTAGAGACATCTTCTTCTTCTTTGAGTTTAGATAGCGAGGACAGTGATGCAGAGTCATCCACCTCTAATTAGTCAAAGGATGAGGAGTTAGCACCTGACTTGCCCACTTTTAGGCCACTTTAGGCCAAACAGACACTTGAGAGTGCTGACACTTGGGAAGGAGATCTTGCAGATGACAGACGCACTAGGGGGGATTATTAGAGAAATCCACATGCCTTCTTTGCTTTAGTTTTAGATCCACAAACTTTTCAAGAGGCATCGGGGGTACCTAAGTGGGATAATTCTATGGAGGAAGAATATTCTTCCTTAATCAAAAATCACACTTGGGACTTGACTTCACTTCTTAAGGGAAGAAAGATGGTTTGATGTGGGTGGATATATTAGACCAAGTTTGTAGCAGATGGGTCAGTTGATAAGTACAAGGCACGACTGGTCACCAAGGGTTTCTCACAGGTGGTAGGCATTGACTACTTGGAGACCTTTATACCCATTGCAAAGATGACTTCTATCTAACTCACCTTGGTTATTGCCATAGCACATGGTTGGGATGTGCACCAGATGGATGTGAAGAGTGCATTTCTTCACAGAGACCTAGAGGAGGAGATCTACATGGAGCAGCTGCCAGGATTTGTTCAGGATTCTTCCTTAGTATGTAGACTTAAAAAATTTATCTATGGCTTGAAATAGGCCCCTCAGGCTTGGTATGCCAAGATGGATTCCTTCCTTCTCACAATAGGTTTCACTAGGTCCCATTCTAACCCCAATGTCTACTTTTTGCAGTAGGATGATTCACTCCTGATTTTGGTTCTATATGTTGATGACCTTTTGATCACCAGGATTTCTTCATCGGCTATTGCAGCAGTGAAGGCATCTCTCTAGGATAAATTTGAGATGACAGACTTGGGTTTGTTGCACTACTTCCTTGGCATCAAGATCTCATAGTCAAATTTAGGGATTTCTCTTACACAACCTAAGTATGCTCTTGATTTATTATCTCAGTTTCACATGGCTGATTGCAAGCCATCTCCGACTCCCTTTCTATCAGGAGTCAAGCTTGAGGCTGACTATTCTTCACCATTAGTTGATGCCACTTAGTATCGACAACTTGTTGGTAGTCTCATCTACTTGACTCAAACTAGGCCTGACATATCATATGCAGTGGGACTTGTCTCCAGATTTATGTAGGAACCTCATGAGCTACATTGAAAAGCAACTAAGAGGATCTCGCATTACATATAGGGTTCACATAGATATGGGATTCATTACATATTTGACATAGAGGCTGACTTGATTGGGTATAAAGATTCAGACTAAGTTGGTGATTCATAGACTCGCAAGTCTACTTTTGGTGACAGTTTCTCTCTAGGTTCTGGTTATATCAATTGGTCTAGCAAGAAGCAAAATGCTATTGCCATATCATCCACAGAGGTAGAGTACAAGGGAGCTATTAATGTAGCTATTGAGGCTATTTGGCTTTAGGGGATACTTTTTGAGTTTGGCATTCTTATCAAGCAGCCCACCATCATTTATTGTGACAACTAGAGTACCATTCAGATTTGTAAGAATCCAGTTCAACACTAGCGGACCAAGCACATAGAGATTCACATGCATTTCATTCAGGAGCTTATTCATATTTAGGTCATTGACTTGATATTTTGCCAATCTTTAGAGCAGGTTGCAGACATCTTCACCAAACCTTTCACCGAGAGCAAGTTCATTCATCTAAGAGCTCTTTTTGGGGTGCGGTCCACATCTACAACAACATCATCTTTAGGGGGGGCCACTAGCCTTTTCATTTCTTTTATGTCTCTCTTTTGGGGGGGAGTTTTCATTAATTCTTAGCTACTTAAATGTCGAGCCTCTTTGAATCAAAGGCCGATGAACCATCCAATGAGCCAAGTGGTTGAACCAATCATTGAACCAAGTTTTGGTTCAACGGTTCAAACAAAGCTTTGAAAAATGTCTTTGAACCTGCTGTTAAACCTTGAGATGTTGAACCATTGGATGAACTGAAAGAATGAACCAACTGAGTGAAATAAAGCATTGAAATGCTTAGTTGAATTGAGCCATTTAACTGTTTCTTTGGTTGAACCTGCCATTGAACCTTGAACCCGTTGAACCTTTAAACCAAAGTGGTTCAATGGTTCAATGATTTAATGGTTCAAGTCTCTTTTTTGTACTCAAATGCTTGCCGATGAAGATTTTCAATTGAACCAAAGCTCTGAACTAATCCTAGAAAATGACCAAGTGTTGAAAATCAATTCTTTTGACTAAAATTGCCTGCAAAAGCCTTTGAACCTGTATAAATGAACCTGCCTGTAGAATTTGTAGACTTCTCTTCCTGTTGAAGAGTTCGTAGATTTTTTGAGAAGTTTGAAAAATGAGGAATTTGAATGTCTAGGACAAATTTTGGAAATGGAAGAGACTATTTTGGTCTGTAAGATCGAAATAGTTCAAATGTTGTCCCAAAAATGACTGCTATTTTTGGAGAACAACTGGCTCCAGTTGGGAAACTTTTGTCAATTGTAAAATGAATTGAAAGGAGTAGAATCTAGAATCTCCTGTGTCTTCAAGTATGCCATTGGGCTTTGAAGTCATGCTACCCAGAAATGAAAGACATCAAAAATAGACACAAACAAAACAAAACAAAATTAAAAACTGTACAAATATACATATGCAATGATTTGATACTTCAAAAATTGAAGTAATTCGGATGCTGCTTCTTGGGAGATAGTGAAAATAGTGTGCCATCTTGGTAAACCAGCAAGAAGACATTTTGTCCCTAGAAATGGTGACGGGCGAATGGGACTCTCCACCAAGAAACTGATTTTTTGTGTCTTTTTCTTGGCCTTTTCTTCTTCTTATTCCAAGGTAGGATGTGGTCTTCAAACCGAAAACCATCACTCCTTGTTTTCTTAGTGATAGATTCCTTTGCCTAATTTTGATTTACAGCAGCATGGTCCACCATCATAACTTACTATTCTATTGGTCTAGTTTAACACATAATTGGATCATCCATATCAAACTCCTGACAAACTGTCAGATTAACATCTCCTTTGATGTGAAGGAGTTTGACTTCATCTTAAGCAATCTTCAATTTAGGCAACAGAGATTCACCTCCAGCTATGTTGTTGGTGTTGCTAACTTTCAAATTGCATGAAAGAAGAATATCTCTTTGAAGAGATATCAACACAGTCCCAACTCTATCATTGGTGGAAGAATTGCTATCATCATCAAACGCTGATCTCTTATCAGATTTCTTTTCATTAGAGATGGAAGATCCTTCCTTGTTTATACTGTGCTCTACCAATTCTCCTAAAGTCTTGTTTGGATCAATTCTTGGATTGTCATCTATAAGACTTTCATCTGTAGGAACATGAGTATCCTCTATGGTAAGGAAATAATTACCCCTGCCTAAAGATTTAAAAAAGATTTGAGCTTCAGGGGCTGATGTCTGAGTAACTATGTATTTTGCCTCCTTTTCAAGGAGCAACTTCTTCATCACTCCTTGGACAAGGATCCTTTCCTTAGATAGATCCATGTTCAGTTCTCCTCCCACGTCCTTGGATAAATTTTATCCAAGAAAAATGCCATAAGATGCTGGGACGTTAGCCACCAAGACAGTCATCTTAATCCTCTTGTCTAGAAAGGCTATGGATGCAAATTGGGCATCTTTGATTTGCCCCAGCAATGGTACTTGCTTGTTCTCCATAGAGAAACATCTCCCAAATGTCTTGGTCAGTGTGAGACCAAGAGACTCAGCGACTTTAGTAGGCATGACATTGTCAGATGCACTTGAGTCTATAATATAGTTACTTAGCTTGTGGCCATTGATTAACAAGGAAATATAGAAGGGTTCTATTTTTCTAGGAGTATTTGGAGGAGTAATGATCAAATTATTTGGAATAGGCGTGTTCTTTGGAGAATCAAGAATTATTTTTTTAGCCTTTTATCCTGCAAGGACAGTTTGATTTTTAACATATTAAACTAGCTTATTCAATTGATCTGGATTAGACTGCAAGTATTCAAATTTAGACATCTATATTTTTGTCTTTTTGACATGATCAATTATGTCAAATAGTTGAATCGAGCTAGGTACATAAAAAGGTACTTCAACTTTTTGAGTTTTAAGAGGGATGGGAGGTGGGCTAGTTTGCAAATTGGGAGTAGAAGGTGAAGGCAAAATGGATGTATTTACCTTTTGGGTGATGACCAAATCTTTTGATTAAAAAGGCAGAGCTGTCCCATGTTTAGCAATTGTGATTGTTGGTTGAGGTTGTTCCTCTGTCTTCTCTTTATTAGCTTGCTAGGCTGATTGGTTCTTAGACCTGGTAAACACTGCATATGATCCATCTGAAGCTTCTCCTTTGCTTCTGAGTTCATCTTGGTAGTTTAAGAAACTAATGTGGGAGTCGCCAGCTGATTCTTCTTGATTGTCTTCAATGATATCAACATCATTTTCTTGATTCAATTCAGGGTAGAAAGAAAATTCTAATTTTGCTTCAAGGTATCCCATTGTTGAATTGGTTGGAGGAGCTTCCAGGGCAAGTTTTCCTTGTGGGGGAGGAAGGTGATTTTGTTGCCCTTGGTTCTTGGCAACATTGCCCTGATATGACTGATTTGGGAATGTCCTTCTGTATGTAGGAGCAGAAGACATTCCTTGAGCCATTTGCTTTTTGAGAGCAAGCAACTCATTTGCTAATTTTTGCACCATTAGATTTGTGGTGCTTGTAGATGTAAATTCAAAAGATGATGAAGATTTATTTCTATTTGGATCTCTTCTTATTTTTCCTAATAAGATGAGATCATTTTCTACTTCAATGGCCAAAAGTTGAGTTACAGTGAGATCTATTTGACCAGCACATCTCAAGAGAAAACTGACTTTAAGTAGCTAAGAATTAATGAAAAAGCATTTGACATTCTTAGCTGTGGGTCTAGCAATTACTGGGATTCTATTTCTCAATTTGTCAAATTTAGCTATGAAATCTCTCATAGGCTCATGAGGCTCTTTCTTCATCAGTGTAAGTTGAGCCAGAAGTGTATGTGTATCTTCTGCAAGTTTGAATTTGGCTTCAAACTTAGCTTTAAGAGTATTCCAATCAGTCACAGACTGAGCTTGTAGATGATAAAACCAATCTACAGTAGCACATTGTAGTGTTTCAACAAAAACCCTGACTACTACATCTTCAAATTCTGCTTCGATTACTCCACAAGCTATACTGAATGCTGTAATGTGTTCATCAAGATGAACTTTCCCATCACCATATAATTTAGGGAAATTCTTCCTAGAACTGTGTGGAAGCTCATGTAGAGGAGGAGTAAGATTGAGAGGACCAAAAGCATTACCCCAGGGGCCTTGAACTGCCATTATAGGATTCTAAAAAGGAGGGATAACAAATCTCAAAGGGGTAATTATAGGCACAACTTTATCAACAATAGAAGTAGATACTTCGTCTGGTAATGGAGATCTAGCTTTAGTAGGAGGGAAGCTCTTGGTTCGTTGGAGATGACATGGTGAAGGAAATAGATCAAAATCACTTTGCTGTACTAGCTCGAACACATGATCAATGATAGTTTTAGCCCTTTGGCTTCATGTATACCTTGAATCTGCCAGATTGTGAAACAAAAATGGAAAAGAATTGACCTTACTTCAGTTAAAGCTTGGGGCTTTAAACTGTGTGTTCTTTCTTAGTTAGTGTGGAGGTGAATGAATAGAATATAAATGGATAATGGGTATATCCCCAGCGGAGTCGCCAAAAACTATTGGTTGAATATTTTGTCTATCAATGTACTGATAAACAAAATTGGATTGATCAGCTAAAGTAGGAAGATTAGTCATCCAAATGTGTAAGTTTATCACATCAAAAGGAGATTGCTCTCTCCTCTCATCAAGGGGAGGTTCCCTGTGGATATGCTATATATATGTATAAACATAAAATAATACTCAAGGGTAGAACAAGCCATCCATATCTCTTTCTTTAGAGATGATGTGTGTAAAACAAAGGAAAAACTCAAAGGAAATGATAGACAACACTCCTCTTCTTTCAGAATAACTATTCAACTAGCCACAAGAATACTCCTGGAAATAAAAGTCATAATGTAACTGAGGGTGTAGTAACTAGCAAATTGAGATATAGCACAAAGTCTCTACTTGAAATGCTCAAGAGTAATATATGAAGGACAATGAAGGCACAAAGTCTTCTCAAAGTCCTTTACACAGCAATGAAAGGAAAACACACTGAAGGCAGATATGGGGGCACAAAGTCTCTCCACAGTTGATTCTTTAGGACACCTTTTTGACTAATTTTACTAATCCTACTTGTTAAATTAATGGAACAAAAAATATATCAAGGAAAAAGACATAAGAACATCTTCCTTAACAACAAAGATATCAAAGCACAAAGTCTAAAAAAGTTCCTTGCTTTCTTATTCCAATAACAAAATATGATCAATAGATTGAGCACAAAGTCTCAATGATGCCTCTTAATTTGGGTAGAGTTTCGTTCAGATTGTCAAAAAAGAGATATCTTTTACAATGAAAGAAAGTCCCTTATATAGCCACTTCAAGAAGGACTCGGGAATAGTAATACATCATGATGCATTGGGAACTGTTAGGAAGAAAAGCTATAACTTTGGGGCATTTTACCCATTTGATCTTCTCAATGTAGATAAAAAAGCCATGCAATTGAAAGATTGCAACTTTCAATGTTCACCTGGCATTTTGATCTTGTCTTCATCATTCCTCCTTTTCTGGTTAATTGAATTGGGCCCTAGATTCATTCATTATTCTATCTTTCCTCACTTTTAGCTAGTTTTGGTCTTGAATTTTGGGAATGCATTCGGGTCTATAAATTCAAAGGATCAACGGCTATTTCATGGACTTAAAAATTGATGTTTACATGCCCATCAATGTGCTCTCAACGGCTAGTTCACTGTCTAAAATTTGATGTCTTCGAGTGCATCACCCCTTGGTCTTCTTTCAACTTTCGGCTTTGTATTCTTCTAGATTGGACTTGCCCTTTCAAGCCTTGATAAATGACTTGTGTCGAGTTAGAATAGCCTTTTACTTTGGCCGCTAAGAGTCCCCCGCAAAAGCACCTGCCCTTCGAGGTCCTTTGGCAACCCTTTGCCTTGGCAGTTCCCGCAGATAAATCCCTGGGCTTTCTCTCGTGAATGTTTTCCCATAGACATTTTCCCTAGGGAAAATTTCCATGGATAAAAGGTTTGGGGAAAATTCCCGCAGACAAAAAGTCTGGGGAAAATTTCCGTAGACAAAAGTCTATGGAATTATTTGTTTCGCCAAATCTTTGAACAAGTCTTCAGATTTTGCCTGCATTTGCTTCTTTGATTTCTTTCAAACTTTTTGTTTGAAGGAATTCCTTCAGACAAAAATCTGAAAGAATTATGCCTTAGCCAATTTTAAATGCCTTAAACAAATCCGAAAGAATTACCTTTTCGCTTCCTTGAAAAATGACCCTTCTGAAGGGTGCTTTTATTGATTAAGTGTCCTTCACAAGGGCACTTGTCCTTTGGGAAGCTTCCTTTTGTATTGAACTAGCCCTTTGAACTTTGGTGATGAACCATTCCATTGAACCAATCGGTTGAACCAAAAATGGTTCAAGCCGATAGTTCAATTGGATAAAACAAGCTGATGAACTAAGCATTTAACCAAAACATTATGAACTTGCCTTTGAACCAACAGTTGAACCATTTCATTGAACCAAGACATTGAACCAATTCATTGAACCGATTCAACGATTCAATGAAGAGTGCCGAGCCTCTTTGAACCAAAGGCCGATGAACCATCCAATGAGCCAAGTGGTTGAACCAATCGTTGAACCAAGATGTTAAACCAAGTTTTAGTTCAACAGTTCAAACAAAGCTTTGAAAAATGTCTTTGAACCTACTGTTGAACTTTGAGACGTTGAACCATTGGATGAACTGAAGGAATGAACCAACTAAGTGAAATAAAGTGTTGAAACGCTTAGTTAAACCAAGCCAATGAACTGTTTCTTTGGTTGAACGTGCCATTGAACCTTGAACCCATTGAACCTTTGAACCAAAGTGGTTCAATGGTTCAACGATTCAATGGTTCAAGTCTATTTTTTGTACTCAGATTGTTGTCGATGAAGATTTTCAATTGAACCAAAGCTCTCAACCAATCCCAAAAGATGACCAAGTGTTGAAAATCAATTCTTTTGACTGAAACCCCCTGTAAAAGCCTTTGAACCTATATAAATGAACCTACCTATAGAATTTGTAGACTTCTCTTCCTGCTGAAGCGTCTATAGATTTTTTGAGAAGTTTGGAAAATGAGGAATTTGAATGTCTAGGACAAATTTTGGAAATGGAAGAGACTATTTCGGTCTGTAAGACCGAAATAGTTCAAATGTTGTCCCAAAAATGACTGCTATTTTTGGAGGACAACACACTTGACCATTGCATTCACATTATTCAAACCCTGGCAAAAACTCTGATGGCATATCCATAGGGGTATTGAGGTTTGGATGGGAAAATAAATTACTATGAAATACTAGCCTCATAATTTTATTTATACTCTTGGGGTCATTCCCAAGGTATGGTACATTTACCACGAGCATATAAAGGAAACAAAGAATTGAGCACAAATTCAAAGTGATTTCATACAGACCTTTGTATTTGAGAATGATTATCCCATTGTCTATGGAGCTCTAAATAAAATGGAGAATTTATCATGCCAAGGACAAGTAGAAGGCTTTCCAACTCTGATGGATTATCCTCTAAAATAGAATCCAATACATGACTTAGAAGAGACATCAAATGCTTATACCTTGCTTTAGGAGAAGGAAAAGGGAGTAGTCCAACCATGTCACCAAATCCAAGACCACTCAGAGGAAAAATTTGACCTAGAAAATGAAGATGATATGGATCTTCAAGATTTATTTATACCAAAAAGGGATCTATAACCACTACTAGAGGAAGTCATAGAAAAAATAGAAGAAGATAGGCTATGACAGATTCATTTTCTAGAATAAGAGGTTTAAAAATAACTCTATGATACCATCCCTAAATGAAAGCACCCAATTTATCAAGATCCTCTTAAAGAACATATTGGGAACATTGGTATGGAGGAGGTACCTAAGCTGGCTCATATAGGTGATTACTAGACACAGTTTAACATCTCAAAAGTGTTACAAATTTTTAGAGATTATTAGGATATCTTCGCTACCACATTCACATAAGTCAAAGGTGTTGATCCATCTCTTGGAGAAATGCACATTGAACTTAAGGAATGTACAAGGCCAATAAAAAAGTGGCGTTATAGGGTAAACCCCAACATGAAAATGAAGGTCAGGGAAGAATTAGATCATATGCTCATAATAGGAATAATTTTTATTGTGTAAAAAGATGATTGGGTAAGACCTATGATGGTACAACAAAATAAGATGCAAGATATCAAGATTTTTAGTCATTATTGCATCTTAAATGATGCTTGTGTTAATGATCCCTTCCAAATTCCATTCATCGATGAGGTACAAGAGTCTTGAGGTCTATTCATTCACTAATGGGTTCAGTGTCTACCACTAGATACCTATCATAGAGGAAGACCAAAAAAATACCACATTCATAATATAATGGGGATCCTTTGCCTATAATGTAATGCCATTCCGATGAAAAAATGCACCAATTGTGTTTTTTAGAGCTATTGTTGCTATATTTAGGGACTATATTCATGACTTTTTAGAGGTTTATCTGGATGATTGGGTAGTGTTATCATTATTTAAGGAACACTTATCTAAGTTGAGATTGATGTTAGAAAGTTGCAGAGCTCTAAAGATAACTCTGAATTTAAAAAAATGTTTGTTTTTTCCACCATTTGGTGTTTTACTTGGTCATGTAGTTTGTAATAGAGGCATATTAGTCGATCAGGCAAAGATCATAGTTATAATTGGTATGCCACCACTAAATACTTCAAATAAAATACAATCCTTTTTAGGGAACATAGGGTACTATAAAAAATTTATCAAAGGATATGTTACGATCTTAATTCCATTAGAGAAGTTACTACAAAAAAGAGTATAATTTTTATGGACTCCCAAATGCTAGACAAAATTCATAGACCTCAAACACAGATTGGTCACTAACGCAATTTTAACATTTCTTGATTAGAATAAACCACTTCATGTCCATATAGATGATTTAAGAATTGCATTGGGATCATTCTCTCATATCTAGGAGAGGGAGGATTGGACCATCCAATCCATTTTGTAAGTAGAAAGCTATCTACTACTGAAAAGAATTTCACAAAAACTAAGCAGGAAACATTGGCCATCATTTTTGCACTATAGAAGTTTTGACATTACCTCTTGGAAACACCCTTAGATCTCTTCATATAACACCATGATCTATGATACTTGGTAAATAAGCCTCTATTTATGATAGGATCTAGGAAGCACAATTGATTACCATGTACAAGTAACTAACCACATAATTTAACCAAAATACACAAGTAACTAGAATTCAAAAATAACACAGAATATGAGAGACAATACCCAATTGTATTAATACTCTTCCAGAAGGAAATACAACAAAGAAGATGCCATAGTCTTCTTCTTTACACACCTCTAGGTCTCCCACACCTCTAGGGCATAAACAATAAACCTCTTCAAGAGTTATCTCTCTTGTAATATCAATTACAAACACAACTCAACACACAGAGCTGTCAACCAGTCAGTAAAAAAATTGCCAGTACACTAAATACACACTGCACTCCAAGTACACAATCGTACTTCAAGTAGATCTCACCTGATCTTGCTCCTTGATGTGTTGCTGTCACCTTTGATCTTGCTACCCCGTAGATCTCCTTTGACCTCGCACACACACACACCTGCAAATCAATGATCTTACTTACCATATAGATCTCTCTACACCCTGAAGAACCCTTGTCCTTGCCTCACCAAGTCCTTATGATTCTCCAAACAAGTACCCCGATGGATCTTCTACCTGATCTTGCAATAACCTACAAATCTACCTGATCATACACACTCGACACCCCTGTGGAACTAGGAGGAACTACCCTTGCTCTCTTCACACTGAAGGAGCTAACCAAGCTCTCTCAAACTAGAACACTTTACAATACAACCCATGAGTCTATTATATAGATCTCATGCAAACAATAATTAGACATCTAATTATAATAATCAGATCCGTAGCTCCAAGACTAAAATTATCTTTTATCATGTAAACAACTGGCTCGTTAACAAACTATTCATGAAACTCACAGTTCAGAACTGCAAAGGCGACCGGCATCGGTCCCTGTCTGCCTGGAGATGACCGACGTCAGCCAATCCCTGACCGATGTCAGTAGCTTCCTGTCTACACCTGACCAATGTCAGTTGGTCTGACCAACATTGGTGACTGTGACACTTAGCAACCTCCTCCCATGTCTGCATCAGTGAAGCTTTTAGCTCCATAACCTAATAATTTCCCACTTGGAGATAAACAGTTGCACTGTACCTGTACGTGTACACCATCTAATTTGTTTCCTAGCTTGTATCCCTCTTCAAGCTCAATCTTGAAGACCAACCACCACAAAACTTGTGGTGCAACACCTGTCATCTAAGTAACCTACCATATTTGAAGTGCCTGATCCTGCATAGCATGAATCCCTGCTACTGGTCCCTCTCAAATACCTGAGAACCCACTGAACCACTTTCCAGTGCTTCCTTCTCGGACTGAATACAAACTTTTTGATAGCACCCACTACTTGGGCAAACTCAGGGAGTACACATGTACTCAACCTCATCATGTGATTGGGGACCATGTTTTGTGAACTATCCATCCATAGGTGTGCTGCCCTGCTCTGCATCCTGCACTACCTTCACACAATCATCCTGTGACAACATCAACTTGTGATCTTCCCTGTCTCTAGGATTACTCATGCCAAAGAATTTTGATCCTCCAAATTCTTCATGACACACCTCTAAACTAACTTTACTTTTAGCTCAGAACAACCCTGTATGTGTAACCCTGCATCAAGCAAACACACAACATATAGTAACAAGATGATGTTGCAATCATCACCCACCTAGTAAAAAAACCATAGTAGTTACAATGACATTGACTAAAGCCATGCTTTGTCATCCACCTGTCAAATCTATACCACTGTCCTGGAGCTTGCTCAAGACCATATGATCTGGCCTTCCATCTCAAGTGTCCATTCTCTCTATTCTTTAACCAAGGAATCCATTCATTTCTCAGTGCTTTCATCCCGACTGGCAACTCTACCAAATCTCCCGCTTGGTTCTCTTTCGAAGAATTCATGCCATGCTCCCACTGTTTCCTAGATCCTACCTGCTCTATAGTGAGCAACAAGTATAAAGAAGAGGAATAATGAATTTGAGGCTTATGTACCCTTTCAGTCCTCCATATGGGCATTTGAGACTCCTTGATAGCTTGCTATCTGCCTAAAATCTATTCCAGTGACCGACCTCAGTCACCACACAGTTTGCATCTGACTGACGTCAGTTCCATGTGACTGTCTAGGTCACCAACGCTAGTTATCCTACTGATGTCAGTCTCCACTTGCTTGACACCACCAACTTTGCCTGTCTACACATGACTGACGTCGGTGCCTATCTGTTCGACATCAGTTACCTATGACTGATGCCGGTACCTGTGTTTTTCCTGTGAGTGATGACTTTTTACTTGCGAGCTTGCTTTGAATCAAACCCATGTCCAAACTACCCTACTCAGAAGTATCCAGCCCCATCCACTGATCTCTGTCCGTCATCTCCTCCAAGAACACCAAGGCTTTCCAGTTCTTAAGTCTATCAAACTCATCTGACTTCCTCTTAAGAACATGCATCTCCTTCTTGCTCATGTGACCAAGCCTACAAAGCCACATCTTCGCAATAGAAGAAGAATCAGTAATATAAGCAGGTAGATAAAGAGTACCTACTTTCTTACCACATGCTAATTCAAGTGCATCCTTGGTAAAATTTCAAGAATCTGCTATGAGAGTTACTGTGCATCTCTCATCACCCATCTTTCCTGAAGCAATTAGCCGCATCTTCAAGACTGGGACCTGCATGACCTTCTTCAACACCCATGTGTTGGCCACCTGTAATTTTAGTAACACTTCACCTTTGCCAAAACTCTGACAAGGCACACCAGCCCCTAAATAAATCTTTCCAAAATCTCCAAGGACCTTAACATGGAAAAGTACTCTATTTCAAGCTGCATGGAAAGAGGCAACAAAATCTATAAAACAAGATTCTACTTTATCCAAGGAACATCCCAGAGCATCCTGTGTAACAACACCTGTAACATCTACTTCTTCAGTTCCTTCATGCTGATATTCTACCAACCAACAATATTTCTTTACCTGCTCTTTCTTTCCATAACACCGTAATTGACCATTCATGCTTTTCAATTCCTCCATTCTTAGTGTACTTTCTTCTGCCATTGCTATACTCTCACTCAATTAGAAACCCCTAAAAATGACCTGTAATCAAACACAAACCTGCTCCCTACAACCTTAGCTCTGATACCACTTGATAGGATCTAGGAAGCACAATTGATTACCATGTACAAGCAACTAACCATGGAATTTAACTAGAATGCACAAGTAACTAGAATTTAGAAATAATACAGAATATGAGAGACAATACCCAATTATATTAATACTCTTCCAGAAGGAAATACAACAAAGAAGATGCCATAGTCTTCTTCCTTACACACCTCTAGGGCTCCCACACCTCTAGGGCATAAACAGTAAATCTCTTCAAGAGTTATTTCTCTTGTAATATCAATTACAAACACAACTCAACACACAGAGCTGTCAACCAGTTAGTAACAAAACTGCCAGTACACTGAGTACACACTGCACTCCAAGTTCACAATCATACTTCAAGTAGATCTCACCTGATCTTGCTCTTTAATGTGTTGCTGTCACTTTTGATCTTGCTACCCCGCAGATCTCCTTTGACCTCGCACACACACACACACCTACAAATCAATGATCTTACTTACCATGTAGATCTCTCTACATCTTGAAGAACCCTTGTCCTTGCCTCACCAAGTCCTTATGATTCTCCAAACCAGTACCCTGGTGGATATTCTACTTGATCTTGAAACAACCTACAGATCTACCTAATCATACACACTCAGCACCCCTATGGAACTAGGAGGAACTACCCTTGCTCTCTTCACACTGAAGGAGCTAACCAAGCTCTCTCAAACTAGAACACTTTATAATACAACCCATGAGTCTATTATATAGATCTCATATAAACAATAATTAGACATCCAATTACAATAATTAGATCCACAACTCCAAGACTAAAATTAGCCTTTATCATGTAAACAACTGGTTCGTTAACAAACTGTTCATGAAACTCGCAGTTCAGAACCGCACAGGCGACCAACGTCGGTCCTTGTCTACCTAGAGATGACCAATGTCAGCCGATTCTTGACCGCTGTCGACAGCTTCTTATCTACACCTGATCGACGTCAGTTGGCCTGACCGACACCGGTGACTGTGACACTCAACAACCTCCTCCCATGTCTGCATCAGTGAAGCTTTTAGCTCCACAAACTAACAATTTAGAGGATGCATTTCTAGATGGTTGATGTTATTTAAAGAGTTCTAGTTTCACATCAATGTAAATCTAGGGCATTAAAATGTAGGCCCATACCATCTAATTAGGCTGACCAATGGTGAAAACCCTAAAGAAATCCTAGATGAGACCCCTACTAGCCATCTATTTTAGTTTACTACAATACTAGAATAATTACAAGATATCACACAAATTTTAGAACATGGGACCTTTCTTGAATATTATATAGAGAGGGAAAAGCAACAATTGATCATGAAAACACTCCCTTATAGTATAATTGATGGCTCTCTCTATTATTTAGGGAAAGGTGAGGTCCTACACAAAATTGTTGTAGAACATGAGAGACCATAGATCCTTTAGGAGGAAAATCAAGGGGTTGTAGGAGGCCACTTTGTAGGGGATGACACTATGCAAAAGGTGTTATAGAGTGGATTATGGTGGCCTTATCTATTTTAATATGAGAAGTGGGTCACAGAATAGTGTGACATCTATCAAGGAATGGGCAAATCAAATCAGAGGGATGAAATTCCCTTACAACCAATGCTTTTGCAATAACCATTAGAGTAATGGGGTATTGAATTTGTAGGCCACATCAACTCACCAAGTAAATGTAATAAAGGTAGGTATATTATTACTATGATAGGCTACTTTATAAAATGGGTTGAAGTTGCTATGACACCAAGTTGTGGATCTAAAGACTATAAAATCTTTATATGAGAACATCACTACCCATTTCAGGTACCCAATCAAACTAGTAAGTGATCAAAACACTCATTTTTTGAACAAAATAATTAAAACTTTGACATATGAGTTTTTTATTTTGCATCACAAGAGCACAATATATCATCCACAAATGATCAATTAGATAGAAGTTGTGAACAAGGTAATATACAATATGTTGACCAAAATCTATGATGTTCAAAAAGATGACTGGGAAGACAAACTTCCTATAGTGTTATGGGCTTATCGCATACATTACAATTGTGCAATGGGACTCACACCATTCTAGTTGGTGTATGGGCTAGAAGTTGTCATGTCCATTGAATATGTTATGCCTAGTCTATGAATTTCTTAGATTGTGTATATGGGAGATGAATAATCCCTCACACACAAGTTACTAGACCTCAATCACATGGACAAAGACAAACATAAAACCATATGGATACAATAAATTCAAAGGTGTAGACAAAAGGCTTGGCATGACAAAATTTTATGAAGAAAAGAATTCAAGATTAACCAGTTGGTTCTCTTATATGATAGCAGATTCAAGACTTTTCCAAGGAAATTAAACATTAGGTGGAAGGTTCGTTACATCATCTGTGAGATATCATAATTAGCTATAGTAGTTTTGCATGATTTATAATGAAACATCTTGCTGGGCCAAGTTAATGGATGTAGACTTAAAAGTCTATAGGTAATAAAAATTAGACTACAATAATAACATGTACTAGATTGCACCAAGTTAGCTTAGGGTTTCCCTTTCAACTATTGTGTGTTTTTAGTTATTTGATTTTTTAAGTAGAGTAGAAGTGTGTCAATAAATATCACAGATAAGGATTCATAGAGTAGTTTGTCAATCTCAATAGTAAGATGGAATTCATCGATCAATAAATAAATGGTAGGAAACAACATTTAAGTCTGGGAAATGATAGGTGCAATCAATTTAGACTATGGTAACTACTAATAATGGTTAGATATGACCCTTAATGGTAAGGTAGGTGATCAATGGTTTAGGTCTTGTCAAAGAGATTGTGGCTTACTATCTAATAAAAGAATATCATAAAATGGTGTCAAACTAGTAAGAGGTCATGCCACATCAGGATCATTACCAACTACCAAAATGGATGCCAACTAAGCAAATTGATGACAATTATGATTGATAAGATCATGTTTATTTAAATCAAATGAGTGGAGCTCAAATGACACTAAGGGATATTTAAGGTGATGTGATTTTCAACTCCACTACCAAAAGTTATAAAATCAAGATGACTTGATCATTGCCATCACAATTACACTAAGTTTTTAATTGAGATCAATATTTCTACCATAACCTATGCATTCAATAGATATCCAAGTGATGAAATGAATTTTCCAAGTAACCCAACACAACAAAATACATAATGGTAGCCATTAATGTATCTCACTTGATCATGCTATTAAATGATTCATAGAAAGAAGATATGGGCATTAGATTGGCACTGAATCAAATTCAATTTTAAGACTTTAAAGTACTCAAATTCATTTGAGTGACTGAACAATGACTATTTAGTCCTCAATAAGTTAAAGGTGCGTAACCCATGGCATTAGCATAGCCAACTTTTTTTATAAAACTAATGTGGAGAGACTAATTCAGTTTCTGACATTTGGTGATTTGGGCAAAATCATGAAAACTTTACTCAACTACTATAATGACAAGAATATTTATCTTTCTAAGGAAATTATAGTGTACATTAACAAGGCCATGATGGCACGTCTGAACAACCTCCCAACGAGAGGAAAATCCATGGAAGCATACAAGTCCAAGGCACCACCTATTTTATCTTAAGTGTGTGATGCTTATGTAAGAAGATCCAAAGGGATTGAGATTTTAGAAATCCAAAATGAACCAATGCATATATTGGTATACTACATCACCAAATGGTACTAGAAAACCACAAAAAGTTCCAAACAAGTAACCAAGGGGGTAATTGACATTGCCCGTGCATGGTCCACTATTAGAAAGAGTTTGATTGGCCAAAGTTTTTGGTGTTTGAACCAAATATTTTCAATTGGATTTATACCCTTTGAGGAGATGCAAATATCTCCTCATCCAAGTGGCACAATGGAATCACTTCTAGGCTTGTGGGCAACTTAAGGAATGAGGTGAATCTCTAGATAGGGCTAGCTCCCTTGATGTACCACTTTGAATTGTAACTACTACTAAACTTGGGGGGTGAAAAGGGAGAAGAAAAAATAAAAGAGAACTAATATAAGGGAGGTGATACACTAAATAACATGATGATATCCAACCATATGCATACTACACTTGAAATCAAAGGACAAACTAAACATACACTTCTCCAATCTTCATCTTCTCACATCAATGTTACATTATGAGGTTATGGATGAATGTGCAAAGTTAGGAGGACTAGAAAATAGGCCTATGAGGGAAATAATGAAAATAATAACTCACTCAATCCTTGAAATCTCCTAAAACACTTCACATTCCTTGAAATAAGAAGATTTCCAACTGTAAATAAGATGAAAGAATGACAAAACATGCTAAAGAATCCATAGTCTTCACTTATAAAAAATCAAGCACTCCACATCAAAAAAATAATAAAATTCATAGAAGAGGTAAAAATAAGTTGTATTATTGATAAAAAGGTATACATTTGACCAGGTATTTACCATACTTAGGTGGAACATTGAATACAATGGCCAAAATGGCTAGTTACTATAGAAATTGAGAGAGAGAGAGAAGAAGAGAGAAGTCCAAGGGTCACAAGGACACTTTACAAGATGAGATAAGTAGTTAATTGTGTATTTGAGAAGGATATGGGATGAACCATGTAAGGTATATAAGCACAAGTTTTAATTCAAGGCATAAACTTCATGAAAAGTGGCAAGAAACTCCTCATTCTAGCTTAGAAAACTACCTTCATGATTTGGACCTATTTGAACACCTTGTAAATGATTATGAGTAGTTTCAATGATTATAATGGAAGGTGATGATATTATACATGCCTTTACATGCATTGGTTTCATGCCTTCTCCTTTAAAAACCTCTAAAAGTGAGCCATCATTATCTGCTATCCAAAAAACTCTCTTTTTACGTACTCTACACACTTACCTTCCAAAAAGGCATAATTTTTTCCATGAAAATATGTGAAATTTAGTGGGTGACATGTTTAAATTTTCTCCATGGACTTATAATCATCATGGACACCTTAAAAAGACATTCACTTGAAGTTTTCACACTTCTCCCTAGCTTGTCCATTATGCCATTTTTGACTGGCTGAGTTGAAGCTATTTGTTGAGGCACTTAGGATATTTTTATTAGAATAAAATGGACATAAGTAGTTATTTTATCTCTTAATATTCCTCCCAAAATTGATTACATGTCTTGAATTCTCTTGTATCTTATAAAACACAAAAAATGGTGAAGAAAATCCTATTTTTCACCCCATCCATATAGGTCCATATAATCAAAAGGCATGTGAGGGAGCCCAATAAATACCTATAAAAATTTAAAAATCTATTCTGGTCAAAATGGTCCATTATATTTCATCTCCAACTCCATTTCCTCCATCGGGTCACTATCAAGGGTTTACAAGGGGTTTAGAGTAGTTTTGACCTTAAGCTTGTTTCATAAAAATATAATGTTGGAGTTTCAGAATAATTCCATAAAATGGTTGTTTAGGACCTTATTCAAATCATCCAATATTATTTTTCTCCCATGTAGATCCTCTAATAAGAAATGAGCTCTAAAAGTTACCTTATCGAGCTTGTTCTTCCAAGTTTACATAGGTGTGAGTGGTTTTGAGCTCAAGAGTGGCTATCCTGATGTTTTATATAAAATATACAAGTTATCAAACCTAAATTGTGACCTCAAAATCATGCCTCAATCATATATATAATCCATCAATAATAAAAAATGAAGATGGACTACCTTTTGGCACTAGGCCTCCTCAAAGCCTAATAGGTCTACTAGACACCTTGCTGGATTTGGACGTTAGGACTGGTAATTCATAGTTGGATTGGTGTATTAGGAATTTTCACACCCTATTTGAGTGTGTAAGACCACTACATAACATTTCGAACACTTTTATGCATCATCTTCTGTCATTCACCAACTAGACCTAGTGGAAACTTACCTAGTTGGACTGTGTGCAAGGGGAATTTGGGTTATCTTGAGAGGTCTAAACTTGATATATGGATTATTAACCCTTATTTTACTTATATTCACCTAATCAGATGTTTACTAAGGTTTAAAAATTTCAACATCAAGTCTTTTTCCCATTTTACACTCACTAGTTCATTTTACCAATATGAGTTTCCATGATTGGCTAACCTCTGAGACAAAACAGTGATGTATAGCCCATATACCCAAGGAAAAATGAGTATTTTAGGATTTTTAAGAAGTCATGAGGATGATTTTAACTATATTTTTTGTTTGATTCCATGATTTAGGTGTCCAACCATCTCTCAATGCCCCAAAAAGGCCTCAAAAACCCTATTTTCTTGCATTTTTCTTCAAATCCATTTAGGATTCACTCTTCCAAGCTATAACTATGATTACATGCAAATTAAAAATGTTTATTATACTCTAACCTTACTCATGAAGCTTTTATTTCATCCAATTTTTTTTTTCCTTTGGATTCTTCATATTTACTTCTTAAGTAACATGTCTTCTTCAAGCAATTGTACATACTAATGGCTTTTGAACAAATATGAAAGGTGGATGATTAGATTGGTAGGATGTTGGAATTATGTGAACACTCTATATAATTTCATGAATAATTTTTCATTGTTTATAACCTTCACCTCTTCCTTAGACAAGTTCATGTTTCCACTTGGCCTATTAGGTTGTACCCTACTGTAGGTGTGAACAGGGGTCTTAAAACCTTATAAGTGCCTTATTTTTCTTCCTTTTGTGACTCATGACATCATAAAAATTTAAATTTATGTGTTCACCTACTTTAGATTCCATCCAAATTCATCCGTTGGGTTTTTAAATGCATTCCTAGTTCAAACTAGGTACCCTAACTGAAATCTTGACTGAGTCCCCTAATTTTAGGCTTGCCTGTAGGTATTTTGTGTTTGATTGAGGTGATTAGTGATGAAAAAATACTATTTATTTCACATTGATGATTTA
Organism: Torreya grandis; assembly: GCA_037957365.1. Taxonomy (NCBI): domain Eukaryota; kingdom Viridiplantae; phylum Streptophyta; class Pinopsida; order Cupressales; family Taxaceae; genus Torreya; species Torreya grandis. Next base: position 9,142,303 of record JARHVA010000006.1, read on the forward strand.
AAACACTTTAGGTCACTTTTAATCATCCTAGGTTACCAAAGGAATACCATGACTCGTGATAATACCTCTGTTCGCATCAACTCACCTATGTGACCTATAGGTGTCTGAGCATGTTTTAGCCATTAGAGACAAAGTAAAAACATGAATTAAGCTCTATGATATAAAATAAATACATTTAATTTCTTTAATTCAAATTTAAACCCATGCTAATGGCTTTACAATCATCTATCTCATAAATTTAGTCCTTCCTGCCTGTAGGATTGAGAAACCCTACATTTATTGACCCTTGTAGGTGCTTTTAGGTTTGAAAGACAATAAATTTTTCTCAAGAAGATTATTGGGACATTGATAAATATTAAAATAATAATTTTAAACCATGAACATAACCTAACATTCATATATTCAAGAAAGAAACTCTTTTAAGTTTGAAACTCCATGTTGGCTGTAGATGCATCTTTTTAGGGCTATGTACGGATAAGGTATGCATGGGAGTACAAATTATGACTCTTTATTATGGTCCTTTATCCAATGGGTTTTAATTTATAATATTTGAAACTTCTTAACCATGCAACCAAGTCTAGTTTGTACCCCTTGGAGCTAAAGTCCATTTGAGCTCTTTTCTATCTTAATTTAGTGCATAAAATGTGGTTTTGTGCTCCTTAAAAACCTATCCTCCTCTAGTTTTCTACCTATTAGACTTTGAAAATTTGTTTTCCATGTTATAGGATATGATATTAACACCATAATATGTATCCAAAAATCATCAGAACCTTTTTATAAGGTTTTCACAAAACCTTCAGGTTCTCTATTTTCACTTTTCAGGGTAGACAGTCCTAAACACAACCAAGTTGTGTTTCAAAATGGTTCCTCACCTCCTTTTGAAATTTTGACACCTCATATGAGTTATCATGGATATTTAATCATACCAAGGTCATAAACAAGTGTCAATATACTTCCATCCCTCCATACAAAACTTATGGTTCCCTCTTCAACCACCTGTACGTGAATTTTTGGTGGATAAACAGTGAGCTAGGTATGAGCAAGATGAAACCTTCTATGAATGTAAAATTTATATGCTTACCTTAGGAATGTAAATGAATATTTATAAATTATAAGTATTTGGAGTATATGTCTACCTCTCCACACATCATCAGGGGCATGTAGGTGTGCATTAGGATGTTCTATGCAAGCAGGATATGGAATTGGCAAGAATATGTTAAGGAAAAACTTTCAAAACCACATAAATACATTGGTAAACCTTTAAAATTATGATATTAATCAATAAAAACCTAAAAATATATCCAAAAAATATTTCTCAACATGGAAAACACCTGCATATACATTGAATACAACATATATGGGTATCTCATGACTAAGGTAGCATGGTGGATGAGCTTGTGACTACAATTACACCTTTTACAAGCATCTAGATGAAATTTATACAACTATTGATGTCTTGAAAAATTATAATACCTTGATTACAACTCCATGGACAAGTTGAATAAGCTCATACATGTGACTGTAAGTGAAATTGGGCAAAGAGCTAGCAATGAAGGAAAATAAGCTTGCAAATAACCCAAGAGATGACATGGTGAAAATAAAACATGGAAGGAGGTGGTAACATGACCAAAGAATTATATAACACCATTTCCAAACTATAGATACTGCTACAGGAGAACAACTCAGTAAACAAGAAGCATCTCAGCTGGGATTGCACATGATGACACCCTTTTGTAAAGTAAGTGAGATTGTTTATATAAACACCATGGAACATTAAAAAAAGAATGGAGACCATGTGATAAGGAATTAAAAATACTTTGGATTCAACATCACCAATTGGTTCATATGGATTTGACATAAATGGAGCAAAACCTATAGGGTGCACGAAATAAATAGCAAAAAAATACGGTCAACTTGTTAGCAATGGTTCATAAATCAAAGTCAATAAATACTCACATTATTATTATTATTATTAAAATGAAGGTATATGAGTATAATATCATATCCCAACATTATTTTTCCTGAAACTATTTATGCTGTCCGTACCAAGTACAAACCTATAAGTCACTTTAATGTGTCTAGAAAGACAAAAAAGGAGCATAACGGTTTTGGATTAGAAATGGAACTTTTAAATCATTAAAAATATGGAACTGAGCATGGGAAATTTGAAGAGTAATATTTAAATATTTTTCAAGTGGCACACTTCTCAAAGAGGCTGTACAAGTGTCAAACTCTTCCTTTTCTTTAAGAAAACTAACTTTTATTCTACATAACCTACCATATTTTAGTTTTATCAATTGATTAAGAATTTTTAGGACACATGGGACATGCTATCATGTTTTTAAACCTTCACATTTTCCAATAAACTTGAATAAAGCATTAAACACCTAATTTTGACCTTTAAATTGACCCAAAAATGATACAAAAACTAAAACAACTAATGACCAAGGCTAGTATAATATAAATGACCTTAAATAACATGTAAAACAACCATGAAAATATATCAAACCTTTTATAGACCTATAAATTCAATTTTTTACATAAAGGTGTCCCAATTTGACTAAAAAGTCAAATTTTGTCAACACCAACCATAAACATTGACAAGGTTCTTCAAAATGTGAACCTCACCTTTTAGTACCAATTTTTGGTCTTGTTCTTGGTATTTACACAATGGAAGTATCCTAAAGGTGAGGTACATGAGAATGTATATTACTGGCCCAATGCATAATTTGCCAACCTAGTATGGACAAGGGAATGTGGATATATCACCTGACAAGTGAAATTTAAAGTATGGTGAGAAGAATTGGTTAAACTAGTTGCAACAAACCTTGCATTCATCTAGATGTGATGTAGTACTTGGGGTAACATGCTGTTATCACAAAGCTACCTCAGGTCATTGCCATTCACATACATGAACTGACCGAAATCCTTGATGCATTGCTTCTTTTCTTCATTAACATGCAGATTACATAATAAGAGATCTCTAAGAAAAAGGCTATGGATGGAATATGATCAAAACCTATTCAATATATTCATCCATAGCCTATAGCTTCAAGATTTTCTTCTGCACTTCCATCTTCCTCTATCGCACAAACCAGAGATACTAGCAAGCAAAAATACCCATCAATCGATGATCCCCATCTCTTCCTCGATGTAGGACTCATAGTCAGGCCTTATGGTTAGATGATCTAAGTGTTCCATGTATTGAAACTAATTATGATATTCTTAAATTGGGCACAAATGATTATCAAGTATATCAGATCATGCTGGATGATATGGTAGAGACTTGTATGAACTAAAATAATAGTACTTATTTTAAAAAGCTATTCATACTATACAGGTGTGAAATAAGGTTTTGTCACACTTGTGGGTGGACTTTCTCACTTATCCATCTTCCATCATAGTGGAGATGGTTGTAGAAGAAGAAAATATGTGTAATATTCATGAGGCCCTAGTTGTAGGTCCATCGCCTTCATCTCCTATACACCTCAACATTTCCAATCCTTTAGTTGATAGTCCTTCAAAAACTCTCACTCATAGGAAGTACATACTGTGACATCCTTGACATAAATGAGACATTTCTTGGACTACAAATTCTTATGTAGGATCTAGACCCAATTCAACCATAGGCCACAGTGTAGCCCCAACCAACAACATCTTCTCTAAAACTGATGAGGCATCTTATTAAGAAGTCATAGGTTCCTAAATTAGAGGTTTCAGTATAAAGACTTAGCTTCTCCCCATTCCCTCTTGAGGATCCTTCTCCTCATCCTCAGGAAGTTACAGCTAACCAACCCACTATTAAAGAACAACAAACAACCTGTGAAGAAGTAAAGAGATCTACAGAACACATAATTCACTAAGAAGAAAAGCACAAAGCCAAAATAGAGGTAAAGAAAAAGGAAATAGAAGCACAACACGTACTTTAAGAGAAATAGGCACATCTTTAAATTATAGAAGTTAAAGCCCAAGAGGAAGCAACCAAAGCTCAGGATGAACAATGTAGGTAGGAAAAACTATGAGAATAAAGGATACATGACTCTAATGCTATGATGACTACCTAGGATAGGGCTAAATATGAAAATTAACTGTAATAGTAAGCTAAAGTAGAGGAAAAAATAGAGGTGGTAAATATTAAGGTAGAGGCTGATGGTTAACATCAAAGAGATGTTGAGGATGCTATAAAGAAATAATAGGAGGAAGAGAAGAAGGTCAAGGAGGTTTCTGAGTAGCCACAACTAGAGGTAAAATTGTAATTGGTAGGAGAAGTAAAAATAGAGTAAAACCCATCAAAGCTCATAGTAGTACAATTGGATAAGCCACCCACTATCAAACCCATTAAGACTGTACAGGCCTCGCTTGATCATGGATAGGTGGTGACACCGTCAACTCAAATTATTTCATCATGGGACCTTCCACTAAACTCCTCCTTGTGCAAAACATTTTCTTTACCAATTGAACCCTTGTAACAAGCACTTTTAATGAGATCCATCTCTAATCTAGCTCTTCACATGCCCATAATAGAATCATCATTAGATGTTTCTCAATTATCGTTAGCCATATAGTTGGAAGGTGCAGATGCCTTTTAAGAGAGCATCACAGAGAATGCTATGTCATCAAAGAATAGATTTGCCCAGCTAACATTAGAGAATGTAGGGCTGAAATCTAACTTACATTAGGCTTATCAACTCATTGAAGATACCTACCATAACATGGTATAATAGGTCCCATATTTAGAGAGTCTATCTTTTATGTGCAAACTCATGTTGGTCTTTACACAGTTGACCCAAGATTGGCAACACATTCAGTAGCTATAGAGTCTATGTACCCAAGGTCTATGAATTAAAGCTGATACCAAATTCATTTTGGAGTTACTAGATGAATATCAGAAGTCTATCCATGCTACAGCTTTATAGGCCATACAGGTAGCCCAATGCTTACTAGATTAGAAATAAGATCTTGATATCATTTAGGGTAGCACATAGTCAACATTCATAGAAGATGCTAGGGCCAAAGAAACCATCCTCAACCCAACCATTTCTTTAGATGACATAGATATTGCATTTCGTGCCTCTTCTTTTGCCAAGGACACTGTGTTGGTGAATTTACAATAGTGGCAAATGCATACCCAGTACAATACTTTACTAGTATTTAAGTGCATAGGTATGCTGAAAAGATCGTAGACCTTCATCAAGATATTGCTCAACTTACTCTTGCTACCTGCACTACTTTTCCCACAACTACAAATGAAGATGTCTAATATTTACTTCTTTCCCAATGTTTCCTATGATCATTACTTCATCTCATTTAGGAGATTATATTGGATTGGCAAGCTTTTAAATTTGAATTATCAGCTTTTGATTCTATGATTATGCCTATGCTCAATACCCCTCAGTTTATTTTACCAGCTAAATTAGAGGCCCAACTTCAACAATGAAAGGTTCCCTACCACCTTTTTCTTTGATGCCTAGCCAATTGGACTCAACTCCTCTTGCTTCCTAAATAGTGTGTAGGTATCACAATTTTGACATTTTTCTACTATGTTTTTGTTCTTAGATGGTTATATAATGAGTCGCATGGCACCACTTAGTTGAAAACCCATGAGGTTGGCTACATAGTGTGCATAGGGTGAAACTAGTAAATGGTGCCCTAGGTGATTTGTGACTCATGGGAGTCTTCCTATCTTTTGGCACTATTTTGCATTACTACAATGTTATCTCAGGATGAGACATCAATTTAAGTCTAAAAAAGTATTAGTGGGAAAATATTCAAATATATATGTCATATGTTCAAATATATTAATATTTAACATGTCCAACTATATATTTCATGCATAGTAACAAATTCCATTTCCAACCATGTAATCTTGTTAACTAGTTTGTTAGATCAGAATGCAGTTAGCCTATTTTGAGTTAGTAACAAACAAAGGAAATTAAAAGTGACTTGACATAACTAGCTGCTTGAAATAAATAAGAAGTCACAACTGTAATGTCTTTGAGATATATAGTGGATGTATCTGTATGGAAAAGGGTTGATTGCTAGCATAATTGTTATTATTGTAATTTTTATAATATGAGATTAATTTAGTACTTGGTCACTAAGTTTGTATTGTAAGATTCTATAATTTAATCTCTACGATAATATGTAATGAAGTATTTTGATTAATATAACAAGAAGTCCTCTGTTATTTTCCTAAATGTTCCCATGTTTCTTATATGAACTACATAAAATATGAATTTACTTAATTGTACTATGAAATACTCCATGTTTTGTATTTGTCAATTCCAAGTTCTATTTCTATGTATTTATGTTCTTATAACCATGAATCACTATGATATAGCCTTAAATCATGACAAAATCCTATGATTTCTCAGTATAAACCCTGTTTAAGTCAAGAAAAGGCCCTTTAATATGTTATTGTTCAGTATCATAGTTTCTTATCCCTATAATTAGCAAGTTTTGGTGATGCAAGAACCTCTGCTAACATATATAAGCCTTCTTCTCTGCATGCCAAGAGGTAGCCTACAATAGTGTGTATTTATTGTGCTTGTTTCCATATAGTTTGGGTTGACAATCCTTAGAGTGGATTCTCAAATTACTTAAAGGATCAGTAATAACTTTCAATAATTTATAAAAAAAGTTGGTAACCACTTTTCTCACTGTTGTCCCCCAAAAATATCACTCGTTTTCGGGACAACATTTGAATTATTTTGGTCTTATAGACCAAAATTGTATCTTCCATTTTCAAAATTTTATCTTAGACATTTAGATTCCTTATTTTCAAGGCTTCTCAAAAAATATACAAACTTTGCTAGTCAAGTTCAATGGATTTTACATGATGATTTCTACAAATTTTGTATCTTCATATTCTACAAGCAAGTTCTTTTATACAGGTTCAAAGACTTCTGTAGGCATTTTTAGTCAAAAGATCAGTTTTCAACACTCAATCATTTTCCAAAATTAGTTCAAAACTTTGGTTCAATTGAAAATCTTCATTGGCAAGCATCTGAATACAAAAGGAGACCTGAACCATTGAACCGTTGAACCATTGAACCAATTGGGTTCAAAGGTTCAACGGGTTCAAAGTTCAACAAGTTCAATGTCTTTGGCAAGAGTTAAGCACTTCATCAAGGTTCAAAGTTCAATCGCTTCAATAGGTTCATCGGCTTCCAAACATTTGGTCAAATCAAAGTGACTTGAACCGTTGAACCATTGAACCAATTGGGTTCAAAGGTTCAACAAGTTCAAAGGTTCAACAGTCGGTTCAACCAAAGGAACAGTTCAATTGTTCAATTCAACCAAATAGTTTAATGCTTTATTTCACTTAGATGGTTCATTTCCTTTGTTTCAGTGTCTTTTGGTTTGACCATTTGGTTTGTCAGTCGGTTCAAGGCTTTCGTTGAACCGTTGAACCAAATTTTGGTTCAACGTCTAAGTTCAACGAAAAGGTTTAACAACAGGGTCATTGCTTTTGGTTTAATCATTTGGCTCATTGAATAGTTCATCAACTTTGCTTCAAAGGCTTGGCACGCTTCATTGAACTGTTAAAATGGTTCAACGAATAGGTTCAATCAAATAGTTCAACTATCAGTTCAAAGGCAAGTTCAAAAGGGTAGTTTAATGCTTAGTTTATTGGCCTGTTTTACTCGTTGAACCATCAGCTTGAACCATTGGCTTGAACCATTTTGGTTCAAAGCCTTGGTTCAACTGATTGGTTCAATGTATTGGTTCAACGTCAAAGTTCATTCAATGGTTTGTCAGCTTTTTGATTCAAAAGAGACTTGGTGCATTTCATTGAACCTTTGAACCGGTTCAACTAATGGTTCATTGGCCAAGTTCAAAGGGATGGTTCAATGTTGAAAGGAACTTTTCTGAAGGACAAGTTCCCTTGTGGAGGACACTTCATTGACCAAAGCACCCTTCAGATTTTCAAAAAGCTTGTTCAAAGACTTGTTAAAATATTTGGCGGAACAAATTTTCATAGACTTTTTGTCTGCGGGAATTTTCCCTGGGCTTTTTGTCGACGGGAATTTTCCCCATGGAAATTGTTCACAGGAAACGTCCACAGGGAATAGCCTAGGGAAAAGCCTGGGGGAATTTGCGAAGGGCCAACGAAGGAGCCCGAAGGGCAAGTGCCCTTGTGGGGGACTCTTGGCCGTCGATTTGAAGACACTTCTTGAAGCTAAAGGGTCACCCAAAGAAGCCCAAATGCCCAAAAGGGCAAGCCCAGTCCAAAAAAGTGCCAAGTAGAAAGCCAAAAGAAGACCAAAGGGGTGACACGCCCAAAGACGTCAAATTTAACACAGTCGAATAGCCGTTGGAAACATAGTGACGGGTGCGCAAACGTCAAATTAAAGACAACAAAATAACTGTTGATCCTTTGAACAAACAAAATAGAATACATTCACAGTTTTCAAGGCCAAGACCAACAAAAAGTAGGGAAGGAACAAAATAGCAAGCTAAATCCAGGACCTGATTCAATTAATCAAAAAAGAAGGAATGATGAAGATAAGATCAGACCGCCAGGCAGATATTGAAAGTTGTAAAACTTTCAATTACATGACTTGTTTATCTACATTGAGAAGATCAAATGGGTAAAAGGCCCCAAAGTTCTATCTTGTCTTCCTAACATTTCCCAATGCATCATGATGTATTACTATTTCTGAGTCCTTATTTAAGTGGCTATATAAGGGACTTTCTTTCATTGTAAATCTATCTTTTTCTTTTTGATAATCTGAACGAAACTCTACTGAAATTGAGAGGCATCATTGAGACTTTGTGCTCAGTCTATTTATCATATTTTGTTAATGTAAATAGGGGACTGTTTCAGACTTTATGCTGTGATATCTTTTTAGTTTCATTAATTTAATAAGCAGGATTAGTAAATTTGTCAAGAAGGTGTCCTAAAGAATCAACTGTGGAGAGACTTTGTTCCCCCATAGCTGCCTTCAGTGTGTTTGATTTTTCATTACTGTGTAAAGGACTTTGAGAAGACTTTGAGCTTTCATTGCCCTTTGTATATCACTCTTGAGTATTTTAGGTACAGACTTTGTGTTGTGTCTTGATTTGCTGGTTACCATACTTTTAGTCATATTCTGCTTTTATTTCTAGGAGTATTCTTATGGCTAGTTGAACAGTTCTTTTGAAAGAAGAGGAGTGTTGTTTGTCATTCTCTTGAATTTTTTCCTTTGTTTTGTTTACATCATCTCTGAAGAAAGAGAGATGAATGTCTAGTCCTACCCTTGAGTATTATTTTTTGTTCATACATATACATAACATATCCATAGGGAACCTCCCCTTGATGAGAGGAGAGAGCAGTCTCCTTTTGATGTGATAAACTTACACATTAGGATGACTAATCTTTTTGCTTTGGTTGATAAGACCTATTTTGTTTACTAGTATGCTGATAGACAAAATATTCAACCAACAGTTTTTGGTGACTCCACTGGGGAAATACCCATTATCCATTGATAGTTTATCCATTCCATTCACCTCTACACCAACAGGAAAAGAATGCACAGTTTAAAGCCTCAAGCTTTAACTAAATCAAAGTCAATTCTTTTCCAATTTTGTTTTACCATCTGGCAGATTCAAGGTATACACGAAGACAAAGGGCTAAAGGTGTCGTTGATCCTGTGTTTGAGCTCGTACAACAAAGTGATTTTGATCTATTTCCTTCACCATCTCGTCTACAACGAACCAAGAGCTTCCCTCCTACTAAAACTAGATCTCCATTACTAGATGAAGTATCTACTTCTGCTATTGATAAAGCTGTGCCTATAATTACCTCTTTGAGATTTGTTATCCCTCCTTTCCAGAATCCTATAATGGCAGTTCAAGGCCCCTGGGGTAATGCTTTTGGCCCTCTCAATCTTACTCCTCCTTTACATGAACTTCCACGCAGTTTTAGAAAGAATTTCTTGAAATTCTATGGTGATGGGAAAGTTCATCCTGATGAACATATTACAGCATTCAGTATAGCTTGTGGAGTAATTGGAGTAGAGTTTGAAGATGTAGCAGTCAGGCTTTTTGTTGAAATGTTACAAGGTCCTACTACAGATTGGTTTTACCATTTACAGGCTCGATCTGTGACTGATTGGAATACTTTGAAAGCTAAGTTTGAAGCCAGATTCAAGCCTACAGAAGATGCACATACACTTTTGTCTCAACTTACACAAATGAAAAGAAAGCCACATGAGCCTATGAGAGACTTCATAGCTAAATTTGACAAGTTGAGAAATAGAATTATTATGATTTCCAGGCCTACAATTGAGAATCTCAAATGCTTTTTCATTAATTCTCAGCTACCTGAAGTTAGTTTCTTCTTGAGACGTGCTGGCCAAATAGATCTAGCTACAGCTCAACTTTTGGCTATTGAAGTAGAAGATGATCTCATGTTAGCAGGGAAAATAAGAAGAGATCTCAATAGAAATAGAGCTTCATCATCTTCTAAATTTTCATCTACAAGCACCACAGATCCAATGGTGCAAAAATTACCAAATGAGCTCCTTGCACTCAAAAAGCAAATGGCTCAAGGAATGTCTTCTGCTCCTACATACAGAAGGACATTCCCAAATAAGTCATATCAGGGTAATGTTGCCAGAAACCAAGGAAAAAAAAATCGCCTTCCTCCTCCATAAGAAAAACTTGCCTTGGATGCTCCTTCAACTAATTCAACAATGGGATATCTTGAGACAGAATCAGAATTTTCTTATTAGCCTAAATTAAATCAAAAAAATGACGCTGATATCATTGAAGACAGTCAAGAAGAATTAGCTGGCAACTCCCATATTGGTTTCCTAAATTATCAAAATGAACTCAAAAGTAAAGGAGAAACTTTAGATGTATCATATGCAGTGTTTACCAAGTCTAGGAACCAATCAGTTTAGTAGACTAATAGAGAAAAGACATAAGAGTAATCATAGCCAGTAGTCACAATTGCCAAATGTGGGACAACTCTGCCCTCAACCAAAAAGATCCAGTAATCACTCAAAAGGTAAATACATATGCTACGCCTTCCCCTTCTACTTCGAATTCACAAACCAGTCCACCTCTCATCCCTACTAAACTCAAAAAGCTGAAGTACCTTTCTCTGTACCTAGCTCGATTTAGCCATTTGACATAATTGATCATGTCATAAAGACAAAAATACAAATGTCTAAATTTGAGTATTTGCAGTCCAATCTAGATCAATTGAATAAGCTGGTCTAATATGTTAAAAATCAGACCATCCTTGTAGGACAAAAGGCCAAAAAGTGACTTTTGATTCCTCAATAAATATGCCTATTCCAAATAATTTGATTATTACTCCTCTAGCTATTTCTGGAAAAATATAGCCCTTCTATGTTTCCTTGTTAATCACTGGCCACAAGCTGAGTAATTGTATAATAGACTCAGGCGCATCTGAGAATGTCATGCCTGCCAAAGTCATTGAGTCTCTTGGTCTCACATTAACCAAGACATTTGGCAGATGTTTCTTCATGGAGAACAAACAAGTGCCATTGCTGGGGTAGATCAAAGATGCTCAATTTGCATTCACAGCCTTTCCAGACAAGAGGATTAAAATGATTGTATTAGTGGCTACGTCCCAACATCTTATGGTATTTTACTTGGATGGAATTTCTGTAAAGATGTGGGAGGAGAACTGAACATGGATCTATCTGAGGCAAGGATCCCTATCCAAGGCATGATGAAGAGATTACTTCCTGAAAAGGAAGCAAAGTATGTAGTTACCAAGACATCAGCTCCTAAAGCCCAAATCCTCTTTGAATCTGCAAGTATGGGTAATTACTTTTTATATATAGATCATGAATAAAGACCCTCCATCTCTGATGAGGGAAAGTCTGAAGTAAAGCCAGCGTCTGATGAGATTTGGACTCTAGAATTTGACAATAGTTGCTCCTCTATTGGTTTTGGAGCTGGAATTGTTTTGATATCTCCTCAAGGAGATATGTTCCCTTCATCATATAAGTTATAGTTTAGCAATACAAATAATATAGTTGAATATGAATCACTGTTGCTGGGCATGAAGGCTGCTCAAGAAAGAGGCGTCAAGTTCCTTCATGCAAAAGGGGATGCTGAGTTAGTGGTCTACCAAGTGAGAAATTCATATCAAACCAAGAATGAGAGAATGCGCCATTACCATAATCTTGTTTGGGATCAAATTGAAAGCTTTGATGCTTTCAACATTTCTTCCATTCCAAGAGAATCTAATGATAGAGTTGATGCACTTGCTATTTTAGGAGCTCTTTTAGTTCTTTATTCTGATTTTAAAGAAGCCAAATATACCATTGAGCTGGTCTATAGGCTGAGTGTTCCTGACAATGCCGATCATTGGCAAATTTTCAATGATGATAATCAGATCATTGCCTTTTTGGAAAGAAAAGATAATTTTGAACAGCTGTATTTTGAAGGCAACAAATCTCAAAAGTCTGAATTAATTTCTAAATCTAGTTCAGATGTAAATAAAGAGTTCTTACAGCTGAAAGGAAACAAAATTCCTAAAGGCCTGGTTTCTCTTGAAAAGTTGTTTGACAAACATGATAGATTTGTCAAGCAACAATAGATAGATTCGAATTTCTCTCAGGAATTTGATCAAGTGAATCTGACCAACAAAGAAAATCCAAAAATGGTCAACATTGGTAAATGTTGTACACCTGAAGAAAAATTCAAATTTACTTCTTTGCTTCGTCAATACATTGATGTCTTGGCATATTCATACGAAGATCTAAAGTCTCTCAGTCCTGATGAAATCCATCATCATATTCCTCTCAAGGCTGATTCAACACCTTATAAGTAGAAACCCAGACAATACAATCCAAAAATTTTAGGTACAATTATGTCTGAGATTTAGAAAATGTTAAATGCTAGAATTATTTTTCCAATCCATCATTCTACATGGATTGCGAATATAGTTCCTGTAAGAAAGAAAAATGGTGAAATCTATATTTGTGTTGATTTCTAGAATCTGAATCAGTCTTCTCTAAAAGACAATTACCCTTTGCCAATCATTGACCAAGTGCTTCAAAGAGTAACAAGATCAGAAATATTATCAATGCTAGATGGCTTCTCAAGCTATAACCATGTTGAAGTTGCTAAAGCTGATCAACACAAGACTGCATTCATCACACCTTGGGGTACATTTGCATACAAAGGAATGCCTTTTGGATTAATAAATGCTAGCACTACCTTCTAGAGAGCTATGGACATGGCTTTTAAAGATGAAATTGGCAAATTCATAGTTGTATATCTTGATGATTTAACTGTCTTTTCAAAGCACTGATTTGATCATATGCGCCACTTGCAACAAGTGCTAGAGCGCTACCGACATAATGGTATTTCTTTGAATCCTAAAAAGTCTATTTTTGGAGTGAAAAAAGGGAAACTCCTTGGACACATTGTGTCCAAATAAGGCATAAAGATTGACTCAGATAGAGTCAAGTCTATTCAACAACTGAACTTGCCTGCAAGTAAGAATGTTGTTCACTCTTTCTTCAAAAAATTGAATTTCTTATAGAGATTCATCCCTAAATTCGCTGAGAAGACAAGACACATTGTAAACATGATGAAAGGAAAGACTACCTTCAGTTGGACCAAAGAAGGCAAAGCAACATTTCAAGATATCAAGGTCACTATTGCTCATGCCCCTACCTTGGTCTACCCAGATTACCACAGAGATTTCATTATATACATCTATGCATTTGAGCATAGTCTTTTAGTGATTCTTGTCCAACAAGACAAAGAAGGTATGGAATCTCCCATCTCTTTCATGAGCTGCCCTCTAAACACTCATTAAATGAAGTATTCGAATATAGAGAAGCATGCCTGTGCCTTAGTAAAAGGAGCCAAACACTTTCGCTTCTATATTCTGAATTCACATACTACTACCTTAGTTCCTGATAGTACAATCAAGTCTATATTAACTTAGTAGGAGTTTGGCACAAAGAGAGGTAATTAGATTGCAAAAATCCAAGAATTTGATCTGGATATCAAGCCAACAAAGCTGGTCAGAGGTAAAGGTCTTTGTCAATTAATGGCTGACAATAAGCCAGAAGATACACAGCTTGAAGAAGTTAAAGTAAACAATATGCCAACAGTCCTTTTTGTTTCTACTACCAATGAATGGTATTTAGATATTGCTTATTTTCTGACTTATAGAGAATGTCTTGCTCATTTGTCTTATAAAGAGAGGAGAACTATCAGATTGAAAGCTGCCAATTTTATCCTTTGGGACAATGGCCTGTACAAAAGAAACATAGATGGAGTTTTCCTTCGCTGTGTAGATAAAGAACAACAAACTCAGCTCTTGAAATCATTTCACAATCTAGCTTGTGGAGGACATTTTTTTGCCCTTGTGACTGCTCACAAAATTCTGCGAGCTAGGTAGTATTGGTCGAATCTTTTCCAAGATGCACATAAATGGGTAAGGAAATATGAACTTTGCCAGCAATTTGTTGGAAGACCCAAGTTGGCTACTTTGCCTCTCAAGCCAGTAATCATAGAGGAACCTTTCTAGCAGTGGGGACTCAATTTTATTGGGACAATAAATCCATCTTCAAGTGCTAGACATGATTATGTTCTTACAACGACTGATTACTTCACCAAGTGGGTAGAAGCAATCCCGACAAAGTATGCTACTTCAGAAGTTGTATGCAACTTTCTGAAAGAAAATATCATTTCTAGATTTGGAGTGCCACTCAAAATTGTTATTGATAATGCAGCTTATTTCACCTCTCAAAAAATCACGCAATTCTATTTTAATTATGGAATTACGCTCTCTCATTTTTTTGATTATTTTTTGCAAGGGAATGGACAAGCTGAGTCCAGCAATAAAAATTTGGTAACTATTATCAAGAAACTTGCAGATGATAATCAAAGGACGTGGCACAAAGAATTGGTGGATGCTTTGTGGGCTGACAGGATCACGCCAAAAAGGGCAATTGGTATGTCTCCTTTTCAACTTCTCTACGGTATTAATGTTGAGATACCAATCACTTTAGAGTTACCAGCCTTGAAATTGGCAAATGCCATTGAATATAAGACATATGAGAGTTCTCTTGACAAAAGAATCATGTGCCTGACTCAGCTGGAAGAACAAAGAACCATGGTGCTGGACATAATCGCTGTTCATCAAAATCTGATAAAGAAACTTTTTGATCAGAAGGCCAGAAATCATGATTTCTAGATTGGAGATAAAATCCTGCTATGGGACAAAAGAAGAGAGCCAAAAGGGATGCATGGAAAGTTTGACTCCTTTTGGAGAGGCCCATTCATAATTCATTAGCACATGGGTGAAAACAACTTTTTGTTGAAATACCAAGATGGCACGCTCTTTTCTCTACCCCATAATGGGCAGCATCTAAAACACTTTAATTCTTGAAGTATCAGATCACTGCCTCTATATATATATGTATACTTGTACAGTTTTAATTTCTATTTTGTTTTGTTTGTTTTCATTTTTGTTACCTTTCATTTCTAGAAAGCATGAATCTGAATCCCAATGGTACACTTGAAGACAT
This sequence comes from Torreya grandis, assembly GCA_037957365.1. Classification (NCBI taxonomy): domain Eukaryota; kingdom Viridiplantae; phylum Streptophyta; class Pinopsida; order Cupressales; family Taxaceae; genus Torreya; species Torreya grandis. The sequence goes on from JARHVA010000006.1 coordinate 9,157,821, forward strand.
TGGAGATTCTGAATTCTACTCCTTTCAATTCATTTTGCAATTGATAAAAGTTCCCCAACTGGAGCCAGCTGTTGTCCCCCAAAAATATCACTCATTTTTGGGACAACATTTGAATTATTTTGGTCTTACAGACCAAAATTGTATCTTCCATTTTCAAAATTTTGTCTGACATTCAGATTCCTTATTTTCAAGGCTTCTCAAAAAATCTACAGACTTTGTTAGTCAAGTTCAATTGATTTTACATGATGATTTCTACAGATTTTGTATCTTCAGATTCTACAGGAAAGTTCTTTTATATAGGTTCATAGACTTCTGTAGGCATTTTCAATCAAAAGATCAGTTTTCAACACTCAGTCATTTCTAGAATTAGTTCAGAGCTTTGGTTCAATTGAAAATCTTCATCGACAAGCATCTGAATACAAAAGGAGACCTGAACCATTGAACCATTGAACCAATTGGGTTCAAAGGTTTAACGGGTTCAAAGTTCAACAAGTTCAATGTCTTTGGCAAGAGTTAAGCCCTTCATCAAGGTTCAAAGTTTAATCACTTCAACAGGTTCATCAACTTCCAAAAATTTGGTCAAATCAAAGTGACTTGAACCATTGAACCATTGAACCATTTGGGTTCAAAGGTTCAAAAGGTTCAAAGGTTCAACAGTCAGTTCAACCAAAGGAACAGTTCAATTATTCAGTTCAACCAAACAGTTCAATGCTTTATTTCACTCAGATGGTTTATTTCCTTTATTTCAACATCTTTTGGTTTGACCATTTGGTTTGTCAGTCGGTTCAAGGCTTTCGTTGAACCATTGAACCAAATTTTGGTTCAACGTCTAAGTTCAATGGAAAGGTTCAACAACAAGTTCATTGCTTTTGGTTTAATCATTTGGCTCATTGAATATTTCATTGACTTTGCTTCAAAGGCTTGGTGCGCTTCATTGAACCGGTTCAACGGACAGGTTCAATCGAATAGTTCAACTGTCAATTCAAATGCAAGTTCAAAAGGGTGGTTCAATCCTTAGTTTATCAGCCTATTTTACTCATTGAACCATCGATTTGAACCATTGGCTTGAACCATTTTGGTTCAAAGCCTTGGTTCAACTGATTAGTTCAATGTATTGGTTCAACATCAAAGTTCATTCAACAGTTCCTCGGCTTTTTGATTCAAAAGAGACTTGGCGCGCTTCATTAAACCTTTGAACTGGTTCAACTAATGGTTCATCGGCCAAGTTCAAAGGGATGGTTCAATGTTGAAAGGAACTTTTCTGAAGGACAAGTGCCCTTGCAGAGGACACTTCATCGACCAAAAAACCCTTCAGATTTTCAAAAGGTTTATTCAAATATTTGGTAGAACAAATTTTCATGGACTTTTTGTCCACGAGAATTTTCCCCAGGGAAATTGTCCACAGGAAATGTCCATAGGGAATAGCCCAGGGAAAAGCCAGAGGGGAATTTGCGAAGGGCCAATGAAGGACCCTGAAGGGCAAGTGCCCTTGTGGGGGACTCTTGGCCGTCAATTTGAAGACTCTTCCTAAAGCTGAAGGGTCACCCAAAGAAGCCCGAATGCCCAAAAGGGCAAGCCCAATCTAGAAAAGTGCCAAGCAAAAAGCCAAAAGAAAACCAAAGGGGTGACGCGCTCAAAGACGTCAAATTCAACACAGTCGAATAACTATTGGAAACATAGTGATGGGTGTGTGAATGTCAAATTGAAGACAACAAAATAATTGTTGATCCTTTGAACATATAGAACAGAATACATTCATAGTTTTCAAGGCCAAGACCAGCAAAAAGCGGTGAAGGAACAGAACAACAAGCTGAATCCAGGACCCAAATCAATTAATCAAAAAAGGAGGAATGATGAAGATAAGATCAAACTGCCAGGTAGACATTGAAAGTTGTAAAATTTTCAATTACACGACTTGTTTATCTACATTGAGAAGATCAAATGGGTAAAAGGCCCTAAAGTTCCAGCTTGTCTTCCTAACATTTCCCAATGCATCATGATGTATTACTATTCCTGAGTCCTTCTTGAAGTGGCTATATAAGGGACTTTCTTTCATTGTAAATCTATCTTTTTCTTTTTGATAATCTGAACAAAACTCTACCAAAATTGAGAGGCATCATTGAGACTTTGTGCTCAGTCTGTTTATCATATTTTGTTAATGAAAACAAGGGACTTTTTCAGACTTTGTGCTATGATATCTTTTTTGTTTGATTAATTTAATAAGCAAGATTAGTAAATTTGTCAAGAAGGTATCTTGAAGAATCAATTGTGGAGAGACTTTGTGCCCCCATAGTTGCCTTTAGTGTGTTTGCTTTTTCATTGATGTGTAAAGGACTTTGAGAAGACTTTGAGCTTTCATTGCCCTTTGTATATCACTCTTGAGTATTTCAGGTGTAGACTTTGTGCTGTGTCTTGATTTGCTGGTTACCATACTTTTAGTCATATTTTGCTTTTATTTCTAGGAGTATTCTTGTGGCTGGTTGAACAGTTCTTCTGAAAGAAGAGGAGTGTTGTCTGTCATTCTCTTGAATTTTTTCCTTTGTTTTGTTTACATCATCTCTGAAGAAAGAGAGATGAATGTCTGGTCCTACCCTTGAGTATTATTTTTTGTTCATACATATACATAACATATCCATAGGGAACCTCCCCTTGATGAGAGGAGAGAGCAATCTCCTTCTGATGTGATAAACTTACACATTAGGATGACTAATCTTCTTGCTTTGGCTGATAAGACCTATTTTGTTTACCAGTATGCTGATAGACAAAATATTCAACCAACACTTACAACATTAAACATGATATGACAAGGGTTGATTTATGTAAATCAAAACAAAGAGAAGGGGAAAATTTCATGACATAACTATAATGGTGGAGAGCACTAGCCTTTCATTTCCAACATAATTTTCTAGATAAACAACTAGCTGATATATTTGTAAAGAACCTACACCCTAAAGTTTCTTATAATCTAAGACTTGATTATGGTAACACATTCAAATAAATAATTGACAAAGGTATACATATTGAGAAGGAACTTATTACTTAGGGATTATTGAAAATCTATTTCTAAGTTCAAACATTAAACCAGACATCAACACCCATTTAGGCAACTATAGTTAAAAAACCTAAGGTTTTTAATAAGAGTGAGAACATGGTAGGTAATGGGGTTACCAAATCATGACATGTGCAAATAATGTAAGTACCACCTGATCATAATAGGCCACCCTATCCATTGATCACCTTGAAAAGAGCTCCTCCATGTAGAGAATATGCTAGATGTAGACCATTCAGTGACTTAGGGGAGCCTATTGAGTTGGTATTTCAAAAACTAGTTGCAGCCAACATAATTATTTATCCTATGTTGAAACCATTTATAAAAGATCAACATAAACCTGACTAGTATCGTGAAGATGAATTTTGTGAATTTAATCATGTTATTGTCTATTCCATTTATTGATGTGTGCAACTAAGGCATATTATTAAAAATTTTACTTAGAATGGAGAGATCAAACTAGATAAGAGGACCCTTAATACCAACTAGGACATGGGTATCTACAAGGATCCCTTTTCCAAAGCACAATAATAAATAACAAATAATTAATTAGAACCAAGGCCAAGAGTGCAACCAACAAAAGAATTAGGGTCACGATCATAATTGAAATTCAAACAATAACCATAATAAAGATCACACCACCCAAACTAATAAAATTGAGTACCGTAGTATGCTATATGATTACAATAATATCACAGGACATATTAATAGTAATCATGTTACTTGTATTAAGATTAAGCTCTATGTATTGTCCAACATTACTCAAAACAATGGTCCCTCTATTTAGGATCACCACCTTTAGGTAAATTTTCACCAGGTTATAATATTTCAATTAGACATCAATTTTCATAGGTTACCATTCCTAGACCTCATCTTCATTCCTATAATTACAATAACTCCATCTTGACTTGAAGTTGTACATGTATAACTAGATGACCAAAAGATATCCTCTATGGCCCTTTACCTTCTTCCAACACTAAATTTGAGTTGAACCTTATACCTTCCAAAACTAATCCTAAACCAAACCTTGTACTAGCTAAGGCCAACCCTTCTCATCCCATTATTAAAAAAACATACAATATTAATGAACAGCTAGTAGAACATCTATGCAAATTTATATTCTACATCTCTTGTGTACCTCTAAATTTCACATGACCATATTGAATGATTTCTTTCAATAACCCACTGTGCCCGATGAAATTAATCCTGATCAATTCCAAGTGCTTATGTGACATTTATCCCCAGGATAATAACTTAAATTTGACTAGTGAGATGTGTCATCCCTTAGTCAGCTAGATAAAAATAATCTATACATTGAAGCTGTTATTTCCCATCATAAAATCAAATGGGTTCTTGTAGACAATAGTTTTGGATTGAACATAACATCATTGAAACTAGTCCAAACATTGGGGTATACAATAGTAGATATGTAGCTAGATACAATCATCATTAAGGCTTATGATAATGTAGATAAAATAAATGGAAATTATTTACTTATCAATCGTTATTAGGCCTATCACCCATAATACCCTATGCTAGGTCATTGATATATATCTACCTTATAATATATTTCTTGGTCATCCTTCAATCCATGAAATATGAGTAGTCCCTTCCACCCTACATCAATGCATCAAGTTACCCCATTATGGTCTATAGGTCACTATCTATGATGAATTAACCCATACCAATACTGTAAATATCTAGAAGCTAAATATGAAAACTACACCTATTGTCCTATCACTAAGTTGGCAGGAAACAAAGGCTAAAGGGTAGTTTTTGAACCTCCCAAGTCCAATTATATTTATCCTAGTTACCTTTCTTCTAGTTTTATTGATCCATTTTCCACCACCATGTCTACCCATTTCACTATTCAAGATGATGGTATTTCCACGTATAACATTCATGATGTATTCTACATCGATAAATAGCCTAATTTTCCTAAGTCCGATGGCCACCCTAAACCCTCTAAAAATCTTGGCAGACCCAACATGATTTGGAAAAATAAATCCAAATCAACTCTATAGGAGCTTCTTCTCTTTGTACATGATATGTCACCTAATCAAGATCGAGCCACTGATATCGAGGGAGGTTGGTTGTATGGTGAAAGTTTCATTAAATGTTTTTAGTGTGATAAGTACCCATTCAAAATTTAGATCATGGATAACTTGGAATATATAGGGAAAGTATTGGGGCCATATGCATAAGGTATTCTTGAACCTATTCAACTACTAAGCATATGAGGAATTGAGGTCTTAGATTTACACAACATAGGGGTTACCCCATAGATTTCAAAAGTGATGTCACTTCATCTAATGACAACAAAACTCTCCATAATGACATAAAATCCCATTATAGAGCATATGCTGATCTATAAAATATTTATTTATTCAATTCTAATGCCATCATGACCATTACAACCCATTATCCACTTACCCTTCATCATCCTGACCTAGTCAATTGGGACCAAGAAGATTCTAACATACTGCTAGACAAATTTCAAAATGAGGAATCTCTTGTCGAGTTCATGGGCCTTCAAGATAGATTGATAATGTGTGATCATAAAAAAGGTTATGGATTCCATTAGACTCTATTACTTATTTTAGAGAGCAAGAAAGCTTGGTCATTATAAAAGTAAAACATTGATATCTTTATGTGTAAACCTCTTTGAGGAACCCTTGGGTCAGGGAACGAGTAAATAAAAAGATGAGTCCTTAAGTGAAAAGATATTTTAGGCACCCTTGGATGGGAAACTTCACCTCTCTCCTCATGAAGTAGAGTGTCCACCTATTCCAAGCATTACTATTAGTTCAGGCATCAATTCTAAAGAACATCATGTTTTTGAATGCCTTGCTCAAGATTTTCCTAAAATATTTGCCAACTAGCCATTGCCAAGCATAGTTGATTCCTCCTATATGGATGAAGATTATGAGAAATAGATAGCTGAAGAGGATCCATTCTCTTATTTTCCAAATATTCTTGAAGATAACTTAACATTGATGGCCAAAAATAATATGGAGGTCAACATTGGTATATATGATGATCCCAAAATTGTTTACCTAGGTGTATTCCTCACTGATGAAGAATGAGAATTCATTGTTACCAATCTAAATGATTTTATTGATATATTTACATGGTGTTACTCATACATGCCTAGTATTGAGCCTTCATTAGTGGTATATCACTTTTTTGTCCATCTAGATGCCAAATTGGTAAAACTAAAATTGTGAAACATGCATCTATGTATAGCCATTTAGGTCAAAAAGGACTTAGAAAAATTATTAGGGATAGGGTTCATTTGACGACTAGACTATTCTGAGTGTATCTCTAACATCATCCTAGTTAGTAAAAAGCCATAGGTTATTTGTCTATATAATGATTTTAGAGACATTAACAAGGCATTACCTAAATATGATTTCCCTCTACCTAACATCAACATGATAGTCAATTCAACAACAGGTTACAAAATGTTGTCCCTCATGGACATTTTTTTGGAGTATAACTAGATTAATATTGCACTAGATGACCAACACAAGACTGTGTTCACCAATCCAAGGGGAAAATATCATTGTCAAGTCATGCCCTTTGGCTTAAAGAATGCCAGTTTAACCTATCATCATGCGATGACTATCATAGTCTATGACATGATGAATAATATTGTTTAAGATTATATTAATGATATCCTAGCTAAATAAAAAACATGTTCATGCCACCCAAACATTTTATAGAGAATATTTGAGAGGCTTCATGAATACAAGGTACACCTCAACCCTAAGAAGTGCATATTTGGTGTTAATTCAAAAATATTTCTAGGGTTCATTGTGTCACAAAGAGGTATTGAAGTAGATTTGGCTAAGATCAAGGCTATTATTGAAATGCCTCCTCCATCTAATTTGAAATAACTCTATATCTTGTAGGGAAAAATTTAGTCTATTCATCATTTCATATCATAACTACTTGATAAGTGTCATCCTTTTACACACCTTTTGAAGAAAGGCATCAGTTTTCAATGGGATATAAATTGTGAAAAAGTATTTACCAAACTAAAGACCTACTTGGCTAATCTACTAGTAATAACTCTGCATACACTAGGCAAACCATTTATTTTGTACATATCTATGACAAGACATGCATTGGGGGCACTTTTGGCCCAATATGATGAATAGGGAAAATAACATGTGGTATACTATCTCTGCTGGACAGTACTAACTTATGAGCATAATTATTCACCTATGGAAAAAACTTGTCTTGTAATGGTATTCACTTACCAAAAGATGTGACACTACATGTTAAGTAACAAAACCATTGTTATAGTCAAGATTGATTTGCTTAAGCACCTATTATACAAAAGCACTATCATAAATTTCATAGCCAAATGGGTTATGTTGTTAAGTGAATTTGATGTGGAGTACTAAATTAAAAGGCCATCAATGATAAGACTTGGTAGATCAACTTGCTGAAGCTCATTTGATCGACAACAAGCCTCTTTCATTTGATTGTTTAGATGAGTCAAATATGATCCTAGATGAAGTAGCCATTGAGTCCAAATAATGGACATTATATTTTGACAATTGATTCACATCTTGTGGATATAGAACCAATATTTTACTAGTCACATCATAAAGGGATCTCATTCCTAAGGCATTTCACATTAGCTTCCATTATACCAACAACATGGATGAATACAAAGCCCTTGTTGTAGGACTTCATCTCACAATATAGTGGGTTATTGAGTAATTAATGGTATACAAAGATTCTCAATTGATCATCAACCAAGCCACAAACTAATACCAAACTAGATATGATAAGCTTGTACCTTGCAAGCATATAGTGGATAACCTTAATCAACACTTTTAGTTTCTTCAATTTGAGTAGATACCATGAGATAATAACTGAGCAAAATATGCCATGGCTACCGTTGGGTCCATGATACAAGATTTTAATGATGTTAGAGTGTATCAATTCTTTATTGAGAACCTTTTGTAACTAGATCATGTACTACTAAATTTAGAGCGAGTATGTAATATTGATGGTCTTACTCCCCCTTACTATCAAGACCTATATACTTATCTCCAAGTTTAAACCCTTCCTTTGAACCTTTTAAAGAACCAAACAAAATTATTCCTTCATCGAGCATCCCATTATACCATGTTAGGAAACATGCTTTATCATAGAAGCTCTGATGGAATGTTACTTCATTTTTTATATTTAGAAGAATATACATTGATGCTTATGAAGGTTCACCAAGGGATTTATGGGGCCCAAACTAAAGGTATGGTCTTGGATAAAAAACTCCTTCAAATATGATATTATTGGACAAAAATGGATACATATGCCTATAACTATGTCAAGAAGTGTGTTACTTTTCAAAAGCATCAAAATTTGATACATGCACCTTCATTACTGATCCAATCGATTACTATGCTCTATCCATCTTTGACTTGGGGAATCAATATTTTTGAGAAAATAAACCCTACTTCTTTTCATGGTGACAAGCACACACTTACTGCTATAGAGTATTTTACCAAGTGGATAGAGGTCATACCCATCACTTACGTAATTATAAATTAGATAGCCATATTAATTTACTTCCATATTGTATGCCACTATGACACCCCTGTAAAATAATCTTTGATAATGGTGGTTATTTCAAGAAAAAAGATGTCAAAGCCCTCTATAACCAGTTCAAGATTGATCATAAATGTTTCACACCATATAACCTGCAAGGTAATGATCAAGTTGAGGCATCTAACAAGACCATTATTGTAATCCTTAAGAAGATTTTCAATGACACTGGCCATGATTAGCACTTGAAACTTTTCCCTTCCCTCTGGGCTTATTTTAATAATCATTGAACCCCTATAGAAGCTATGCCATACTCCTAAATCTTTGTTTAGAGGAAATTATCCCTATTGATATCTAGTTACCCTCATTACACATCTCACTACATGACATTATTATTGATGAAGAATACAGAGTTACTAGATTGTAAGAGTTAGAGATTTTAGATGTAAAGCATTGGGCCACCTTAGACCATTTACATGTTTATACAAATTCATTCTCCTTAGGGAGTTTGAAGTTGGTGACTTGGTCCTAAAATAAAATTAGAAAAACACCAATGCCAAATGTAAAAATAAAGGCAAATATGAATCCAATTGGTTGGGTCCATTTATGGTCACTAAAAATTATGGTTTTGGGGAATACAAGCTGGCTACTTTATATGGACAGGAGCTTGAAGAACCCATGAACATATATCACCTCAAGTTTTACCATTCTTGACTTTTATTACGTTCCATTATTTATAAGACCCTATGATTTGGGGCACATGTTTATATTGTTACCTAGACCAATCTTATTCCTTCTACTGTACAATGTGGACCATTTACATATTATTACTTGAACCATTCTTATTCCATTACTTGGATCATTCATACTCACCTACCTAGACCATTTTATTTTCCTTGGACCATTATAATTCTATTAGAACAAAAATTCTTATCTCTTATTAACACCATTCCTTGAACCATTCTAATTCCTTGAACTATTCTTATTTTCCATTACCATATTTTTTGGGCCATTCTAATCCTATTACCAGTCATTATCTTGATTATGACTAACAAGTATGTAGACATATTCAGTGAATATTTTAGAGGTACTTCAATTGATCAACATTATCACCAACAATTTATTTTTTGGGCTAGTATATCAGGGCATGTCAACATATGGTTTACCTATTTGATAAGTTCTTTGAGACTTCTTCTAATTGCTTCTCTTCTTATTATTTACCCATTGAATGTCATTCTATTCCTATGTGATGTTTCTAAGAATTCCCCTTTACCTCAGAGCATGCACTTAAATTTGCTTGCTTCATTTCTCATCATAAATATTACTATTGATTGACACTAATTTGCCTATTTCATCTAATATCATTTATCTCTTCTAATTACTTTCTAATATCACCCCTTCTAGTCATTTATCTAATATCCCCTTTCATTATTATTCATCTAATAACCTTATATTATCCTTACCAACCTATTAATTATTCTAACTATATTTTATTCACTGAATAATCCCACTTATCCATTATTTGGGAATTTAAAATTTCTATGACCCACCTACTCACCTACCCTAACCTATTCATAGGTTCTCCTACATCCCTTGTCCTTAATCACCTATCATAATCATTAAATAGTGTTTATTATCCCCTAATGGATTTTATAATTCTCCAATACTATAATCATCTCTATCTTAGCCCCTTTATTTCTAGAAGCGTCTATTCCAGAGGCTTCCAAGGACTTTTTAATTCCTTGGATAATCCTCCACCATTGATACTCTTAACCTAACTTTGAATATTGGCCATTGATCTTTCCCTCCATGGCCTATTTAAACACACCATCTCTCTCTATTCAAAAATAATTTGGGAATCATATGTAAACTCTCACATAATCATAATCCAATCCATCCTACACCCATATCATCTTAGTCTCTTGATCAAGCAAGCATCATACCAAAAATTTGAGTCTATCCATAACAATCCAACAATAAAGTCAATAATCATTGGAATAAATTTGAATATCTTTGAGGGAAGCCATTAGGAGCAAGGTAATAGTAAGAATTCATTTTTGATTGCTGATTGTTCCTATATTCCTCTTTCTTATGATGTTTTGTAAGTTTTGGGTAAAATTTACTATTTTTAGTAGTATGAATCCATAAGCTCAAAATTACAAGAAATAATTTAGAAATAATAGAGGGAGAACTCCTTAAAATTAACCATTTTGCATGTTATAAGTGTTTTGATAGCTTGCAGGATGGGTTGGATAAAGAGAAAGCTCCTTAAAAGGCGATTTTGCTCTACAAATCATGATATTGTAGCTACAGTATTGAAGAGTATAGATGTAGTTTTGATCAAACCATACCCTCAAATGACTGGCGGCTAACCTTTTTGGTAGGATTTTCACCCTTATTTAATACTACATATTCTAAAGTGCACTTTTGATATCTGAGTTGCAGTTTTGCCTTTTAAAATGTAGTTTTGAAGGAATATAGTGTTATAATCAAAACTTAGTCCTATACACTTATTTTTGATTTTTATAGGTTCATACTAACTCTATTTGCATTATAGGGGTAGGTTTAAGAGATGTGATATTTAACCTTGATAATTATTTTATTCTAAATAAACTACATAAATGTAGTCATGATATTGAGTCATATTTGTGATATTGCCTCTGTAACAGGTAATTTTGACTTTTGCATTGATGACCTTGACCATAAATTGCTAATTTTGGATTTTTAACAAATTGATGGACTCTATTTAATTGTAATTTACTTATAGGTAAGGGGAGGTGCTACCTAGATCAATATCAAACATCCAAATAGCCCATTTGACTTCTTGGTGTAATGCCACATTTTATGAAAGTCAATTTTATTTTCCATAGGCAGCTTTGTATAACAAAAGGTGGTTTTGACTTAAATTCATTAGACAATACATTATATTTTAAATATTATATTTTGATATTTTTTAGTTTTTGAAATTTTTTTAATACTTTAGTATCTTTCATACGTTGTGAATATTGTATATATTATGTAAATAAGTTTAGATTTTGTGGCCTTTTAATTTAATACTTTGTGAATATTGTGTATATTATGTAAATAAGTTTAGAATTTGTGGCCTTTTAATTTAATCTTCAATACCACATTTTGATAAAAGTGACATTGACACATATAGTCAGTATTAGACCTATTAAATTATTTTTGACTTAGGGTCTTAAAACTACATCTACTAAGTTAGATATCAAAAATCACTTTGTTTTAAGTCATTTTGAACATCTTTTAATTACTTTGTACATATTTTATTTTCTGCTATTAAAAACTTCTTGTATTTTCCTTAAGCAGGCAAAATTACATATCATGATTTATGATATTGCATTATACCTATATTATTACCTTGGAAACCTACAATATTGCTTAACTACACAGTTAGGATAATAAACTGTCAGCCAAACCATCGATTATCAAGTTGTATTATTACCAAATAGTTGTGGTTTTTTATTTTTTAGAATTAGTTTTGTATTAATCAACTATGTATCTATGATTTTTACTTTTTCAATTGTAATTTTTCACTCATAATTTCATTCAATTTTTCATTTTTGAGTGCATCTTTTAGGGTCACTTTTATTGAATTTTGAGTCATTCCAAGGGTTTTACAAGTCCCAAATTATGTTTGGCATCGGGGACATTACCCCTTGACCCCATCTAGTACCATGACAAAACACACCTGAATTACCTCCCTTGGACCTCACATAGGGATTTGTCCATTAACCCGATAAGGGTCACTTCCCCTTGACCTTGTTGTGGGCTGCCTACCCCAGACCACTATGTTGTGGTCCCTCATCTAAAGAAATTATAGATCAAAATCACAAATTTTTAATGATTTTTATTAAGGATTATTAGACTAAAATTTTATTTATTTCCAAGGTGAATCTAATAAAAATTATGACTTGCTAACATCTTCTCTTGCAGGTCATAGATTTTATCTAATGTCTTGTTTTGCAGGTTGCCCCTCTAAGATTTCTAATTGAAACTACTAATCACTTGTCTTGCAAGTCACTTGTCAAACATATTTTGGTATTTAAAGAAATAATCTTATAAATATTTTGTGTATATTTTATATATATCACATCTTAATTAATGAGCTAATAAATATTTTCATCTACTTGTGTGTTACTCGAGGGCTATAGTGGTGTATGCTCTCCTCCTTACATCCTTGTAGCGATTCCTAGAGGATCAAAAACCACTAATAAACTCTTCCATTTTTATTTTTAGGGGTAATGTGATGTGGAATTGACACCCACATACTTGACATAGTCTTTGGGGGATAGTGATCATGGATTTCACCACCACACACCAATCCACACTTTATGTTTCGATGGAGTATAAATATTAGAGACAACTATCGTTAGGTTAAGAGGTTGACCTCATACATGTCTTATATGAATGGGAAGATTTAATTATTTGATCTAGGTATTAGACAACACCTTACATAGTCTTAGGCCCCACTGTACCTAGCATATATTAGGGATGCCCCTAGAGAGCCCATTCAACCTAGTATAAGACCATCAATCATAACATGTGACTTGCTATTAGACCCAGTATCCATTCCCAAGTGACCAACATATATAGATGGGGTTGAGAGGGTTTGGGATATTATTTAATGGGTCATCGACCTACAACCTCACCTATAAATCTGTTAGATGATACAATAGTCAAGTTACATACCTAAAATCAATTTACTAGTGACACGTTTATGGTTTTCTTGATTTGTTGAGTATTGTGTTAGACCAGTGCTATTTTTGAGCCAATTTAGCCTCATACCCAAGCCTATACACACCTATTTAGGCATTTTTCATCATATTTTATATCTTTGTACATCCTTGTCCACACCTTCTTAAAAATATATTCTTTGTACATTTGTGTATATCCATTTAAGCTTATCTCATCTCATCTCAGTCTAGTCTCATCTACCTAAGACTAGTCATACCCTATCCCTTATTTACCTTAATCAAGTCTTGTCATCCCTCCATCACATATTATCATTCTGTAACCTCATATTCTTCACTTAGCCTTAATATTAATTGTCCCTAGCATCATCTTTACCACTTAATCCACCTTATCTATAACAAATCTTGTTCACATCCTAGTCCTTTTGTCACCATATTTCCACATCATCTTAACTCCTAGTCTAAACCATATTAACCATCACAAAAATTATCTTAGTAAACACCTTGTCACTTGTGTTGACCTTGTCTATCCTAATTACCTTATGAACCATTTTATCTCTTGAAACCTAACTCTAGTCATAGTCTTTACCTTATCATCCCCTTGACTATACTAGTCATATCATCAAGTGTATAGTCATACATTAGTTCTCATCCATGTTGGAAATATTCTTTCCATATCAGGGTCTTCATCACTATCTTGCTTGTGTCTAATCAAGTTTGAGTCATAATCATAATCATATCAACCTATCTATCAAATCACCTCATCCTATTTGAGTCGATCATTTTGGTCTTGATCTAGTCTTAATCCAATTAATCCCAAATCAAAATTAGTTTCTTGGGCTAGTCTATCCCCCATTATAATATTTGAGCTTATCGTATCTCATTTAGTCTAACACAATCTAAATTATCAAGGTTTAGCTCATATCCTAAATTAGTCAAATTAAATATTGTTTTATCCCATCCAACATCTCATATCATCTAGTCAAACTTGAAATTTCACTAAATCAAGCCTTTGTCCAAATTTGTTCCACACGTCCTATCTTTAGCCCTTTATCTTTCTACTCAATCCCCCACACTTACTAATTGGGGTTAGTAAACAAGATCATATGTAGTTTCCCTAATATTTATCCATGGCATATAAAATAGATTTGGTTAATACCCTAATCAAGTAATGCCTCATCACCAATAGGGATGTACTCCTTTCTCATCTCCTTGAGATGAACACTCCATGTCCTACAAACTTTGACATTATCCATCCAACATTACCTCCAATACACACTCACCCATGCTAGACAAATCCTAGTCTTCACACCACACAGTCCCATTCAAATCTTCCATCCACCAGTCATAGCTAGTCATCTAACCCTTCTTACACTAGCAAAGGGAATCTTATCTTGGCCACCTTATCTAGTCTACCCATGTATTAATGTCAAAAACCATTTTATCTAAAGTATAATGCTTCCACATATGAGACACAAAGTGAAGATAGGCCCTATACTTATCTTATTATATCCTTAAATTCCCTCTTTCACCAGCTTGTTTCCAATGAAATGATGGTCTATCCACCCATATGACACATTAATCCAACCAAGCCTAATCCCTCTTAATATAACACTAACCACTATTGTATATATCATAAAAATTAACGGCATACCATTAATTGATTTCAAAATTTACAAAACTATGTTTGAGACCTCATCGATCATGGTGACTTAGAAATCAAGAATGAATCAGATGAGTTTATATCTCTAGGTGAAAAAGAAGAGGAATGCCAATATTTCATTACCAGTCATGATCAATCCCTTTCATTTCCAAGTCAATGTCAAAAAATCACATCCATCCTCCATGATCCCCCCATCTTTGACAAATCCTCCATCAAAGATGAGTCCATTTCCCAAGAACCTGGTCCTCCCTTCTCTCATGAGTCAATATTCCATGGGCCTATCTTTAATGAATCTATTATCCCTCCATCATCTTCCTCTCATCCATCACATCACAAAACCCATGTTGAAAGGTCACTTATAGATAATAAATCCTATACTAGTAGCATCACATCATGTACATTAGATTCAACATTGGAGTCAACACCATTCTTATATGCATTGGGGTCATGTTCAACACTAGTATCTAAATCAAATTCATCATCAAAAACACCATCCATCAAAGATATTACAATATATGATGACTATGCCTTCCCTCTTAAAGATACCTCCAATTTGGATGAGAATTAGTCATCAGACATATTATTTGATCCCAATCAGGATGATGAAGTCATAATAGAGTTATTACCAGATTTATCTATCAAATATTGTTAGAGTGAATCTGATCCTACCTTGGACATGTGTCTTATAGATAGTCTTAGTGATCCTTTTGTTACTCTTGAGGAAATATTCTTCAATTCAAAACTAGGTCTTCTAGGAACCCCTGTAAGGACCATGTTGCCCCATCACCACTCATTGACCTCATCATATCATATCCACTACCTTTATCCATCATAGATACTTTTATTCATATCAACAATCATTTAATCACCTCCTTCCATAGGGATGAACAATCCATCATTGGACCCTTCCTCAAGAAACATAATATGTGCCATAATTACAAAGGTCCAAAACCATATTCAAAAAGTTATACATGATACTTAAATAATCTTTGATCCCATAAGTCAAAATCAATAAATGACAAATCATCAGCCTAATCAAAATGTGTCTTCCCCTAGTGAAACCATCTTTGAGGCACTAAGGGACCATCAAAGTCAAAATCATCATCATTTATCAAATCAAAGATCATTCTCCTCTAGTGAAGCTCAAATTTAGGAACCGGGGGGAAGTTAAAAAATAAAGTCTAAAGATCAAAATATTGTCAAAAGCACTATTGATATTGCCAATAATCCTTAAAATAACATATCAAAGAAGTATTGTGTAGTCTAAAATTCTTGAATATCTTATAATCTTTTTTCAACTGGCACCAATCAAATATGTAATATCTGACATGTTTGATGTCTCTAACAATGTGTGTGATTGCTATTCCTAATCTTAAAACAATCTGAACACCATCTTATCATGATCCTATCATCAATTCAAGTCCAATACACTCCCATCAACATCAATATCTAGTCCAATCCATATCTCACATCACACTCCTAGGCAATATTGTTTCTCATAGGGGTGACGAAGACACCTGGTCTAGATATTTGGAGGGGTATCAATAAAGAATCAACAAAGGTCACAAAGACATCAATACATCCAACATCAACAACATGGTCCTAACATCACATATTTGAACATGTGTTGGCTAAAGATTTAACAAGTGTCATAATTCCTGCATCTCATCCCATATCCAATAAATCAAGATGTCATCTAAAAAAAATAATTCATCTAATGGTGAAAACTAGTCTTTTGGCACCTTGGGTAAGTACCATGATGAAAATTGATTTTTGGCATCATGGTAAAATAATCTATTATCTGCATTATACCTCAACACTTGGGAGAAAAATCCATCCCTTGTCAATCCCATCCTTGTCTATCTTATCCCTTGGTCCATTGCTCCTACCCATCATCTACCATCATATCATGAATCTTATTATATCCATCTTTGCTTACTATCTTGACCTCATAAGAACATGGAAGAGTTATTGAGAAGTGTTCTAGAATCATCTTAGCATATCCTCCAATGGACACTCAAGCACCTAAATATCTAATTCTTTCAAGATGTGGTCATTAGCAATATTTAACCCATTATTGTTCAGTCCTCATCCCATTTTTAACATCACCATCATCCTTTTGTTGTCCCATCCATCATTTCATCCATATTTATCCTAGTTCTTAGGCTTGGTATTCCCTTTCCTAGTAACCCCATTTGTATAGTGTACATACATATCCCAAAAGACCTAAAATTGAAATATCTAAAAAATCCTAAAAATTTTAAAATCTAAAAAAATACCAAAGTAGCTAAGTTGTCTTGTCATGTATAGTCTTATCATCTATTTTGAGTATCCCAGGCATATTATCCATCTCATTGTCATCGTACCTTGTCTTATATCCTAGTAGTCTTAATCATTTTGTCATCTTATCTTGTCCTATGTCCTACTCATGGTACCCACATCCTTCTCATTAACCTTATCCTAATCCAAGTCCTTAGTCTACTCCAAGTCTATACATTGTCCAAGTTCCTATCCATAATACAAACTCACATAATTATCATCATGAACAACTTAGTCCAGCTCATCACTTGATAAATAATCTAGTCAAATCTCATTAGGATAATTCAACAGGACACAATGACATGACATGTAGATACTTGTGTGTGTTAGTTATCTGCTCTCCATTATTTGCGTTACTTGCATGTCTTTATCTGATTATCTTTAATTTGCTTGTTTGTCTATGTTTCATTTTAGTCTTGTGTCATGTATCTTTTTATCTATAGGGAAATCAAAAAGGATGCTACGATGACAAAAAAAGTTACAATGATGCTTTTAGATGCCTTTTATGATGTAGAGTTCATTATTTTCCCCTTTTATAATCTATACTTTGGCACAACATCCTCTTGGTCATACTTATATCATGGGGCATACTTCTTAGTTCTATATTTATTGGATTGATAAGACTGTGATGAGATTTACATAATAACGATGGCTTGATAATAGACACACTCATCATTTCTACTATCCTCTCTCACATTTCTATATATCTAATTATCTTAATCCCATCACCAAATTGATCATCCCAGTCCACTCATCTAATATCAAATCATTCCTTTGAATCTTTTTATCATCACATCTATATCCTCTAACCAATCATCTATCATCTCTCTAGTTTTAAACATCTAATATCTGAATTTAATTCTCAATCAAATCATCATCACACCTAACATTAATCTAATAATTATCATGTTTAACAAACATCATCATCTTAATATTCTAATCCATCATCATCATTATCTAATCTAGTTTGAGCTACATTGGTTAGAGGTATTTTCAGACTATGTAGGTAGCACTCAGTCACATGATGTGCCTGAAGTTAGCTCAGCCCCTCACTTTCTTATATTTCTCCATCATCCATAATAACAATCCTCACATCTTGCATCATTAAAATCCTTTAACTATAATATCAATCATTCATCAATTGGTCTATTGATCAATCACCATCCTCTTAATCATCTCACCAATATTCCCATTCAATCAACTACACCTATCAATTGGGTGCAATAAATCACAACATCCATCTTTTATTCCATTAATCATTCATTATCAATAATTGATAAATTCACCATTTAATGTTTATGGCTTCCTCCCTAGATTGGGGCATGACTAGGACTGTAATTCTATTATCATATTTTTCTCCCTTACATGTGTCCTTAATAGGAGCATCATTACTATCAATCACATTGTGATTCTTTGATTTGATGCATTTTAATCCAAATCTTCACCTTTAACTTTGGTCACTCGATCATATCATTTTTTCTCTCTCATATCCTTCATCATATCTCAATTTTAGATATGAGTTACATTCATCATTAATCTTATCAAATCATTGTCTACCCTAGCCTACAATTATCCTTTGCATGCATCTTTGATTGGGATGTGTCAAAATATTATGGCATTTTAATATTATCTTCATCATGTTATGGCTGATTCCCCTTTGGGATATGTTAATAACCATGACACAATCATTCCCCTTCTCTATGCATATGTCTTTACCAGAGGCATAATCACTTTGTAGCTCATTGCGGATGTCAATCTCCTCTTCTTCATCATTGATCCCATATCTTTCATCCCATCCCATTGTATATTCATCAAATCCCATCCCTCATTGCCTTTTTTTGAGTGGCCATCTATCTCATTTTTTTACTACATGTCCCCTTAAGGGGGAATCATGCCCACTAACACCATTTACTAACATCCATTCATGAAATAGTTTTTATTTAAAAGACCATTACTCTTCCACTTCATCCATTCACAATGTCCTTATAAAGAGGGACAAAATGTATACACCTAAATTTGATCACTTCATTTATCATCACTAGTATTACTATTAATTAACACTAATTTTTCCTATTTCATCTAATGTCATTTATCTCTTCTAATTTCATCTTCATATCACCCCTCCTTGTCATTTATCTAATATTCCATTTCATTATTCTTCATCTGCTAACCTTATATTATCTACACCAACCTATTAATTCTTCTAATTATGTCTTATTCACAAACTAATCTCACTTATTCATTATTTAGGAATTTAAAATTCCTGTGACCCACGTACCCACATACCCACCTACCCTAGCCTATTCTTAGGCTCTCTTACATCCTTAGTCCCTAATAACCTATCTTAATAATTAAATAATCTTGATAATCCCCTAATGGATTCTAGAATTCCCCAATTCTAGAATCCTTTCTATCTTAGCCCCTTTATCTCTATAAGCCTCTATTCTATAGGCTTCTAAGAAATTTTTAATTCCTTGGATAACCCTCCACTGTTGATCCTCCCAACCCAAATTTGAATATTGGAAATTGATATTTCCCTCCATGTCCTATTCAAACATACCATCTCCCTCCATTCAAAACTAACTTTGGGAATCATATGTAAAATCTGACATAGTCATAATCCAATCCATCTTACATACATATCATCTTATTCTCTTGATCAAGAAAACATCATGCCAAAAATCTGAGTCTATCCATAAAAATCTAACAAAAAATGTCAAGAATCATTAGAATTAGTTTAAATATATTGGAGGGAAGATATTAGGAGCAAGGTAATGGTAATAATTCATTTTTAATTATTGATTTTTCTTATATTTCTCTCTCTTTTGATGTTTTTTAAGTTTTAGGTATAATAAGCTATTTTTATTAGTTTGAATCCATAAGCCCAAAATTACAAGCATTCACTCAGGTTCCATTATTGGTTTTTAGAGGAATACCTTTGTAGTTGGTTTAGCTATTTGTTGAGCCTCTAGTTAAGGACCAATATCCTTTTTTAGATGGTTTGTTATACTTTTTAACATATTACCTTGATTTACTTATTCTAAAAAACACAAACTTGTTAAATTTGATTGAATAGTTGTCTAACTAGATAATCTAGAATTTAAGGTGATGTGAAAAATCATAAATTTTCACATGTAGCTAGCCTCATAACCTAGAGTCCATTAATTTATAGACATTAAATTTGTAGACATTACCAAGGCATATAACATGCTACTAAATAGGGACTAGGCTAAAAAAATCCATGGTTACATGGCTACTTTTTTCTCCCATATGTGGCTATCTTGGAGAGGTGTAGCAAACCGAATTTGAGTTTATATGGAACCTAAGAGGAAACTCATGATCACATAATATAATATGAATAATGAAAAGGTGAATATAGTCTCCATTAACATTAACATCTACACACTTAAAATTAAGTCTTTTTCTAGGGACGAAGAGACTAACCTAACCTTTGGTCTGTGAATTTTGATGAATCTCACTCCAAGTGAAAATTTTGAGCTCGGATCCTGATAATGGACCCCCATATAAAGTAGTATCTTGTTTCTTATCACTTTTAGTTCCCCTATACCAACAACCTAGTTGAGTATATAGATATGATTTTAGGCTTACAATTATCTTTAAATCACAATATGAAGGAAGTAAATATGTTTTGGGACTCTGAACTAGTGATCAATTAGGTTAAGAGAAAATTATAGTGAAAAATGCAATATTTAAAAAAATACAAGCATAGATCCCTGGACTTAATTGAGTCATTTAATGCCTTTAAAATCACAATAATCCTCTAGGAAAATAATATGACTATGGATTCCCTTGTAGTGTCAGTTGTAAATTTATTTCCATTTAATGAATCTAAATTTCAAAATTTATTAATTGAAATAATCTCATGTCCTTTTGTCTTACACAATGTGGAGAGTTTATAAGTATTTAATGATGACCATCAAATTATTTAACTTGTGCACAATTCGGTTCTCTTTGACGTGTAGGTCATAGAAAAACATACAGAGATATTTTTATAAACAAATAAATTGATAGTGATAGAACCTTGAATTTAAAATTAAAAAATAAACCCAAGTGAATGGTGTTGCTTGAAATATTTTTTGACCTTGACATTTTTATTAAAAAATGAAAACAAGAGTGAAGTAGCCACTAGTTTATCCCCATGAATTTAGGTTTTACTTAATAATCCCCATCCTTTGATGAATTAGTTCAAATGGTCAGTGTCTTTGAAATGATGTCCTTCCTAGATAGATTTTCAAACTACAATGAAGTATTGGTCGGTAGGGAAGATAGAATGAAAACAAATTTTACATTAAAGTGGGGTAAATTTTCTTACAAAAGAAGTCTCTTTGGTCTAGTAAATGCAAGTTATACATTTCAACATGTAATGGATTTTTCATTTCAGGGTTTAGTTGGGAAATGTATTATATTTTATATGGATGATCTAACTATGTTTTCCAAGTATAGGTCATAACATGAATATCATTTAAAAATGTTGAAATATGTAAGAGGTATGATATTTATTTAAACCTAAAACAGAGTGTCTTTGGTGTCACTAAAGGTATGTTATTGGGCCATATCATCACTAAATAAGGTATATTTTAAAACCCTGATAGGGCTAGTACCATTTATGAAATTCCACTTCCTAATAGTTATGAGTTAAAATAATTTTTTATAAAGATCAATTTCATGCATAAGTTTTCTTTTGGTTTTACTAAAATAATAAAACTCATTAATGCTATGTTAAAACAAGATGAAAATATAGAATGGACACCTTAAGCAAATTTTTTATTCTAAGAGTATGACATCATGCAAGCCCCAATATCTATTAGTCTAGACTTTACCAAATATTTCTCTCTATACTCATTTTCTTTTGATTATATCCTAGCAATTGTATTGACATAAAATTTTGATGAAGAAGAACATCCCATGGCATTCATGAGCACAAATCTAAAATGTGTATAAATTACGTAATCAATGTTTGAAAAAAAAAACATATGACCTAATTAAATCCATTAAAATAATTAGGTATTGCATTCTTCACAATAAGGTATGTGCCATAGTGCCTAATATAATAGTAAGGCTTATTCTTGGGCATAATGAGTTGGGAGAGTGTATGGGTGAGTGGATAGCTAACCTAAAATAATATGATATCAAAATTTGATCATCTAGAATGGTGAGAGGATAATTTCTCACCTAGATAATCATAGAAGTTGATCCATGGGTTACTATCATGAGAGTTAAATAGACATAAGTAGAACTTGAGCAGTGGTATGATCACATTGTTCATTTCCTATTGTACAAAAGTTATCCCATGAAATTTAACAATGTATAAATAAGATATTTAAGGTTTAAATAAGCTCATTATATGCTAAATAAAGGAGTATTGTAGGAATTATGAAGGCATCCTTCTCAGGTGTGTAAACATAGAAGAAACCAATGATACTATCAATGTATTCCACAAAAAACTAGTCATTTTTCCAGAAATGCAATAGTGCATAATATTATTAGAGCAATATCTTACTAGCCCATGATAATCAAACATGTTCATATCCATGCCAATAATTACCACAAATTTCATACCTACACCAAAATGTAAGAATGTAACAATTCTGTTATAGCCAGTAATTGAAATTAGACCTTTTTCCCAATGGGGAATATATTTTATTGTAGTTATTAATCCTAATTCCATGAAGGGGTATATATTTTTGTTGATAGACATAAAATACTATATGTAGTGGACTAAATCAGTTACCAAAAACAATATTATAGAAAAATAAAATATCAAATTCCTTGAGGATAATGTCATTATGCACTTTGACATGTATTTATCCTTGGTTTATGATAATGAACATGTGTTTTAATGTGTAGAATTTTTAAATTGGGCATATTATAAAAATATTATTATAATTTTCTCCTCTAATTATTACCCCTAAAGGAATGGAATGGTTAAATCTACTAATAATAACATCATCAATGTCATTAAGAAATTAGATGAAAAGAGACCAAGAGATTAGAATTCGATGATGAAGTATGTATTATGGGATGATAAAACTATATCTAAAAGGCATTAAAATCTTACCCATTTATGCTAGTATATAATTAGGAGACTATATTCCTTATTACATTAAATTTTCACAGAAATAAATTCATGCAATAATAAATGGAAAAGGATGACATATTACACCCAAAAGTTATTAAAAAGCCTTCAAATGGAAGATGTCTAAGATGAATCCCTTTATAAATTTATAAAATATTTAAGAAAATAAATATATGGTTCAATAAGATATCAAAAGTAAAGGTTTTTAAGAATTTTGAATTTGGTCCTACTAAGGGAGAAAGCCCATGATTGAAAAGGTCATCATTACAAATTGGATCCTATTTGTATTGGTCCATATTAAATCTCAAAGATTATAGTAAAAAATGATTTTAGACTAAAGGACCTCTAAGGAAATAATCTACCAATTTTGGTGAATGGATATTACGTAAGACATTACTTCTTAATTTCACCATCCTCATCTCTCTCGATCTGACTATGATTTTTAATTTAGGATTAGTGTAGGAGTAGAGTAGTTTAAATTAGTTTAATTTCTTTCCTCTTCATTTCAAGTTTATTTATTGCATTATTTTTCTCTTAAAGTAATTTCTTTTATTTTAACTAGATTGTGATAGGTCAATATGTCTTATTGAATACACAAAAGAGAAATATTGAGAATATACTTTCAACAAATTATTCATTGGATTTTATCATATTCACTCAAGCATAAATTTTGTAGGATTTATTAATCTTACATAATTCATATTATAGAGTCATTTATATAAACCTACATATGCTCATAATATTCCTACAAAATAGGATGAACATATAACCAAATTAAAATCTGTAATCTTATAAATTATAAAATAAGAAAATAATAATTTTATTTGAGTAAATTAATTTAACAACTAACAATACTAACCTAAAAGCTATGTGGATTTTTTAATAAATTAACAATCTCACTTGCATAACAAACTTAATATGGTAAAATTATTCTAACATTCCCCCATTAATTTATCATAGCTTGAAGAATGCAAGAGAGAGAACTTTTGAATGTCTCAAACTTATCATGTGCAAGTAACTTCATGAAGACATCTGCATACCGATCTTGAGTGGGGAAATAATAGAGATATAAATTGTGTTGTTGAACATGTTCATGTATGAAATAGACTTGAACTTTAAAGTGTTTAGTGTGTTCAAGAAAAATTGGATTGCAAACAAGTTTAAGAACAACCTGATTATTATAGTTTAGATTTATTGGTTGAATTTGTGGAACTCTCAATCCTGCTAGTATGTGACATAGTCATATTACCTCATAAATAACTCCACCTACAACTCAATATTATTCCTTAGTATAATAATGAGAAATAAATTTTTGCTTCTTACTCCCCCATGAGATCGAACCAAATCCTAAAAAGAATACAAATATAGAAGTGGATTTTTTGTCATCAATTGAACCTACATGATGTACATCTGTGTATCCTATCAATAAGAACTTATCATTCTTCTTGTATGTTAGGACATAATCTATTATTCCTAATATATACCAAAATACCCACTTAGTTACTTTCTAGTGGCTTACCTTTGGCTCCTACATGAATCGAGAAAGATAGTTGACAACATAGCTGATATGTGGCCTAGTGTATGTGAGGTATATGAGATTCCTAATCAATTGATGATAAAGAGAGGCATATACCAATGGTTATGGATATGAGTGAGACAAATTAAGCCTTAACTCTATAGGTGTAGCTATTGGTTTGCAATCCATCATCTAAAACCTCTCAAATAATGTCTTGGTATACTTCATCTAAGACATGAATATTGAATACTTACAATATAAGACAATAGTGTATTAGCCCTAGATTTGTCATGTCAAAATATCAATTGAGATATTTCTTAGTTGCATCAATCATCTTCATTGAGCTGCTAGTGATGACTAGATCGTTGACATAAAAAATAATAATAACAATCTTCCCAATTAGTTTTTGAGGTAGATATTGGGATCCTATGGATTCTTATAAAATACATACTTCATGAGATGCTCATCAATTTTTATAGACTAGGCTCTAGGAGCCTGTTTGAGACCATACAAAGATTTAGTGAGTCTGCACACCTTTTACTCTTGCTCTGGTGTGACATAACCTTCTAGTTGAGTCATGTTGACCTCTTTCTATAGATCTCCATTTAATAAGGCACTTTTAAAATACATCTGATGAATGTTACATCTAAACCATGCACTCATTATAAAGATAATTATGATTATCTTTATTGTAGTTATATGAGAAAAAGTCTCCTCATAGTCTATACCTTCTTTTTATGCATATCCCTTTGCTATGAGACTTGATTTATGTTTGCATATACTACCATATGTTTTGTATTTGGTCTTATAGACCCATTTACATCTGATAGGTTTCTTCTTGGTGGAAGATCAACAAGTTTCCATGTGTCATTCTTCATGAGGGATCAATATTATGCATCCATGCAATCTTTCCAAGGTTTGGACTCTAGGGATTCATAGACTATATAGATCTCAAATGTTTCTATAACAATGCTCATTAAGGCTAAATTTACTTCTGCATGAGCCATACTATGAGTCCTTGATTCTATGGATGAAGTGTTTGGAGGTCCATCTAGTTTTGCTTCTTGAATTGTACTCATATACCATTTAGGCATATGTTGAGTAGTAGTTGGTGGTGTTAGAGCTTCTAACTAACCATCACCACTATCTTCATTTAAAAAGTTTACATGTTTAATGCCCATATTAGATGTATGTGTGGAAGATGAACTGATTTCACCTTTCTCATCAAACATTACATCCCTGTTGATAAGTATCTTCATAGTCTTTGGATCAATGAGATGATATGCTTTCAACTCATTATTGTATACCATAAAAATACATTCTTGAGTTTTTTAATCCAATTTATTCATTTTCTTCTTTGGGACATGAATGTATGCTTTACAAAAAACAAACTCAAAGATGAGATACTTTTGAATTCATCCTAGTCCATGTTTCCTATGGTGTAATTCTATTAAGAGCTTTGGTGTGTGACTTGTTTAGCAGGTAGATGGTTGTAGATGCTTATGACCAATATGAATGAGGTAGTTGTGCATCCTCAACAATGATTTGAAACATCTCTACAATGACATGGTTATGCCTTTCTACAACACCATTCTAATGTGGTGTATAAGGATCAATGTATTGATGATGTATTCTATGCTCTGTAAGGTATTATTAAATTTTTTACTGGTGTATTCTCCACCCATGATCTAAGTGGAGGGCCTTGATTTTATGATACATTTCATTTTCAATATAATCTTTTAACTCTTTGAGGGCTTGGAATGCTTGATCCCTAGTCGTCAACAAGGAAACCCATATCTTATAGGAATGATCAACAACAAAGAGTTGGAAATATTTATATCCTTTTAGGATAAAAGTCATAGGTTCACACAAATCAGTGTGCACCAGATCTAGTGGATAAGGAGACCAATATGCACTTATGCCAAAAAAAGCTCTTTGATATTTATGAGATAATCAACTAGAATATATATCATAAGATTTTTTAAGTGTGGGAAGACCTCTAACCATGTTGTGTTTTCTTAATGAAAGAAAATACCCATAACTCAAGTGAAGATATCTTTTATGCCATAGTTAAGATTTATTTTTACCCTTCACAATAAGTGCCTGATGGTCATTGTATATAATATAAATTTGAAAATTATTGCCTATATTTGAAACTCATGTAATAGTTTTATTACCTCAATACTTGTTCTTGATAAGGCAAAACTTCTCATTATGGTTGTGATCAAACTCAACTTTGATATTGTGATAAAGAAGTTGATTTCTAGATAACAAGTTCTTAGTGAGTCCTAGAACATACAAGACATATGTGATTACCAATCTAATAAAAATCGCCTTTTCCATGAATAGTGTATGATGAGTCATCACCAAGAGAAACATTACTCTGAGATCTTGATTGGTGTAAAGTGGAAAACCATTCTTTCTATGCTGTCATGTGCCTTATGGCACCAAATTCAACATAATAGATATATTTTGAAGATAGGAAATGCATGATCATATTTTGAATAATGATCATTCTCAATAACATTCCCATGTTGTTTTTCTTATTCTAATGCTTTTTGGAATGGGGTTTAGGTTTTGGTGATTGAGGTGGATTCTGTGAAGTGGGATTCTTATTAGATGAGCCTTGAGTGAATCCATTATACTATAAATGTTTGAGGTCATGTACTATCTTTCCATAAATAAGACAAAACTTATATGAATGGGATTTATTCGCTTACTAGTGTTGTTAATTTTTCTACTTAGGGTTATTTTTAGAAGTCCTCATGGGATTCTTCCCTTTATGAGAGAGGTAAGTGTATGATCTTCATTAGGTTCCTCTACATTTTGTATGGATTTTTATGATTTAAACATGTTAGCCAATGAGGTAAAGGATGGTTTCTGACCTGTGGTGTTTAATGTGGTGACAAAAATTTCATATGTGGAGGGTAGAGCTCTTAGGATAATAGGAATGAAAGAGTCATCTTTAACTGGTTCGCCCAATGCTTCAAATGAAGCCCACAAGGTTACAACTTTACAAATAAAAGCCTCCACTTTTTCCTTGGATTTCAACTTTAGATTATGGAGTTGGCTTTGCAGATTAAGAATCTAGTTTTGATTATTTGCCTCAAATACTATTTGAAGCTTATCCCAAGCATCCTAAATTGTGGTGGCATTACAAATATGAGGTTGTACCTCATTTGAGACTCTGAACATGATTATGAGCGTAGAATTTTGATTGGATTTATCATATTTATGTTATTATTCTATGTTAGTATCATGTTAGGTCCATGTGCCATCAACAATAGTTCATATGTCCTCAAATTTAAAGTGGGTTTTAATCTTAGTTTTCCATGTAGCATAGTTGTCACCTCAATGAAGTTGAGTGTATGACAGATCAAAATGCGGTCCATTTTTGTCTATGTGTAAAAATATGATCAAACTATAGCAAGGAGATGGATTGGTGCCTTATAACTCCAAAAGTTTCCCCTTTCTATATACTGTCAGATTGATAAACCAGACCTATTTATATGTGCACCTTCCTATATACCCTTGGTATAGGAAGAGCTCATCCTTTTAATATACCCATCAATACGTGAAAGAGAATTTAATGCGTGTGAGAGAAAAATTGTACTAGGTACATGGACAATATGTGAAAGAGATTTGTTATATCATTAAAGCCTACTTAGAAGGAATTTTGCATACATAGGCATAAGATCCCTATATACTTGGAAATTTTAACTATTGAGATTTATGTCTATCGATAATAATGAATGGGTAATAGAGGGATGGTTTATGAAAATATCTAAATCTTATTACTTCCCTATGATTTAAAGGGTCGATGCCTAGACATCATTGTTATAATTATGCTAGACTATAAATGCAATAGTTCAAAGAGAAACAACATTATCTATAAAATTGAACCAGAGGCGTCATTGATACCGAACACTATGAATGAGATTTTACAATCTCATTATTTTTGCACTAATTTGATTTGAATTACTAGAAATAATAAAAAACTTTTAAAAATGTTAAAAATTTGTAATTAAAAACATTTGAAAATGAAATTTTGTGAGGAGAATAGAAAATTAATGCTACCCTCAAATTTTTGTTCTATGCATATTTTGTCTTTTAACAAAAGTACAAATTTGACTAAAAATGCTTTTGGTGATTTGATCTATAGACCTCACACTTGTCTAGGTTTTAACAAAAAGTCAACCTACAATTTATTCTATACATCATTTCAGATTTAATAAGGACAAAACTAATATAAAAATAGTAAAATCACACCTTTTAGGTTGACACCACCATGGATTTGATTAGTTGGTAGGCAAAATCATATCAAATGTCCTTTTTGTGCTCCACCACTTTACATGATTTGACCAAGACACAAAATTGGACATAGGTAAACAACTGTATGGAATTAATTGAGGTGTACATTAGTCTTACATAGTGAATATCATGTGGCATATAACTCCATGCAAGAATTAGATCTGTAATTAGAAGTTTGTACATCAAAAAATTAAGGAAAGCTAATTTGCTACTAAATATGCTACTTAAATATACTACAAAAACTTTGAAGCTCCAAATTTGCTATATGAATGTGTGCACATGTGTACGATAGGACCTGATATGGTCCAACATTAAGCAAAGAACACACTGTAAAAAATAGATTTGAAAATTTTGCTCTATATGGTTTTCATAGTAAAAAAAATATTTGCTAGTTAAAAATTTATTCCAACCATCTATTGCAACTTGAAGTCTCTTGAACAATTGAACGATGAACTACAAATGTTGATGGCCAAGTGTGGGAAGATGTTGGTTTTAGCAAAGACTATTCTCCAAAAATTAGATCTGGAAAATTAGTTTTGTATGGTCCATAATAATAAAAAATTGATCTATATGTTTGATTTATCTAAGAATAGAGTGCAAACATCTGAATAGTGGTAAAACCAATTGTAATGTTATATTTCATGTGTGCAGAGTGGCCATATGGGAGTAGCAGAAGTCTCTAAAAAAATTTATATGTTGATGATGCTCGTATGGCTAGATATGGCCAAAGATGAATGTGTAGTTGGTTTAGAGGAGAGACAAAGACTAAATGACTTCTAAGAGCAAAAAAATTTAAAATGTTAAGAAACATACCATATTATCCTTAAAGCTACAAATTCTTCTCTTTGGAGTATGTATGGTCTATAATAAAAGTAAACCTATACGCCTAACTTGAATTCTTTGATTTTCAAGCTACCAAAACATATCAAAATCTTCGTAAGTGCAATCTAACTTACATAAAATAATTTTTGACAGAGTCTCACTCTATAAATGTTCAACTCTGATACCAAATTTGAGCATAAATCTGATAAGATTTATTGAGCTTACAAAATTCATATTACAAAGTCATATATAAAAGCCTACATATGCTCATAATAGTCCTATAAAATAGGTTGAGAATATAATGAAATTAAAAAATGTAATCTTCTAAATTATGAAATAGAACCATAATAGTTTTATTTGACTAACTTAGTTTAAAAAATAATAATATTAACCTAAAAACTATGTAGATTATTTTATAAATTAACAACCTCACTTAAATAAGAAACCTACTATTGTAAATTTATTCTAACATCCACTTTACCCAACTCATCCCACAAGAGATATGGTCATATTCATTTGGTTGAAATAATTGGATTCACTATGAAAGTGTGAAAATTTATAAAACTAACCAAATTTTGGGTAAAATATTAATATAATATTATATTGATTTTATTATCTTTATAGAATTTGAAGTTTATTCATAATTTCCACATGAATTATGAATCATTTTTTAATTGAATAAGAGTTAAAACTACACTTTTCACATTAAGTATTATCTTGAGATATAAGAACAAGCCAAAAAACAAATCACTTGTTATTGAAATTCTATAATCATTCTTATACTTTTGCTATATTGATTCCCAACCCTTTGATAAATAAAAAATAAAATAAATATAAGTAAAAAATAATTTTAAATCTTCAAATTAAACTTAAATATTTTTCTCTAAAAAGGTCATTCAGAAAACCTCCATCGGGGTTATAAATGCCCATATAACAATGGATCAAGTCCTAATGTGGATTCAAAGGTAATATTTCAAGCCTATACACACTTGGATAGTAGTAGAGTAATGCCCAAGCATGCCCCCTCCACCCTCTCCTAAATACATTCCTAAAAAAAAAAATACCCTTCATAAAGTTTAAACTAAGTGGTTGCTCTTGAGTCATATCAAAAAGCCTTTAAGACAAGGTAAATGAATCAATCTACACAACTTCTAATTCTTTTGAAGATGTCAAGGTCTAATATGTTGTATGGCAAGGATAAGCCTTGTTTCCACATCTCTTTTTAAAATAGAAAAATTTGTTGCATGACTTCTATTTTTATTTAAAAGTGAAATAATTTTTTTTTATAAACATGAAATAGTGTTTTCCTTACAAATTTACCATTTGTTATGACCAATATGCCCCATTCATTTTTAAGAAATGAAGACCCTTTTTTTATATGGATACCCAATCACAATTCTATCAATGTTGTTCAAAATTTGAAACAAATAAAAAAGAAAGAGTAGAGAAGTGGGTTATAGTACAACAGTGAGGATGATGATGTAAAACGTGTTGCCTAGCCATCAATCAAGGTACAAATATCAGAAGATATTAAAAAAAGGGATGAGGCTAAAATCAATCCCCATACAAATTTGGCAAAATAGATACCCCTCAGTCCTTGACACTAAGCTGAAGAAGCATTATGTTCACCTAATCTATGTAAAAAGCAAAGTTTCAATTAAAAAATCCTTATAACAAGTCTCATGAGGTTTCCATTATGAATTTAAGACTTAACTATAAATAATTTTGATCATAATACTTTATCTTATGTGTTCCCTCATGAACCCTTCAAAAGACACATATTTTCCACTTCAATATATTTATCCTCAGACCCTAAGTCTATAGTTCAGATCCTCACAGTATATAAACCCACACCTAAAAATGGGCCCGATGCCCACTTCACAATCAAAATACATATATATCAACATTAGGGCAGTCCCCATATATAGAAGATTTTATATCCTATATTGAAACTCATGAAGATAATCTAGTTGAAATACATGAAAGAATAAAAATGGTGAAGAGAAAGATAGAGAAATAATTAGAACAAATAAGGGAACAATAGAAATCTATGCATGTTATAATACAAATAAAGATAATGTCCAGAATGATGCATCCAGGTTGTATAATATATGAGGGAAGAATTGGCACCTCATATAGTATAAACTACTAAATTGTTTAATTCTTTGAAAATAGATGAAATTAAATTGAAATTTCTTATTATTTTTACAACAACAAAACATATATTTTACCAATGCCCTCAATTTGGTAGTCATCAAGACATAGGAGGCTAGAGAGTGGATCAATGTAGCTAAGGCAGTAATGCCTAAGTACTTAGAACATGAAACTCTCATCTGGTAGAGTTTAGATGATCTAAATATTTAAGAGGCCAAGGATTCCATAGGTAGGCTTATCAATAAGGCCAAATTTGACAAACTTTTATAATAGGCTTAAAAAATATTCAAATAAAATATACAAGGAAATACCTTATAGGAAATAGAATTCAAGCTCAGTTTTTCTAATAAAAAGGTCACAAAAGTTGAGATCTTTAGAACTAACTTCATAACTAAAAAGACTGAGCACGTAAGGATCCTTGAATAGGTAAATAGGGTACATAGATCTCTGTTACTTAACATAGACATAATTAGTTACCAGTATGACATTGGCCATAAGCACAATCAAGTTTTGGAAGTAAAGAATAATGTTGATGATTCAACTCCTAGTTCGGCACAAGCATCCGCTTTAATAATTTTAACAACCTCCAATGCCATGTAAACACCAATGCAGCTTTGAGTTGAAGGATATTTGTATATACACATGCAAATAATACTTATTTTTTCACTTATAGTTTACTATCACTTAGATAATAAATATAAAGTTGTCTAAACTATTTGTAAGCATGCACACATAACATTAAATTAGATAGGCTAACTAATCTTGACATAGTTATAGTTAGCTATGAGCATGCACACATGCAATTTTGAGGCTAAAATAAGAACTAAGGTTCTAATTATGTAATGTAACCATGAATTCACATGCACTTGAAGGATGAGGCATCCCCTCGCCAAGTCTATATATTTATGTAATTTCACATTTCAAAGGGTTGGAATTTTTTATCAATATAGGAAGAAATCAATTTTGATTGTTATGCAATTGCATTGGTGCTCTATCCTTCCATTCTTGTGTTATTAAGGTTTTATTTTCTTGGATATGTTAATATAGTAATTTGAAGTGTCAAGGGTATATTGACCACAATACAAGGAGATTTATACAACAAAAAGTGTAGGTTTACCACAACATAGTGAGATAAATCTCTCCTCTCATTAAGGGGAGGTTCCCTATAAACTACTTATATATATATATATATATATGAACTAAAAATAGACTTAGGGGTGAGATTACATCATCCATCTCTCTTTTTCTAGAGATGATATTTACAAGGCAAAAGAGAAATCTTGGGTAATGACTGAAAGCATTTCTCTTCTTTCAGAAATGATGTTCAACAAACAACAGAAAAACTTTTTGGGTAGTAACTAGATCTACGAGACACCCACAAAAGCATAAAGTCTTTCATTGCTTCCCTTACTAATTTAGAACGTATGTAACAATAAAGTGAAGTGCAAGCTTAAATTCGCCACTAAAAACTACAACAGAGCATAAGATCACAAAGGATAAAAACAGTTCAAAGCCTTTCTAATACCCTTCTCACTAAAATATGAAAAACACAAACTAAAGATAATTATAGTAGCACAAAGTCTTCATAATTAACTTCAGAATATCTGTAGATAATTTTTACACACTTTTCTTGTTTAATCAAATAGATGAGATATTATTAAGAAAAGAATCATAAGAACGATCTCCTAAATAACACAAGTTATCCCAACACAAAGTCTAAAAGTAACCTGCTTTCTCATTCATTTAAGAAAATATGATTTACAATCTGAGCTCAACGTCTCAAGAAGCATCTCAATTTTGGCAGAGTTTTTAGTCTCAATTATCAAAAGATCGATGCATTACAAAAGAGGCTCACTCTATATATAGGGAGAAGCTTTGAGAATTGAGAAAAAACTTAAATATCATAACCTAGTCAAAGATGAGAGTGTTTGTTCACTTTGGACTTTTTAAATTTTTACATGTAATTACACATTTTAAAAGTACACGTGTAAATGTCCAAAGTGGTTACAAAAGTGCATTTGAAAAATGGAGAATTAAGCATGAAAGAATAGTTTCAATTTTTATCGCTAGTCTTCTTCATATGAGCATTGTACATGGCGATAGCTACTTGTATCTTGATATTTTCTGGAGTAACAGTATTCTTGAGATTCACCTTAGCCCTAACTATGGCATCTCTTACTGTTGTGATTGATTTCGCATGACTAGTTAGCCTAGTTTTTAGATTGTCCAGAGTTAACTGATTATCCAGGACATTGTCCACAAAGGCCATTAAGAATGCTTTCTCCTTGATTTCTTTTTGGAACATACCTTCAAACTCTTGAATCATTTCTTTTGCTAAAATGAATTAGTTGTCTTGAGAGGTAAGTTTGTAAGGTAACTCTTCCAATTTATGCAACAGACTGATATCACTTTGTTCACTGAGATCCTTGAAAGATTCGAGGTCACTAATCAATTCCTTAAGCACTCAACTCCTATATATCAATGCTTCTTTAGTTTTAATATAAGAGTCCCTATCAGCAATGACATCGATTGATACCAGAGTGTGTATTTTTTAAGATATTTATTTGTGCTTTCAACATCTTGAGAAATGATATTGACAAGATCATTTAGTTATGTTCTCATTTTCATCATTTTTCTCATCTTCTTAGACAACTCTATGAATAAGGAAATCCTCTGTGCATGCATCTTGTCCAAGTAGTCTTCAAGTACTTTCTCCTTGGGATAGGTCCTTTCTACTTTCTGAATCACATGATCATCTATGGAGATAGCCTCTGGAGCTACTACTTCTAGAGTGAAATTGATTCTCCTTATCATTGTCGTCAATTATTCCACCATCGCCTTATAATGATCCTTCATTTATTTTTTCCTATAAAATTTTTGAACCATAGTATCCATTACTGATTTCAAATCACTCTTAGTGCTTTCATGAGTTATCTTCCCTAACTCAACTCAAGAGATAGAGTAGTTTCTTATATCAAAATTTTCAAGAGTTGCATCTTTTGGAGGTTTGGATATTTCCAAAAATTTGTGCCCTTTATCTCTAATCATCTTTGAAAGGATCTTTGGCTTCTCAGGGGTCTTAGCTTTTATCAGCACCATTTTACTGAAGTCAAAGTCATTTGAAGAGATGACTTGTTTTATCCTTTTAGGTGTAAAATTTGACAACCACAATGGGAGTGTAGAAGTACTTACATTAGGAGCAATCTCCATTGTCAGAGTTACTAGAGTCACACTTGCACCAGTGGTGGAAACAATGGGCATAGTATCAGTAAGAGCTACACCTTCATTTGAATGATTGAAAGCAGAACTATCTCTGATGTCAAAAGATGGAGATGACAAACTAGGGATTGACTCAGAGGAATGAAGAATACCTCTAAAAGTGCTTTGGGGGTCATTAAAAATAATTTTGGAAGGAGAGGATGCTCTAAAAGAGGGAACACTAATTAGAGAATCAAGTGAAGAAGTTACAATAGGTGTGCTAGGTGGGGAAGAGGAGATTCCTATATCTAGCTGCACACCTTCTCACAGAGATAGAGTTTCTATTTCCTGTTGACTTACAGGGCTATCATCAGTTCCATCTATTCTACTACTAGTTCTTTGGTGCTTTGCTTCTCAACCTCCATATGTAATGTTTTTGACTCTTTTTCTATGACTTTTGTTTTTTTCATTACAAAAATGATCCTAGGCTTATGTGGCCTAAAAAGAGAAGGAACATCACTTTTATTCTTCATTCTATTTTCTGCTCTTCTTATTTCTTCTTAAAATTTAGTTTCTAACCTTGTAATGAACTCTTTAAAAGTGATTCCATTATTTTTTAACCAATCATTAGTTTTTATCAATATTGATTCAAATCTCATCCTCAAAGAAGTCAACTCCTTCTGAGACCATTGGATTAGGGGAAGAGGGGTATTGGCAACTTGTTCAGTATGATATCTATTATTGATCAAATCTCTGTCATCCACTAGATCTGTAGGGATATCAACGAGCCTCAAATATTCTATTTACTCAAGAGACAATCTACTATAGTCCATCTTTATGATGTCTTCCATTATCCTCAAATCGATCCAAATGTCTTCGATCATAGGCTCATCAAACTGGGTCTTCCTCCTGATCATGTCCTTCACATCTCTGTAGTCAAAATTTGATCTCCCTTTGAAATGCTTCATGGTTACAAGTTGTATTTTAGTCTCCATTACTCTAGCTTTTGCAACGGTCAATACTGAGAACCTACCAATTTCAATTGGGAACCTGAAAATGAGTTTTTTAAATTCCATCTGCTTATTGTGTATGACAATAATTTACCTACATAGCTCCATTAGGACCAATTTTTTTGAGGGGAATCTTGGGAGCATATAGGGATAACCTTAGAAAAATCCAACTCATAGATAAGAAAAAGAATGGAACTGTAAGAACATACACCCAAAGTCATTCAAAATAGTCCAGGCTTTATCTGACACTCTTTTCTATTCTAATTAAGGATAAAAAAGACATAAAAATGCCATGAAAAAAGCATCATTTACCTTTAATATTGATACACCAGGGTTGTTTTCTTGTCTCCCTATGATGTTAAACTTGGGAAGGTTCTTGTCGACACTGCAATATATACTAGGTATGAAGTCATGCCAAATTTGAAGGTAGTGGATACCTTTATCAATTACTCATACAGAGCATTGCTAATTTGTTCTCTCAAAAAAATAACTTATTTGCCCTAGAGAATTATCTTAATGAAGGGGTACATCCATTCATGAAATTGAGAGGAAGAAGGTAAACCTCGTACTCTACTGAGAAGAGTGATCAACTCACCAACTTCTATAAAATCACTCTTTAGAAAGTTCTGTCGCCATCTCGACAAGTTCACTCTGGGAGTTTTGAGCCATCTATTATTGATCACTTTCTTCGCTCTTTCAGGATCTTTGTCATATTATTTTTGTGCTTTAATGAAGTCAAGCTTCAACACTTCAGTAGTGGGAGCACACATGAAT
Organism: Torreya grandis; assembly: GCA_037957365.1. Classification (NCBI taxonomy): domain Eukaryota; kingdom Viridiplantae; phylum Streptophyta; class Pinopsida; order Cupressales; family Taxaceae; genus Torreya; species Torreya grandis. The sequence goes on from JARHVA010000006.1 coordinate 9,195,008, forward strand.
GCTTTGTCAATGAACTCAGGGTCTAGTCTAATTATTACATTACCACTAGCATCTAACACAGCCCTGGTATCCTTGTAGAATTGAGTGCACTGGAGAATGAACTCTATGTGGTGAGCTACTACAGAAAAAGAGGAAACCAAATGGATATTACTCTCAATTATCCTCTTCATTTCATGGCTTAGATTTCTTGATTTGGTTCTTTTTATGAACTCAGCCATATCTACGTGCTCAATATCTGTATCCCTAATGTCATCAACATTAGAAGTAATTGAGGTGATTAAAAAACACCTTGGTACTTGTACTTCTTATCTTTGACTTCTTCAAAGAAACTTCAATCATCTAGAAAAACTTTTGTTTAAAGGACATCGATGAAGAGGGATCCTAGAGAGAAACTGCAACAAGAATCATAATCACACAATTATGGGAAATATTGTCAATCTAAGAAAATTACACATTGGATGATCATGACCATGGAAATGCACTTGAAATGGCTAAGGTGAGAGCAGGTCAAAAAGTCAAAGAAAAGCAAGCTCGAGAAAATGGAAAAATTAAAATTTATTAGATTTAGGAAAATCGGAGGGAAAGCATGCAGGAGTGGCAAAAATTGCCACCCTTGCATGAGGGGGAAGGTCATTGTGCATAGGCAATAATTTTTGCTGCCTGTACATGTTGGGAATGGACGGTTGTACATCAGCGATAATTTTTGCTGCCTATGCACATAAGAGGGAAGGTCTTGTGTAAGGGTGATAATTTTTGCTGCCCTTGCACAAATGACAAAGGATTTATAAGGGCATCAAAAATCACCACCATTACACTGGTTTGATGGCTATGTGTAAGGGTGATTAAAATTGCTGCCATTATATTAGCTAAGTGGGCTGACAGGGTTATGAGGAGAAGAGGCTTCCACCTAGATTGCACTCTTTTGGGAATAAAGGAAGGAGGGGGAATAAAAACACAAGATAAAAAAAAACTTAAACAAGAAGAGGAAAAAGAAACCAAAACCCTGAGAAAGAGAAAAATAAAAATGAAATGAAAACATAGAAATCAAAAAGAAGTATGCAAAACCCTACCTAGAAAAAAGCAATCCCATGCTTGAATATAAAGAAATCATGATTCCACTAGCTCACACGATCGATTGGATGTAGGGAGGAGGAGAAGATAATGTGAAATGAAATAAATGAAGTGAAAATAGGTTTAAAAGGTTAAAAAATGACTCCAACCACTCGGCGCGTGTGGCTATAAATATTGCTTGTGAAAATTGAGATCATGTAGGGGTGGCAAAAATTACCACCTCTACATGATGAGGTTGAAGAAAGATGTAGGGGTGGTGATTTTTGTCGCTTTTGCATGGAAAAATGCAAGGGTGACAAAAATCGCTGCCTCTACATGGAATGGATGAAGAAAATGCAAGGGCAGCGATAATTACCACTCCTGCATGAAAGGATGCAAGGGTTGTGAAAATCACCACATTTGCATGGGAACTTGAAAAACTACATGCAATGGTGGCAAAAAATACCACCCTTACATGTAAACTAAGAAAACACACTAACTCCTTAAAATTTATCAAAATTTTGACGTTCTAATCACATCAAAATTATAATGATTTTCACATTTTTTGAGAAATCATAACGAGGGAATGTCACAAAGTTTTCAAGGATGCCAGTTGAGCAAACACGAGATCAAGAGAAACTTACATTGAAAGATGAACTTAGAGTGAAAAACATGAAATAGACAAGTTTCGTAGGGGTTATTCTAAAATTAAGCGTAGCTAATTTGCGGAACAACAATTGACTCTTATTAGGAAACTTCCATTAATCAAACCTTGAAATGATCGATGGGAGTAGAAACCAGTCTCTAAGTGCCTTTATCCAAGCCATTGGGCCATGAAGTCAAGCTAAGGAAGAAAAAGACATGAAAAACCAAAAAGAAAGAAATAAACACAAAACTATACAAATGTACAATTGAAATCATCTAATATTTCAAGGATTGAAGTGTTTTAGATGTTGTTCACTGTGAGGCAATGAGAATGGCATTCCATCTTCATACTCCAACAAGAAGTTATTTTCACCATAGACCTGATGAATGGTAAATGGACCTCTCCACAAAGAATAAATTTTTTTGTTCATTCCTTTTGGTTCGCTCCTCTTGTTCCACAACAAGACTTGATCTTCAATCTGAAAATCATGAATCTTCACACTCTTGTCAAAGAGTTTCTTCACCTAGTTTTGATGTGCAGTAATCTAGTCCACCACCATGGTTCATTGCTCATATAGTTCTGTTAGGCACATGATATTATTATCAATTAATTTTTTGAAGGTTGAATCTTTGATCACCTTCGCCAACTTTAGTGCTAGTAGTTTTAGGGTGATTGGTATCTCTGCATTTAAACCATATAGAAGTTGGAATGGTGACATGCCTATTTCCCTCTTAGGTGTAATCATATCTGCCCACAAAGCATCAAATAATGCTTTATACTAGGTTCTCTAATTATCATCCACTAGTTTCCTGATAATAGTAATCAGATTCTTGTTGCTCGATTCTGCTTGGTCATTTTCTTACAAAAAATAGTTAGAAGAGTGGGAGAGGGTAATCCCATAATAAAAAAAAACTGAGTAATCTCATGAGAAGAGAAACATGTTGTATTGTCTATTACAATCTTGGTTGGAACCCTAAATTTAGAAATAGTATTTTCTTTAAAAAAATTACATACCACTTCTGAAGGCTTAGTTGGGATGGCTTCCACCCACTTGGTAAAGTAGTCTATGGTTGTGAGGACATAATCATGTCTAGCACTTGAAGATGGGTTCACTACGCTAATCAAATCAATACCCCATTATTGAAAATATTCCTTAATCACCATTGGCTTAACACAATTCACACCTACACACCCATTTGTAAGCATCTTAAAACAGTGTAGGCCAATAGTATCTTGCTCGTAGAATTTTATGAGCCCTCACTGGTGCATAAAAATGTCCTCCACAAGCCAAATTATGGAAAGACTCCAAAAATTTACTTTATTGCACCTTATTGATGCAACAAAGAAATACCCCATCAAGGCTTCTCTTATACAAATCATTATCCTACAAGACATAGTTAACAACTTTTAACTTAACATTCATTTTTTTATTATAAGATAGATGGGTGAGACACTCACCATAGGTAAGAAAATGAGTGATATCAGAATACCACTCATCAGTAGTAGCGATGAAGAGAACTGTAAGCACATCTTCAATCTCTATTTTTTTATTTTCTATTTTTTTGGGTATGTTATCGGCAATCAATTGGTAGAGCTCTTTTCCATACACAAATTTGGTAGGTTTGATATCAAGATCAAACTCTTGAATTTTGGCAATTCAATTGCCCCTTTTAGTACCAAACACTTGTTGAGTTAAAATGGACTTCACTGTTGTGTTAGGCACCAAAACAACAATATGTGAATTCAGGATATAGAACTTGAAATGCTTTACCGCCTTAACCATGGCATAAGCATGCTTCTCCATATTTGAATATTTTAATTCATAAGATTTGAGAGGGAAACTCATAAATGATATGGGATATTCCACACCCTCTTTGTTTTGCTAAATCAAAATAGCCGAAAGTGTATGCTCAGAAGCATAACTGTATATAACGAAGTCTTTGGTATAATCTAGACAAACAAGAATCGGTGCATAGGCAATCACTTTTTTGATATCTTTAAATGTTGAATTGCCTTTTATAATCTATCAAAAAGTGGCTTTGCCCTTCATCATGTCAACAATGTGATGAGTCTTCTCTGCGAATGCTGGAATGAATCTTCGTAGAAAATTCACCTTTTTAAAGAAAGAGTGAACCGCAGTCTTACTAGCAAGAAGAACAAGATTTTGGATAGATTTGACTCTTTTTGAGTCAATTTTTATGCCTTCTTGGGATACAGTGTGATTGAGAAGCTTACCTTATCTAACCCCAATAATTGACTTCTTGGGATTAAGATAAATACCATTTTGCCGACAACGTTCTAGCACTTGTTGTAGATGATACAGATGATCAGGATGATGTTTGGAAAAAATGGTCAAGTCATCAAAATATACCACAATAAACTTTTCCATTTCATTTCTGAAGGCAAGATCTATTGCTCTTTGGAAGGTAGCACCAACATTGATCAAACTAAAAGGCATTTTGTCATATACAAAAGTGCTCCAAGATGTAGTGAAAGCAATCATTCTACTTCATTGACTTCTACTTGATTGTACCTAGAAAAACCATCTAACATTGATAATATTTCTAAACCAATCACTATTTGTAACACTTGATCCATGATAGGCAGGGGGTAGTTATCTTTTAAAAAAGATTGATTCAAGTTTCTAAAATTGACACAAATATGAATTTCTCCATTCTTTTTTCGTATAGAAACTATGTTAGTAATCCAAGTGGAATGATGGATTGAAAAAATAATTCTTGCATTCAGTATTTTCTAGATCTCAGAAAAGATAGTACCTGATATTTTGGGGTTGTATTGCCTTTGTTTCTGCTTATAAGGCAATGACCCAACTTTAAGATAAATTTCATGCCGAATTTCCTCAAGCCTGAGAGATTTCAAATCATCGTAAGAATATGCCAAAACATCAATGTAATGGTGAAGAAGAGCAACGAATTTGAGCTTTTCATCAAAAGTGCAATAATTTTTAATGTTGACCATTTTGGAATTCTCTTTCGTACTCAAATTTATTTGATCGAACTCCTTGGAGGAACTTGAATCCACTTGTCGCTGCTTGACATATCTATCCTGCTTATCAAATAACTTTTCAAGAGAAACTGACCTTTTGGAATTTTATTCCCCTTGAGTTGAATAAACTCTTTACCAGTTTTAGAATTTATTTTAGGAACTGATTCCTATGGTGGAGATTTTATTCTTTCAAAATAAAGATCTTCAAAGCTATCCATTTTTTAAAAAAAATAATGATTTGATTATCATCATTAAACACTTGCCAATGGTTGAAATTATCAGGTACACTTGGTCGAAAGACTAGCTCAATAGTGTACTTGTCCCCTTTGAAGTCTTTAAGGGGAACCATGAGGGTTGTGGAGATAGCCAATAAATCTACATGGTTATTAAATTATTTTGGCATAGTAGAAATATTGAAAGCATTAAAAACTTTCAATACAATCCCATACAAGATTGTGATAATGTCACAATCTTTTATTCTTAGTTTGGTATAGATTCTTTACTTGATAAATCATCAGTTCAACATCTCACCATAGATTTGACTAGTTTTGGGACCTGATAAAAATAGTGTATGATCTATCAAATACTTCTTCCTTACTCTTAGCTTCATCTTGATAATCCAAAAAACCAATGTTGGAGTCACCAAATAATTCTTCTTCTCCTTCTACAAAGAGATTAGCATTATTTTCTTGGTCTAACTCAGGTTAGAAAGAAAAATTATGTTCAATTTCAAGGTAACCAACTGCTGAGTTAGCTAGTGTTGCTTTAATGGCAAGCTTCTCATGTGGGGGAGGTAGGCAATTTGATTGCCCTTAATTTCTGGTAGCATTGCCTTGATATGACTTGTTGAGAAATGTCTTCTTTGGCATATCTCGATAAGGAGGAGCAAACATACTTTGGGCCATTTGTCTTTTTAGGGCTAGCAATTTATTTTCTAATTTTTGCACCATAGGATTTGTGGTGCTCATGGAAGAACTTTCAGCAGATGAGAAAAATTTATTTTTATTAGAATCTTTTATAATCTTACCTGCCAGAATAAGATCATCCTCAACCTCGATAGCCAAATTTTGGGCTGCAGAAAGATCAATAGGGCTAGCCTGCCTCAACAAAAAACTTATCTTAGGAAGTTGAGAGTTGATGAAAAAGTACTTAAGATTCTCTAGTATTAGCTGAGTAATTGTAAGAATTTAGTTCCTCAGCTTATTGAATTTAGCAATGAAGTCTCACATGGGCTCATGAAGTTCCTTCTTCATTTGTGTAAGTTGAGCCAACAAGGCATGTGCATCTTCGATAGGTTTGAACTTAGCCTCAAATTTGGGCTTGAGGGTGTTCGAGTTAGTTATTATTTGAGCTTGAAGGTGGTAAAACTAGTTCATGATAGCACCTTGAAAAGTTTGTACAAATAGTCTCACCGCTATATCTTTGTATTCCACACCTATCACGCTACATGCTATGCAAAAAGTAGCGATATGCTCATCTAGATGATCTTTCTCATCACCATAGAATTTAGGAAAATTCTTCCTTAAACTATAGGGCAGTTCATGTAAATGTGGGGTCAGATTGAGAGGGCCAAAAGTGTCGCCCCAAGGGCCTTGGACTGCCATGATATGTTGATTAAATGGATGGATAACAAATCTTTGTGGGGTAAATATAGATAAAACTCTACTAGCACTGAAACTAGAAGTTTTGTTTGGTATTGGAGATCTTACGTTGGTAGGAGGTAAACTCCTAGTTCACTGAAGGTGGGATGGTGGAAGAAAAATATTAAAATTATTTCATTACACCAGCTCAAAAACAAGATTAACAATAATTTGAGCTCTCTGGCATTGCATGTACAATGGATCTGCCAGAGTGTAAAATGAAAAAGGACTGGAAAGGCTTCTATTTGAAGCTTGAGGCTTCAAAGTGCATGTTCATGTCCCCAACAGAGTTAGAAAAAGTTATTGGGTAAATATTTTGTCATTAATTAGCTGACGGTAAAATAGGTATATCGACCATAGTGTAAGGAAATTTATACAGTAAAAAGTGCAGGTTTACCACAACATAGTGAGATAAATCTCTCCTCTCATCAAGGAGAGGTTCCTTATAAACTACTTATATATAAATATGAACTAAAAATAGACTCAAGAGTGAGATTACATCATCCATCTCTTTTTTTTAGAGATGATGTTTATAAGGAAAAATAAAAATCTTGGGTAATGACTGAAAGCATTTCTCTTCTTTCAGAAATGATGTTTAGCAAACAATAGAAAAACTTTTCAGTAGTAACTAGATCCACGAGAAACCCATGAAAACACAAAGTCTTTCATTGCTTCCCTTACTGATTTAGAACATATGTAATAGTAGAGTGAAGTGAAACTCAAAGTCTACACTAAAAACTACAATAAAGCATAAGATCACAATGGATAAAAGTAGTTCAAAGCCTTTCTAATACCCTTCTCACTAAAATATGAAAAAGATGAACTAAAGGTAATTATAACAGCACAGAGTCTTCATAATTAACCTTAGAATATCTTCAGATAATTTTCACACACTTTGCTTATTTAATAAAATAGATGAGCTATTATTAGGAAAAAAATTATAAGAATGATCTCCTAAATAACACAAGTTATTCCAATGTAAGGTCTAAAAGTAACCTGCTTTCTCATTCATTCAAGAAAATATGATTTACAATCTAAGCTCAGAGTCTGAGGTAGCATCTCAATTTTGATAGAGTTTTTGCTCTCAATTACCAAAAGATCGATGCATTACAAAAGAGGCTCACTCTATATATAGGGAGAAGCCTTGAGAATTGAGAAAAAACTTAAATATTATAACCTAGTCAAAGATGAGAGTCTTTGTTGACTTTGGACTTTCTAGATTTTTACATGTAATTACACATGATAAAAGTACATGTGCAAATGTCCAAAGTGGTTACAAAAGTGCATTTAAAAAATAGAGAATTAAGCATGGAAGAATAGTTTCAATTTTTATCACCAGTCTTCTTCATATGAGCATCGTACATGGCGATAACTACTTGTATCCCGATACTATCTAGAGTAACAGTATTCTTAAGAATCACCTTAGCCCTGATTGTGGCATCTCTTACTACTATGATTAATTTTGGTGACTAGTTAACCTAGTTTTTAGGTTGTCCAGAGTTAACTGATTATCCAGGACATTATCCATAGAGGCCATTGAGAATGCTTTATCCTCAAGTTCTTTTTGAAACATACCTTCAAACTCCTAAATCATTTCTTCTGCTAAAATGAATTGGTTGTCTTAAGAGGTAAGTGTGGAAGGCAACTCCTCCAATTTATTTAATAGATTGATATCACTTTGTTCACTGAGATCTTTAGAAGATTTAAGGTCGCTAATCAATTCCTTATGCACCCAGCTCCTATATCTCAATGCTTCTTTAGTTTCAATATAAGAGTCCCTATCAACAATGACGCTGATTGATGCCAGATTGCATATTTTTAGCTTCTTCATATCTGTCTATTTATGATGTTCAGCAAATAACAGAAATTTTTTTGGTAGTAATTGGATCCCTGAGAAACCCATGAAAATACAAAGTCTTTCATTACTTCCCTTACTGATTTAGAATATACGTAATAGTAGAGTGAAGTGCAGCTCAAAGTCTCCACTAAAAACTATAACAAATCATAAGATCACAAAAGATAAAAGCAGTTCAAAGCTTTTCTAATACCCTTCTCACTAAAATATGAAAAATATGAACTAAAGGTAATTATAACATCACAAAGTCTTCATAATTAACTTCAGATAATTTCCACACACTTTGCTTATTTAATCAAATAGATGAGATATTATTAGGAAAAGAATCATAAGAATGATCTCCTAAATAACACAAGTTATTCCAATGTAAAGTCTGAAAGTAACCTGCTTTCTCATTCATTCAAGAAAATATGATTTATAATCTGAGCTCAAAGTCTCAGGAAGCATCTCAATTTTGATAGAGTTTTTGCTCTCAATTATCAAAAGATTGATGCATTACAAAAGAGGCTCACTCTATATATAGGGAGAAGCCTTGAGAATTGAGAAAAAACTTAAATATTATAACCTAGTCAAAGATGAGAGTCTTTGCTGACTTTGGACTTTCTAGATTTTTACATGTAATTACACATGATAAAAGTACATGTGTAAATATCCAAAGTGGTTACAAAAGTGCATTTGAAAAATAGAGAATTAAGCATGGAAGAATAGTTTCAATTTTTATCACCAGTCTTCTTCATATGAGCATCATACATGGCAATAGTTGCTTGTATCCTGATAATGTCTAGAGTAATAGTATTCTTGAGAATCACCTTAGCCCTGACTATGACATCTCTTACTGCTGTGATTGATTTCGCATGACTAGTTAACCTAGTTTTTAGATTGTCTAGAGTTAACTGATTATCTAGGACATTGTCCACAAAGGCAATTGAGAATGGTTTCTCCTCGAATTCTTTTTGAAACATACCTTCAAACTCATGAATCATTTCTTTTGCTGAAATGAATTGGTTGTCTTGAGAGGTAAGTTTGCAAGGCAACTCTTTCAATTTATGTAACAGATTGAGATCACTTTGTTCACGGAGATCCTTGGAAGATTCAAGGTCACTGATCAATTCCTTAAGCACCCAGCTCCTATATATCAATGCTTCTTTAGTTTCAATATAAGAGTCCCTATCAGCAATGATGCTGATTGATACTAGAGTGCATATTTTTAGCTTCTTTATATTTGTCTATTTGTCAAGATATTTATCTGTGCTTTCAACATCCTAAAAATGATATTGATAAGATCATCTAGTTCTGTTCTCATTTTCTTTATTTTGTCCATTTTCTCAGACAACTCTATGAACAAGAAAATTCTCTATGCATGCACCTTGTCTAAGTAGTCTTCAAGTACTTTCCTCTTGAGATAGGTCATTTTTACTTTCTGAATCATGGGATCATCTATGGAGATAACCTCTAGAATTACTACTTTTGGAGTGAAAGTGATTATCCTTATCACTGCAGTCAATTGTTCCACCATCGACTTATAATGATCTTTCATTTCTTTTTCCTTATCAAAGTTTTGAATCATAATATCCATTACTGATTGCAAATCACTCTTAGTGCTTTTGTGAGTTATTTTCCCTAACTCAACTTGAGAGATAGAGTAGTTGTTTATATCAAAAATTTTAAGAGTTACATCTTGTGGAGGTTTCACTATTTTTAGAAATTTGTGCCCCTTATCTCTAATCATCTTTGAAAAGATCTTTAGTTTCTTGGGGGTCTTAGCTTTTACCAACACCATTTTACTGAAGTCAAAGTCATCTAGAGAGATGGCTTGTTTTTTCCTTTTGGGTGTAAAAGTTGACAACCATGGTGGGAGCACAAAAGTACTTATATTAGGATCAATCTCCATTGTCAAAGTCACTGGAGTCGCACTTACACCAGTGGTGAAAATAATAGGAAGATTTAAGGTCACTGATCAATTCCTTAAGCACCCAGCTCCTATATATCAATGCTTCTTTAGTTTCAATATAAGAATTCCACTACTGGTTCTTCGGTGCTTTGCTTCTCAACCTCCATATCTATTGTTTTTGACTCTTTTTTTGTGACTTTTGATTTCTTCATTACAAAAATGATCCTAGGCTTATGTAGCCTAGAAGGAGAAGAAACATCACTTTTATTCTTCATTTTATTTTCCACTCTTCGTCTTGTTTCTTCTTGAAATTTAGTTTTTGACCTTGTAATGAACTCTTTCAAAGTGATTCCCTTATTTGTTAACCATTCATTGGTGTTTGCCAATATTGGTTCGAATCTCATCCTCAAGGAAGTCAACTGCTTCTGAGACCATTGGATCAGGGAAAGAGGGGCATTGGTGACTTGTTCAACATGATATCTATTATTGATCAAATCTCCATCATCCACTAGATTTACAGGGATATTAACAAGCCCTAGATATTCTATTTGCTTAAGAGACAATCTACTATAGTCCATCTTTCTGAAGTCTTTTGCTATCCTAAAATCGATCCAAATGTCTTTGATCATAGGCTCATAGAACTGGGTCTTCCTCCTAATCATGTCATTCATGCCTCTGTAGTCAAAATTTGGTCTCTTTTTGAAATGCTCCATGGTTATAAGTTGCATTTTAGTCTCCATTGATCTAGCTTTTGCAGCAGTCAATACTGAGAACCTGCCAATTTCAATTGGGAACTTGAATTTGAGTTTCTTGAGTTCCATCTGCTTATTATGTATGACAATAATTTGCCTACATAGCGCCATCAGGACCAATTTGTCTAAGAAAAATCTTGGGAGCATATAGGGATAACCTTGGAAAAAGCAACACGTAGATAAAAAAAAGGGAACTACAAGAACATACACCTAAAGTCATTCACAATAGTCTAGGCTTTATCTGACACTCTTTTCTATTTTAATTGGGGATCAAAAAGACACAAAAATACCATGAAGAAAGCATCATTTACCCTTCTAAAATGATGGATAGAACTCTTCAATGTCAACTGAGGATAATATTGATACACCAAAGTTATTTTCCTATCTCCCTCTGATGTTAAACCTGGTAAGGTTCTCATCGATGCTGTAATATATACCAAGTATGAAGTCATGTCGAATTTGGTAGTGGATACCTTTATCAATTGCTCATGTAGAGCATTGTTGATTTGTTCTCCCCAAAAAATAACTTGTTTGCCCTAGAGAATTATCTTAATGAAAGGGTAAATCCATTTGTGAAATTGAGAGGAAGAAGGTAAACCTTGTACTCTACTGAGAAGAGTGATCAAGTCACCAACTTATTATATAAAATCACTCCTAAAAAAGTTCTATGGCCATCTAGACAAGTTCACTCTCAGAGTTTTGAGCCATCTATTATTGATCACTTTTTTCACTCGTTTGGGATCTTTGTCATATTCTTTTTGTGCTTCAACAAAGTCAAGCTTTAACACTTCAGTAGTGGGAGGGCACATGAACACTTTGTCGATAAACTTAGAGTCTAGTCTAATTACTACATTACCACCAGCATCTAACACAACCTTGGTATCTTTGTTGTAGAATTGAGCACACTAGAGAATAAAATATGTGTGGTAAGCTACTACAGGAAAAGAGGAGACCAGATGGATATTACTCTCAATTATCCTCTTCATTTCATGGCTAGGATTGCTTGATTTTTTTTTTCTATGAACTCAACTATATATATGTGCTCAATCTTTGTATCTCTAATGTCATCGACATTAGAAGTAACTGAGGTGAATGGAAAAATACCTTGGTGCTTGTACTTCATTGTCTTTGACTTCTTCAGAGAAACTTCAGTCATCTAGAAGAACTTTTGTCAAAAGGACGTCGATGAAGAGGGATCTTGGAGAGAAATTGTAATAAGAATCATAATCGTGCAATTACAGAAAATATTGGCAATCTGAGAAAATTACACATTGGATGATCATGACTATGGGAATGTGTTTGAAAGGACTAAGGCACTAGTAGGTCATAAAGTCAAAGGGAAGCAGGCTCAAGAAAATGGAAAAATCAAAATTTCTCAGAGTTAGGAAAATTAGAGCGAAAGCATGTAGGGGAAGTAAAAATTGCCACCCTTGCATGTGGGGGAAGGTCATTATGCATAGGCAAAATTTTTTGCCGCTTGTGCATGTTAGGAATGGATGGTTATGCATCAACGACAATTTTTACCACCTATGCACATAAGAGGGAAGGTCTTTTGTAAGGGCAACAATTTTCACTGCCCTTGCACAAATGGCAAAAGATTTGTAAGTGCGGCAAAAATCACCGCTGTTACACTGGTTTGACAGCTATGTGTAAGGGCAGTGAAAATCGTTGCCATTACATTAGCTAAGTGGGCTGATGGGGTTATGAGGAGATGAGGCTTGCACCTAGATCACACTCTTTTGGGAATAAAGGGAGGAGGGGGAAGAAAAACACAAGATCAAAAAAATCTAAACAAGAAGAGGAAGAAGAATCAAAACCCTGAGAAAGAGAAAAACAAAAATGAAATGAAAACATAGAAATTGAAAAGTACATAAAACCCTACATGGAAAAACACAATCCCATGCTTGAATCATGAAGAAATCATGATTCCACTTGTTTGCACGATCGACTAGATACAGGGAGGAGGATAAGACAAATTGAAATAAATCAAATGAAGTGAAAACAGGTTTAAAAAGTTGAAAAATGACTCCAACCACTCAATGCATGCAGTCATAAATGCCATGCATGAAAATTGAGATCATGCAAGGGAGGCAAAAATTATTCCCTCTACATGATGAGGTTTGAGAAAGATGCAGGGGCAGCAATTTTTGCTGCTCCTACATGGAAAAATGCAAGGGCAACAAAAATCACCGCCTCTACATAGAACATATGAATAAAATGCAAGGGTAGTGATAATCACCACTCTTGCATGAAAGGATGCAAGGGCGGAAAAAATTGCCACCTTTGCATGGGAACTTAAAAAACCACATGCAATGGTGGCAAAAAATGCTGCCCTTACATGCAAACTAAGAAAACACACAAACTTCTTGAAATTTATCAAAAATTTGACGTTCTGATCACATCAAAATCATAACAATTTTTACATTTTTTGAGAAATCATAACGAGGGAACGTCACAAAATTTTCAAGGTTGCTAGTTGACCCAACATGAGATAAATTTAAACTTGCTTCGAAAGATGAATTTAGAGTGAAAAATACGAAACAAACAAGTTTCGTAGGGGTTGTTCCAAAAACAAGTGTAGCTGATTTTGAGAACAACACATAGAATTATCCTAATCAATCAGTTCTTATACAATGTTTTAATAAAATTATTCTTGTTATAACTCTTATGGTCGTGCCTCTTTGGATTGCACCTCTACTTGGGTTGGTGGGGCATTTTAGCTTCTTCATACTTAGGTGGGAGGGATACAAACATCTCTTCACCATATCCATATCTATCCTCAAGCCATTTTTTAACCTTAGTAGTATTATTTATTATTTCAATTTCCTTATAAATGAATTAGACTCAATGGGTTTGTTTTACTCTAATTTGGATTAATAAACCCTAATATGGTGAAACTAGTATACAAATTCATATTATTAAATATGTAATTTGGAAATGATTTTAAATTTAAAAGATTAAAATAGATTGTAATGATTTGATAAGTGGCATATGCTAAATATAACAATTATAACAAAGAGATGAGTACTTAAATTTTGTAAATTGATTATCTGATTGTGATTAATTTATGATAGTAGAAAATAGATTGAGGCATGCCTATGATTCATCAAGTTCTAGAATGGTATTTCTACCTATGCAAGGTCAGTTCCTTTAGATATATGTTAATATCAACTTTTTATACTAACCTTTAGTGGTTGGTAATGACATGTGCCAAAAGAAGGGCCTATGACCATATGGTCACCTTTGCATGTCTCTAAAAGCTCTGTATGTGCCATTTCTAACCTTAAATATGCACACAACTAAAAAAATTAGACTCCTTGACCTTGAAAACCTACATGTGCTTGTGAGGGCTAGAAAACTTCAAAATTAGGAAAGTGTAATGGGTTAAGTTAACCCCAACCACCCCCATTTTTGATTGACCACTGCCTACATATCCAATATTCCAAGGAGGAAAATCAATCCATAGATAGTTATCCCATTTAGTGTGATTGTGTAATTTTGATCATTTGTTATATGAATGTAGGTAATGATTTAGATTTGATACTTAATAATGTTTGCTTTGAATTTTTTTTGGTATGCTTCAGAGTTGGCTTGTGACTACTCCTAGTTATTGATTTGTAAATTATGAGGAATAGGGTATTTTTGTTCAATTTAAAATAGTTTATAGATATGCACTAGATAAGTGTTGATTCCCTTATCAAGTAAGGCCTTGATTTATATGTATGTATGTATATATATGAGTCCACTTAAGTAATTTATCATGCCACTGACATCCTAGGTGGATGGGTTGATCCTAAGGAAATATTTGATTTTAAAAAGTATATGTTGTTTGTAGAGGGTCACTATGGATAGACAACTCAGTATCAACTTGCGATAATGATCCAGTTTAACATGAATGACACACAAGAGGCCTAAAATAGGAATATGGGCATGTTTATGCATGATAGTATGTAGGTTTTAAACATATAGTGATGTTCATGTAGGTTTGTAACAACAAAATAAAAAGATCAAACTCATAAGGTAGCATGTAGGTGATAAAATTTTGGGTTAGGACCATATTTGTGTATGCAATTCATGTGTGGTAAATGTATGTCAAATTTATCATTTTCAATTACTTAATACCATATTTTATTATCTATAAATTCCACTCTTTTACTCTTGTAATGTAATTTCTAGCGTAAAAAGAAAAGGTATACCTGAGTGTGTTAAACACACTTTGTCTTGGTAGGAATCTCTAAACATGCAGGTCACTCAATAAAAATATCTACAACAAATATATGGTAGTCAATGTCCATAAATTGAAATAAAAAATCTGAACTTGAAATTTGAAACATTAATGAGTAAGGAATAACTACACCGACATGCTGGTGAAAACCATGTTACCCTTACAACTTGTTTGAGATGATGTTTCATTATTTAAGAATTGGTAAAATATGTTTTCCAATGAATCAGTTGGAGATTGATTCCTATTGTTAGATCATAAATAAATTAAGGGTGATTCAACCCCAATTTTGTGTGGCTATGTAAGACTTTGGGTTTGGAAGATAATAGCTACAACCCTCATGAATATGGGGAGAAGTATGTGATGTACTAACCCAAATGAATACTCATTACGATAAATAATTATAAACACATTATGGGTACCATAGAAGTAATTCCTTTGTACTTTAAATTCATTGTACCTCAATGTATATCACCCTTAAAAACATGAATCAACCATTGTAGATGGATTTATAGATTCAAGGTTGCTCACTATTATGTGTAGATTTAAAAGTGCTTTAAAAATAAACAATTTTAATAGCACTCATTTTAAAATATGTAAATATGCATGAATAAATATCATGCCCCTTTGTTATTTTCCAGCTGTAAACTATCATAGTATGCATATCCATGATCCATTATCATGACTCATGAATATCAAAGTGTGTATATGTGCATGAACCAGTATCATTCTCCCTGAATATGTACCAACTTATATAGAATGATATGCATCTATATGTTGAATATGATAACATGTATCTTAAAGGTATGTATATGTGAAAACCTATAATTCATGTTCCTATAAATTGAGTACATACACCCATGCATATGCACCTAAGTGTGTATAGATTTTTACTGAAGTTTTTATAAATTAAGTGTATATGTATGACATATGCCCCTATAATCTATATTGATGTTTATAATAGTGGTCATGTGATTGAACCATCTAATATCTAAACCTTTCTGAATCTCTAAAAAAATTACCCTGATTCCAAAATCTGATTTTATTTTCATGAAGGCTTATGTCTCTATGAAAAGCCCACTATAATTCACCCCTTTTTGATATGAGGGATGTGTCATGTAAGTTACTCATCTCAAAAGAAAATTTAACTATATTATGTCATTTATAAATATAACATCATTTATAATCTTGTGAACATGTGGAGACTATGTCATCATAGTGATTTATATGTCATCAAGGCATGCATGTAACATATGTAATGCATGGCATATAAATTTCATGTCTAGATAGATGTATCAAGGAAGCATGCATTACTAGTAACCATCACTAGAAAGATAATTGAATAACATTACACAATAAAAGTGCATGATATGGAGTATGCCACCACTTAATCTCAATAAGCTTAAGGGTTAGTGTCACACATAAGTCGAAGGGTGCATACAAGTGACATGAATATTTCATAACAAAAAAGGCTAAGGAACACATGCAAGGGACATAAATATGTTGCAAATAAGGGACATAAAGATGTTTCATCAAACAAGGCAAAGGGCCACATGTAAGAGACAAAAATAGTTGACAAACAAGGCTTAGGGGCCACACATAATATACTAGCACAGATTCACTTATCATGCTAGAGAGTAACAACATAAATGAAGCATAGAACACATAAATACTAGTCTACAACATCCATATATATCAGTGCCACATCATAGTATAATAACATATCCATATCACACTGTGTAAGATATTAGTAACCAGAAAGACACATGTAATAAATATAGATAACTCAACATGGTAGAGAGGTCATAGAGAGATATAACCTATGATAATGAAACTTATTGAATACAATTCTCCCAATATTGGCATGACCACTGGGTATATGAAAGTACAACATCTATATGTCCATGTGTAACATGTAATCCCTACATTGTACTCATATACCATGAAATGTATGTGTTTATGAAAATAATATTTCATATACCAAACATATGATAAATAATATATGTAAATAGTGTAATCTAGTAATCATGTCATGTTTAGGTCCTAGTTTTATTTTTTTAAATATTTTGAATGTTTTTAAATTTTTAATTTTTTTGAATTTTTGTATTTTGAAATTTTTGAACTTTGGAAAGTGTTAACCGATGACCCCATCAATGGGATGACCATAAGGAGTGCATGTATCACATAGTGTGAATCTCACCTCTCTTAATTAAAAGGTACCAGATGGAGGCATATCAAAATATGATAATAAATCATGTGTTCTATGGTAACTATTATGATCACTACTCATATAATCCTATGTATTATGAGTAGCTTTAGAAGGCACAATAATTTTGGGGGTCCATTATATACTATAATAATGTCATGTTGCTTATGTTCACTATATAACACATTGAACTATATGTCATAATAACTAAGTACATACTATAAGATATGATGGTGTTTATGAACCCAAAATAACTCTATAGATAATGGGCATTGAAGAATTGTCTATCTAGTATACTTAACTAATCTCCTCTTAATTGGTTGTATAAAGAGATCTTGTTTATGCATAACCAATGAATCTATAGATTGATCATCTATGGGTGTATCAACCAACTGTAATGATAGTGGGGGTGGAATATGAAATATCACTGGTTATAAACAGTACTCATATCGTCACTTGTAACTATGACTACCTTAGTGTAGTGTATGTATTTGAGACATCAATGAACTATATATGAAACTACATGAAGCTTTTTCATCGAAGGGAATTGTAATAACATGTCAAAGACCTTGTAACTATATAGAACTAAGAATGGAGTGGTTAGTAAGGTAGAGGCCACCTAAAGAGGTAACACTATTCTATCTAAGGGTATTTTATTTCTATCCATATAATCCCTTAACATTATTTTTGTATATTATATATCATGTTGTGGGTATCCAAGGGAATGAATAAGTAACATTGTTCACTCACTTGACCCATTTTTGATCATGAAACTATAAATGGTTTGTCATTGATATAGGCTCATATGAATGGTGAATGAAAATATAAATCATCATAAAAAATATCACTTTCATCAAATTTTGTCATAGAATGCTCTAGTGAGGTGTTTATAAGTGTACCAATAATCATGTCTATTGGATGATCATGTGTCACAAGTGGAGGATGCATATTGTACTTATGAAGTATCCTTAGTCTGTATCATAACATGATCTATAAATAGATCATTGAATATTTTCATCCTATGATTTCCATTATTTTTTTTCTAGATTACTTTGTAGGTGTGCTCAAATAGATAGTTTTATCATCAATAAGATCTTGAAATTTATGTCTTTATTTAAATCATTTATTAGTAGAATGTCCCACAATATGATAATAGTTACAATATGCATTGCTATCATAGTTATTTAATCTAGGCATATTTAGATCCAACTCTTTTTGAGGAGGAAGAGTGATAAGGTTGCACTCAAGTATCTTTTGTAATAGTATATGAGGAGGTGATAGTAATCTATAAAATTGCCTCTTTGGTGGAGCTGACAATTGAAGTTGATTTGTAGGTTGTGATACAACATTAAGTGTAATATTTGCCTCATTCTTGTTGTCAATTGGTTTGATTTTGTATCTTGGTTTTCTTTGAAAATTTGTTGTTGAAGTAGTTATGTGAGTAGGTGTGTACTTGATTTTGTTCAAAGCTATGAGCTTAACTTCTTTATCTCTTACTATGTGGCATATCTCATTAAAGGATTTGAATCTATTTAATATTATTGACTCATAGAGTGATGAAATAAAGATTTTATTAAATATGTATTGTAACTAATTATCAACCATAAAATTATTCATCTTATATAGCCAAGTCTTGTACTGAATACATAATCACTCATTAGCTCGTTAGACCCTTATTTGAGTTTATTAATTTATACATAAGATAATTTATCATCAAAGTTTAAAGATAAAGTGATTGAAAATGATATATAAAAGGGTTGAATGATTAGATTGATTAGAGGGGAAGGTCATAGAACTATCATAAAACATATTCCTTGAGACTTATTAGGAATAACTGTTAATAATTTTTCATTGTATGCATAATCCAAACATGTTACTTGGAATAATTGAAGGTGTTGTTTTGGATTACATTTACCTTCATTTAGTGGAAATTTAGGAGCTAAAAAACTTGTAGGTAAGGTATAAGTTATTACTTTATGGGATAATAGATTATGAATCAAGGCATGTGAATCCATTGAATGACTAACTCTAGATACACCTTGCTATAACTACAACACCTTGGCATGCTGAGTTGTAACAATCTACTTAAGGGAACCTACATTAGGTGAGGTTGGTGATGTAACATGTGTATTCATCATAGGATGGGTAAAATTTTGTGTAGGAATAAGTATGGAAATCTATTGTAAGCCTTGTGTTTCCCCCTCACTTTTGGTGGATGCCACATATGTCATTGGAGATGTAGATGTATGGATATTACTAATAGTAGGGGTTTTCACACTTGAAATGGAGGTAATAGCTTGAAGGGATGGGTTATATTATATAAGGGATCATATTATCCCCAGATGTAGTAGATTAATCCATTTTGTTTTGTTTATCTCTTATGATATATAACATTACATCAAGTTGATATGGATTTAAATTAATATATTCATTGAATTCTTTGTCATCAATGGCATCAAGTTGATCCTAGTAGTTGTTTCATGAGTATTATTAGTCTCAAAATTAATGATAAGTCCATCAGTAGGGTGTGTAATATGTATTATGTAATTAGTAGAGGGAGTATGGGGAATGAAGAGGTTCTTACATGCACTTTACCATCTAATGGTAATGAGAGGTATCTTAGATTTGATATTAAAACAATATAATTGGGTTTGTTCATTGTTAATTTTATCCTTATTAGTGTTCTTAGATTTGATCCATTTGATTATATGATTGATCAAAATGTAACATATCTAAGTGGATCAATATGAAAAGATCACCTTCATGGCTTGCATTAATAAATAAAAATAATGTTCATTAATTATAGCCATGAGTAATTTATATATATTAGGGACAATTAAAAATTAGGTATAAAATTAAAACCTTAAAGTTAAAATATGAAACCCTAGAAGGATGAAACCCTAAGGAAGACCTAGAGTTTTGACACAATTAGATAAATTTATGGATTTATTAATATGTTTTACCCTAATTTGGATTAATAAACCCTGATAGGATGAAACTAAAATGTGAAATTCATATTATTAAATATGACATTTAGGTGAATCCAAATGTAAAAAATTGAAATATATTGTAATGATTTGATAGGTGTCATATGCTAAATATAGTCAATACAATAAAGAGATGAGTACTCAGCTTTTTTTACTAATTAACTTTTGATAGTGGAAAACATATTGAATCAGGCTTGTGATTCATCAGGTTCTAAAACTATGTTTATGTTTACATAGAGTCAGTTATATCAAATCTATGTTAATATAAATTGTCAATACTAAACTTTAGTGGTCAATAATACCCTATGCCAGAAGAGGGGTTAGTGATAGTATGGCCACCTTTGAATGTCTTTAGAATTTTTATATGTGCGATGTTGAACCTTAATGATGTAGTCAAGTTTATAAATTATCCTCCTTCACTTTGAAACCCTAGGTGTGTTTTTGAGGACCAAAAACATAAAAAAATTGAGAAAGTATAATGGGATGAACTAACCCCAATCACCCTACTTGATGATTTATTGTGTCCTACATATATGATACTCCAAGGAGGGAATCAAGCCACACATAGTTTTCCCAGTTAGTGTGATTTTAAAATTGTGTTCCTTCACACTATGAATACAATAAATGATTTGGCTATGATACTTGACAATGATTGATCTAAATGTGGCTACTCCTAGTGGTTGATATTCAAATTTAGAGGAATATGATAGTTTTTCTCAATGTGTAATAGTGTATAGATGTGTACCAAATAAATACCAAGTCTCCTATCAAACTGGGTGATATATACCTAGGGATATTATATATTAATGTATATGGATTGATGAAGATACCAACATGTGGCACACATTCCTCTTCATTAGTTATATGGATCCAATATATTAGGATAAATGAGTAACTTGTGGGATTAGTGCATTAAGTAATGTTTTGCCTACATTGGGATTGGGAGATTAGCCATGCATTTTTAGTTATATATAGGTCTATATAAAGGAGGTGAATATCATTGTAAAGTAATAAAAAATAAGTGATGAGTATTCTATTTAGTAGAAGGATATTGGAGGTTGTCCCCTTGAATAGACATTGTGGAGTTATTCCTTCCTAAAGGAGTATTTTTTGGTGTGGCCCTGCCTTATAGGTATTGTTCTATTTCTGCATATATTAAATATTTAGGCATCGTGGCCCACCAATATATATTATGTTGTGTTGATCTACATTATATTCTACATATTTAAAATTATGATAAGTGTGGATTATAACAAGTGGTATCATATCATCAATTTGGATAAATATTATGGATGAAACCCTAATTATGGATAATCACTTGTATCTTAAAAATTGTCATGAATTTTTGTACATTTTTTTGATTGGATCTAAATACTATCTAAAGGAAGTCACCATAAAAAATTGAGGTTTATGTTCAGTTTTGAGGTAGTTATTGATATTTTTGGATTTATAATAAATCTATCTTATCTAATAAAAATTTAAGAATTTTTTAATAAAATTTTTACAAGTTGAGCATCATCATACAAGAGATCTACAATCAAAATTTTGGAATTTTTAGACAAGGTTTGTGGGAGTTATTGTGATTTTATTATTATTTATATATTCACTATACAGGACAAAATTTTGAAAATTTTATCACAATATTTTCATTAAATTTAAAATATCATGCGTGGAAGATATAATAAAATTTTGGAATATTTGGATTAGTTTCACATGAGTTACTAAAATTTTAGGGTTTTTTATGACCTTATTTTTTTGTGGATCAAGGAGTTAGATTTTTTTATGGAGAAGAGGAAATTGATGTTAGATATTTTTGGATCATTTTTAATAAGAATTATTGTGATAGAATAATGTGGAAAAATGCTTTGTCATATCATTTTAGGGGTTAGACACAATTCTGGTGGGTTCAACTAGGAGTTGCAAGATGGAAGTTTTCATAAGAAGTAATAGAATAATTTCTTGTAGATCGATGGGGTATAAAATACAAATAAAATACATAAGAGGTAGAAGAGATTGATGATAACCGAAAAGAGATTATATATGAAGAAGAAGAAGATAGAGGAGTTTTGGAAGTATCTTCTAAGAGGAGGGGGGTGAATCAGTAGAAAACAATGTACATTCAATTCCAAAACCATTCTATGAAACATACATTCACATAAGATCAAACAATGCATAGAGAAATAACCAAATAAGCACAACACAAAAGAATGCAAGAGATTATGTGGGAAACCCTCTTATGGGATAAAAATCACTGAACCATGCAAATGGACTACTATCCTATAATGAAAAAATTCAATTTATCCTAGAACTAACTGAAAAAGGAGCACCCACCCCTTAATTTGGTCAAGCACCCACTTGACCATTAGCTACACCAACTAACAAGGAAGCTACAACCCCCTTGATGATCAAGTGATAATTTAATCACCTCCAAACTGATCTCTACCTATTATCTAATGTATAACACACCTGATGATGTAATTCTCTTACTTTTACTCTTCACCCTTCAATCTCTCTCAAATAGCCTGTAGGGCTCACTTGCTCAATATGCCTGTTCACTTGAATCAGCTTGATCAGATAAGCATGACTGATATTATTCACCCTTTTATGATACTCATTGACTTTCTCCTTTTTCAAAGTTTTTCTCATCAACTTAAGTCCACTTCTTCTCAATAAGTCCAAATAAGCCTCTTAGGCCTTGCCTTTATACCTCACTCTTTATCTAACCCATCCTGGTTAACCAATATAATTATCACACTTTTTTTACACTTTTAATAGGTCCACACACATTTTACATGGATGAGACAATCCACTTCATATGTTGGCCATTGTCCTTAAGACCCAAATCCTCCATTAGGACTAGTTAAGACCTAAAGCAAATAGGCCTTCACACCACACATTACACTTGTGACCTCTTGGATGACCTTCAACCTTTACCAATGGATGAAACACATAAAAATTACTTATAATATACCATTAATCACTCCCAAATATGTCCATGCCACCTAAAAATCTAACTCACTACTTGAACCAAGCCATTAGCCTACTTACCATTAGGCGTAGAAACACAAAAAAGTCTATCATATGAAATTGAAGCATAAAAACACTTTAATAAAACAAAAACTCAAGAAATTGAATTAATAGATCATACATATCATTATAAACAATTCCATGTCTATTTTACATCTTCACTCAATATCTAAGACCTCAAAATTACCTCTGCAATAGGACCACTCAAACTACTTGCAATCTCCAAAAGTATAGTCATGAAAAAGTTCATGTTTAGCACTTGTAAGAGTGATTAAAATACATATAATTCACATGGATATGTAATTTGAGTCTTTTATATCAAACTCCAATATTTATTTCTCTTTTTATAGTAACATTCATTGGTCTAACAGACCAAATCCTCAGACCACTTTCAAACTATGCATATACAGTTAGACAAGCTCTGTTGGCTTTCTCATATCAACACCTAAAACTATTTATCCAACTTACACAAATATTGATTATATAAAATAGGTATAAAATAAAATCATGATATTCATTGTATGCATCACCATTTGTCAAAAGTGCTCAAACACATCACTTTCCCTATCACACCTAGAGCAATCAATCTAGCTCAAAACACAATCATGTTAAACATGACTTATAAAGCTTGAGGAAACAATTTAAATATATTATAATCCATATAAAAGGTCATAATACCTTATTATATTATCATTCAACACAAAATTCATATGCTTTAGTGACAACTTTACCCTTATAGATCATTCTCATTGTCTTGGGTTCCACTATCTTGTCTTACACAGACAAGTCAATTTATAAGCACCATATATCTTGTGTATAGATATCAATAACAATTAAAAATAAAGTGAATAGGAGTAATAGGTATTTAAATAAGACCAAAAACCATTGGATTCATCCCTAATCACCTAAAACTCTTCCCTAAACACTTATTTACTACGATTGGCTTTTTCTCACTATTTTCACTATTTGCAGATTAGTGATAGGTCAACTTGATTGACCATAATTAGTAAAATAGTGATTGTTTATTTCCAAACAAAATTCATGGACCTCAATAATTAGTCTTTTAATTCAATCTATATCAACTTACTTGTATTGACTTGGTCAACTCTTTCTATAACATCAAATTATTTAGAAATAAGCACTTTTTTATACCTTCTAATCACTGCCCTAATAAACCAAATCCACTTGGGAATACTTGTATGAGTCCTTTACAATATATAATCAACAAAATTACTTTAAAAATCATTTTTGGGCCCTATCTAATAAGTTTCTTCCAATCGGTTCACTACAAGGGTTTATAGGAGGGTTTTGACCAGTTTACATTCTTAATAAATGTTCATAAATATCTATACCTAAAACCACTACAAAATTCTTGGAAATAATTCTTATAATCATGTTACACTTATCCCAAAAGGATCAGGTCACCATGAAAACTCTACACATGCCAATGAGCATCAAAAACTTCTTGTGTAGATAACTTGCCATTTTAGCACACTTGAAAGTTTCAGACCACTTTTCTCATTTTATCTTTATAACTAGGACCTATAACTTGATCAACATATTTAACATAACTCCTTAAACCTTTGGTAAAGATCCCATGATCTCAAACATCTTTTAATCTGCACTTTATCCTTCAACAAGCCTCATAAGGTCTCTTAGACCACTAAGCCTAGAACTACATACCATACCTTAACCAATAAACCTCCTTAAAACCTCTAAAAATGCTCTCATCACCTCAAAAATATGTCATGCAACTACATGGAATGCTCCACAACTATTAACCCTCTACTCGTAGCCTTAACCTACTCAACACACTAGTTAAGCAAGCCTATGCCACCATATAAGGTCTCTCATGCCAAAACTAGACTTCTCAAAGCCTTCTTGTCACTTCATAATATCAACATTCATCAATAACATTACCACATTGTCATTAACTTTGACATCAACGACAACTCTTGCCAAAAATATCCCCCTTTGTCATTAATGACAACCTCTTCTTCTTCTTCCCCTTTGCCATGAATTATAAAGTGAACATATAATCCTCTCAAGTTCATCTACACAGTCCTCTAATCTAAGGAACTTACCATTTATAAAGCTCCCCCTTTGTCCATGCATGAAGATTCAAATAGTGTCAAAGCACATGACCTAGTTTAATCAATTCATCATATAAACTTATTAAGTTCACATCTGTAGTAGACTTCTCCATATCTCCATCATGATTGAAGATTGAAACTAAAACATCTCACATATTTTACCCCTTACATCATGCATATCTATTCAATCCTCTCAAACTATCTAAGTTAGATTTCCCTAAATCCACATTCCATTTGTCAAGTTTTCTCAACACATCATTAGCATGTACTAGGATTGTTACTATTTATACTCTTTCTATTTCATCATAAATCAGACCATCTCTTTTGATGTTTGAATACATTTCACTTTTATCTCTTTTCAACACTAATAGTCCTTAACCAATGAAAGAAACCCTTTAGTTACACAGTTATTAGGTCCTTTATACCCCCAACAAGATTTGGAATACTCCACTCATTTTTTCACCTCCATCTTCTTAGATAAAATAGAACATCTGAGATCATAATGAAAATTTCCCATATGATTCTTAGGATAAAATATAATTTACCATAAAACTTCACAGGTCATCATGGTTTGGAATACTTTAATACATATTCATGGAAGCATACAATTATATAGGTATATGATCACAAACATCACTTTTATAGACTTTTGACATAACCTACATTATTTATGATATTCAAAAATGAGTAAAATAACATGGCTACAAGAATTCAATGATCCTTATGTCATTATACCTCTCATGGAACCATTCATATTCTTAGTAAATCACAATAAATATTTATATATGTCAATATTCCTCAAACTCCATTCCATTGTTCTAAATCTTGCACTTTATATCCCTTCTTGATCTAACATGACCACCTCACATAAATGATAGAAACTTTCATAAGGTCCTCACAACATCAACTTCTCACCTTCATGATTTACTAACCATCAAGACTCAAAACACTACCAAACACCCTTATGGACAACATGTAGTCAATACTAGGTCTGAGAGACCTTATTCACTTTTAAAAACTTTTGATACACTTTGACATATTTAGATATGAAAATAGAAGCTTAAAAATATGATAAAATAATTTTCATATCATCTCTAGTCCTTAGAAAATATGAACCACATCTCTTTACCAAAATGGCAATGGTCTTAAAAGACCAATCTTAAACTGTCATACCCTTGCTCAAATCTTGACAACTAAGACCTCCATTATGCACTAAAAAAAGTATCATAAGCATGAAATTTATTTTTAAGAAATATTTCATATTCTCCACCAAAATATCATTGAGATTTATAAGCCATCACAAGACTATCTTCATAATAACAATCTCCTTAGGGTTTGTTGAAACCAAACCCTCATTTCATTGTCTTACACCTTTAGAACCTGATCTTCCTTTTAAGAATAATATGACCATATAAAGAGAATATACCAGAAATAAATGATATTAGGAACATATTCATACACCTTGACCAGTCTTTTTTAGCATCTAGAAACACCAAACAACTCTGCAAGTCAACACTATTCTTCCTTTTGGAGGATGTTGAGACAGTCAAATTATATTATCATTTCTTACATAGATTCACACTTTCATATATTTATTAATGAACCATACCTTGTCATATAATTTTTCACATTTTATATGATTATTTATCCATGCTTAATAGACATCAAATATTTCACTTATCCTTTGAAACCTTCATTAGGCCTTAAAGACCTATTAGGCCTAAGTAGCCCAAAAACACTATCTCCATATATCTGAAGTACACACTCAAATATTCCAAATGGAAATATGATTAGATCACATGTGTGGAACCTTTAGGACCTAAAATTCATGTCCATGAGATTTAATCACTTCAACATATCACTCTCAAATGTTCACTTAGACCTGCCAAGAACCTAAAAACCCAATGTTCAAAGACAAAGCTCAAACAACCTGAATACACTTAGTATAGGCACAATACATATATAAATGGAAAGATAAAGATATAAATAAAATCATAAGATACATTATAAAACATCATTCAAGTTTCATAGGCTCAAAAACAACACTAAAATCTAGTCACTCAGAATTGTCAACAAGCATTAAAAACCTAGTCAAAGCAACTTTGACTGACCACATCAACATGGATACTTTAAAAAGTTTTCAAAGTATTCATATGATCCCTAGGCATCTAAATAACACATCCATGCATTGGTATTTCTTATCACTAAATATCACACCCTAACCTCTTCCATATTTGGGCAACATGGGAACAATTGTAGGTATATGGGTGTACCTATAGTGGAAGTGAGCCTCTAGATTTAAGGGCTAGCTTCTTGAATGTGTCTTGAAATGCTTATCACTTAAAGTAGTGATTAATTATGGAGAAAAAAGATATAAAATTTCATGAAATGAACCTATTCTAAGGGGATGATACACCAAGATGATTTCCACATGACCATCATATTCCTATCATAATGAAATAAGGCATACAATGCTAGCTTCCAAATCCTAAAGGATTCTAACATGAGTGTTTCAGTATAGAGGTGATGTACATGAAATAAACACAAGGTAAATGAACTATAGTGTATAATTCACACTCTAAATAAAATAGTACACTTGAAAGGAGCCTAACACACTTGACTACACTCTATCTGACTTGTTAGAATAAAAAATATTGCATAAACATGAAAGGATAAGGCAAGCACAGATAGAGAATTATCACTAACTCCACCATACATCAATTTTCACACTTAGAAAAATGTTTCATGAACTTATAACTAGATTTGCATTAATTTTTAAAGGCAAAATACAATGTCATTCTAGTAGGGCTTCACCATACATGGTGTGGTATTAGATTACAAAGGCCAAAATGACAGTTACTTATAGAACCTGAGAGAGAAGTAGGAAAAAAGAAGTCCAAGAGTCATAAAAGAACTTGTCATGCTGAGAAGAAGAGTTACACATGAATTATCATGAAGTAGGAGATAGACCATGCAAGTTTTGATAGGACAAATGGCCCTCCAAGTTATGAAACTCATGAAATGTGGTATAAGACTCCTCATTCTACATAAGAAAACTACCTTCATAATTTAGGCCATTTGGAACATCCCAAAACTATCAAGGATAAGTTTCATGATTTCACTACGAGGGAGGGGTTGTATAAATTGTTACACCATGTATTGGCTACAGTCCTAGTCATCTAAAATTGAGCCATCACTGTCTACAATTAAATAAACTCCTATTTCACTCACCCCTCACACTTGGCCTCAAAATTGGATTAATTTTTCCATAAAAATACATACAATGGGTGAATTAAATTTATAAATACCCTTTATGGCCTTAGACTACTCAGTTAGACCTTAAAAATCTATCCATTTATATTTCTCACCCTTCTCATTATCTTGCTCACTTTGCCAATTTTGACTAGCTGAGATTAAGGTGATGGTAGACATAGTTAGGAGTTTTGATGAATCATGAAATGATCACAGGGAGTTATATTAAGTCTTGATCCTTCTCCCAAAGTTGGTTGCATCTCTTGAAATTCCTTAGAACTTTCAAAACACCCAAAATAGTCAAAGAAAGCCAATTTCCCTTTTGTCTGTACAAATAGGGAACAACTCAAGTGGATGGGAAAGGTATCTAGAGAGTCCCCTATAAGGTGAAATCAATTTTAGGTTCACTCCACCTCATTTGGATATTCCTCCATCCTTGTTTTCCCAATCGAGTCTCTATTCAAGGTTTTGTAGGGTTTTAGGGTCTTTTCACTCTTAAGCTTCATTCATAAAGATCTGACATTGGAGTTGAAGAAAAATTACATAAAATAAAATGGCTTCCCAAAACTCCTTGAACCTCCATACACAACTTCTAAGAAGATATGAAGTTCCTAAATGGGCTTCTCGAGCTTTATGTGTCGTTCTACATAGGCCTGAGTTGTCTTTGAGCTACAAGTGGCTTTCTTTTGAACTTCATTGTGTACCAATAACTCAAATAAATCCCATATTACTATATGAACATGATATATAGTGCTATAATATTATCCTATGGTTGAAAATGACATTGATCCCTTGTTTGGGCATTAGGCCTAAACTAGGCCTAGTAGGCTTATCTGCATTATTGAGGGTTTAAGATACCCTATTGTGATTCTGACCCTTGTGCATGATCACACATTTTTATCCACATATTATATATATTTCAAAACCTCCATGAAGTTTTCTAACAATATTTAGTCCTTTGCATCATCCATTTTCTTCAAAATCTACCAATTTACGTGTTAGGGGAGTACCCTCTATTTGAGACAAAACAAAGGGTACTTACCCTATTTATTTATGATATTCTCCAAGTGATGGAGACCCTATTAAAAAAATAAATTCCCTTGATCATATCATTATCCCCTAAAATGCACCAAAACCTAGAAAGGAGTTTTGGACTTAGTTAACTGTCTGCAAGGTCTTAATGTGGACTATGTATTTCATTACATAGGCATTTCTCTACATTATTTGTGTTATTTTAGGTCTAACAAGGCCACTAAAACATTAAAAAATGTTATCTAAGTCCATTCATTTCTCCAATTCTCTACATACTTCCTTACATATGCCTTGATTTTCAACTTGATAGGGTTGTTGATTGTGTTCCTTATTTGGGAGAGGCACTTGTTGGTGACTTTGCATGGATTAGGATTTTAAATTATTTAATAGACCCTATTTAATACTTAAAATATAAATTTTAAATTATATTTACCCATTCATTTCATTCTTGGGTTGTATCAACATCAAAACATCACTCCTCAGCGCACTGTTACCTATAGTCAACTACAGTTGACTATGTGGAAACATGTAGGACCCTGTAGGTGTAGATTTCATTTGGAATATGTGCCAAATCACTTTGGGATCCTCTGAGTCATTTGGAATCATATTCCATCATCCAATTTTTGTTTTTCCATTCTTAAGTCCTTATCATGGATGATGTAGGAGTTTGCTCTTGGCTGTAAGTGGGTAGTTTCAAAGGAGAAGACACCTGTAAGTGTAGATAGGCTCAAAACTCTGCATATCATCCTATTTAAATGACATTTAGATTATAAATGTTATTTTATAATATATAGGACCATTTAATAATTGAGGCATGGTTTGATATTATAACCTTGGGTGAAGAGATCTCTTTGGAGTTCAAATCCTGTAGATGTCATTATCTGATTTCAGTGGTCAAATGTGCATCTTTGGGCATTTATAGTAAGAAAACCAAATGAATAAATTACTCCCTTAATTTTTTAAAGTTATAATACTATTATATGTCTATAGGATGAATGAATATATATTGGTTATAACCCTTGGTAACCTTTTCATATGATCTCAACAAAATGACTAGGTGTTTTATTTTTGTCTTTTAGAGAAATGGTCCCTGAACACAATCATTTCACCTTTAAAAAAGGTTTCTCATTCCCACATACAAAAATTATGACTTAATAATGTTTTTAATTTTATAAATTAATTACACAAGCCTTATGAAATATTCCAATCATGTCAAAATACTCTAATCAACATTTCTAACTTTTTGCTAGTGTCACCTGTAGGTGGACATTCCAATGTTTAGGCAATGGATGAAACTATAAGAAATATGCATAGTTTGTGAGATTCAATGGGGTTTGGACTATTTAAAAGGATAAAAATAGACTATTATCATTATATATAACTTAATTTATCTAGATATTTTCTCTCAACATGATTAGTCCCCATAAAGCACCTATAGATGCATCTCTATAATGTATGACTGTGTGAGTGACTGAGTTGACTATCACAGTCCCTAATTTTTCAAGTGAATGGATTTGAATTGATATTTAATATTGAAATGATATTTAAAAAATCTCATTAAATTTTCAAAAAATTCCATGATCATTATGAAAACCTTCACATGCCACGTCTGTGGTTGGAAATAGCTAGAGGATTAACTACATACTCTATATGATTGTGTGTCACTCATGATTGCAATTCCATGGAAGGTTGCCTTGGATAATGAGAATGAAGTAAAGGGAAAAAATATAAAATTGGAAACATGGAAATAAACCTATCCTCACCCTATGAAACCACTACCAGGGCATGAAGATTATGAAAATGATGGAAACCTACTTGTAACATAGAATGGTGCTTTCACTTGAAACCTAAGATATTTGGCCTATCAAACCAATTTTAAACATGAAACCAAGCATGGAAAATATGTGAGAGGGATACCTATGTCCTCTATATTCAATCCCATTAGTTTTATTGTATGGACCTATACATATAGGAAGGAAACCTACATGGTATGGGGTTTAACAAGCAGAAAAACATAGTCAAATTTTAAAGGATGATTCATAAATAAAAATTAACTAATAATTTAAATGTTTTTATAAAAATGAAGTGAGCTAATTTTATTATTTCCCCCTAGAATCATTTGGTCTGAAACTTCTTCTATTGGCCATACTAATCATAAACCTGTTGACTGGTTTTGTATGTGTAGAAGGGTGATGAAGGATAAAAATGGGTTTTGACCATTTTTAGTACTTAAAAATAATGTAAATAACTAAGAAGAGTCTAGGGAATTTGATGAGGCTCTATATTTAAGGGCTAGCTCTTTGAATGTGTTTTGAAATGCTTATCACATAAACTAGTGCTTGCTTATGGAGAAAAGAGTTAGAAACTTAAATGAAATGAACCTATTATAAGGGGGTGATACACCAATATGATTTACACATGACCATCATATTCCTATCATAATGAAACAAGGCATACAATGCTAGCTTCCAAATCCTAAAGGATTCTAACATCAATGTTTCAATATAAAGGTGATGTGCATGAAAGAAACACAAGGTAAATAAACTAGAAGGTATAATGCACACTCTAAGGACAATATTACACTTGAAAGGATCCTAAAACACTTGAATAAACTCTAAATGACCTAATATAATAGGAAATATTGCATAAACATGAAAGGATAAGGCAAGCAAGGGCAGAGAATTATCACTAACTCCACCATACATCACTTTGCACACTTAGACAAATGTTTCATGAAATAAAAACTAGTCTTTAACTAATGTTAAAATTCAAAATACAATGTCATTCCAGTAGGTGTTTTCCATACAAGATGTGGTATTATATTATAAAGGCCAAAATGGTAGCTACTTAAGTGGGAAAAGAGAATTCCAAGAGTCATAAGAATACTTCTCATGCTAAGAGGAGGAGTCAAATATGTAGTATAATGAATTAGGAGATAGACCATGCAAGTTATGATAGGAAAAATGGCCCTCCAAGTTGTGAAACTCATGAAATGTGGTGTAATACTCCTCATTCTACACAAAAAAACTACCTTCATAATTTAGCCCTTTTGGAACATCCCACAACTTACTTGGGACAAGTCTCATGATTACACTAAGAGGGAGGGGTTATAGACATGATCCACCATGCATTAGATTCATCCTTAGTCATATAAATTGTTTTGGAAGTGAGCCATCACTACCTATAGCAAAAAAACTCCTCTTTCACTCACACCTAATGCTTGGCCTTAAAATTGGATTTAGTTTTTCATGAAAATATATAAAAGGGGGTGAATTACACTTAGAAAGACCCTATATAGCCTTAGAATGCTCAGGTAAATCTTAAAAATCCATCCACTTTAAGTTCTCACCCTTCTCACTATCTTGCTCATTTTGCTAGTTTTGACTGGCTGAGATGAAGGAGATGGTAGACACACTTAGGATATTTAGATTAAGTCTCAAGCCTTCTCCCAAACTTGGTTTTATCTCTTGAAAGTCCTTAGAACCTAAAAAATACCTTAAAAAGTCAAATAAAGCCAATTTCCATCTTGTCCATACAAGTAGGGAGCAACTCAAGTGTATGGGAAAAGTATTTGGAGACTACCCTACAAGGTTCAAATACTTTCATGTGTATTCCACCTCATATGGATATTCCTACATCTATGCTTTCCCAATTGGGTCTTTATCTTAGGTTTTGTAGGATTTTATGCTCTTTTCACTCTTAAGATTCATTCATAAAGATGTGATGTTAGATTTGAAAAAAAATCCATAAAATCAAAGTTTTGGACCTCTTTACACTTCCCCAAACTCCCTGAACCTCCATGTACAAACCCCAAGAAGATATGAGCTTCCTAAATGGGCTTCTTGAGCTTTATGTGTCATTCTGCATAGGCCTGAGTTGTCCTTGAGCCAAAAATGGATTTCTTGTGAACTTATCTATATAAAAATAGCTCAAATACATCCCATATTACTATATTAACATGATAAATAGTGAGATAATGTTATTCTAAGGTTGAAAATGACATTGACCCCCTGTTTGGGCTTCAGGCCTAAACCATGCCTTGTAGGCTTGTAGGGTTTAATATACCCTATTGACATTCTGACCCTTGTGTATGATCATACATTTTTTTCCACATATGATACATTTTTAAAAACATCCATGAAGTTTTATAACACTCTTTATTCTTTTTCATCATCCCTTTTCTTCAAAATCTACCAATTTACATGTTAGGGGAGTACCCTTTGTTTGAGACAAAATAGAGGGAACTTCCCTTATTTCCCCAAGTAAAATGAGTATTGGATGAGATTATAAAAGTTATCGATATATTATTCACAAAAATTTGGACCTTTATCATATCATTATCCCCCTCAAATTCACCAAAACCTAGAAAGGACTTATGGACTCAGTTAATTGTTTGGAGGGTCTTATCTACAAACTGTGTATTATATTGAATAGGACTTTATATAAATTATTAGTATTATGTGAGGGTATACTAAGGAAAATAAAACATTAAAAAAGGTTTTCTAATTCCATTCATTAATATAATTCTCTACATGCTTCCTCACACATGCCTTATTTTCCAACTTGACAGGGTTGTTGACTATGTTTCCTATTTAAGAGAGGCACATGTAGGTATCTTTGCATGGATTAGGTTTTGAAATAAATGAATAATCCTTATTTAAGCCTTAAAATGAACTTTTGACCCATTAATTACATGTTTTTGTTATATCAACTGTTGGGAGATAAGAACCGGAAGCACACAATTTGATTACCAAACCAAGCAACTTAATATGCGGAAATTAACCAGATTCACCAAGTAACTAGAATTCAGAATAACACATGATATGAGAGACAATACACAACTTGTATTAACACTTTATACAGAAAAGAATACAATAAAGAAGATGCCACTTCTTCTCCACCACCTTACAGAGGTTTCCCACACCTCAAGTGAACAGTAATTCTCCTCCCCAAAGCTCTCCCTCTCACAGGTCCCAATACCCAACTCAAAATACAGAGTTGGTGTTCACCTCCCGTGCTCCACGCACAACACAAGTGCTCCACGCACTCCACAAGTACTCAAGGTACTTCAAGTAGATCTCCCATGAATCTACAACAACCTGCAATTCAACAGACCATACTTATGGAAGGAACTCCCTTGCCTTCCTCTTGCTCTATCCGAGTACACACCTGTACTCCAAGTAGATCATGCCTGATACTGCTCCCTGTTGTGTTGTTGTCTGTATGACCTTGCACACCTGCAAATCAAACAATGGTTCTGCTCCCCTGTGAACCTCGACCTTGCACACACATACACCTGCAGATCAACGATCTTACTTACCATGTAGATCTCCTATATAGGCCATGCAACTGTGACCAAGATCCTACACTCTTGAAGAACCCAGCTGGCTCTCCAATCCAGCACCAACACACTTGGTACTGTGGCACTAGGAGGAACGCACCATTGCTCTACCTCACACACAGAAGGAGCTTATAATTATGCTCTCTTACTCCCTAGCACACTTTTCCAATACAACCATGAGTCTATTATATAGATCTCATCCAAACAATGATTAGACATCTAATTACAATAATTAGATCCGCAGCTATGAGTCTAAAATTAGCACTCATCATGAAAACACTTGGTTCGTTAGCTAACTGCCCGTAAATAGCTCGCAGTCGAACCACACAGGCGACCGACGCTGGTCCCTGTCCGCCTGGAGGTGACCGACGTCGGCCGATATATGACCGACGTCGGTTGCTTCTCTATGCTCTCCCACCGACGTCGGCTGATCAGACCGACCCCAACTTCTTCTGCAACTCAGCAACCTTCAGCAACCTCCTCTCCTATTTGCATCAGTGAAGCTTTTAGCTCCACAATCCTAATAATCTCCCACTTGGAGATAAACAGCTGCACTGTACCTGTACCTGTACTTCGTCTAATCTGTTTCCTGGTTTGTATCCCTCTTCAAGCTCCCACCTGAAGACAACCCACCACACATCCCGTGGTGTACCACCTGTCATCCGAGTACCCTGCCACATCCGAACCTACAACCCCTGTAGTGAAGTCCTGACCCTGCATAGCAACACCTGCTGCCGGTCCCTCTCAGAAAACCTGAGAATCCACTTCCCCGAATTGGCTCCTAACTCTCTGACAGCTCCCACTGCATGGGAATACTCAGGTCTATACCAGACCTCATGTGATTTCAGACAATGTACCTGTCCAGCCCTTAGTGTGCTCCGGTTCTGCATCCCAAACCTCGCTAACACCTGATTCACATCAGCTCCCACTTGAGACAAAATCAACCTGTGATCTCCATGTCTCCCATGTCAAAGAATTCCGCTGCTCCAAACTCCCCCTGACATGCCACTGAACTAATCTTACCCTTAGCTCAGCAAAACCCTGTATGTACACCCCTGCTAGCTAGCATACTATCCACATACAGCAACAGAATGATGTCATGACTCATCATCCCCCTGGTAAGGCAAACCACAGTAGTTACCCTGACACTGACTGAAGCCATGCTCCGTCCTCCACCTGTCAAAAACCTGTACCACTGTCCTGCAGCTCCTCAAGACCATATCCCTGATCTTCCGTCTCACGTATCCGTTCTCTCTATTCTTCTACTAAGGAATCCATTCGTCTCTGTGCTTTTATACCTGCTGGCAACTCTACCAAAACACCCTTGTCTGGTTCTCCTCCAAGGAATCACATCCTCATCCATGCCAAGCTCACACCTGTTTCCTGGATCCTTCCTGCTATACAATCAGCAACAAGTATGAATAAGAGGAACAACGAATTTGAGGGCCTACTTACACCTTCAGTCCTCTGTATGGGTGTTTTAGACTCCTTGACAACATGCTGTCCACCCAAAATTCGTTACAGTGACCGACCTCGGTCACTCCACAGTCTGCATCCGACCGACGTCGGTTCCATGCGTCTGTACCTGACTACCAACCTGCCAGCGCTGGTGTCCCTGCTGCCGACGTCGGTCTCCTAACCGACATCGGTCTTACATACTGCTGACGTTGGTCCCATGACCGACATCGGTCTTACCCTGCCCGACATCGCCGACTTTGGTCTGCACATGACCGACATCGGCACCTGTCTGTTCGACGCCGGTTCCTCCTGACCGACATCGGTGTCTGTGTTCGCCTGTGAGTGATGAATTTTTACCTGCGAGCTTCTTTGAATCAAAACCCATGTCCAAACTGCCCTGCTCAGAAGTATCCAGCCACATCCACTATGTTCTGTCCGCCATCTCCTCCATAAACACCAAGGCTTTCCAGTTCTTAAGCCTGTCAAATATATCTGTCTTCCGCTTAAGAACATGCATCTCCTTCCTGCTCATGTGACCAAGCCTACGAAGCCATGTCTCTGCAACAAAAGAAGAATCAGTAATATAAACAAGTAGATAAAGGATACCTGTTTTCTTACCACCAGCTAATTCAAGTGCATCCGCTGTGAGAGTTCTTGTGCATCTCTCATCACCCAATCTTTCTGAAGAAATTAGCCATATCTCCAAACCTGGGACCTGCATGACCTTCATCAACACCTGTGTGTTGGCCGCCTGCAATTTCAGCTTCACTTCCCCTTTGCCAATTCTTTGGCAAGGCTCACCAGCTCCTCTACCTGGAACTGCGTGGAAAGAGGCAACCGAATCTTTTATCCAAGATTCAACTTTATCCAAGAAACCTGCAAACACATCCTGTGCAACAACACCTGCTACATCTGTATCTTCAGTTTCTTCATGTTGATCTGCTACCAACCAACAATAATATTTTACCTGCTCTTTCTTTCCATAGGACCGTGAGTAACCATCTGTGCTTTTCAACTCCTCCATTCTTAGCTTACTTTGATCTGCTGTTGCTCTACTCCCACTCGATCAAAAACCCCTGAGAGTGCCCTGTAGCCAAACACAAAACTTGCTTCCTCCAACCTTAGCTCTGATACCACTTGTTGGTATCAAGCTCAAGAACCTACAACCAAGGCTCTGATACCACTTGTTGGGAGATAAGAACCGGAAGCACACAATTTGATTACCAAACCAAGCAACTTAATATGCGGAAATTAACCAGATTCACCAAGTAACTAGAATTCAGAATAACACATGATATGAGAGACAATACACAACTTGTATTAACACTTTATACAGAAAAGAATACAATAAAGAAGATGCCACTTCTTCTCCACCACCTTACAGAGGTTTCCCACACCTCAAGTGAACAGTAATTCTCCTCCCCAAAGCTCTCCCTCTCACAGGTCCCAACACCCAACTCAAAATACAGAGTTGGTGTTCACCTCCCGTGCTCCACGCACAACACAAGTGCTCCACGCACTCCACAAGTACTCAAGGTACTTCAAGTAGATCTCCCATGAATCTGCAACAACCTGCAATTCAACAGACCATACTTATGGAAGGAACTCCCTTGCCTTCCTCTTGCTCTATCCGAGTACACACCTGTACTCCAAGTAGATCATGCCTGATACTGCTCCCTGTTGTGTTGCTGTCTGTATGACCTTGCACACCTGCAAATCAAACAATGGTTCTGCTCCCCTGTGAACCTCGACCTTGCACACACATACACCTGCAGATCAACGATCTTACTTACCATGTAGATCTCCTATATAGGCCATGCAACTGTGACCAAGATCCTACACTCTTGAAGAACCCAGCTGGCTCTCCAATCCAGCACCAACACACCTGGTACTGTGGCACTAGGAGGAATGCACCATTGCTCTACCTCACACACAGAAGGAGCTTATAATTATGCTCTCTTACTCCCTAGCACACTTTTCCAATACAACCATGAGTCTATTATATAGATCTCATCCAAACAATGATTAGACATCTAATTACAATAATTAGATCCGCAGCTATGAGTCTAAAATTAGCACTCATCATGCAAACACTTGGTTCGTTAGCTAACTGCCCATAAATAGCTCGCAGTCGAACCACACAGGCGACCGACGCCGGTCCCTGTCCGCCTGGAGGTGACCGACGTCGGCCGATATATGACCGACGTCGGTTGCTTCTCTATGCTCTCCCGCCGACGTCGGCTGATCAGACCGACCCCAACTTCTTCTGCAACTCAGCAACCTTCAGCAACCTCCTCTCCTATTTGCATCAGTGAAGCTTTTAGCTCCACAATCCTAACATCAACTTCATATATCACTCCTCAACCTACTGTTACCTACAATCAACTACATTTGACTATGTTGGAACATGTAGGATCCTGTAGGTGTAGATTTCATTTGGAATATGTGCCACATCACTTTGGGATCCTCTGAGTCATTTGGAATCATATTCCATAAACCAATGTTTCTATTTCCATGCTTAAGTCCTTATCATGGATGATGTAGGAGTTTGCCCTTAGTTGGAGGTGAGTAGTTTCAAAGGAAAAGGCACCTATAGGTGTAAATCAACTCAAAACTTTGCATATCATCCTATTTAAATGACACTTAGATCATAAATGTTATTTTGAACTATATAGGACCATTAAATCATTGAGGTATCATTCAATATTTCAACCTTAGGTGAAGAGATCTCTTTGGAGTTCAAATCTTGTAGATGTCACTATTTGATTTCAATGGTCAAAGGTGCATCTTTGGGCATTTCTAGTAAGAAAACCAAATGGCTAAATTACTACCTTATTTTTTCAAGTTGGAATCATATTATAGGGATATAGGATGAGTGAATATAGATTGGTCAGAACCCTTGGTAACCTTGTCATATGATCTTAACAAAATGGCTAGGTGCTCTATTTTTGTCTTTTAGATAAATGGTCCTTGAACACAATCATTTCACCTTTAAACAAGGTTTCTTATTGCCACTTGACAACCTTATCACTTAAGCATTTTTTTCATGATATAAATCAATTAAAAAATCTTTCAAAAATATTATAAGCATTTCAAAATCTTCTAATCAACATTTCCAACTTTTTGCTAGTGCCACCTGTAGGTGGACATTCCAATGTGCAGGCAATGGATGAAACTATAAGTAATGTGCATAGTTTTTGAGATTAAATAGGGTTTGGAATATTTAAAAGGATAAAAATATAATATTATAATTATATATAAAACTATTCAGCTTAGATACTCTCTCTCAACGTGATTAGTCCCCATGAGGCACCTATAGATGCATCTCTATATTGTCTAATTGTGTGAGTGACTAAGTTGACTATCACAGTCCCTATTTTTTCAAGTGATGGGATTTCACTTTATTGTTATTATTGAAAGGATATGTCAAAAATCTCATTAAATATTAAAAAAAATCCATGATCATTATGAAAACCTTCACACACCATGATTGTGGTTAGAAATAGACAGAGGATTGACTGCGTACTCCATATGACTATGTGTCACTCATGATTACATCTCTATGGAAGGTTGCCTTGGAGACTGAGATTGAATTTAAAGGGGACTAAGATAAAATTATAAACATGTAAATAGACCTATTGTCATGCTCTTAAACCACTACCAAGGCATGAAGATTCTGAAAATGATGGAAACTTGCCTATAACATGAAATGGTACTTTCACTTACAACTTGAGATAATTAGCCTATAAAAACACTTTAAAACATGAAAAAAATCATGGGAAACATGTGAGAGGTATTCCTATGTCCTCTTAATTCAATCTCATTATTTTTATTATATGGACCTGTCCATACGAGAAGGAAACATACAGGGTATGGGGTTTAACAAGAAAAAAAACATAGTCAACGTGTAAAGGATGATTAATAAAACACAAATGAAAAATCCTTGAAATATTATTATGAAAAATCACCCCATATAATCATTTTATCTAGAACTTATTTTTCTAGTTGTACTAAGCATAAACCTATTGACTGGTTCTGTATGTCTAGAAGGGTGATGCAATAGAAGAATGATTTTTGACATTTTTAGCACTTATAAATAATTAAAATAATTTATGTGAGTCTAGGGAAGTTAAAGAGTCATAAAATAGGGTTTTCACATGTGTCACACTCTCCCATAGGCTGTACAAGTGCCAAACTCCTTTTTTAGTTTTTTTTCTTGATTTTTAGTTAGAGAATCTATAAGTTTTAGATGTAATGGAATTCATAATAGGGAATATAACAAATTGGATGTTGGGAAGATAACTAGGAGACTTTGACACCTTGAAAACCATGCCACTTTCATAAATGACCCCAAAATGACCTTTAAATGACTCAAGTTGACATAAGACTTAATTAGATCATGACCAAGGCTACAAACATAATATATGACATAAAATACACCCTATAACATCATATTAGACCCATATATAAGTTTTTAAATATAATGGGGTTGAACCATTTTTACTTGTGGTTAAAATTGTCAAAAATATCCACAAATCATTCACTTTTGTTTAGTAAGCTTCAATAACCCTCATACCCTCATTATGTCTCATGGAGACCTAATACAAATAGGACTATCTTGAAACATGTCTTCAAAATCCTCTTATTTATCAATTTAGGTTTTATATTTGACTTAGTTTCAGTATATTCCTTCTTCTTCAACCTTAAAAACACCATCATGCATACTTCAACCATGATCTTCACAAACTTATCCATCACTGCAAACAAGATGAACATTGTCCTTATCATACTTCAAGATACTTAAGATCACTTGGTTATCAAGCCTCCTCAAAATTTGTGGCTCTAATACTAGGTTTTGGAAGTAGCTACTAAGAGGGGGGTGAATCGGTAGATAATAATGTACATTCAATTCTAAAACCATCCCATGAAGCATACATTCACATAAGATCAAATAGTGCATAGAGAAACAACCAAATAAGCACAACACAAGAGAACACAAGAGATTATGTGGGAAAATATCTTAGGGGTTAAAACACACTAAACCATACACATATAATACAATATTATAATGACAATATTCAATTTAGACTAGCACCAATTGATTAAGGAGCACCCACCCCTTAATTTATTCAAGCACCCACTTGACTTTTAGATAGTACCAACTAGTTAGGAGGCTAAAATAACCTTGATGATCAAGCACCAAATAAATCACCTAAAAAATTATCTCTACCTCTGATCTGATATCTAACACACTTGATGATATACTTCTCTTATTTTCACTCTTCACCCTTCAACGTCTCTCAAATAGCCTCTAGGGCTCAGTCACTCAATATGCCTTTTTTAGGCTCATTTGGTCTAATGACCTATGTGTTCACTTGCATCAAATTGATTAGATAATAAAAAATTATCCTCTCACCCTCTTATGGTCCTAAATTACCTATTCCTTCTCTTTCAAAGTTTTTCTCCTTCACTTAAGCCCATTTCCTCTCAACAAGTCCAAATAGGCCTATTAAGCCTTGCCTTTATACCTCACTCTTCATATAACCCATATTATTCAAAAAAGATACTTATCACACTTGTTTTAAAACTTTAATGGTTCCAAACACATGTTACTTGTGTGAGACAATCCACTTCATAGGTCAACCATTGTCCTTAAGACCCAAATCCTCCATTAGGCCTAG
The DNA here is from genome assembly GCA_037957365.1 of Torreya grandis. Taxonomy (NCBI): domain Eukaryota; kingdom Viridiplantae; phylum Streptophyta; class Pinopsida; order Cupressales; family Taxaceae; genus Torreya; species Torreya grandis. Next base: position 9,237,147 of record JARHVA010000006.1, read on the forward strand.
TAAGACCTAAAACAAATAGGATTTCACACCCACACGTTATAATTGTGACCTCCTAGACCACATTAAAACTTTAGTAATAGATTAAACACAAAAAATACTTACAATATAACCTTAATCAATACTAAATATGTCCATTACACCTGGAACTCCAACTCACTACTTGAATCAAGCCATTAGCCTACTCACCATTAGGCCTAGAAACACAAAAAAAATTGTCATATAGAACTGAAGCATTAAAAAAATAATAAAATAAAACACTCAAAAAATTGCATAAGTATATCATACATGACCTTATAAAAAAATCCATGTCCATTGAACATCTTAAATCAAGCTCTAAGACCACAAAATTACCTATACAACAAGACCACTCAAACTGCCTGTAGTCTCCAAAATTATAGTCATGAATGAGTTCATGTTTATAACTTATAAGGGTGATTAAAATACATATAATTCACATGGATAGTTAATTATAGTATTCTATATCAACCTATAATATTTATTTATCTTGTTATAGGAACATTCATTGGTCTAACAGACCAACTCCTTAGACTACTTTCACACTGTGCATACACATTTATACAAGCTCTTTTGGGTTTCTCATCTCAACACATAAAATAAATATTAATCTTCAAAAAAGATTAAATATATAAAATACGTCTTGAAAAACATTTGAATATTCATTATATGCTTTACCATTTATCAAAAGGGTTCAAACACATCACTTTCCCTATCACACTTGCAACAATCAATTTGGCTCAAAACATAGTCATGTTAAACATGACTTATCACACTTGAGGAAACACTCACAAGATATTATAATGCATGTAAAATTTAATAATACCTTATTAAATCATATTTCAACACAAAATTCATATGATTCAATGACAACTTGCTCCTATAGATTATTCTCACTGTCTTTGGTCTGACTATCTTGTCTTCCACAGACAAGTCACTTTGTGAGCACCTTATAGATAGTGTATAGGTATAAAAAACAATTAAAAATTAAGGTAATAGGAGGAATATATATTAAAATAATACCCCAAACCATTTTATTCATCCCTACTCACCTGAAACTCTTTTGTAAACACTTATTCACTCTAATTAGCTTAATTTAACTATTCTCACTATCTATAGATTAGTGATAGTTCAACTTGATTGAAAAAAATGATTAACATAGTGAATATTTATTCACAAAACAACTCCATAAACATCAATAATGAGTCTTTTCCATCAATCTCTATTAACTTTCATGTGTTGACCTGGTCAACTCTTCCTGTAACATCAAATTCTTTATAAATAAGCACTTTTCTATACCTTCTACTCACTGCCCTGATAAGAAAAAACACTTAGGAATACTTGGAGGAGTCATCTACATGATCCAATCAAAAAAATTGATCAAAAAATCCATTATGGGACCTATCCAATAAGTTTCTTACAATCGGGTCATTATAAGGGTGTGTAGGAGGGTTTTGACCAATTTACATTCTTAACAAATGTTCATAAAGGTCTATATCTAAAAACACTAAATAATTATTTTAAATACTTATTATAAACATTTTAAACCTCTCAAAAAAGGCTTATGTCACCATGAAAACTCTACACATGCCAATGAGCATCACAAACTTCTTGGGTAGACAACTTGCCATTATAACACACCTAAAAGACTTAGATCCATTTTTCTCATTTTATCTTTAGAACTAGGACCTATAACTTGGTCAACATATTTGAATAAAATCCTCAAACCTATGGAAAATCTCCAATGATCTCATACACCTTAGAATCTACACTTGATTCATTAACAAGCCTCAAAATGTCTTTTAGACCATTAGGCCTAGAACTACAGACCATACCTTGAACAAAAAACCTCCTTAAAGCCTCTTAAATCACCTCAAAAATATGACATACACCTACATGCCATAATCTAGAACTCCCAATCTTCTAATCTTAGCCTCAACCTACTTACTTAACACACTAGGCTACCAAGCCTATACCACCATACAAGGTCTCTCATGCCAGAACTAGATTTCTCAAAGCCTTCTTATCACTTCATAATAGCAAACTTAATCAATAAAAATACCACTTTGTCATTACATTTGACATCAATGACAAAACTTTCCAAGAAGGATGAATATAATGATGATGAGGGAGCTATAGATGATTCTGGGGGAGAGGTTGAGGATCATGATGTGGAAAAAGAAGAAGAAAATAATTTTGATGATGAAAATGATGAAGTGCATGCATGTGATTATGATGAAGAATAAATAAAGCACAATAATTATGATGAATAAGAAACAAATGGTGTAGAAAGATAGGTATAGGATCTTGAAGAGGAGGAAGAAGGATTGGATGATAAGGGTTTAAATAATTTAGCTCCAAAGAAATCAAAGTCAATTTTTTAATTTCATGGATTCATTCAAAATAAGAAGGTCATTGTGTCCATAAACCCTACTAGAAAGTATAACTTCATCAACATGGATGTTGCCCAACATCTATAGGGTCAAGCAAAGAATATCAAAGAGGCTTAAGTAGATGATAAAAATATTTTAATTTTTAAAGATTTGAAGCTCACTATGGATAAATATGTTTTGCATTCAGATTTTTATGCTTTGGGTATGGATGGTGTGGATATGGTTCTTAGATATCCATGTTTATAAACTTTAGGAACAACTAATATTAATGGTTAGAATAATTTCATAAGTTTTGGTATAGGAAAAAGAAGGTGACTTTACATAATATCATTTGTGGAAAGGCACACATAATAATCAAGGTAGAGCATGAGGATGCTATTGAAGCAGATGATGAAGAGCATGAGGAAGATTCAGATGATGACATAGATGAATAAATAATACAAGAAAGAAATAACATTTTATCTACTCAAAAGAGACAAAGGAACCACCAAAGGAAGAGGTGGAAGAGGTAGAAGAAAAGGTGGATAATCCACACTTATAATAATTAGAAAGAATGTAGATAAACTCAACACAGTAGATATTGGTGAGACAATATGCCCAAATATTCAATATATGTAGAAATAGAATAATTAACCTTAAGGTAGGGGAACACTATACAATACTCCTTTAATAAGGAATAACTCCACATTCCACTTCAAGGGGGACACCTCTAATATACTTCTACCAAACATAATACTCAAGACTTACATCATTGATTCATAATGATATTCACCTCCTTTATATATACCTATGTATAACTAAAAATGAAGAATGGGTAACCTCCTAATCCCAATGTAGGCTGACTATTAACCAATACACTAATTTTATAAGTTATTCATTTATCACAATATATTAGACCCATATAACTAAGGGGGATGTGTGCCATATGTCAGCATCTCCATCAATCCATATATATATATATATATTAATATATTATATCCTTAGTTACATAGCATGAGACCATGATACACACACACACACACACGCACACACACACACACACACACACACACACACACACACACACACACACACACACACACACACACACACACACACACACACACACACACACCTAGTTGGGTAATTCCACACACCATTGACATGTTAGGTGGATGGGTTGACCCTAAAAAAATATATATATTTTAAAAGGTATCTATTTTTAGGATATGGTCACTATCAATAGACACAAGTTAATATAGGCTAGTGATACTAACCCAAGAATGTTTTTAGTGGTGAATATATTAGTTCACGAATATTCCATTTTTTAAAGTTAATATTTGGAAATTTTGTGGGGTAGCTAACAATGTGAGATCGCCCAAATTTTAGGGCATAATTTAAATTTAGGGGTCACCTCAGCTACATTTTAAAATAAATTTACCCTATATATGTATGTCATTAACACCAAGAAATCCAATCTAGGGGCATTTTCCACTATATATAAGATATTAAACTTTATACCTTGAAGTATACTCCTAAGTGCCAGATGACAAGAAGAAGGCACCATGTGATAATAGGTAGGTGTTGGGTGACTACACCCTGAACTAGGTACTGAATTATCGTAATCAAATGACAAATTACATTAAGAATTATTGAATGACAAATCAACCACTTAATAACAATAAAACTAATAGATGACTACATAGGTGTCAAATTAAGGCCAAGTTACCTAACATCTTTATTTCCAGATGACAACACTATTTTTGCTTGATAGTTTTACTAATGCCTGATAACATAGTTATCACTTAATAGTCATGCCACTATTCAAAATCACTAATATCATTTAATAGTTGTGTTACGAAATGATAATATAACTATCATTTGGAAGCTACACTACCATTCAACATAATACTACCAAATAGAAGATGTGCTAGTGCTCAATAACACTGCTACCATTCAATGGTTGTGTTAGCAGATGACATCACAACTATCATTAAAATGTCATGTTATTTTTTGATAGCCTAGATGCCACATGATAACCACACTAGATCAAGTAGGTAGCTATCTGTAGCATGTATATGAATGATTGAATGGTGTAGTTTGATGACTATATCCTGTAGTCAATCCTCATAATTCTCGTACACTATTATATACTTTACAACCAAATTTACCACCATTATGAAACTAATTCACCTAATGAACACCAATTTTTTTTAAATATAGGCCACTATATTTTTCATTTACTAACCCAGTCCTACGTTATTGACATATGCACATGAGGTCTAAATTTAACATCTAGGAAATTCTATGCATGATAGTATGCATGTTTAAAATAGACAATGAGATTCCTATAGGTGTGTAATAACATAACATAAGACCAAGTCATAAGGTATCATTTAGGTGTGAGATAATGTCAGGTTAGGACCTTTTTGTGTGTGCAAGTCATGTGTGGTAATGTATCTCAATCTTGTCTTTTCAAGTACTTAATAGTAGATTTTTTTTAGGTTAAAGGTGGGGATTTTTTTGAACTAGTGTCCTTAGACCCTAAGGAGAAGTAAAAAAGATAAAAGAAACAATAGGCTAACCAAGCCTATAAATGAAAACATGAAAAACCCTATCCAAAAACATCTAAAACACAACCTAGAAATAGCCACAAAATAACTAAACAATTAATCTAAATACAAACTACCAGACACATCCTCCCAATAGGTCTTCATCTTCTTGAGGTTCATATCAATCTACAACAAATTTTCATGATTAATGACATATTGGGACCCACTACTCTAACCCTTCTTTCCCTTTCCTTTGATTATAAAATTGGGCTCAAACAACTCTCTTAGGTGAGCCCATTGATTTTCAAATTTCTATACTCCATACATTGTAGATTTACTGCAATTAACTAAAAAGATAATCTTATAAAAAATATTTTCATTAAGTTGTTCTAACAACTCCACTCTAAAAGCTAGACCCTAAACTTGGTTGTCTTCTTCCCTAGCTACCAAGGTTTGGTTCATCCTTGCATTTTTCTATTGTATCACATTAACCTTGCCCTTTAAATAAGTGATCTCATGCATAAACCGCCTCATAATAGCTTTTTATATGTCAAGTTATTCCAAAATTTTGTCTGATCTCTCCTTACCTTTGATCAAAGTAACTGAGTTATTGAAAGAAACATTTTTATCCTTCTAGTTCAGGGAATTCTCCCCTTTATCTCATTAGGTAACCATAAGATCCCTAATCTTGTTCTCCTTATCTTTTGCATTCAGTTCTAGTTTAGGTTTTCTTTTATGATCCACTTCCTTCTGGTACTCTCCCATCTCCTCATTTTCCTTTTCCACATCAATGATAGTCTCCAGTCCCCTATTGTTATGTAAATACTGAGGACCCTTGTTCCCCTATTTCCCTTGGATGGGATTTGTATAGTTTGAAGCACTTTGAAGTCTTTTCTTAATATTATCCTGATCTTTTTTGTTCTTTTCAACTTCCTTCACACTAACATTTTCAACTAAATTTTTATTGTTCCCTGAGACCTTGCTCAGTCTCCCTAAATGCTTTATCCACACTTTTTAAATCTTTTTAATATCCACAAGCCCCTCCTCATACTTTTCCTTCTGGGCTTGTGGAATATCAGGCATGATTTGATTCATGCTTTTGAATTATTTGAAAATACAGTATATTACTCCCTCATGTATAGGAGTGGAGTAATTTTTATGCTTAAATTTTAGAATTGACCCCTCCATAGATTTTAAGATAAAGAAAGGGAGACTAAAAGGAAAACCATGCCTAAAATAGTTTAACATTTTAAACATAGACCATTTCAAAACATTGTACCTACCTTCTAAAGTAACATACAACATTAAATGGAATGTAAGCTCTGTAAATGGTCTGGGTAAGGATTCCTTGTTGAAATCATTGTGCAATTATTCCAATTGCTCACCTTCCTATAGAAAATCCTCTTTGTCAAAGTTTGAAATATCTTAGTGTATAATAGCTCTTCATCTCCTTAATCAATAGTCCAATCACATGGGAAATGATACTTCTTAATATCTAAAGTTACTACATTAATGGTCACTGATCTATCCTCCCAAATTTTTGCAAACAAGATATAGAAATGTCTATCAAAACCTTCTCTCCTTTACATAAAAACCCACAAAGCCACAAACCTGCAAGCTAATCATACTCTTTCATTTTTCCTAAATTACAACTATAGTTTTGATTCAATTCTAATTGATAAACCCATTTTGTTTCTCTCACCAACACTCCAAATAACTCTACTATCAAAATTCACCCGAATAAAATAGAATAAACTACAATTGCAAGTTGTGTTTTGGTCGTCTAAGATTTGTTTAGGAGCATCTATAAGCTTCTCCTTCAAACCCCTAAAATTCTCATCAAAATACATAAGTCCCTGACTCACTTTAGAACCAACCAAGACTCCTCTAAGAATTTGAGGATTCACCCATGTGAACAAAAATAATAACATTATTATTTCCTTCATTATTAAACTTTAAAAGTAACTCCCTAGGGAGATCCTCATGACCAATCCAATATTTAAAACTTGTAGTAGGATTTTGAGCACACTATGAATCAAACAAGCTAATTCAAACTCAAAACACAACCTATTAGGAAGGATTCATGAAACAAATGAGAATGATGTGAGACTTACCAAATTCTTTGATTTATATAACCTCCTTCTAGGATTTGCAATGATAAAGTGATTAAATATGGACTCAGATTAGTGGCATGGATGCTTGATGCCAAAATGTAGATGAAATTTGAGCTCTATAGGGATTTAACAATGCAAACTTCAAACTCAAATATCAACTTCTAGGTAAGATGATAAAGCCATTAGAATCAAAATGTCATTAGATGAATGCAAAATTCAATCTTACATTTAAATCCTAAATCCTAAGTGCTTCACATCATGATTAAACAAAATAAAAAAGACAAGAGGATTGGGATGAATTCACCTTAGACTCAGACTGACATGGATACTTGATTGAGGATTGATTTTGGCATGCAGATGTTATGAAAATTCCAATTAGTTGATTGCTAAATGGACATGGATTTGATATAAAGATTCAAGTTGGTTTGAGGGTGGATGGAGATCTTGTTTAAAAAATCAAATGGAGGGAATTTTAGAGGAATTAAAAATTACTTATAAGTCTCTAATTTAGAGACTTCTAGAGTCTTAGAGGTACTTTTCTAGTTCTAGAGGCTTCTCAATTAGTCTAAGAATGATGAAGGATTAAGTGGGGGTTAGATAGGGATTAGGATAGGAATAGGGAAATAGGGGTGTAGGAAACGCTAGGGTATAGCTTAGTACGTGATTAGGTGGGGTTATAGTAATTTTAAATTCTCATATAATGAATAACTAGGACTAAATTAAGATAACATGGATTAGGATAGGATTAATGAAGGAATAGGATGAATAAAGATAGTGAATGTAGGATAATAGAAGGGGGATATTAAATATATGGCTAGGATTAGGATAAATTAGTGGGATGAATTAAAATAAATGGGATTAATGGAATTAGTGACTATTGGTTGATAATAATAAAATGAACAATTTTAGGTGTATACAACACCCATATTGTTGACTCCCTTATTTGTGAACTAGTCAAAAATCCCACTTTCTTCCCTATGTATGATGAATGCTCACCTACTAGAATGAGTTCAAAATGACTTTAGCTTCATCTATAACATGCTTGATGGACTAGCTAATGGAATTTTTTCTAGACAAATAATTTATAATATTTAGAGAGTCTCCCTCCACTATTAAGTTTTGAACATTTATTTATTTCACCAATTTGATCCCCCATAATGCAGTCAGAGCTTCTGCCCAATGGTTTGGCCTCACCCCTATGTCTCTCACATAAGTCAAAATCAAATTGCCCTCATGATATCTGATAATTCCACCTCCTCTTATTACCCTAGGGTTACCTTTCGAAGCTCCATCAAAATTGAGTTTCATCCATCCCTTGAAAGGAGGTTTCCACTTTGTTCTTTTCCTAATTTCATTATTAGTATTTGGTTTCCCTAACTCTGAAGAGTCTATTTGCCAATTAAAGGCTGGTATTTTTTCAAAGGAAAGAAGATTTATTCCTTTTTTAATTTGAATAGCCTTGTAATTTTCTTTGATGAGATTAAAGATTCTTTCTGAGATTACTTTTCTATTCTAACTTTTTCCCTAAAAATTCTATTATTTCATTCCCCCTAAATCCCCCATATTATGTGATTCAGAGTCAAGTTAAATAACTTCTTGACATATACATTTTGGAATGGGCATATTCAAGACTACCAAATTTCCATTAGGGAGCATACTTGAATCCATAAAATATTAAATTTTTCATTGAAATAACTCCAAATTCTTTAAGTGAAGGAGCAAATGACCAATAGATGAAATATTGATTCATTTTCCTCTTCACAAAATATACATCTATTGATAATAATGTAGCCTCTTTTCATAAGATTATCAACTATTAGGATTTTATTTTAAATTGATACCCATAAGAAAAAACTTATTTTAGCAGTAGGACATTTATCCCACACACCTTCCCAGCTTACCATAACTTCTTGTTCCTGAGAAATGAAATTATACCCCGATTTTAATTTATACTGGACATCAAATGAGTCAATCCAAACCAGTTGACCTTTTTTTTCCACCCATAGGATGTGGAAATTCCACAACAAATTATTCAATTTTGTTATCTTCAAAATGTCTTCTTGATTTAGGTTATCCAGGCTTAGACTTTTCTAGCTTTTAACTCCCTCCATCTCTTCCCAGTAATCATCAACCTTGTTTCCATATTTTTGTCTCATATTCTCCTAAAGATGTATACCTATATCCCTCTGGTATAGTGTCAAATTTGAGCTCCATTTGTCTTTCCAAAAGTCAATACTTCTTTCATTTCTTATTTTCCAATTAGAATCTACATTAATCAACTCCTTGTTGGTAGTTAAGAAGTTCCAAATGTGTGATCCCCTCATAAATTGGTCCTCGGCCATAATGGAAATTGGATCTCTCCCTTACAAATATTTAAAATAAATTATCTTACCCCAAGTTAATTTCATTGAGATGAATCTCCAAACAAACTTAGAGATGAGGGATTTGTTAGTCAACTACATATTTCTAATACCAATTCCACCATACCTTTTTTTGGCATAAAATTTACTCCACACCACGAGGTGAAGTTTGTTTTTTTATTCCATCCTAGCACAAAATAAATTTATTTGAATCCTAATAAGTTTATCTTCCACTCCTTTAGGCAAGTTGAACAATGATAGAATGTTCACTGGTAGACTTCATAAAACACTCTTAATCAACACTACCTTGCCAATCTAAGAAAGAAGCTTGTCTTTCCAACCCATGGGCTTCTTTTAGAATATCTCTATCAAAGGATTCTGAGATATCACTGAAGCTAATTTCTAAAGGGAGGCATTCTCAGGTAAGAGGAAGGGAGTTCCTTGATTTGACAACCCAAAAGAGAAACTATCCTAGCTTGTATAGCTACCAAAGTATTAAAGAAGTAGATCAAACTCTTTTAAAATTTATTTTCTAATTAGACACCTTTTCATACATCACCAATTTTTTTTTAATAGTTATATCTTCCTACATCAAAGCTTCAATGGAACAAATAGTATCATCCGCAAACTACTTATGAGTCACCGGATCAAAAACCCTACTTGGTTTGAAGCCTTTCAATTGTGTGACAACCAAAGCCTTGAATATGTATCTGATCAATGATTTTACCATGATGATGAACATGAAAGGTGACAAGGGGTATCCCTATCAAAATCCTTTCATGCTCTTAAGGAATCCTTGGGCCACTCCATTAACTAACATAGAAAACATGCAAGTGGTTATACATGCTCTAATAAGTTTCTTAAACTTATCATTGAAACCAAATTTCACCATAACTCTATCCAAGAAACTCTAGTCTAGTCTATCATATGCCTTGGCCATATCCAATTTAAGGACCATAGCTTCCCTTTGACTTTTTTCCATAGGGTGGATGGATTCATTAACCACAATCACTCCATCCTGGATTTGTCTACTCGGTACAAAACCTCCATGCTGAGACTGGATAATTTTTTCCATGCTTAATTTCATCCTCATAGCTATAAGCTTGGTAATGATATTGTAAAAAGAATTTCACAAGCCAATAGGCTGAAAATCTAAAAAAATTACAACCCCTTCCTTCTTAGGTATAAACATTAAAAAATTATGGTTGAACTATTTAAACAGTTGATTCTAAGAATTCATTTACTACTGCAACCGTGTCATCTCCAATTATGTCCTAAAAAATTATAAATAAATTTATTGGTATTCTATCTGGTCTTGGAGCCTTATTCAGATTCATCTTAGAAATCAAAAATCTTAGATCCTCATTTGTGGTAATAACCGTAAGCATATCATTATCCTCTTGATTAATCAATTCAAGAATCTCATATAAAAAGTCTTGTTCAAAACCAATATTCTTCTTGAAATCATTTTGGTACAAATTATGATAAAAAAGAACACTTGTATGATTAATCTCATCAGCATTAGAGGACAAGTGACCCTCATTATTGATTATCTCCTTGATGGCATTATGTTTATTGTGATTTAACATAGACAAATGAAAAAACCATGTGTTTTTTTCACCCTCCTTAATCCAAATGTTTCTAGATTTATGCCTCCATAAAGTTTATTCCTTAGCAGCAATAGTATGATAATTATGTAATAACTGATTTTCTCTATTCTAAATCTCTAATTCATATCCTTTCTCCTCAATTTCCTTTTCTATCATCAAAATATTATCTTTAAGGGCCCTTTTTTGCAAATGAACATTTCCAAACACCTATTTATTTCATTGTTTGATCTTAATTTTTATCTTTTTAAAATTGTCATCAAGATTGAACATAGCTGAATCATTGCCATTCTTTGTCTACCACTCCAAAATTTTATCCTAGATGTCAGGGTGCGTGAATTGTATATGCTCCATATGGAAAGGATACCTATTTTCTTTAACCTTCTGATCTAAGATATTCAATTCCAATGGAGAATGATTTGAACCAATTTTTGTCAATGTTTCAAGAGACAAATCTTTATGTTGAAACCACTCTAAAGAGATAAAGACTTTATCTAATATGCATTAGATAATATTTTCACTGAACCTCTAATTTGTTCATGTATATTTAGAGCCCCTAAGTTATAAATCCATCAAACCTATATCAATAAGCAAAGAAAAATCATCCATACTATCCATAGACACCAGATTTCCTCGTTTTTATCTCCTAGATGAAGAGGAGAGTTAAAGTCTCCCGCCAGAATCCAAGGGATATGTTTGCAATTACTACTAAAATATATGATATCCTCCCATAATTTTCTATGCACAACCCTTGTGTTAGGAGTGTAAACATTAGAAAATATCCACTTTTTTCTCAATACAATTAGTAAATAGAACTGGTACATGATGTTGAGTCTTGAGAATGGGTTCACCCATTAAAATTTTTGGATCCCAAAAAGTAATCAAACCTCTTGAGGCTCCTAAAACACTAATACAAACTGCTTTAGCTTCACTTTAATATAATTTTTTGTGGTTTAATAAATAGTTTTCCTCTATCTTTGATTCTTGGATGGCCAAAACTGTAGCTTTATTAGTCTTTCTAAATTCCCTAAAAACTTTTTGCTTACCTATACTATGCATCCCTATGATATTCTAATTAAGAATAAACATAATTAATAGTTGGGAAAAGAGAAAACCCCTTTAAAAGGGAGTTTTTTTTAAAAAAAATCCGTCTACTATGTTTTCTTGAGTAAATTTAATAATTTTTTTCCTTTTAGATGATTTTCCTAATTTGGGTAGAGTTTTGAAAGTTGGGCACTTAACACCTTTTCTAGTAACCATTGATGACACAAATTTTGCCTTTGTATTATATTTAGGCATAACAATTTCTTGTTATATATCGATATTTTCCTTGCTGTTTGAAGCTAATGTAGAATCATTATTATATGACAATCCTTCTAAGTCTATCCCTATCTCAACCGACTCTTTTACTTCTATCTCTTGCTCTAAAATTTAAAGTTTGTTCTAGATCTAAATATTTGCAGTCTGAGGTCCTTACATTTCCATAGTATTTATTTGATGTAAGACTTCATCCTTCTCCAAATCTACCTCTTTCTTGTCTACCTATTTCAATATTTCTATCAAAGATAATTGTTTAATTTTTTTTATTTTACTCCTTTATCTATCAATGTTGTATTTCCCATATTTGGTGTATGTTTAGATTCTAAGGCATCCTTTTTGATCCCTTCTAAATCTGCCTCATCTCCTTACTTCTATTGTGAAATAGAGCTAGCTACATCTAAATTAGGGTGGGTTACTAGACCCAAGATTAAGGCCTGAGGCTTAGTATATTTTTCAAATGAGACTCTTCCTTTTCTTTGCCACGTTGCTGTGTTGGGGCCCATAATACACACCTTTGATGAATGCTCTAGTTTGTGACATTTATCACACGTCATGGTAGATTTTTCAAACTCTATTTTTTGCATTCTTACTTTAGAAGGAGTGTGTAACATGATTGATTTATGTAGTTCTTAGTTAATAATTGTGTTTATGTAAAACCTGGCATGGACAAGTCTAGATCTTGCCTTGGTCCTAAAATCTAGAACTATGAGGTACCCAAAATATTTAGCTATACTTGAAAATAGATCCTCCTTCTAGAACTCAATTAGGAGTCCTAGTAATCTAACCCAGATAGACATTTTGTTAATATTCTCCTTATCAAGTTTGAACCCTAGTTGCCATTTCTTGAGAAAAAGATCAAATTTTCCAAAGAACCACAGAACCCCTGCAAGGATATTGACACTATATTCAAGGTTATTGAATCTAATCATGAAGAATCCATTAACCATCACTAGGATCTCCATATGTCCTTTTGTGCACCATTTTTCTTTTGCCTAGGCTCTGAAAGTGTTTATGTTTGGCCTGGCTCCCATGAACTTTCCAACTAAAGCTTGTTCCAACCTTGATGAAGCACGATTGATGAGAGAGGGAGTGATATCAACATGTATACTTTTTCCACCTTTAATGGTCTCTAGATATTCAACTGGTTTAATCTCCTTCTTGCCCATCAACCCAATCAATCTTTCACACCAAGAAGACTTACCTGGCATCTACTTGATGTTAGCAATGTTAAAACTGTTGCTACTCCTAGGAGAGATTCTTTCTATTGGTACTTTCCCTAACATAGCTTGAAACCTACTGGCCCACATGATCTCCTCTTCACCATCACCATCTCCTTTCTCCCTTTTTGAGGATGAATTTGAAAACATTGTTTCCCGATCATTGTGAACACTGTTCTCTTACCCTATGTTACTTCCACTCACTGTCACCATGCTATTTCACCCAACTCAACTTAGTTTCTTGACAATTCCTACATAAAATTTCTTTAATAGTAGATTTTAGTATCTAAAAGGTTATACAATTTGAAAAAATGTTCTATTATAAATATGTTATTTTTTATGTCTTGCTTCTTCTCAGAGCTTAAACTATTTATAGTCCCATTTGATTATCCTCATGTCATCATTGTCAACTCATTTTATAATAATTTCATCCCCTATAACACATGAATGGGTATACCCTACATATCTCTAGGGGATCTTCTTATTATTTTCAATGACCCTTTCATGATTATAATATCTTTGATCCATGGTCATAAATACATGTGTATTCATTGTTAATTGAGGAACCTTCAAGGCCAACCTATTTTCAATGGTGAATCACCTAATAAACAATAAACATTGAATAATTCTCCCTTGTAAATTCTTAAAAAATCATCATATGTTGATGATCATTTCCTCTTGAATTTTAACACTAGTAATATGTTGGGAACACACTTAAAAAGCTTATAGGGAGCATAGTTTGACCCATAGACCCTATGTATGTGTGATCAAATTGCATATAGTTTGTCAAATTATACCCTAGGTTCTCATCAATGCTGAATATTAAAGGTCTCGACAATTTCATTGTTGCCCTAGCGATCCTTTCCCTTTGCTTATCAAAAAACATATCATAAAAGGGAGTCACGAAGTGGTCTTGAAATGAAACATAGTCTATAAGCCTATGGTGTTCGTCAAGAGTTGGGGCCTAATATTGAAATAGAATTTTAAAATTTACACCTTCTTTGAGATTGGGGAAGTAAGGATTTACCCTAAGCATCTTATCCTTTTTGAAATATGCATAAAGTGTATAAGACATAATTGATAAAAATTCTTAAATTCAAAATCTTTTCCAGTCTTAATGTTTTCTAATGTCTCATTAATAAGATGCCTCAATCACACAATACAATGTCATATTGTCTCAAACTTTAGTTTTTAATTCTGCTATAAATGGAAAAACTCTCTTGTCATCCTTATCTCCCAAGACTTGGCATACAATTAAATTGGAAACCCACAGTAAAAGGAAAATATGGAGAAAACAAAAGGCTTTATGACATCCCCAAGTAAGAATTTGTAAGAATCAAAGGAATGTGGAAGCCAAGTCATAAACTTGGGTGGGTATGTGGTTTTCATTTGGTCAATTTTTCTTTTAATTTCTAGTAATTTCCTTGTTTTATTAAAAGATGTGAAATATTCAACATGCAATTCAAAGACATGACAATATATTGAGGGCATAAGTTAATTATGTTGTGACATTCACATTAGTGGAATCATACTTATTGGTAGTCTAGATCATTAAATCATTTTAAGGTAGAAATTAAGCACCTCCATCTTTCTCAAATTTACATGAAAAAATTACACTCAGGTTGAAAGGACGAGGCGTGTGATCATGCATGTTTGAATAGGTTAAATCTATAGTAGAATGATTTAAGGTTTCTAATTTCTTTCAATTTATCAATGAAATATTATAAGAAGTTCTTCTCATTAGTGGGGGCCTTTTTAGGATTTCAAATTTGGACAAAGGGAAAGGTGATGTCATCATATTTTAGTGTTACATGGATCACAAAGATGGTTATTTTTGAAGCAAAGTAGTGCCCTATAAACCTTATGTGCATTATCTTTCTTCGAGGGTATATTATCTTTAAGAAATTTGTTTCCTTTCTTAAGAACCATTGTTAAAATTATATTGCAAGATATATGCGAAGAGGATTATAGACTTACTTATATTCGTTTATCTAATTTTTAATGTTCAACAAATAGAAGATCCACAGTTATTCTCAAATTCAAGCCTTAGTTACTACAATAGTGCTCCAATGGCTACAATTAACTCTAAAATGTTGGGAATTTGCTGTTTTCTTTTTACAATTTTATAATTACAATATTAATGAATAGCAATACTTGGAAATAATTATATTTCCCAATCAACGGCTAAGATTTTAATTTTCTTTGGAATCAACAACCAGTGTCGTTTTGGGGCACATTGCTTTTTGCTTTGAGCTTCAAAACTATGATAAATGATAGAGATTGAATTATACAAGATCCATGGATTGCTCTCTAAAACTCCAACGAAAGACCCAAATGCGATCCTATGAAATCAACGTCGAGTGTTGATTCCATTGAAACTTCGATGGATGGTCGAGATCCAAAATTAATATATCAATGGTTAGTGGTGTTTCGGGAATGAAATTGGCTTAATTCATATGATCCTCTGAATTGTCAACGAATGTTTTTGATTCACGCTTGCAAGATCAAAAGCATGCATTGACTCATAATTGTATTTCCTTATCGTGTTTTTAATCTCTGAATCACTGACGAACGGTTGAGATTAAGTTTTACAAGACCAATGGCAATGGTTGGTGGAATTTTGGAGCTTGATGTTACATTTTTTCTTAGGACCTCTGAAACTCTGACGGACGGTCTAGATTTACCCCGGTAAGATCAACAGCATGCGTTGATTCGTGTTTGCATTCCCTCATTGTGATCTCGACCTCCAAATCCTCGATGGGTGACAGAGATTGAAGTTTGCAAAGTCACCTTTTTGTATTTATTCAGAACATGATTGATCTATTTGTTGACTAATTATATCTCTGAATCGTTGATGAACATTTGATATTTGATCTTTGAGGAGATTAACGATTGATCAGTTTCCTTCCATGATCTCAATGAATGGTTTAGATTTAATCTTACCAGATCGACCCTTACATTGTTTGGGGACACAAATTCACTTTCATTATGTGACTTTTGAAATGACAATGGGCAGCCAAGATTGACTCTAGTAGGATCAATGACATGCGTTGATTCGTGGATAATCTTCTCAATCATACACTCATCCTCTTACTTGTGTGGGATTTAACCCTTGGTTTCCTTCAACCACCAATCTAAATCCTTTTCATGAAATTCTTAAGAGAAAACTAATTTACATCTTTTTTGGTAATATAATGTGAAGTGTTTTAATAATAAAATTAATTCATATATTTATATTTTTTATTCTAAAAAATAATATTAGATAATAAAATGTATTTTAAAATGCGGTAAAAGTATTTTATGTTGATCATTTAGGTTATTCTAATTTTATTATAAGCAAAAAATCAATCCAAATCTACTCATTAATGAAATCATTTTATATTTATAAGTGGATTAAAAAATCATATTAATTTTAGGTAATAGAAAATCATTTTTACAATATAATTTATTTATATCCCAAAAAACAGTGCACACATTGATGTCTCCATTTGGTTTTATAATGATTACAATGTTAAAAATCAACTTAGAATAATCAATAAGTTTAATATAATAACATCAAACAAATTTTTGACATTTTAATCTAATAAAACTATTTTGGAATACATTTTTTTAATGTTTTTACTATATAGGGTTTACATAAGGATTAACATGTTCATGCATAACAATAGAAATATGTACATCAAGTATATCAACATAAGACCCGACAAAAAATTCTTTATATTCAATCAATAAACCAATATATGTTGTTGGTTCTTCAAAAGTGTAAAAGGCACTGAGCTTAAATATTTTAGGGTTATCATTACTGCCAATATTGATGTATATTGTATATTTTCAATAGAATAGACCTATCCTCTCTATAAGGTGTAGTAAGAAATGTCTTTAAATCATCTGAGTCCACATCATCATCACTATGTGAAGGAATTCCTCTTCCTTGTTGGAACCTAGAAAATTTTGGGTGCTTTGTGATGAGAATAGGAAAAGAGAGGTCTTATATGTAAAATATTGATAATGGTTGTTGTTGAGCCTCCTGCATTATTAAAATGTATCCATGATATAAAATACTACTATGATGTGTCTCTTCTATATTTTGATATCATTAAGATGTCACGAAAAGCTATGGTTTGCATAATGTTATTATTTTACATTCCAAATTAGTGCTTTGTTTGAGGTACATTATAGTAATGAATGGATTATTTGTTATATCTTCTTTGAAGTATGCTTGGATGGTCTAAAATGTACAATTGAATGTATCCTACATTTCAATCACAACATGGGAAGTTTTACTCAATGTGGGACTACTACTCGTAGAATAACCTCCAGAGATAGTTGGTCTTGTGTCTTATCCTAGTGCTAATCTACCTAAACTAACATCTACGATGACACTTGCAAGGAGAAAATGGAAGATAGAAATAAAAATAAATAGAAGGGTGGCGATACAATAAGATGGAAATAGCTAGGATTAGGCTCATCTTCTACCTAAATATAACACATGACTTCTGAGCATACAAGATAGATTGAAACACAATATATGAGAAAGTGCATGAAGTAAGATCTACCCCAAATTTGTAAATAGAGTTAGAGAAGAAAAAATAAAACCAAAAGATAGATAAACAAGAATCACAAAAACTTTTATCAATTGTAAGAAAATATGCATAGCGACAACTATGCTACATAAAGGCTTGTCATATATACAAAATTTTACAACAAAGATCATGGTAATATAGAATAATTGGCCTAAGCATGACCAACAAAGATCTAACAACAACCACTTTATGATAAGGGAACTATGCCCTATGTAGAATGATAAAAAAAACAATTGAGTGAAGTATAAGTTAAGCCCATATTTATGTATCAAATTAATTTTTTGTATCTAACTTGGTATGGTGATCATTCATTTGTATTCCATGCCACCCACAGAGATTTGATAGTAATTTTACCATTTCTATACAACTTTTGAAGTTTAGAAGGTCTTCTGAGATAATTAAGCCATTAAAACAATCCATTGGGGTTGGTGAGTTTGTAAATGTTTCTACAAAAGAAACGACATATATAAGTTTTAATAATTAATTGTAAATGAATAGCCCATGTAGCTAATTTTATTTGAATATGGTTGGAAATCTCTCCTCAAGATATTTCAAACAAGTTATAACTTAATGAGGATGGATGTTCTTAGCAAAATATATGGATGTCAAAAAATCTCTAGATTGCTCTCTATGTATTCCTTAGCTTTCATTTCTATGTGTTTCTTCATTTGTTAATCGGATGAATAAAGATTAGTATTGGATATGTTAATCTAATGGTGTAGGCCATTTTTTATGCTGGCATCATCTAAAATATTTTAGAATAGCTCGTACCATCAATCTTGGGATAATTGAATGACTATTTATTCTCTTTTAAAACTATTAGAATACGCATCGTAGTTGCTAAGTAGCTATATGGACTATCCAAATTTCATTACAGGCCTCATTCTATGAATCTTTATATTTTTGGCTTGACTTTTCAACAAGTAAAATCAGATAATGCAAGGATCTCCTAACAATTCCAACAGTGAGAGGAACTTTTAGATCATGAGATCATCTTTTGGTTTTTAAATCAACTCACATTATCAATATAAAAATAATCAAATGGTAAAAGATTAGAGTTGATCTAATTTATATTTAGTTGACATTAATGGCTACGCCAATGATATTTTATAAAGAATATAAATCAAATTATAATCTATGCCCGTCATAAATCTAATGATGTGAGCCATTTTTTGTAAGTGACATCAAATTCACTATTTTAAAACAACTCCTACCATTAGATTTAAACAAATTAACAATAGGAGGGGCCTCTTAACAAAAGTTTTCAAAAGGAGATCCTTTTTTTTTGGCCTTATTCCAAATTGTACTTCATAGGTCTTGTTAAGTTTTATTTCCCCTAACTTCCTAAAAGTTATTATACTTAGCTAATTTATATATAAATTACAATTTATATGATGTATTGCCAACATGGAATTAATATTTTTTGAGCAAAACAACCATGAGTAGTAGGGACCCACTGAAGAATATCTTAAGCTCTTTTGAAGCTTATGTTAGTTGCATGTTAAGACATATTATTTTATGGGCAAAGGGTATCAGAGTTAGAAATTGATGCAACTAGGCTCCTTAAAACATGTTTAAGTTGTTTAAATGACATGAAAGGTTTATTAAAGTCTTGGAAAGTTAAAATCTTTGAGAGAAATGAGCTAAGGTTAAAGAGAAGCTGAAAGCTTTGCAATTATAATGAAGAGGCCATAAAGCATGAAAAATATATTCATTGATGAAATATACCCTGGAAGGCAAGGTTTATTCAACACTATGGATAGGAAGCATCTAATTCTTATAAGTTTGGAGTACAAAGCCTAGAAATAAGATCGAGTTATACCCATAGATTTCAACTACATAATAGAAGAATTGCAATTAAAGAAACATTATGTTTTAAATGATTTTTTATTAATGAACCAAACAAGATAAACCTAAGTAACTAATTCATATTATATGATATATTACAGTAAACACAAATCTAAATCTAATTTGATAATTTCACTTTCTATAAATAGAAATTACTAAGAGGATTAATATACTTATCTTTTTATTGTACTATGAAAGTATAATATTAAATGTAGATTTTAGAAAGGGTAGTAAATTAGACAGTGATTCACTTGGATCAAAATTTGAGTTTCTAGGTACACTTGGATTGAACCATTAGCTTCAAGATGTTACTAACTAAATCTATGTTCTACAAAAAAAATTCCTTTATTTATGCATAGACTATCACACCTACTTCTAATTTATATCTATATGTGATCTTTAAGAACTATTTGTGTGCACAATTACATAAACATATCTCCTTCTCTTTGACACCTTGGGTCCACTTTCAACACTAGTTTTTTGCCTATTAAAAGGGAAATAAGGTTGGTTGAGTTGATCCCAACCCTTCCACGATGAATGGTTGAACATTGCCTACATATCCAATATTCCAAAAAGAGAATTCAAACCAAATGTATTTATCCCGATTAGGTGCATGTGTGTAATAATTATCCTTTAATGAATGCAACATGTGATCTAGCTTTCAATACTTTGTAAATGATAACTTTGGTTTGGATTTAAAGTGCTTCACACTTGGATAGGACATCCTCCTTGTGATTGATGAATGTGTTATGGATAATGTTTACATGGGATATTTATCAAATGGTAAAAAGTAAATAGTTAGTGGTTATAACCATATGGTTAATATGGTGAGTTAGAATATATATTGTTATTTGTTATAATAATATTTCATAATAGGTATTTGCTTATTCATAGGATTTGGGAGTGAGAAAATGGTGGAAAAATTATAGGATGCTATTCCTACATACTTGTGTTATTCCTAGATGTATTGATCATTTGAGTGAAATAATATATCAGAGTGTTTTTGTAAATATTTGATTTCTATGTATTCAGCTTCTAGATGATTTAATCAATGTTGCTCTACTCAAATTCCTATCAGTGGTATCGGAGTAGGAATAATAATTGCCTATTAATCTATGAAGGGGAAAATCTAAGCTATGGTTGCCATAATATGCAAGAGAATGAATTATTATTATCTAGGTACTTTTGTGACCTTTTCTTTCATACATACAAATTGTAAAGTGGAGAATTTCTATATTAGACTCTGTTGAAGTAGACTCAGCCTACATTCAATGTTATAGATGTGGCATCATCATTACTTTTCCTTCTGAACAAAATTCTAATCATTATCTAAAGAGACTCGTATTTGATTTGTATCTAGAGGCTTTTTGTTTTAATATCCATAGTGTTGTTAGACTGTGTATCAAATCCTAGTTTCTATTATTTTTTACCTCTGTGTAAATTGTCATGCCTTTGCACCTGGAGATCAATAGCAAGGCTGTACATTCATATTACCAAAAACATAATTATGAGTGCATGTCAAATTATTTCATTCATTTAGAGTGGAGTTACATTTTTATGTGTTAGTTAGATCTATATGCCATATGATTACAATCCTCTACCTATCTGATTCATGTAAGTGATTAGTTCCTATGACATCTACTTGAATCTTTTTGTCACTGCATGATCATATTCAATCTGGATGTGTTGAACATTTATATGTTGATTCAAACTCAGTATTCAGATCTAAAAAATCTTCTATTGGTGTTGCCTATTATCATGCCATGCATCTATGCCTTCACCTAGCATTAGAATGGTTTTCAAGCCTAAGGTTCAGATCCATATGGCACTTTGTCTGTTCTTCGCTATAACTTATTCAGACACTATATACAGTGACTTGTATATTCCTCGATGAGCAAGTTCAATATTCAAAGGACTATGTTACCATGACATACCCAGCCATGCATGTTAAAACACTCGACTTCCACATAGCCGTGATCTCTCTGATTGTGTATTTTTTCATCTAGATTTGCATGTGATTCTTCAAGCCACTCCACCACCTGTGGTTTACAAAACAAAATTCTAGGTATTAAGTTTGTCTTTTGTCATTATTTAATGTTTAGTCCATAGGATTTTTCATTAAGTTTTTAAGCTTACATGTTGGAGTCATTTAATTATTTAATAGAATATTTTAAGTTTTGAGTTAAATAAATTTATATTTCATTTAAAGTCTTGTTAAGTCATTTGGTAATTATGTTATTAGATAAATATTTAGGATGCTCAAATTTTGTAGTTTTGAGTATTATATTTGGTCCATATTTCATAAAGTTTAAAATATTTTGAGTTATTTTTCATTATATGTCACTTTTGTCAAAAACACAAAAGTCATTTTTATGAAAGAGTCAAGTCAAAAAAATTCAAAGTGTCAATTTTTTTTGTTTTATTATCAAAATCAAATTTATAATGTCTATCATCAAAATTATAGTCCTTTGTAAAAAAAATTATGTCATCTTGAGTCAAAAGTCACATTTGTAAAAATAAAAAAAATTGCCTTATGGATGCATTTTTGCTTGTACATGACATCCAAAAAATGAGGGGGTTCAAATTTCTATGGAAGTAACTAATACAAAAATTGTCAGAACCATCAGAGCACATACTAATTTTATTAGCTGAGTGAGTAATGACATAATGGAGGTTGGAGGCTACACGAAGGATGGAGGTCTTTCAATGACCTCTCATCAGTCACCAACAATGGGGCTACATCAATGTTTTGGTTACTTTGTGTGGTGTGTATTTCATTTTATCATGGTGTGGATTTTAATTTTTTTAGTGTGTTTATTTTTTTTTAAATGTTCACATTGTGGGAGGGGAACATAGAGCAATGTTTCATTTTCCATTCTAAACCAAACTAGCTAAAGTCAAGGAACACTACTAGTGGCAGTGACAGTCTTCTTTGCTATGTAAGATTAAGTGGCATGATTGTACATAGTGGCTACAAGTAAGAAGTTGATATTTTACAATGTCAAATGTGACATTCAGTGTGTGTTTTCTTTTAATTCTAGTTTGGTGTGCAGAAGATATAAACAAAATATTAATATTTTAACTCCTTTTAGAAAAAATTATAAAGTGTGTCTCTAAGTTTATTGTAACACTCATAGATTTGGAAAGTGTTGGTAGTTGATCCAGAAAACTATAGATGTAAAAATGTAGATAAACTTTTATTGGTGTAGCAATTCTCTAACTATTTTCCTTCTTTATGAAGATGATCTTCCAGTGGAATGCTAAGTGCATTCTTTTCATGGAGTAAATGTGGGATGCATTCCTTCACATAGTTGTGGTCATGTCCATCTAGATAGTTAGCCAGTTAGAAGTTTACATGATTTTTTAAAATCTAGATTATGAGGCAAGCTCGTGCAGCACGTTACATTAGAAAAAGGAGTTATGTTGTACCATGTCAACATTAAGGGGGTGAATTTTTTTGATTAAGCAATAAAAAAGGGTCCTAATCCCTTTACAAAGCTTCCCCATAAACTCAAAAATCCTCTATCAAGGTAGAAACAACACATAAATAGTACACTAACATCACATACACAACACTACAACATAAAACAAGAATGCAAAAATACAGGCAAACACACATAACTAGCAAAGAAACTATGGGCTATCAGTAGTCCCATATTTGGCAAGAAATTTTCTTATAGTCACTAAGGTTATTCACACCCACATCCCTTAACTTGCTATCAAAATCCTTCACCGTAACAAACACGGAAGCCGCGTGATGAAGAGATCTGGTGGCATATTCAACCATTACTCTCCATTTTAAAGGGGGTGAATGTTACGGATAATGTTTACATGGAATATTTATTAGATGATAAAAATTAAATAGTTAGTATAACCATATGGTTAATATAGTGAGTTAGAGTATATATTATTGTGATATATTGTTATTTATTATAACAATATATTGTAATAGGTGTTTGCTTATTCATATAATTTGGGAGTGAGAAAATGGTGGAGAAATTATAGGATGTTATTCCTATATATTTTTATTATTCCCGGATGTATTGATCATTAGAGTGAAATAATATATCAGAGTGTTTTTGTAAATATCCAATTTTTGTGTATTTAGCTTCTAGATGATTTAATTAGTGTTGCTCTACTCCAATTCCTATCAGGATGAATTGAAAAGAATTAGGTAGTCCCTTTGAATGTGTAAATGTGTAGAGTAGGTTTGCTTGAAAAATACTAGATAGGGATAGGTTGAGACCTATAGTGTATTTATATCTAACTCTTTGGGTACTTTCTCACACCACCAACATACAAAATGTATAGGCCAACCTATAAGGACTTAAATTTGAAAAATGATCATTGTTTGGCATTATATGAGTCAATCAGAGTTTGATGAGTTTAAAATTTTAGAATATTATGAGCCTGATGTTTCTATCTAGAAGGTAATAATATTGATCTAATGATCTAGAGATAATTTGAGTTTGATTTTGAACATATTACACATAGACTTGGGAATTCATATAGGTCTAACAATAAATCATAAAGGTTAGACCCATGAAAATTATTTGGATGAGATAATGGAAAATAACAACCCTATGTGTACGCCAAACTCACATAAGGTGAAGGTGGGGGAAAAAATGACATTGCCAAGTATCTAATACCATATTTTTGTATCTACAACTTCCTCCTTTTATTCTAGTATTGAAAAAAATACAATGCTAGAGTAAAAGAATAAATAAATGTACACAAGTGTGTAAAACATAATTTGTCTTTGGGAGCAGGCTCCAAATGTTCAGATTACTCCATGTGACCTATAGTGAACATCCATCAATCAATGACCATGTATGAAATATAAAATATGAAATAAAATTGAGACTTTTAAAACTTGAAGAGCAAGGAAGGAATACACCTATAAGTGGGTGAACCATGTTTCCCTATCTAATGTCATTGTAGATTATGTTCCCTTATTAAAGCATATGATAGTTTTAATTCCTTGATGAATCACTTGGAGAACTTCGGGGTGATCTTTCTCAAAATTTATGTATTAAGGCAAGGCCATGAGTTGGGAAGATAAATGCCCTAAACCTCATTAAAAAGAGAGTAGTGCCTATGTCTTTAATCTTCATTGAACCTCAACCTCACTACTCATGTAACTAATCTTGAACATAAATATGTTAAGGTAGGGATCACATATGGGCTTGCTTTGAGTAATTTTTATATCATTAAGTATCATCAACCCTCGACTGTATTACCTCATTTAATTAAATCACTCATTTTATAAAAACTTATAGATTCAAATGTTCTCACTTCTAGGTACCATTAATTCCAACTATATATACTAAAATATGATTATATATAACATCTTAGTCTTATACACTTGACAAATACCAATCAGAGCTCTACCCTTTGGTTCTAGACCTTCTTGGTGTCAAAAGGCTCACATTCACCATCTCACTATGCCTAACTGCTTATCTTATGGACCAACCCTTTCATTTTGATGGACCAGATCACCTATACACTAAAACAGGCTCAAAATATGATTTATATCCTTAACTATCATTTAGAGACCTTTAACTTTTTTTACCTTATCTGACGCTTGTGTTCCCATAGAGATTATTTATCTAGTGTTCATACCTCAAAATTCATCTAATTTAAAATATTTTAAAATATATGGGTGGACATATTTATCTTATCTAACCCTTACGTGAGATAATTTCAAAAAGTGTGGTATAAATATAAATCAAAGCCTACTCATTATTTATCTATAAAATACTAAGTAAGAACTTATTCAAGTTCATTAAGTCAATTGCACAACTAAGTTCTATTGCCCTATTTTTTCATATTTCTATATAAGTCATATGATTAGTCATAATATAGGTTTAAATCATTCAAAGTATATCCCATGAGTGGTATTTATCAAATTATAAGATATATCATTGCATGCCCTTACATATAGCATATGCACCCTTATGTACACACAAGCCCACACTTAAAAGAGAACTACATATGTATAAGGCCCTCCTTTTATTAATGTAGGTAGTGCTCATCAATAAAAGGGTCCTTGAGGTTAGCTCAATTTTATGATCCCACTAACCCATTTTTGGCAAGGTGACATGACCTAAGGTGAAGAAACTAGGGTTTGAGATATTTATTCATACCGAGCTTGTGTGGATGATTTAGACACATCAAATAAAAGGTGAAAAAACCCAAATAGGTGTAGACACCTGAAAGTGGCCACCAATGACCTCCAACTAGGGTTTTGACCAATTTCTATCAAAATGCACAATTTGGCCTAAAAACACTAAAACATGTTAAATGATGTGAATATGTCATATATAAGTGCTAATTATGGCCATTGTATCCCTAAATGGGGCAATGTATTTTATGAGATATTTGACTTTGATTAGATCATTTTGAGTCAAAATGATGATTTTGTACTTGGGTGCTTTGGATTGCTCTTTTTTACCAAATTTCTTGCATGAGACATGTGTCTTTGTTATTTTTTGTTGACAACATCTTGAATAGGATAACAGTTCTAATGCATCTAACATCACATCCTAATTCCAATCCAATTAAATTTTGAGCCAATAATATGGCATTTTAACCAGTTTGATTAATTTGTGCACCAATTGCCAAGATTTGCACTAAAATTGATAAACTATGTTTAAGGCTAATTAATTTGAATCAAGACCTTAAATTAATTTTCCATGGAACTTGTTGAATATTTCATTAATGGAAATTGATATTGAATAATTGCATCACCTAAGACATCATTCTATGGGGTGGTATCCATAAGCCATAATTACAAAAAATATCTGATTAAGCCCTCGCATGCCTCTTTAATACTTTTCTATCCCAAATATTTATGAGAGCATTTATTGATTTTGACCTCCAAAATTGAATGGATTCTTAGTCACACATCTCAATCTGGAGATGGACAGTTCAGGTTCATTCTATTCATTTATAAAAATCTACAAATAGAAGGCCTCACAACCATAATTTTAAGCTTGGATAGTGTAAAATTACCATGCATAAATGATTCCAAAGCCTCATACAATTAGTGTTATTATGCCAAATTGTTGAACCAAGCCAAATCCATCACAAGCCAAAGGTGCCAAAGAGAGAAGGAGCCAAACAACTCCATTAATGAATAATATTTGATGCACAAGATGAGAAAGCCACTATAAATACCATTTAAAAGCTCAAATGAAGGTGAAGGAAGGCTTTTTTCATGTTTTAGTTATTACTTTCATATATATGTTTGTTACTAAGCTCCCCCCAATGTCTAGGCTTAGAGATGTCATGCTTATTATTGTGTTATTTTCATTTTGATTTTATTTTGAACTAACACTTGATCTAAATCCCTCTCTTGAGTAAAATTCCTAGTTCACAAAGATCATATAATGAGCTATAATAAATGTTTGTGGAGTCATGGCATGCATGTGTCAAGTTGTTGAGTTATAGAGGCAAGTTAAGAGATAACTATTCAATCATTGTAAAGTAAGTATTTGGTCAATTTTCTCTAGTGGAATTGTTGATTTGGAGTGAAAATACAAAGTGATAGTTGTAGATACCCTTTTTCATTAATTTTAGGGGGAGAAAGATGTATTTGGGAGATCCATCTTGAGGAGATGTGAGAATGATCTACTATGTTAGAGTGTTTTGCCATTGTTTTGCTATCAATGATAAAGGGGGAGATTATTGAGGTTTATTCCTATTGGTGTGTTGAAGACATTGATGATTTTATTGATGTCTAATATAATTGAGTGTCATTAATTTCATAAAAGTGATCTTGTGAAGATACATGGTAAGTATTCTTGATGATTTAAGCATGATCTAGTAGGTCTTTGAGTTCTGCATAAGGTCTTAGAACAAGGTTGTGATATGATAAGCTTATATGAAGTGATTGCTTATTATGGATATGAGAGATCCTGTAAAAGAGATTTTTAAAGTTCTTGTTGTATAAGATCATTGTTTTACCAAGTTCATAATAAGTAAGTCTTTATGGACAAGGTGTATTAAGAAGCCTAGTCTTATCTTGGTGAAGACATGGATAGTTTAATTTTGGTAAGAGCCCTATATGGTTTGAGAAGTATTGGTCAAAGGAGAATGATGAGAGATGTTTTATATCCTTTCCTAGATATTTGGATTTAAGTAATGACCTACAGTAGGTGTCTTAGAGGTCTCAAATTTGTATGGTGCCTAATAGGTCTACTGGTTCTTATTCATGAATATGGCATGATGAGGCATCATGATCAAGTTTGGAGGCTTATGTCCTCATGTGAGCATGGTTTGAGGTTTTATATGTTGTTTCAAGAGTGTTCAAGAAGTTTAAGGTCCCAATTTGAAGGAAAAATCATGAAAAAGAGTTTGAATATCCCTTGTGTGGGTGGAATGAAGAGTTATAGACCTGAGAAATAACCTTTTATGCTTGTTGGAATGTGTGGCTATTGCATGTTAAGATAATATCTTTGGGAGAGTTGTAAAAGGGACCTAATTTTTTTTCCAATCATTAGGAGTGGGTTTTAGGGGTAAAGTCTAATGAACAAACATTAAGAATGGAAACTAATCTAAAACCCTCATAAAACCCTTATAGTAACCCGATGGTGAAGCTTTTATTTTTGAGTGCCCAAAATGGTTTGGTAAATATATTTTTATGATTGTATCATGTATAGTACTCTTTCAGGTACCTCCATGTGGCATTGAGTGTTCAGGAGAGTGAGTGAAAGCTATAGAAAATCACTTGTTCCTCATAAATTTGGTATAGTAGGAAAGGTTGACCAGGTCAAATAATGAAAATCAATGGAGGAAAAATTTTGAGACTTTTAATTCATTCCCATGATGATTTATAATCAATTTATAAAATTCAAATTTTCTAAACTAGTCATAAAAGTTATCTTATTGCCAAAAAACCTAATAGTGAAGACAGTGAGAAAAACCAAACAAGAGTGAGAATGTGTTTAGGGATATGTTGAAGTGGATTAGGAATGGATAAAATTGATTTATTTATTTTTAAAACCCTATATTACCTTTCCCCCTTGATTATAACTTTTGGTAATGCACACAAACAAGAAAAAAGTTGTTCACAAGATGACTTGTCTAGTGAAGATGGATAGTGAAGGTGTAAGTATCAGAGATTGGTCTATATGTTCCATATTTGCCATTAGAAATATGTACCTTTATGTTTGGATATATTATAAATATGTATAAGTATCATAATAATTCATTATGATTTATTTTTTGTGTATACACAGGTGTTAGAATGCATGTTCACCATGACTGGTTCTCAAGACAAAATAACAATTCTAGGTATGCAAGGTGGAGTGAAGAGTTTGAGACTCTTTGATAGGATTCAATGTATCAAAATCACTTAACATTTTTTTTTGATATTTATATGACCTATAAATGATTTAAGGAAGGTTTAGAGTCACTTTAAGGAGTTGAGATATGAAAGGCAAAATGGCTTGTCTGGTTGTGTAAGAACTGTGAAAGAGAACCTTAACAAATTGGTCTATAAGACTGATGATTGAAAATAGAACCAATGATATATATATTGGAGGATGTCATATATAAAAATTTATAAATATTAATTTGAATTATAATTCATGAAATCTCCCTTACAAGTGTTAAAGACAACATTCTTTATGAATGTGTTTTTGGAACTACAGGTAGGTTTTTGTGTATGAGTGAGATTGATGTTCCTATGTCATTTTGACTAGTTTGGAAGTGTATAAAGCATATGGTGATGTATTATATGTGCCATATGATCTAATACATGTATTTTTAGTTTTGGATATCACCTATACATATGTTATTGGTCAAAGTTTCTTGATTGTGTTTTAGAGCTTTCTAGCATATCAAAGTGAGCTTTTTAAAGTAGTGTTTTTAAGTGGTTAGAACCTAACAGAAGATGTCTAATGCATTTTATGATGACCCTAAGGTCATGAAGTTTTCATAAATATGTGTATTATTACTTTTATGTATTTATACAAGTGGTTTTATCTTCATCTTTGAAGACTGTACTTTTGGGGTAATCAGGCCTAATAGGACTTTAAGGCCTAATGCAGTTTTCACGAGGTAAGTGAAGGATGTATGACTTCTTGAGCATGGAGGAGGTAATATGAGGTTTAAAATTAAGTGTTTGAAATATTTTATGACTTTTTTGAGGTCTATCTATTGGATGGTGGATCCTCATGTTATTATAATGTCTGGTACCTGATAGGGGGTGTGTGTGGGGGAAATGCCCCCCCCCACTATGGTCACCATGGGGGTCTAGTGGGGTGGTGACCTAATTTTAAATCCTCCCATGTGGGGGTTTTTGGGTAGTTCCCTTGAAGATTTTTTTTTTTAAAAAATGCATTGTAAAATATTGTAATTTTATAGTAAATCTAGACCATTCACTATTCGGTTATAGATCTAATGGTAGGAATTATGTTTGTGCATTTTATGCCCTAATATGTAACCCTCCTTGGATATGAGGGCATTGAAATCATGGTGTCATACTGTATGTGAGTAAATAAGATATTTCAGTGGTTGTATTTCAAGTTTTTTCCTTCATTTGTTGGACTAAATAATAAGGACTGGCTATTTCTTTGTGGACATAGTCTATATTGGGTAAACCACATTAAATATGTGTCTCTATTATGTTGTGTTTTATGCATTTTATTTCGATATTTAATTCATTAATATTGCTATATGTTATATATTCTTAAAGAATAGTATTATAGCCAAATGTTTTTTTGGAAGATAAACTCATAGGAAAAGAGAGTTCCTGGTTTAAGTGGGAGCAATGGCAGAAGAAGGCAAGTTTAAGGTTGAAAATTTTAGTGGCCAAAACTAATAGCTATGGAAGACACAAATGGAGGACTATCTATATAAGAAGGATATTTTCTTACCATTGGGTAGAATAGCAAAGAAGGTGACAACTATGAAGGATAAAGATTGAGAGGTTCTCGATAGAAAGACACTAAGAATAATACGACTATGCCTGGCAGCGCTAGTGGCCTTCAATATTTCTAAATAAAAGACAATGGATGTGATAAAGGCATTAGATAGAGTGTATAAAAAACCCTCAACCTCCAAAAAGTTATTTCTTATGAATAATATATTTAATATAGAAATGTCAGAAGGTAGGTCTATTTTTGATCATTTAAATGTATTTAACATGGTCACAAATTAGTTAAGCTCTATAGGAGTAAATTTTGTTGATGAGGTTAGGAATATTTGATTTTATGCTCATTACTAGAAAGTTGGAATGGCTTGGTCATAATTGTGATTAATTCTATCTCTGGTTCAAACACTTTAAATTTTGATGATGTTATTGGTGTTATTCTTGGTGAGGAAATGTGATAGAAAAGCATAGGTGAGACATAAGGTAATGTTTTTACTATGGAGAACAGAGTAAAACAAAAAGATAGAGGAAAGGGCCTAGAGAATCATGGTAAGTCTAATAAGGGTAGATCCAAATCTAGAGGAATGTTGGGGTGCTGAATTTATGTGAAGAAAGGACACTTGAAGAAAGATTATTGGTTTCGAAAAGGAAAACAAGGAGATGGACAACAAGATAAAAATTAGGAAGCAAATATAGAAGGTGATGTGTTACAAAATGATTTCATCATTTATTTATATAAAATTAATGATTCTTGTGTGTTAGATTTAGGGACTTCATTTCATTCTACACCCCATAAGAAATATTTTCAAGACTATGTTCAAGGTGATTTTGGATAGGTTTATTTGGGTGATGGTGAACCTTGTAAAATTGTAGGAAAGGGTAAGATACAAATAAATTTATAGAATGGAAATAAATGGTTGCTGAAAGAGGTGAGGCATGTTCCTGAGTTGAGAAAAAAATCTAATTTTATCAAGGTAGTTGGGAAGTGAGGGCTATAGGGTTATATTTGTAAAAAATTCATGGAAGGTCACTTAAAGATCACTAGTAATAGCAAAAGGAGAGAAGGTAGGTACATTATATTTATCTAATGGTGATGTTGACTCTTCTATTGCTTTATCTTCTACAAAAGCAGATATAAAATTATGGCAACAAAAACTTGGGCACATGAGTGAGAAGGGGATGTAATTTCTCCACTCAAAGAATTTGTTGCCAGATTTAAAGAAGGTAGATTTGGAATTTTATGAGCATTGTGTGTACAAAAAATAGAAGAGAGTCAAATTTATTAGACTTGGAAAGATAAAGAAGCATGAAAAGTTAGAGCTTATGCATATAAATGTATGAAGATCAGCTCAGATATCATCCCTTGGTGGATCTTCTTATTATGTTACTTTTATTGATGATGAAACTAAAAAAACTTGGGATTATTGCATACAAAAAAAATTGATGTTTTTGATACTTTTAAGAAATGGAAAGCTTTGGTTGAGAATGAGACATGAAAAAAGTTGAAGTTTGTCAAATCAAACAATGGAGGTGAATACTACAGTAAGGTGTTTGATAAAAATTGTTCATCCTATGGGATTTGGAGAGAGAATATGGTTCTAAGAACACTACAACAAAATGATGTGTAAAAGGATGAACATGACAATCATGGAGTGTGCAAGGAGCATGAGATTGCATGCATGGTTGCCCTTATAGTTTTGGGAAGATGCCAAAGATACTATTGTTTACTTAATGAATAGAGGGACTTCAAGCCCTTTGGATGGTGGAATTCTAGAGGAAGCATGGATAGGTAAAAAGGTAGATTACTCCTTTTTAAAGACTCTCAATTATGAAACATTTGTCTATATTGATAAGGAAAATAGAACCGAGCTTGAATCAAAATCTAAGAAATGTAATTTTATTGGATATAGAGTTAATGATTGTGGTTACCATTTATGGGATTTTAAAAATTGCAAAATCATTATGAGTAGAGATGTGATCTTTAATGAGAAGGTCATGTACAGAGATCAGTTGTAGGGAAATAAACAAGAAAAGCCAAATACAAAATATGCAGTACTTGATGAAATCATAGGAAATGAAATTTTAAAAGTGCCATAAAATCAGAATGTACAACAACAACAAGTACCCAAAACTCCTAAAAGTGTAGTTAGAATAACTACCAGAGTAAGTAGACTCCTTGGATGATGCTCTCCTTCACTTTATTATTTATTATTGTCTGATGGTGGTGAGCCAAAAAGCTATGAAGAAGTAATGCAGGAAGAAACCAGAAAGAAGTGGGAGAAAAGGAGATGGACTCCTTGGTACATAACCAAACATTGGATTTGGTTTAGTTTCCTATAGGTAAAATAGCATTTCAGAATAAATGGGTATATGGGTTGAAGGAAGAATATGGAGGGAAAAAGAGGTACAAGGCTAGACTTGTTGTAAATGGTTTTACACAAAAAAAAGGTAATGATTTTGATGAAATATTTGTTTCAGTTATAAAAATGACTTCCATAAGAACTATTTTAAGTTTAGTAGCAGTAGAATATTTTCACCTTGAATAGTTAGATGTGAAGACTGCTTTCCTTCATGGTGATTTGGAGGAGGAAATATATATGGAGAAGCCATAGGGATACGAAGAAAAAGGTAAGGAGAAAATGGTGTGTAGGTTGAAGAAGAGTTTGTATGGTCTAAAGCAAGCTCTAAGACAGTGGTATTTGAAATTTGACATGTTTATGATAGAATAAGGTTATAGTAAATGCCATTCTAACCATTATGTCTATTTCAAGAGATGAGATAATGGCAGCTATATTATCATTTTATTGTATGTAGATGATATGCTTGTTATAGGGTCTAACATGTAGTATATAAATGATCTCAAAATAAAATTAGCAAATTCATTTGTAATGAAGGATTTGGGTGTTTCAAGGAAAATCCTTGGTATGAGAATAACAAGAGATAGAAAAAATAGAAAATTAACATTGTCTCAAGAATAATACATCAAGAAGGTGTTAGTCAAGTTCAATATGCAAGATGAAAAATATGTAAGTACACCTTTGGGAGGGCACTTAAATTTAAGCAAGGACTAGTGTCATAAAATGTAGGAAGAAATTAATTACATGTCTAAGTTCCATATGATTCAGAAGTTGGAAGTTTAATGTATGTTATGGTGTGCACGAGACTAGATATTACTCATGCAGTGGGAGTTGTTATCAGGTTTATGAATAATCCAAGAAAAGAGTACTGGGATACAGTCAAGTGGATTCTTAGGTACTTGAGAGGGGACATTGATAGACATTTATGCTATGAAGGTTTAGAAGTTACCTTACAAGTATATGTTGATGCATACATGATTGGAGATTTATATGGAAGGAAGAGCACCATAGGTTATGTTTTCATTGTTGGTGATACAATAGTTAGTTGGATATAAAAATTATATAAGATAGTTGCTTTTTCAACTACAGAGGCAAAGTATGTTGCAACTACATAAGCTAGAAAGAAGATGATATGGATGCAATGATTCATGGAAGAGTTGAGTCATAAGCAAGAACATTGTAAGTTGTACATCGATAGCCAAAGTGTGATTCATTTAGCAAATAAATCAACATTCCACTTAAGAACCAAACATATACAACTCAGGTATCACTTTATTCATTTAGTTTTGGAGGATGGTCAACAAAAGTTAGAAAAGATCCATATGAGTCAGAATCCTGCAGATATGCTAACAAAGGCATTCACTAAAGAGAAGTTGGAGAGTTTTTTAGATTTAATAGGTCTTTAATGATAACAAGGAAGTTGAGAAACATGCCAGGGTCAAAGTTCAAATAAAAATCCAAGGAAGAGTTGTAGCAGTAATCAATCTTTAAGTGGAAGATTGTTAGATGGTGGAGCCTGATCTTATTATAATGCCTAGTTCCTGATAGGTGGTCTGGGGGGTTAACACCCCCCACTATGGTCACCATGGGGTCTAGGGGGGTGACCTACTTGGAAGCCCCCCAATGGGGATGTGGGGGGGTGGGGGGGCCAATGTCCCCCCACTATAGTCACCATGGGAATCCAAGGCATGAAGCGATGTACTTGGAATACCCCCAACCAATGGGGGTTTGGGGGTAGCACCCTTGAAGCAAAATTTTGTTAAAAATTCATTATAAAATACTATAATTTCATAGTAAATTTGGACCGTTCACTAATAGGTTACATATCTAATTATATAAATTATGTTTGTGCATTTTTTGCCCTAATATATAACCCTCCTTTGATATGAGGGCAATATAATTATGGTGTCATACTGTGTGTGAGTGAAGAGGATGTTTTAGTGGTTTCATTATAGGTTTTTTCCTTCATTTGTTGTACTGAATAATAAGGATTGACTATTTCTGTGTGGACGTAGCCCATATTAGGTAAACCATGTTAAATATGTCTCTATTCTGTTATGTTTTCTACATTTTATTTATGTATTTAATTCATTAATATTTATTTATGTTTTATATTCCTAAAACCATATGGGCCATAGTGGTTCAAGCTATTCCATGGATAAGATAGACCTAATGCAATTAGGTCTCTAAGTAGGCCTAGAAGAAGATTGAGGTCTAAACTAGTTTAGCCGACCTAATGGTGATCCTTGTTTAATTGATTCTTGTGTGTAATGTGTCCTAAGACATTTTTTGGGTCTTAACCTAATGGATTAATGTCTTATCTTACCAAGAGTGTGAATGTTCTAATGTTTGGTATAATACAAGGCATAAAAGGCCTATTTGAAAAAAAAGATGAATGTGGGTATAAATGAAGAAAAGAAATCTTTGAGGAGTAGAAATAGGTAATGTAAAACATAAAAAGGAAGCAAAAGATCAGTCATAAACATCCACCAAAATTTATACATGTAGATGACAAGGTCAGTTGATCTAATAAGCCTAGTAAGAGGCATGTTTGTCTTGAGTTCCTACTTTGGAACTAATGCATCAACTTGAGTTATTGGAGAATGAACCTATGGAGATCAGGTATGTTGAGATTATGGATTTGGAAGAGATAATAAATCAGTCCATGCTAGCCATGGAAATTCATCAAGCACAAGTGAAGAGATATTATGACAAGGGAGCTTCTTCATGAAGTTTCAAAGAAGGAGATTTGGTCCTCAAGTGGGATAAGGATAGAGATAAACTAGGAAGGCACACAAAGGTTGATTCCCTTTATAGTGGCCAATACATAATCTTTAGTTTTAAATCCCATAATGCCTTTCATCTTAAAAATATGGATGGTGAAGAGCTTCCAACCCCAGTCAATGGGATACATTTAAAACATTGTTACTAAGGAGTTAGGCTCCTTGTTTGTTTGTTTTCCTCCAAGTGTTGTTCAAGCACATTAGTTTAGTTATATTTTGTCCTAAATAAGTTCTTTGTTTTCAAATTTTCTTTGTTTAGTTTGTTGTCCTATTTTGTGTGTTTCTCTTCTTATTTTGGAGGATAAAGGTTGTCTCATGCCAGGTCAAAAGACAGTTTGTAGTCATTGATAAAATTTGTCATTACTTTGTGAGACCAAGAGTCATTTAAATGTTCTAGTTCTCAATCATAGCCAATATGCTTCCTAGTTGAGTCACCAAAATATTGATAATTTTGCCCCATAGGCCAAATTGTCATCCTTACCATTCAAAACTTTGCATATCATGCTAGTTTGTCTTGTGAGTTAGTTATTGGTCTTAAAAAGCCCTTGAAATAATTCATGATTAACAAGTTTTTTTGAGGCATTCACTTTGGTTTTCAGAGGGTTTTTTGTGATAAAAGCATTATGAAAGCTTCTTTGGGTCCAAAAAAAGGGGTCCATGTTCAAAAAAGGTCCAACAGTTTATTTCAAGAAATCTTGAAGGAATTGATCTTTCAAGAAAAATTTTTGGAAGGAATTCCTTCAGGATAAAATTTGAAGAAAATGGGCACTTTTAAAAAATCCAAGGGTCCAATATTTTTAAAAGCCAATGGTCCATTTTCAAATTCCAAAGGGTTCGTTGCAGAAAATCTAAAAGGTACTTCTCGGCATAAAGGGTCACATTCTTTCAGAAAAGGACTATTTCAAAAGTTTCGAAGAGTGAAAAAACTTTTCTAAAGGGTCACCTTCTCTTTGGAACAATTCACTTTCAATTTTCCTGAAGATCATTTCAAAAATCCTGAAGGCCTTTTCAAATTTTTCAAAAGGTCACTTGACACTTTCCCGAAGGGTATTTTCCAAGGAAAAGGTACTTTTCAAGGTTCCCGAAGGGCTCTTTCCTTTAAAAAAATTCCTTTTCATTTTTTCTGAAGGGTTCTTTGCAAAAAAATTGAAGGACACTTTCCCTTCAGAAAGAATTATTTTGGAAAAAAAGTCTGAAAGAATTCTTTCGAGGAAAAAGTCTGAAACAATTCTTTCAGGAAAAAAGTCTGAAGAGAAAAGTCTTGGACAAATTGTCCATGGAAATTGAAGAAAGCAAAAAATCTGAAGGATATCTTTTTGAAGGAATTATTTTTGGACTTTTTGTCTGAAATAATTTTTTTGAAGGACACTTACAACTTTTCCAAAGGGAACTTTTTTCGACAGAGGACCATTTTAACTTTTTTGAAGGGCACTTTTCTCAATAGAGGATCATTTTAAATTTTCTAAAGGACACTTAAAATTTTTCTGAAGGGTCACTTTCTAAGGAAAAGGTAATTTTCAAGGTTCCCAAAGGGCTCTTTCCTTTTGAAAAAGTCAATTTCACAAAAGCTGAAGGGCTCTTTCCTTTCGAGAAGGTCCATTTCACAAAAGTCGAAGGGTATCTTCAAAAAAGGTCATTTTCAAAGTTGTGAGTGGACCAAACATTTTTTTGAAGGGTAATAAACAAAATTCTAAAGGGCACATTCCAATAATCTGAGGGGCCATTTTTGAAAGCCCAAAGGTATGAATTCTCGTGGACAATTTGTCTGCAGGAAAGTGATAATCAAAAATCTTTGGACAAATTATCCATGAGAAATGGACCAAGCAAATTGTTCAAAGAAATAATTTTAGGAAAGTGAATGAAGACAAAGGTTTGGGAGGAAATCTCAAAGGAAATGAATGAAAAAATACTATCCATGGGTATAGACATAAACAAATTTGAAAGGAATACAAATAGAAACAAAGAGGCCAAACAAATACCGAAGGAATACATGTAGAGCATGCAAAGTGGCCCAAGGTCAATTAGATGCATCCAAGACAAGCATGAACATGAAAAAAACTAATAAAGATATTGTTTTTTCCATCTATAAGAATATCTATAGTCTAAGACTACATTAAAGAGCACACCAAATAATAAATGCAATAATTAATTCATTCACACTTGGTAAAGACAAGCAGATACCTTCAGGCACGACTCTCTCAGTTATAAAAGGGAGACTCGAATGCATAAAGGGCTCAAGGAGTTTAGAGTTGGATGGTGGTTCAAGGAGCTAACATGGAGTTTCAACATTGTATACCTAATCTTAACATAGAATTTCATGCATGCACTCTTGTTTATCTTGTTAATCAAAGTTTTTTCAAACACTTCCAACTCAACAGCAAGTGTTTCAAGATTGGTGTAGCATCATTCATGAAGAAAATTGAATTACCAAAGATCCATACATGTTTGATAAATTTTGAAGAATTTAATTTTTATTATAAATAATGATTAAGAAATGGGCTCTCCATCATTTTCAATGCCAAAGAGCTTCTCATGCAGGACATAAGTCAGAAGGATATTATTTAAAGGCTGAAGTTGGACTTGGGGTGATGTGGGAGTTGATTTCCTCTTCTATTTTCAACACCAATCTCTTGGATTTTGTATGATTTTTCTATATAAGTTGGCTTTTTCTACCTTGACTAAGATCCCTCTTTTATTAAGACCAGACTATGCCAAAATTTGAGTTTTTATAACCTTTTTTAGATAAAGAGAAGGTCTAATTTTAGATTTTAGGATGCTGGTATAGTGTATTTATATTAGTGATTTACATATGTGATAAAATTTCCTTCCTTGTCAAGTCTTGATTCTTACCTAGCAGTATAGTTGATCAAATTATTTAGGTCATGTTTTATGTTTGATGTATTTTAGCTGAGTTCATAGTGGATATAAGTGGTTGTTTAGTGCCTTGAATCAAGCCTATTCCATCATTTCCCTCAATCTTTGATCATCAGATAAAAATCTTTTCATGAAATACTGATGCATAGGAGTCAATCAAAGTTAAAAGTTCAATCTTTTTCTTGTCTAATCAGTGTTTTTAGAAGCTCAAATTGAGTGTATGAACCAAAATATAGGTGTATCACCATCATTAGATAAGATTTCCTTTCAATTTTATTTCTTACATTTTTCCTGACAGTTTGTAGTGTAGAGTAGAGATCCTAATTGTTACACCAAAGGGAGTTAGCCCTTAGAATCTAGAGATTCAATCCACTTATTAGGCCACCTGTAGCCTAGGATTATTTACATGTTTTAGCATACTATGAAGGCCTACAACTACCTTCACAAGGGTGTGAGTCTAGTTGATAATAGTTTGAGTAAAGAATCCTAGAGGTTGTTTTGTGAGGGGTATAAGGTTTAGGAGAGATAAATTAGTTAATTTTCAGTTGAGAGATAATTAGATCTAAATTAGAGATGTGTTCTTTATGTATGACAAAGGATAGAAAAGATAGAGAGCTAAAGAAGAGGTCACCATCTATTGATTGAGCAACAAAGTGTTGTTAAGGTGATCAAGTTTGTCTTGGCTGAGTTGGTGCTTAGTCAAGAAATAGTAGGAGATGCCTTGCAAGTTAGAGCCTACAGAAGTGTCCTTGAAGTGGTTGAGTTGGTTCTGAGTCACTTATGGGGTTGGTGCCTCCTTGTAAGTTAAATATTGCTAAAGGACTAGTTGAGTTGGTTCTTGACTAGTGAGGGGTTGGTGCCTCACTAAATGTTGATTTATTACTTATAAGATTTTAGTCCAAGTGGTGTGTCAGTGGGTTTTATCCCCCATGAGGGTTTCCCACATAGCTCTTGTGTTCTTGTGTTATGTTCTTGCTTTGTGCTCATATAAATGGATTATTATGCATTAATATATTTCTATAATAGTTTGAATGTTTGATGAGTGATAAGTGGAATTGAAAGTGAAAATATGTACACTGATTCACCCCCACTCTTAGTGGTTATGCTTCCAATAGAGAGATCATCCATCAATGATTTCAACTTAGATCAAACATATATTAACTTTTCCAAGATAACCTTAAACCCTCAAAAGTTACATAAGACCTTATTTAGACCTTGAAACAACTTGATAATACCAACACATGACACCATGAAAATATTATCAACAAGGTCATTTATGAGGTTAGTTGACTCAGGTACTTGGTTTGAACAAACCTTAGTCAAGGGTAGCTAAATTAGCCAAAAATACCTAAAATACTTCTAGATATGAACCTTAGAAAATAGTGAAATCTTAAAATTGACCTTGATGAGCTCAAAGGGAAATGAAAAATAGGGGAAGATGTAAATTATTATTAAATGATTGGGTTTCCCTAATTACAAAAAAATTGTAAAAGAAAGTGTATGGAATAGGAATCTAAGGGAAAAGATGCATTATTTACTTGTTAGTAGAATCAAACATCCAATATAACCAAGCTTAAGACAAAGCATTCCCAAGCCTAGATACTAGGGGAACTTGATAATAACAA
This sequence comes from Torreya grandis, assembly GCA_037957365.1. Classification (NCBI taxonomy): domain Eukaryota; kingdom Viridiplantae; phylum Streptophyta; class Pinopsida; order Cupressales; family Taxaceae; genus Torreya; species Torreya grandis. Next base: position 9,277,653 of record JARHVA010000006.1, read on the forward strand.
GACAAAACATAACACAACTAGAAGGATAAGGGAAAATTCACTTTCACCTTCCTTGTAGCTTTGAATTACTTATTTAAATGGTAGTTGGCTTGCTCAGCTTGTGTCCAAATTGGAGTTCTCATTGTTACTCTTGATTTGTGGCCAACACGTTCCATTTGTCTAATATGGTTTTGGATTTGGCATGTATAGGAAATGAATCTCTCTCTTCAACAATTTGGCATTATAATTTTGGATTAAAAGAGTTTTTTGGAAGTGAGTGTGAGACCTTGTATTTATTGGTTTCAAACAAACCCTAACCTAAGTGTGATTAGGTTTAGGTTAACATTGGGTTAGGATCGAGAATTTGAATGCAATAAATAATGTACTTAATTATGCATTTATGGAGGCATGTCTCAACATTTCTAATTTTTAAGGCATTTGTGTTGATATTTTGTAATTCTTGACTTTGAAGATGATGACATCATCATGACCTGATTTCCCTTTGATATTTGTTGAATTTTTATTTTGGAAAATTATAAATTCACTAATTCAACATGAATTATTTAACTAAGAATTTAATTTGATTTACTTGGTTAATTAATTATGTTTAGGCTTTTGGTCATTTCAAGAATTAGATTAAGTGCCTCATTTAATTGGTCAAACATGTCAGTTTGATTGGTCATAACTTGACTGGGGATGAATTTGTTGGAGGTTATCATTGGATATAGGGTAATACCCAAAATAGGAATGGTTTCACATAATTATGGGTACTTACGTCTAATGTGAAGATGAAATTGGGATGTGTAGTGATTTTTAGGCTTGATTTGTAAGGTTTGGTAGAAACCAGTTTGAAGTCCATTTTAAACATGAATGTGGCCAAAAAGGAGTGTCTACATTTTTCCCTTATTTGATTAGATGTTGAAAGATACAATCATAGTAACATCTTAAATAAATAAAAAGTCATTATGCTTTGGTTAATGCCCTAGAGGGCAGTTGATAAGCCATGGATACCCCCTCGAGGGATCAAGAAATAAATAGTGTCATCAAATGGGCCCTCAAAAAGAGGAAATAAAATTTCTATTGGTAACATGGGTTAAGATAATAATTTTCCCAAAGACAGTTATAATCTTTACCCCTATATCGTAGATGGGTCAAAATAATGATTTTTTCAAAGGCAATTATAATCATTTGCATAATGAAGGTGCCCCAATAGGGTAGATGTAAGTGTGATACAATTATTCTTTTGCCCCAGTGGGGCAGTTGTGATCAGTACATAAATAATTTGCCCTATTATGGTAGATCATAAAAGGGAGCTCACATAATGAACCTATAATCATAGATAATGGTGAGCTAGAACAAAGGATAGGTATGAATTTTGGCTACCTGCTAGTACAAAGATGTGCATCCTAACTAGCATTAATTATTATTCATTTATGGTTTAGTTAATATATGTTTAGGGTAGGTGTGGTATGAATAAGGGGAAGTGTAACTGCTGATAGCATCATTTGATAACTCATTCTACCTAATTTTTTTGGTAAATTGTGATATTATGCATCATAGTTATAGACAACTATAATAACAATGTATACCCTAAGTATGTAAAACTTAATTTAAATGAAAATATAAACCACTTAGGTATAAGATATGAACAATTAGATCCTATGTGAATAAAATTCAATAAATCAAGTGTAAGAATGAATTCAAATATTCTCAACTAAAGTACAAGATATGGTTAATCAAGACTCAAGTGCAAATAAAATGTAATAATCTTATAGAAACCAAAGGGAAGGGAGGCAAAAAAACACAATCTAAATTAAAATAGTAAACAACCCAAGCCCAAGTTGTAATCAAGACTCAAGTGTAGACTAATTGTTCTTAGATACACAACACTTAAAATAAACACAAAACCAATAGACAAGTTAATTTAAAGCGCATGAAAGAAATAATTACTCTAAGACATAAAACAAACAAAATGTATAAAATAAATGAACTAACTACTTATCTACAACATTTGTGCATGTGTAATAGAAGTGTAATGCTTGAAAAAAGGTTATTCCTAAGCTATAGGGAACAACAACATAGTAATGATGACTAAGGTTGCCTTTAGGTTATAGGGGACAACAACACTAGAATGGTCAAGGGGGAATAAAAGAATAAGGAAGGGGTGGATAAGCTGTCTCCAAATACACTAGGCAATTGAATGCTTGATATAAATTCCCATGGACAAGAGTTCCAATAAGGAATTTAGGATGAATATAAATCTCCCAAGATGTGGGATAGAATAAACTTGATGACAAATAAAAGAGATTAACTTGTAGAGGAAAATAGGAAGGGTCTCATAAAATGGTGAGGGTGTGAGGGAGGCATAGGTTGCATTAGTGTATTAATTTCAAATGCATAAACACTCATAAAAGTGACTCACAAAATAAAAAGAATGTGAGATTTCTATGACTCTCAAAATGATGAGAGTGTAATTGAATCGTAAAATGATGAGAGCATAAATGAATCATAAAATGATGAAAGTGTAAATGACTCAGACCTATAATAAAGAATGGTCAGTGAAAATAACAATGAAATCAATCATTGAGACTAGAAGAGCTGACCTAGGATGCCCCATGTATCCAAGCATTGCCTACATAGTCCATGTGAACCTCAAGCCAATGTAGTTATCCCAAAAATGGGAGGGAACACAATCAGAGAATGGAGTATGCAAATGTAAATGGTCATGACGTGACCCATGTGAAAGCTTTAGTTATACCTATTGATTAGGAGATGCATGTCCCGATTAACATGGATACAATTTAAATGACCTAGTGTTGGAAGATTTTTTATGAGTTTTATGACATATTTCCATGTTTTTAGGCCCTTTTTATGCATCTCAACTCAAAGGAGAATTATGAGATATATAAAGGGAAAAATTATAAGAGTGTGGCTTAAAAGTGCTCACAAAATTGAATTAACATGGATTAGATTTCTCAAAAAATGGGGAGAGCATTGGAATAAGGGTGGCCAAGTTGACCTCAAAAAACACTGAGTGCTACCTACATAGTCCAAATCGATCTCAATCAATTGTAGTTGACCCTACATCGAGGAAGTCGACTAGGTAACAACATGTTCTTGAAATAGGCAAATGATAGGGTATGAACAATGATAAGGCAAGTCATGGTAAAAGGTTGTCCTTAGGCTATAGGGAACAATGACATAGATAGGTAAATAATTTTTTTGAAATGAAGGATGCAATTGCCATACCACTATCATACTATCCCAAGATATTTTACCTGAATGAATGTGATTTAAAGAGTCATAAAACTAAATCAACAACAAAAATTGTATCCAAATCCAATCATTGCAAGTGTCTAAAGTATTAATGAATCAGAACCAAGGTCAAAATGATAAAAGAGAAGGTAAAACAAATTTTGGCCAATAGGAGATGTACAAAGGGAAAGGTATATGCTATGATATAAATAATGAAATGTTACAACATAACTTAAATGATCCTCATAGATAATACTTTGGGTCACTCAAGTGAAAAAATGCTTGAGATGTATTATGTTCATTCATTAGACAAGTTCATCTCCTTATGATGTAGCCAACCTATATGCTCTAGAGCCATAGTTAACAATAATTACACAGTCCCAACTAGTTAGGTTTAAACTTGTCTTTTATCTTATGTTCGACATTCATGTTTTTCTAGTTTTCTTTGAGTACAAGATCACTAAGCTTAAATAATCTATGTTTCACATACCTGTTATATTGACCACACAATTAGTTTTGGTATGTTTGAAGGATATTTATAGTGGTCATGCATTTTTCATCTAGTAATTCCAGCTCTTTCAAATGATCTACTCTATAATCATAACCATTAAGGATATGTTTCAATGAAATGCACAAAGAATGTAACTTAACCTCGATAGGATGGCCTCAGTGCCATAAATTAGGGAATATGTTTTGGATCCTATTGGAATTCAAAAATTAGTTTGGTAGGCCTAGAGGGCACAAAAGAGTTGTAAGTGACAATCATGGCTAACATCATTGATTCTAATCTTAATAATTTTGACAATGGTCTTGTTATATGCCTCTATTTTGCCATTACCTTGCAGGTAATACATAATGAAAAATGTTGGGTAATGTTATGTTCAACACAAAGAGCTTAGACATCCTAATTGTTAAATGAACCACCATTATTATATATAATATCAAAGGGGATATCATAATGACAGATGAGGTGATTCAAAATGAATTTGTAAATTTTTTCACCTATCATGTGAGGGGAATGGCTTCCACCCACTTAGTGAAGTACTCTATGGTGGTAAGGATATGTTTATGGCCATCTAAGGAAGTAGTATTAATCTTTCCTATGAGGTTGAGTCCCCACATTGAAAATGACCATGGCATAGTCATTGGCTTGAGTGTCTAGGCTAGAGCATATATCAAATTGGCATGATTTTGACATTGTTTACACTTTTTAAAATAATCAATTACATATGCTTCCATGGTCAGACAATAATAACCAATACATATTAGATTCTTAGCAAGGATGACCCCACTTGTGTGGGATCCATAAACCCCTTTATGTGCATCCCTTAATGTTATCCTAGATTCTACTGAGGTTAAATAATGAATCAGAGTTCCATCAAAGCTTCTATGATAGAGTGTAGATCCAAGTAAGGTATAATGAGAGGCTTTATGGGTAAGGGTTTTTTATTGTTTACGATAAAGTTATAGTGGGAGGATGTGGTCATGAAGTTAATTATATAGTTCAAAATACTAGGTAATATTGGGACCAATGATATCATAGATCATCTCAATGGTCAAGGGTTCATGAGTAGGTGATAGAAGATGTTCAATGAGGAATTGATAATTTCTTGCCTTATCTATGATGTGGATCATAGAACCAATTATAGTAATGGAATTTGCTATTCTGTTATTGGATCGAGGTATTTTTTTAAATTGAAGGTGTGTAAATTGTTGATTGAGAGTATCCACCATGGCCTTGTAAGGTACTAGCTTCTTGTCCTTGGTCTAAAATTGGTTTGTGACTTGATTAATGATAAGTTATGAATCTCCATAAACTAGTATATGTTTAATGTTCTATTGTATCACTAAATGAAGCCTATAATGAGTGTTTTATACTCAGCCATGTTATTAATACAAGGAAAAATTATGCGAAAGGACTTGGGAATGATATCCCCCTATCATGTTATAAAAAATATTCATACTCTTGACCGCTGAGATATGAAATAACTACCAAAATAAATTTTCCATTGTTGTTCTTTAAGAGGTGTTTCTACTATGGTCATGATAGACTCATTTGGAAACCCAAATATAAGTGATTGAGTGTCAATAACAAGAGCTTCTGCAATATGGTCTACAATTATCTATCCCTTGATGGCCTTCTGGTTAGAGTATTAAATCTAACTTGATCAAAATCATAATCCATTTAGCCATATGGCCCTGTAAATCTATTTTTGAAAGTAGATACTTGAGAGTATCTACTTTGGCAATAACAATGGTCTTATTATTTAGCATGTAGTGGTGCAACTTATGTACTACAAATACCATAGCTAAACATGATTTCTCTATAAAAATATAATTGTGTTGATACATGACTGATGTGTAGCTTAAGTAATAGATGACTTGTTCCTTCCCCTGTTCATCATGTGGAGCCAATAATTCTCCCAGGGAATTTTTAGCTATAGAGAGGTAGAGTAGTAATGACTTATATGTCATAAGTGGAAAAAAATACGTGGGTTGGCCAAATATTATTTCAATTAGTCAAAGGCCTTTTGTAAATATGCATTCCATGAAAATTTAATGCCCTTATTTAGTAAGTGGGTAATGGATGACACTTATTGGCCAGTTGTGATATGAAACATTTGATTGATTGTATCTTGCCCTGTAAATTATGAAGCTAATTTAAAGTAAATGGCAGTGACATCTCAATAATGGACTTAAATTTGGATAGATTGACTTCAGTTCCCCTATGATATAAAATGAAACCTAAAAATTTCTTGGTAGTTACACCAAAGATGCAATTTTTAGGATTAAATTTGACCTTATATTCTCGAAGTCATTCAAGGATATTTCAAAGCATAATTGCATGTTCGGCACAGGTCTTAGATTTACCCAATATGTCATCAACATAGTCCTCAACTATAACATGCATTATATCATGGAAAATTACCATCATGCCCTATTGGTGTATTTCCCTTATATTCTTGAGGTTGAAAGGCATGAACTGATAATAAAATTTTCCCCAAGAAGTGGTGAATGTTATTTTGTGTTGGTCTTCTATTGTAATTCTAATTTGGTTGTATCTTAAAAAACTATCCATAAGGGAAAGCATTTCATGATTAGATGTGGAGTCAATAATCATGTTGATGTTTGGTAGAGGAATTTTATCCTTTGGATAGGCCTTGTTAATACCACAAAAATTAGTGCACAATTTGAGAACTTATAGATTTTTTATGGCTAACACAATATTGGAGATCCACTCCAAGTAATAAATAGGATGAATGCATGTTGCATCTATGAGCTTATCTAGTTTTTTCTTAACTAAGATGATAATATGAGGATGCATTTTCCTTAGGTTTTGCTTGAATGGCTTGGCTTCAAGATGTACAACAAGATTATGTAAAACTAAGGTGGGGTCCAAACCTAGCATGTTGGAATAAACCCATGCAAAAATATAGAGAAATTCCCTAAGAAGTGATGTAAGGACTTCACACTCCTCTTCAATGAAGGGCGTGCCTAGTTTGATCTAATTTAGATCGACTGGTATTCCAATGTTGACCTCAAAAGTGTCCTCAACAAGGAGTGTAGAACCATCTTCTAGGAGAGTTGGAAAATATGCGAACTGGTTGGAGATATCAAAGTTCTTTGGATGGACCGGTTCATCTAGTTCTCCTAAGCAGGATGAATCATAATCATTTAATGGCGGCAAGGTCCATGTAAAAAATACCTTGGGACATTGTCAAACAATCTATTTAAAGGCCCACTATTTTTATTCACTGATTTTAGACCCAAATATAATTGTGGCATTGGTGGCATCTTTAGCTTTATTTAAAGAAGGGTAAACATCCCCATTTAATGGTGTCTAAAATAGGTTTTCACCAAGAGATTAGCCTTTTAATTTACTTTTACCCTAGTCTAAAAGTACCTCAAAGAGGTTTTCATTTTTGGTCCTCAATGTTTGATTTTATTTTTATTTTTGGCAAGGGAAGTGTAGACGTCCAATTCTTAACACCATTTGTGTTGAAATTGTCAATCTTACTCAAATTGCACTCAAATGGACATTATAGGTCCAAATCCATAAAATTCCCTAAATGGTTAAAATTTGTCACTTACAAGTGCCAGTTTAGGTCAAAGTATCCCTAAATAGGGAAATAAATTTTATGGGCTAGTTAACTTTAATCAAATCATTTTGAGTCAAAATGACAAATTTGTCATTTAGTGCTCTAGATCACTCTTTTCTTCTAATTCATTGGTACACATCACGTACCTTTGTTATTTGGTGTTGGCAACATCTTATATTACAATATATCTCTAACACATCTAACATCACCTTCTAGTTCCTCTCCAGTCAAATTATGATCGAGTAATATGACTTTTTGACTATTTTGATTAATTGTGCACCAATTTCCAAAGAATTGCACTAAACTTGATTAAACTTACTTAAGATAATTAATCCAATTTAAGATCTTAAGTAAGAATTCTATAGATCTTTTTGAATATCTCATTATTGGAAATTGATTTTGAATATCTGCATCACCTAGTAACATCATCTATGGGGTGGCATCCATCAAGCCATAAGTGCATAAAATATTAGGATTATGGGTCATCCATGTCTAGTTAATGCCACCCATGCCTCTTTAATGTTTATTTATCTTGAGGATATTTAAGAGTTTAATTCCAAATATTAGGATTATCCATGGCCACACATCTCAATCTTGAGATGGATGGTCATGGTTGATCTTGACCAATCTAAAAAATCTATAAATAGAGAGGTCAATCTTTCTATTTTTAGAGATTTTTTCATTAAATGTAGATATGTCTAGCTACACTTATGGTGCAGTCATGGATAATCCAACTTCTGATAGAATGGTCACACAAATTAAGTTTTATGACTTTATTCAAGACCCTTATGGTGACAATATGGTTTATGAGACATCTTTCTATCTACCTCACAAAAATTAGTCATGGGAATACAATCAAGATCCACTTATGATCCAACTCACGATTGGAATGATTAGGTTTATTAGGAAGACTTGGATGATTTGGCTTGTGTAAGTAATCAAACTCCATAACATACTAAGATCACCATTTTAAGACCTCCTCCTTTGGTTTTCATGATCAACCAAACAAAGAAGCATCTATTCATCACCATTTTAGGATCTTCTCCTTTGGTTTGTATACGCAACCAAATAAGAAGTGTCCAATCATCACCATTTTAGGATATCCTCCTTTGGTTTTCACAAGCAACCAAACTAAAAGTGTCCAATTTTTACCATTTTAGGACCTCCTCCTTTGGTTTGCACAAGCAACCAAACTAAAAAGTTTCCAGTTGTTACCATTCTTGGCCCATCACTAGTTTTTGATGAACCAATTATTTTTGATCCCTTATTCAATTGTCTAATATTTGGAGAGTCCATTATTGAACGACAAACCATTGTTACCACTAAACCAAATGTTCTCCACTTTATAAATTATGTGTCGATCTTCGAGCCTAACAAGAACTATTACCTCTTCAAAATCCATCTTATGAGGATCAAAATGTGTTCAAAATTAATCTTTTGCAACTAATTGTGAACCAAAACCAACATGTTATTATTGAAACAACCATTTGTGACAAGATAAAATATGATAAGTTACCTATTCATGTGTTACCTATTTTCAAAGAGCCTCATCTGCTTGACAAGCTAGTCTCGGTAGAGTTATCTCTTGATCTTTTCCCACTCATTAAGGAATCTCACTTTGATAGACACGATATTGTCAAGACATCCCTTGAGTAGTTCCCTATTTTTGAGGGGCTTTATTTATACAAGTCAGTGTATGTTTAACCCTTCCAAGATGAATCAATTTTTATTGAGCCCATTATGCCATCACAGGCCATTACTTGTCAAAAATTTAGCATTCAACAGAACATTATCAAAATAACCATATCAAATGAAGAATCAATATTAAAGTCAGGTTCCATTTTTGAACTGATATTAAATTTAGCATCAAAAACAAAATAAAAATCAATTATGACATTGGATTCAGAGTCCCTTACTTCAAAATCAGAGTTAGAAATAGATTATAGTATTAGTTGTTATAACATTGGTTACAATTGCCTTGTAGATCAATTTGAATATATTTGTGATCCTTCTACAATTTTTGAGGATGATTACTTTAGCATCGACACAAGTTCTCCTAGTATCTTCTATGAGGATTGTGCTACCTTTCACCATCACATTATTACCACCCAACATAGCAATTATATTGATGTTCTGCCTCCCATAAGTGTTAATCAGGACCGATAGAATCACACTTTGTTGAACTACATCTATGGTGACATATCATTTGTAGAATATCATGGGGACCAAGACCACATTCATTCAAAAGAAGAACAATCTCCTAGTGAAACATTTTCAGAGGTACTAGGGGATAAGCAAAGATCAAACTCAACATCTATTAGTGACACCTTTTTGAAGGTGTTAGAAGCTAATCAAAGTCAAATGTTAATATCTCTTTGTGAAACCTTCTGGGAGGTGCTATGAGATGATCAAAACAAATTCATTGGTGAAAACCTCAGGGAGACACCAATAGCTGAGCACTAAATTTCTTCATTATTTAATGAAGATAATATCAAAGATCAAATCAAAATAGCTTCCAATCTACATATAATCAGATGCTAGCTACTCTCAAGATCAATCAATAAAACAATCTGATGGTCTTATTAAGAGCATCTCAGAGGTGTTCGACTCTGGCATAACAAAAATTATGTTGAATCTGGCATCAACAACATTACATGTGATTAAAAGTCCTGATCTTCATTTATTTCCTATTCATTATACATTCCATTATCACCCACCTACTTATTACCCACTTATCTCATTTATCCTACCATTATTTACCATCACTAGTAGCACTTTCCTTTATTGAGGTTATAAGGATATCTTGTCTCGATGTTTGAAGGAAGCAGAATCAATGATCTATGAAGATCATGAACACATTATCGAGATCCAGATCAACATTAAGTTCTTAATAGAGTAGTTGTTCCAAAAGGGTGTTGGATAGCAACTTGTATATCTGATCATTTTTTTGTCTCACATATTGACTAAGACATGCATCTCCATGTCAACAAGAGCAACAAAACCATTTTTCATCTACCATTCACCCATTTGCCATTACCATGCCTCATCTCTTAGGGACAACCCTACAGACCATTTTTAGGCATTATTATACCATTGAGATCCATGAACCATGCCATTTGAACTATATTGATTTGAGGTCCTTTGATACTATGTAGCAGTGCTCAATTTTTATTAAGGTCAGCTCGATCACCCCTTTCCCATGCTCTCACCATTTTGTGAGCAATCTAATCCAATCATTTCTTGGGGGAAACTTTGTTTCCACTATATCCAATTTTCTTCTAATCATTTCATCATACCATTTTTATTATACCATTTCTTTACTATTGACCAAGGCTTATTTTTAGTCATGTTGTTTATCCCATTTTGATCTCGGTTCCTTTGGTTCATCCTACACCTTTTGAAGGGGGATTTTAATCCAGTTTCAATAGTTTTTAAATTTAGTGTTGAAGGACAATCTATGAACATGGTGTGACATTTGATATGGAAAGTTATCTTTCATCTATAATCTTATTTGGTATCACTAATTATAACCACCTATGGGCAAATCAGTATTGTTTTGGTACCCCTCATTATAACTACCTTTGGGGAAATCAGTGTTATGACATTATTTCCTAATTATAACCACATATGGGAAAATTAGGTACAATACCTTTTTATCATGCATTTCCACATCATTTGGTCATTTCTATTATCATTTGTCTTGTCATTCACCTTTCTTTATCAACTTGTTGTGACCTAGTCAATTTTTCATCACCTTTTGTGTGGATAGAATTACTATGACTTGGGATTATTTTGGGTTATATAGGCCATTATCAATTCATGTCAAGGTCAACTCAGTCCCTCTTATCATATGCTCTTATCATATTGTGAGCAATTTAAGTTGTTGTACTCTCACTATTTCATGAGCTGGACCGTTCTATATCTGTTAATCCTCAATCGAGTTGAGATACTTATAAAATTCCAAAAAAATTCATAAAACCATTCAAAAACTCAAAAAAAAAAATTGTGTTTATTTGATTTTTATTTGTTGTCTGGTATTTTATTTTTTTTGTTGGTCTTGCTTCTTTGTTTTATTTTTCCAAGTACATCTTGATGGGCCACATGGATCTTGATTATTTATATCTTGGTCTCATGTCATTAAGATGTTCTTGCTTTTTGTTTTTAAACATTTTTGTTCCTACTTAAGTCTTGATAGATCATATCTTGATTTCAATCTAGGTTCATTTATGTTTATCTTTTTCTGTCTTTGCTTTTTTATTTAAATGTAAATCGATGTAACTATGGTTTTGGTCATTATTTTACCATTATCCTTAGTTATAGGTATTCACATTTGAAATGGCTCAGTGTAATTGGAATCTTAGGTCATTATAAGTTATTCATACTTATGATTATAATTTCTTTTCATATAGCAAGCACTTTGTGCTTAGGTCTCAAAGTCTTAAACGCCAACATCAACTCCGATGAATGATTCTCAAGAACACTTTGCAAAACCTAGGCTCATGATAATGAATTAGGCATCTAGGTAACATGCATTTTAGAACTCAAATCTATGCTTAGACATTTATCTCTTTGCATACATTATGAGTTTAATAAATGTTTGGTCTATTTTCATCATTTCTCATTCCATTCTCTCCCAAACTTGGGTGAACTACATTGGCCTAAAGTTTATGTTGGAACATGAGTCCATGGAACTATGTAGGTAGCGCTAAATTTATATTGAGGTAAGCTCAACTATCTCCATTCTTATTTTCATCTCTCTCATCACTTTTTGCATTCTCATATGCTTGGATTTAAATGGCTTTCTAAGCCATTACCCCATCACATGTATGTTTGTGCGATTTCCCATATTAGAGCACAACATCTGAACCACATTCAAATAAAATCAGCTCTATAGGGGAAAATCATTATTTATTCTTTATCAATGATCAATATTTACCCTACTGGGGAAAAACTATTTTATCATGATCACATTTACTCTACTGAAGTACTTCTTATTATCTTCTCTTTGGAGACCCTATTCTAGTAGTGCTTCCCTTTTTGAAGTAGAACACTCTCTCTTTTATTATAATTCAATATCTTCACACTAATGCCCATGATGGCAATATTTTAGTGTGTAACTTATCTCAGGATTGATCAATGTCATAAGTGTGCAGCTTGTACTCTCAAATTAGGTACATTTAAAATGTGTCCCTTACATTTATGGATTGTATATTTCCCATTACTCCCATTTTGAGGCCTATTATACTCCTAATTATATTTTGATCATTGATGGTAATCAAATGTGCAAGCATTATCTCATCTAGATGTGATATCTTCCATGGGTTAATCTCTCACTTTATCTCTCTTTTCGAGAGTCCATCCTTTTCTTCCATCCTAGTATGTCCTCTCGAGGGGTCATCATGGCTATGTTCTAATTTATTCTTGACAACTCTTTCTTTGAAAATATGTTGCTTCACCTAAATGTCTCTCTATGCCTTCTCAAACAGGGGCAAAATGTAGACATCCAATTCCTAACACCATTTATGTTGAAATTGTCAATCTTACTCGAATTGCACTAAAATACACATTTTAGGTCAAAATCCATAAAATTCCCTAAATGGTTCAAACTTGTCACTTACAAGTGATAATTTAGGTCAAAGTATCCCTAAATAGGGCAATGCATTTTATGGGCTAGCTAACTTTGATTAGATCATTTCAAGTCAAAATGACAAATTCACCATTTAGTGCTCTGGATCTCTCTTTTCTTCTAATCCATTGGTATACATCATGTACCTTTTTTATTTATTATTGTCAACATCCTAAATGGGAATACAAATCTAGTGCATCTAACATCACCTCCCAGTTCCTCTCTAGTCAAATTATGATTCAATAATATGACTTTCTGACCATTTTGATTAATTATGCACCAATTTCAAAAGAATTACACTAAACTTGATTAAACTTACGTAAGATAATTAATCCAATTTAAGAGCTTAAGTAATAAATCCATAGACCTTTTTGAATATCTCATTATTGGAAATTGATTTTGAATATATGCATCACCTAGTGACATCATCTATGGGGTGGCATCCATCAAGCCACAAGTGCATAAAATATCAAGATTGTGGGTCACCCATGTCTAGTTAATGCCTCCCATGCCTCTTTAATTATTATTTATCTTGAGGATATTTATGAGTTTAATTAAAAATATTAGGATTATCCATGGCCACACATCTCAATCTTGAGATGGATGGTCATGGTTGATCCTAACCAATCTCAAAAATCTATAAATAGAGAGGTCATGGACATGAATAAAAAAAGCTTGATTTATGCAAAGTTATTATGTAGAATTATCTCCATAATCCTTTGCAATAGACCATTAAAATTAGTTACAAGATTCATTGATAGGATAGTTTAGTGATTTATAATCATGAGCCTAGGTTATATGGAGTGTTCTTGAGACATTGGAGGAGTTTTCCACCTTTGTTGACAAAGACAAGGATGTTTGATCAAGGGAGAAGATGTTTTTGATCCACATGGGTATGGTGAATCCATTTGGGAAGGTAATATGATGTTTCTTTCTTTCATTTGTTTCTTGTTATCATTTGTAATTCCCATAAGAATAGATAGGTTTAGTTATTTTTTTATGCATTTTTCATGATTTATGGACTAATGTTTGATTAACTTACTTTGTAATCCTCTCTACAGGAAGTTCACCAGATCTCTAAAATAGGCATCATGATCCAATCTGATAGAAAAACCGTGTTTATGATTTCCAAACAAAATATGGTCTCGTAGGTCTAGAAAGTCACCAATAACTTAATCATTCTCGAACTCATATAGTGACATCATGGATTTTTGTTGGTATTAGTTGATGAGTTTTGGATGATGAAGGAAAAGTGGGGAAGGATAAATGATAGGCATAATGGTACATACAACATGTGGGTTAAATAGGTTGGTATTGACTAGGTCCTTGTATATTCTATAATCAGACTCTACATCACTACTGACATCATCATCATTAGTCATCAATTTAAGAACACAAATATGGTATGTAGGGTCACTCCTAGGTGGTTTAAATATAACACTTTGAGCTCCCTTGTACTTGGTTATGGAAATTGGCTCAAGAGTACCTTGTTAATTTGCACCCAGGCCTCTACCTTCATAAGCTTGATTAACCATGATCCAGTTAGGGATGGGATACCTTTTGCTTTGGTATAATTTAGCCAAGTCATCATTATAAATCCAAGATTCATCTTTAGTAAGTGGGTCTTATTTTTATCTAGTGGATGGTGTAAAAATAATAGGCATGTGGCTATTAAGCTTTATTTTTTGTTGCCATTCCATATAAACAACCTTGTCTTTGGATATTTCATAAGATTTAGGGGCCTACGAAAGGTTAGCTACATAAAAATCATTATGCATAAGGTATTATCCTGGGCTTTTATTAAATATGGTCAAAGGATTCAATATTAGAGGAGGGGGCACATAGGAAGTAGAGGCAAGGCTATCAAGGTCTATATAATTAGAATCTGACAATTTGAAAAGTAGGTCTTTATCCTTCTTAGCTTAGGGTCTAGGACAAAATGGTATTTATAACATGCATACTTAGCCTCCAAATGTTTGTAGAACTGGTATGGTTGTAGGTCTGTAGGAATAGTTCCATCCAAAAATGAGGGAACTTGATACAGTGGTGTAAAATTGAAGCTATTTCCTAGGATTTATGTATCCAAGGTCAACCCAAAATCAAGTTATATGATAAGTCTAGATCCAACACATGGAAAAGTGTGTCATGGGTTAAGGGCTCAACAAAAATTAGAAAATAGATTGTTCCCTATGATTCTCTCTCTTCATTATCATAGGCCTTGATGGTAATAGTCTCTCGCTGAAGGTATGTTGTCATGTATCCCATATGCTTGACCAACCTTAGATACACAATATTGAGGCATGTTCCATTGTCTATAAGGACTCGTTTAAATTCTTTTATGCTATGACAACTTAAATATACAATGGGTTATTATGGATAGGGCTTAAGGATGACATATCACTTTGGTCAAAGGTCAATTACTATCCAAGAGCTAAGTGTCCCACCAAAACTTGGAATTTATCTAGTATAATGTCATTTGGTACTTGGGATTAGCCCAAGATTTTCGTATGGATATTTTTGTGGATGGTATAGGTATGAAATAAATATGAAATATGGATTTGTGTAGGCATATTTTATAGTTTCTCCATAATGGCACATGTTCTTTCCTTAGCATTGGTAATTAGATTGCTCTTAGTTGGTATAATCAATTAAATGGGCTCATTGGTTGATGGTGGACATGGGCCTAGAATGGTGACTTTAGTAAACTGTGTTACGATTACATAATCTAGATTGGATAAAGGGCCATTATAAATATAGGAAGAAGGAAAAGGGACATGATGGTAATCCTTGATTGTTGTTGTGCTTGGCTAAAGTCATAGGTCAAAGGAGGATTACCGACATAGGGAGACTCATAGACATTATTAGGCATTAGTCTTGGTATGTTGTCAGTTGGTCTAAGGTTGATCATAATGGTAGTTATACAACTGTCTGTAATATAACCCACAACTTTATTATAGTCAAATATAATTATGTGATAGGCCTTTTGGTTTGATGGGTCATTTTACCCTTGGTTTTGACCATTATGTTGTTGTGGCTATCATTTTTGTTGTTTTTTTTACTACTATTATGGAGGTGGCCTTTATGGTTATTGATTTTGATTATTATCATTATGTTGTGAAAAAGGATCCCAATAGATACCCAAGTTTTGATTTCAATTAGAAGCCCTATTATCCAATTTGATCCCTCCATTTTCAAATATGTTTTGAATGAGGTGCCTTAACTGCACACATAATCATATGGAATGGCATTTTACTTGGTTATAGTCACATAATTCATGTTATTTGTACCAATCAGGGAAGGGAATACCTTCAAGGAATGGTTTTGTCATAGGCCAAATAATCATATTGGTAATGGCTAACTTTTAGAATACCTACTAAATTGGTTCTCTAAGATCACTAAAGACTCTATCCTTAGGTATTCCTTTTAGAGAAAGTGCTTGTAATAATAGAGGTGGGAGTGTTTGCATAAGTGGAATCGGTTGCATTTATGGAGCTGGTTGGTTATATGGAGCTAGCTAAGTAGATGGTGTTTGCACTATTTGGACATGGTATGACTTGGTAACTCCATTACCGACAACATCCTTGTTGTGGTTATAGGCCTTGGGTTTTTCAAAAGTATTAGCCTAAGGTGGTGTAAGAGCTTATATTTGAATTAGACATTGGGTTTAGTTTTGGCCTTGATTTTGATTTTAGCTTTGGTTCTGATTAGGATAAGATAATTTGATTATCCCTTTATTGATAAGGGATTTCTCAATTTTATACCCTTTTCAATGATCTCTTTAAATGTGTGAGCACACTAAAGCTCAAGGTTATAAGATATCTCATTGTGCATGTTTTTGGTAAACATAACCATCAACTATATATTAGGTAAATTTTGCATGAGATGGCTTGCAAGTGATCTCCACCATTGCAATTAGCTTGTAAATCTCTCACCAACCCTTTATCTGGCCTGACCCAAATCAACCATAGTAACCTCATGCTCAAGATTATAGGAGATTTTTTTTACAAATTTATCTAAAAGGCTTTCAAGGTCAGATACAAAATTCTTTTGCATTTTGAGACCACTCCAAGGCTTGCACAACTAAATTTCTATAGAAAACAAGAAGCAAGTAGATATCACTATAGGCCACTAGCTAGAAAGTAATAAAGAACTCCTTCAAATGCTCCTTAGGGTCACCTTTGCCCTTGTATTTATAAAACTTTGGTGGCTCATAACCCTTTGGAAATGATATTTTAAGGTACTATATGTTAAATGGATATGAACATAGCGCATCTAGTTTAATTTTTTTTGTCTACTTCCCAGTCTATATAGCTACAATTGCATCCTTCATTTGTTATAGTTCTTAGGCTAGAAATCTAGATGGTACGATTTGTTACTACTATTGCTAATCAGTCATAGGTGGATTATTTTAAATGGGTATAATGTAAAAATGTGGTATTTCATAATTTTACCTTGGTTAATCAACTAACATGGAATACACATCCTTTATTTAGGATTGTATTGTTGATATGGTACACATTATTGGTAAATATTCTAGCTAGAATTAGTAATACAACTCTAGTTTTGAGGGAACTATATATACATAATATTTTTAAACTTTTATTGATTACTGACACTTTGTATCTTGCAATAACTTTTTGAGTCTCAATATCTCTGAGTGTATGCCTTAAGGGGTGCATTAGGAAAGGGGTGGGTAGACCATCAGTGCTTCGTAAGATTATTATTCCTTTTGCCACTTGCAATCTATACTCTAGCCTCCTAAAACCATTAAACCCAAGCTTATTTATCTCTTGCCTAACCATTACTATCATTTGTCATGATTTATCCCTCTTTTCCTTGATTTATCTCCCTTCTTATTTAGTAAACTAGGTCTAGTGCATTTTTTGGTTTCTTGTTCAACAAACTAGGTCGACCTGGTTGACCTAGTATAGTTTAAGGTCTTCTCTCTTTTGGTTTATTATCCTTCTAGTTGACATAGCACAGACCTAGTGAGTTAGCTCAAAAATGTGTTAGGTTAATTGGTTTGACCTAAGACAACCAACATTCTCAAATTATTTTAGGGCAAGTTACCACTATATATATAAGGTCATTTACCACCATTTGATAAGAGTGAAGAATTAAGTGAAGAAGTGCAAACAACATTTGCTTATTGACTATTCTAATTGAGGAATAAAGCTTTAGGTTCAATACTTTCTTTGGATCTCTTAATCTTATCTTGTGGAGAAGTCTTTTGGATTCTAAGGTAGGTTGTGTAGCCTAGAGCTGATTTATCTTGGTTA
This sequence comes from Torreya grandis, assembly GCA_037957365.1. NCBI lineage: Eukaryota > Viridiplantae > Streptophyta > Pinopsida > Cupressales > Taxaceae > Torreya > Torreya grandis. Next base: position 9,295,892 of record JARHVA010000006.1, read on the forward strand.
TCCCTACATACCACAATAATCTCTTACAAAGCACCTTGGCTAAGGGGGAGATTGAGGCTCAGTGGGTTCATTTTCAAGGTAAGTATTCTTAACTTTATTTCTCATTTATAAGAGTAGATAGATAATTCATTTATATTCTTCTCTTCCATGTATTATAATTTCATATACATTGACAAGAGTATATGTCGTCTATGCATGTTTAGTTTAGTTATTTGTTATGTTATGTTTCTAACCACCACTTTTTGATACAAGATTTGGTGTAAACTAGATTAGTTTTACTTTCTTGTTTGTTATAATTAGTGAAATATCAAATCATAGGACTCTTTTATTGTTGTTGTGTGATTGTGTTAGACTGTAGGCTTTGGAACCCTTCCTATAATGGTGTGTTATGACAAGTGATCCCCTACTCGGGTCTAGCAGATCCCCATATTGGTCATTCTCCCACTTAATAAGTGTATCCAAATTAGAAGTGTAAGTGTTCTCTATCTCATCTGATCCAGGATTGATTTATGTACATGATGCAATTCTAATTGCATACATTCTGGTGAACCTGACATAAAACAAACCCTTGTAGGATTTCTTTCACTTTTCACTAATTATTTTTGTCATAAATTTTATCATATATTTAATTTATTTCATAAATTTTTATGAAATTTATCATCTTCCCTACATCATCATGAATCCAACACATTTTATGGTTTGTAAAATGGATGAGTAGAACTAAAGATATAGGCAAAATAAGGATTTTCTTCCCTATCCACTGTACTAGGTCAACCTAGTCAACCCAGTACTATGTATAGACCTTTTTAGCCTCTATTCACTGTAATAGGTCAAATTTTTCAACCCAATACTATTTATATACATTTTTTATCCTTTGTGCACTATACTAGATCAACCTGATCGACCCGATATAGTTTTATAGGTCCTATCCTCTGTGTTAGGTCGACCGGTTTGACCCTGTATAGTTCACTATCTTTTCTTGTTTGATTTTTTTTAGTTATTTTTAATCATGAAACCTATTATCAAATTATTTATTAATAGTCTCAACCCATTTTGAATGTACATGGGTTGTTCTTTCCTACCCCATCTATCCACCATAGAAGATAACTCTTTATGGTGCAGCTCTTTATTAGATTGTTCTAAATCTTCTCAATCTACCCCATACCATATAGTATATCTAGATAATCCTATTATACAAATACCAAACCATGAAAATCATATACCTTATACCACTTTTACACCATCTAAACCTAGAATTTGTAAACTCATCAACCCATCTACATCAGATGTTGGAACCTCACATTATATTCCACCCCTTACAACCAATGTTCACAATCCTCTTATTAAACCCATAAAAAGAGCACATAAAATTATCAATTCCCAAATTAACATGGTTGAAACCAATCAAATTGATAATCTAAATGGTTCCCAATTATTTAAAAACTTTGATGATAATACTATTTACACTCCTCATAAGAATGGTGGCTTTACCAAGCTTCCTTCTTATTCTACCACACTTAAGACAAATAATACAAATATTGGGATTCCTCCACCTAAAAATAATCCTCATCCCACCAACACTAACAATCCTCTTCCTATCAACACTAATACCCCTCCTACAAGCACTAATCCACCTATTGATACAACTCAACTTGTTACACAAGTCATATACCAAGTGAACATCATGCAAAATTCTAATCAATCTCAAATGATGACCATGCAATAACACTTATGCAACCTGATTAGTCAACCACCTCAAGTCATCATGTCTCAACTAAATCCAAATTTTATCCCTCCTCCTCTTAGAGATGCCAATGGGAATATCATCCCTCAACCTCTAATGTATAATAAAATGCTTCAACATCTTCAAAATAAACGTTTATCCCCATTCATTACATCCATAAATATTGAAAAAAATTCTCCAACTATCACATATAATGGGAATAAGGACCCTACTATCTTTCTTAAGTCTTTTGGTAATCTCTATAAGGAATGGATCCAAAATAACACCTTTGATACCACAAAGATCTTAGCCAAAACCTTTATTGGTGATGCACTTGAATGGTATAACTAGCTTCCTAGACATTCCATCTCACAGCTACAAGATTTAGTCAATACTCTAATGAAAGAATTCCAATATGATGACGTTCCTGAAAACTATCTTAATAATTTTATCAATGTCAAGTAATATCCTAATGAATCTGCTCATACTTTCATCAAATTATGTAAGTCTCTTGCTCATAAAGTGTACCATAACATGAATGATGACACACTTATAAAACTATTTGTCACTACTCTTAAACCTTACCTTCAATACAAAGTTTGAAGATTTTCACCTAAAACTTTAGAAGAAGCCTTAGACCAAGCAAAAAGATAAGACTTTCTTATGACTCAATTTGAAACACCTCAAACAAATACTAAAGCATCTTTTGAATATTCTTCTCATAAAATTGATTTATCCAAGCCTCCCCAACCTCAAAATAGAGCATCCAATTCAACCAATTTTAAACCAACCCACCCTCCCTTGAGTCTAGAATAACTTATGATGAAATTGCCACCCTCTAAACCCATAAGCTTTGATCCTTCCAAACCTCCTCCAAAATGGTACAATCCAGATAAATTTTTTTGGTGACATGCTACTATAGGTCATTCTCATGATTCTTATCATGATCTTCACCTATTCATTATTTCTTCCCTTCTTTGTCTACATTTTAATCTTGATACTCTCACAAAACAACGTTATCAAGACTATCTTTAAGCTTCTCAAAATCAATCTCAAGAACAATAATCACATCAATCATCAATCATCCCATGCACACACATTATCCTCTATTTTTGTTCAAACCATAATTTATCCCTCTTCCTACACCAATAAGGAAAGGATAGCTCACAATAATTACTTTAAACATATTGTTACATCCATTGAACCTCAACCTCTTAGGCCACATGAACCAAAAGAGTACTTAGTTCAAATGCCTACTCCAAAGCACATCATTCATGGTCCTCCTTTACCTCCTTTATTTCTTTATACCTCTCCTACACATCATATGTCACATTAAACATCCTTAAAAACTAACAAACCAACACATTTACCTATTTCCAAATGCACCTACCAACCCAATGCAAATCATTTTAACAATTCAATGTTACCTCACTCCAACTCACATGTTGGGGCATCTTGTGATGCCCATCTACATGTCCTTTTAGACTTTGGGGCATCTTTCAATGCCCATCCACATATCCCTTTAGACTTTGGGGTATTTTTTAATTCCCATCCCTGCATCCACTTACCTATTGGAGCATCTTGTGATGCCCACTCTTATTCTAGAATGCATAATAACAAACACATCTAGCTTCAAGAAATTTTTTGAGATTTATAGACTAAATTTCACATGCTCATATTTTGATATAGACATTAACATAGATATTACTTGTTCTTTTTATCTCATATTTCTTTATTTTTGTGTATTTCTTTTATTTCTTTTACTTTCACTTTCCTAAGCATCATTATTTCCCTTTACGTTCTTTGGTTTTCTTCCACATCACATTTGGCATTTGCTTTCATTTTTTCCCTTATATATCTCTTTTATTTTTTGTCTTTTTATATCATTCTTTTCCTTAATAGTTTTATGATCATTTTTTCCCTCTTTCTTTAGCATTTACTTTTTGATGTACCATAGTCTTTTTTATCTTCTTGCATTTTCTCTTTTTTGCCACCCCTTGGGTTTTTCTTTTGTGAGTTACTGTGTAAGACTGCGAATAAGACCTAACATCCCTAAAAAAATCACCATCCTTTTCATTTCTCTTTTGGAACCCATATGGGTTTTTATTTTATGAGTTTCTTCATAAGACCATGGATAGGACCCAACACCCCTCATAAAATTACCATGTTTTATTTATTTTTCTTCTCTATTGCTATTTGCCAATGTTGTTTTGGCATCTTTTGGGTTTTTCTTTTATGAGTTTCTTTGTAAGAAGGCACCCTCACTTTTCTTTTATATTTCTTATCATCACCCTCATGTGTTTCTCTTTTATGAGTTATTTTGTAATACTATGGATAGGACCTGACCCTCCTCATAAAACTACCTTTTTTTCATGTTCTTGATCCTTGTTCTCAAACTTTAAATTTTGCTTATTTTGGTTAGATCAAATTCACAAACAATATATGTTAACATGTTTTCCTCCATTTCCCTCTTTTTTATGATAAGGAATCACACTTTTACTGTTATTATATCCCTCTTTTTTCCCTTTGTCACATTTTTTGCAATTTGAAGCAATTTAAATTGTTCCATGTGTCATTTCTCTTGATTTCCACTTTCTTTCATCTCCACTTTGGATAAAACAAGGATGAAGTAAAGATAACACTTTTATTTTACCTTGATTTATGAGACTCTTAGACCCCATGCTCTTTGAAGTTTCTCTGTCTTAGCCACCTTGTCCCAAGTTTTCAAATGAAAATCATCTTTAGCACCCATGTTTAGTTTTGCAAATCCGTGTGGAGGAATAGAAAAAGCCATCAAAAGAAAGTTAAAAGCCAAATCATTTGAAAATAAAATGAAATGATATCTAAAAGTCAACATACAAATCTCAAAATTAAAATTCACACCAAAAAATGTGATTACAAGCACATCTCCTATTTCCAATCAAAGCTCAAACTCCACAATCAGCTTCACATATAGCCAAAGTCCTTTGGGGTGTGGCAGGCCAATAGATTAGAATAGGGGAATTAAAAAAACTCTATGATACTACCTACTTTCTCATGCAAGTACCCAATATTTGCAGTAGATCGATAGTTTTATAAGGGGAACTGAAGAGTAGGGACCACGTCATGGGGAGGTAGGTCCATTTTACTTTTCATGCATATAGACTTCATGGGATGATCTATATACTCCATTTATTGACCCAATATTTGTGTCTCTAAGATAAGTTGTTCATAGTTCTTAAGGTCGAAAGTCCTCTTGTTTTGACAAACCTAATTTGAGTGCCTTGACTTCGATAAAGAGTTCTCTCTACCTTGGTTTTTCTTTCATTATCCCCTCCACCCATTTTATTCCCCCCTTGACAAGAAAATTGTGATTCCAAATCTATTTTCCCTCTTCTTAAATTCCTTCTTCTTCACATATTAAAAACATGCCAGCACTACTTTGTTTCAGTTTTATCTATCCTTAGAGCAAAATAACATGTTTGAGTAACTATGGATCACTCTTTTCTTTTATTCATCATTATTGAACTACCCTTTTGTTGTGGACAGTTGAGTCTATACCCTTTTGCCAATATTACATATTTTTTGTTATGTATGCATTCTTCATGTTTTTCTTACATCTTGACTTACATTTCATTCAACATTCTTTCATATTTTTTTTTCTATTTGATTTGACATGCCTATCTTACATGAGCTTACTTTTTACCTTCTTCCATATCTTTGTTAGATTTGTCTTGCATTGATATTTCATTTGTCATTCATGTTTTACATGTTTCCCTATGTGATTTATTATGTTCTACATTTATTTTTTTACCATTCATATTTTACTTATCATTTGTCTTTTTCTTTGTTAATCATTTGTCATTCATTTTCCATCCTTTTGTCATTTATTTGCCTTAAATATTTTAAGCATTGCCTTACGAAATCCTAATTTGTCAATTTTCCTAAAATCTCAATCTAACCACTATCATATGTCTATCTTCCAAAAAAATTATATTTTTGTCTACTTTTTGCACTAACTTCTACAGGTTCATCTAGTGTACTCTACATTGGACACCTTCTTTTATTATAGTCTAATTATTTATCTACGGCACTAAGGTAAGTTAAAGGTATGTGTTTTTCAATTTTATCCTTTCAATTATCTTATTTTCTTCTTACTTTACCATACTTAACATTAATGTTGTGTATTATCATTTTTTCTTTTAAAGCACCATCTCGTGTTGCACTTACATGACACGTGATGAGGTTTGGCTAGGGCATATGTATACACATAATTTTTTTAAAATTTTATTGATTACTGACACTTTTTATCATTAAGGAACCTATCGAGTCTTAATTTCTTTGAGTACATGGCTTAAGGGGTGCACCAAGAAAAGGGTGGGCAAACCATTAGTGCTTCATAATATTATTGTTCCTTTACCACTTTCCATCTACACTCTAGCCTCCTAAAACCATTAAACCCAAGATTATTTATCTCTTTCCTAACCATTCCTATCATTTACCATGATCTATCCCTCTTTTCCTTGCTTTATCTCTCTTCTTCCTATTTAGCAAACTAGGTTGACCACCATGGCTAACCTAGTGCATTTTTAGGCTCTTTATTAAGAAAACTAGGTCGACTTGGTTGACCCAGTACAATTTAGGGTCTTCCTCTCTCTTTTGGTTTTTTAGCCTTCTAACCAACCTAGCATAGACCTAGTGAGTTAGCTTGAAAATCTGCTAGGTCGACTAGGTCGACCTAGCATAGCTGACATTCCTGAATGATTTTAGGGCAAGTTACTACTATATATATAAGGTCATTTACCACCATTTGATAAGAGTGAATAATTGAGTGAATAAGTGTGAATGAACATTTATTTATTGACCATTCTACTTGAGGAATAAATATTTAGGGTTTAACACTTTCTTTGAAGCTTTGGATCTTGTCTTATGGAGAAGTCTTTTGGATGCTTAGGTAGGTTGTGTAGCCTAGAGCTGATTTATCTCGATTATCCTTATGCACCACAAAAATCTCTTATGAAGCACTTTGGCCAAGGGGGAGATTGAGGCTTAGCAGGTTCATCTTCAAGGTAAGTATTCCTAACTTTATTTCTCCTTTGTAAGAGTATATAGATAATGCATTTGTATTCTTCTCTTCCATGTATTATAATTATGTATACATTGATGTGAGTATATGTCTTCTATACATGTTTAGCTTAGTTGTTGTTTTGTTTTATTTCTAAACCCCATTTTATGCCATAAGTTTTAGTGTGCACTAGTTTAGTTTTACTTTCTTATTTATTAGACTTAGTGAAATATCAAATCATAGGACTCTTTTAGGTTTGTTGTATGATTGTGTTAGACTATAGGCTTTGGAACCCTTACTAGCATGGTGTGTTGTGACAAGTGATCCCCTAATCAGGTCTAGTGGATCCCCATATTGGTCATGCTCCCACTTAACAAGTTTATCCCAATCAGAAGTGTAAGTGTGCTCTATCTCATTTGATCTAGGATTAATTTATGTACATGATGCAATTTTGATTGCATATAGGAACTACGATTGAGATGGAGGTATTTGGCCTTGTGGAATATACTATGTGTGATGGGTTTGAATAGGGACATATTGTTGACTAGTCATATTTTATTGAAGGTATTCTTTGTTAGATAGAAGTTTATTGCTAAAGGTATTGTGTATTAGGTCCTTGTTAAATGTGAGGTATTTTTTGGGCAAGAGGTAATGATTACCTAGTGGGGTTAAGGCCCTATTGTTGGGTTAACACTTGTTACTTGTTTGGTATTTTTTGACTATTTAGAACTTGTTGCATGTTTGGCACTTGTTACATTTTTAACATTTATTGAATGTTTGGCACTTGTTATCTAGTCACCATCTTTTGTTGAATAATAAAGATACATTATTGGTTAGACAAAATTTGGAATGGATTTTCCACTTGTTGTGGTAACACATTAATATGTTTATATTATCATGTAACATTGGATGTCACATGTTAGGGTGGAATAGGGTTCACCACCTATTGAGGGAAAGGATTGGTCACCCCTTATTTGGGTGGAATGTTGGTCTATGTTTGGTTATTTACTACCTTGTGTGTAGTTTAATAAATGGTTTGTAGAAGAGTAGTCATTTATTGAATTTGGGAACTATATGTTCTTTCCCCCCATTATTATGAACTACTTAAGGTGTTTGTGGGGAAACTTTTTATGAGGTGCTCTATAGTACTTGGAACCTAACTTGGTGTGGATTGGGGTACAATTTCATGTTATCCATCACATTTGGTAAAGAGTCTTATGTAGGAGCCATAGTTTCTTCCCTAATGACTCGGGTATTAAACATGTCCCCATCTTGGGTATTTTTCATGAATGGGTTTGTGTTTGTATTGGTATAACCTAATGAGTTATTTTTCACCCTAGTTATTGGAGTTAACTTTATGAGTGGTGTGTTGGCAATGATCATGGCATTTAGATTCATGGACAATTTAAGGTATGTTTGGTACGCTTGTTGAATTTATGCTATTTGGTTATAAATTTAACCCTTTCCTTTTAGAAGTATAAGAAGCCCTTGGTTATTCATTTGTATAAGGGCTTGGTTATGGCTACATGATTCCTATTTGAATGGTCTAATATCTGATGCATTACTAGGAGCTCTAACCAAGCTAGGTAAAATTTCATGTGGAAAATCGGTCAGAATTTAGCACTTATTATTGGTGTTCTAGATTTGCACCCTAGCTAAGAATGGGATTTTTTAGGTCCTTTGCTAAAATTTAGTCCAACATGGGACTGACCCTAGGTTTTCGGTCACCTATCATAGGATCAGATCTTTGGAGAAGGTTGGCTTCCTTTTGGATATATTACCTAAACTAATTTTTGACTAGGAAAAGGGAGAGAAAAATGGGTAACAACATATAAAACATGTAAAATATGTGATGCACAAATAATGTGATTGTTCATGCACTCTATCTAAACTTCTAAAAAACACTAATGAGATTGGATCTACAACTCCAAATGGTTATTTATGCATTAGCATCTCATGTAAAGGTTCACCAAATGATCAAAACCTAAGGGAAGTGATGGAGAGGCTTGATTCAAGGCACTAACCAGTCAATGTATCCACTTTATAGCTTTAATCAAATGACATTTAACACTAAACATGACTTTCAGAAAAATATAATCTAGTAGCTAGGTAAGATCAGGATTTAACAAGGAGGAGATTTCTACCACATATGCAAATCAATCTAACATTGACACACTATATCAGAATAATAAAATATGAAAATAGTTCTTTATTTATCTCAAGAGGTTACAAATATCAAACATGGTTCCATTCTATAGATGAAAAACTAATCTTAGATCATTAGTTTTCACATAGTCACAATATTCATGAAAACTTGCTAACTGCTTGAACTTAATTCACAATCACTAGTCTCTATATTAAGTCTAAATGAACTATTTTACCTATTTGGAGATCTAATAGTAATGTTTGGTCCCGTTGGTTCCATTTGGATCATATCTGAGATATGGTTGTTTTGCATTTACATGCTTGAGTCAAAATTTGCCCTGTTGACTTCCATAAAAAATGTCTAGGTTTACCTTTGTTTGATTGGTCATCAAAAACTAACTCAACCCATTTCATTATGCCAAACTATATTTATTCTTGTTGGTCCCAAAAATTCTGCTAACTCCTCTGACCCATCTTGCTTTGTTGATCACCTTTCCATGATTGAATGCATGCCATTGATTTGCCTAGGCCCATTAACCTTCCATTCACTACTCATCATTAGATCTTCTATAAGATTGAATGTGGATCATTGATTTAGATTAGACCCATACCTTTGTTGGTGAATATGCACAATTGGATTTTTTATTAATGATCTTGCACCACTGGATTATGTCTAACTAGTAGATCTTTAAGGGATTTAACTTGGGGACCTTTTGGCCTATATGACTTTAGTACAGATCATTATATCTCATGTGTCAGTATGAGGGCTCACATGGACCATCAGATCTTGACCAAATTTAAACATTTTAAGGACCTTTGAACCCAAATGGTTACTTGTCATAGCCTAAATTTGGCATTCATGTAAATTTTTTATTAATTTCTTGACTTCACACATGCCACTAGATCTTTGTACAAATTGAACGCAAACTATCAATCTTGAACCCATTTAAATACAAATGGATATTTGTCATGATTTTAAATTTGACATCAATGAAAATGTATTTGATATCCATGCGACCATCACTGTATATTTGAAAACCAATAGTTATCTTCTGTGCTTGAATTTGACACTTGTAGGACCATCCTAGACTTTTTGAATTCAAACAGTTATTTCTTATAGCCTAAAATTAATGTTTATGCAACTGTCTAGATCATAAATTCCATGGGATATTTCCTTCAGACCTTTTGTTGGATTTTTTTAAGGGCACCTTCCTTGAAAAAAAACCCTTCAAAACCCTTGAACTAGACCCATTTCCCAAGAAATGACCCTTCAAGAAAATTGTATAGGGCACTTTGTCAAGAGAAAAACCCTTCAGGACTTTGTCTATGACACTTTCCCAAAATAAATGGCCCTTGGGGATTTTCATTCGATCCACCTTGTTGAAAACTTACCCTTCAAAAATTCTATTTGGTTCACTTTCTTGAGAAAATACCCTTCGAGAAAATTGTCTTGGCCACTTTGCTTGAAAAAGATATCCTTAAAAAAAAAGTGTTTAGGACACTTTGATTGACAAAATACCCTTTGGGATTTTTGCATCAAACCAATTTCCTATAGAATGACCCTTCAGGAAAATTGTTCAGACAATTTTCTTGAAAGAAATGACCCTTACAATTTTATTGTGGATATAATGTTCAAAAGAATTCAAACTTAGCCTTTTTTGATGTGGATAATTTCTCTGAATGAAATAGGTCTTCATCTTTTACTTCATAAATTTTGTCTGAAATAATTCATGCCTTCATAAACTTTGTCTTGGACAATTTATTTGAAAGAATTCAACACTTAGCTAAAAAAGGGTCTGAAATAATTTAACTTAGAAAAATAAAAGCTCAAAATAATTTGCTTGAAAGAATGAACACATAGTCAAATAAAAGGTCTGAAAGAATTTCCAAGTAAACACTTAGCCCAAAAGATTTTGTACTGAGCTTTTAATTGAACTTGTACTTGAAATGTTGCTAGATATTTAAAGGCTTGAATGACTTTCAGACACTTGTGTAATTTTTTCCTAACTTTTGATCTACTTGGTTTCACCATGAAGCCTACTCATATTGAATCATTAGACCACTCTTCAATTAGGATCTTGCTCCTTCCATTGAACTCTCAGACTGGGCACATTTATGGTATGTAAACCAAATTTGGTCAACATATTTGGTGACTTGACTGAGCAACATACTTGTTATGCTTGAACTCAGACCATGTACATGACCTTTGAATTATAATACATAACACATCTATTCTATGACTATAAGGAACCTCTTGATTTGCAAAGACAACAAAATCCACCAAAACAAGGAAGGAAACAAAATAAAGTAGGGAAACTATCCTAATAAATCAAAGGTACAAATAAATCACTTATTTGGGACAAAATATAAAAAAACTAACCTAATTAACCATGACAAAACATGATCCACCTGAATCAAAAGGTAAATTCATGAATTTAATCATTCTAAGAGAAGGTACAAGTTACAAAATAGGGTGTTTACTAAACATAACCTTTGAAGAGGCACTCTTTTATCCAATTATTTCTCTTAACATCTCCTAAAATGAGCCATCAACATCAAACTAGTCACAAACAAAGACAAATTCATCTTTCACTTCTGGATCCTTTTTATGTTGCTTGTCAACTACAACTTCATCAAGTGATATTTCATTTATGCATGATCTTTGAATGACCTCATCCTTCTTATCAAATATTTCAAGTTTATCTAGATCTTCAAGGAGATCTAAATAATTAACCCAATATGTATCATGATCTTGAATAGGTTCCTCTTGAACAAACTTTTCAATAACATGCTCTCCAATGGGCAACATATCTTTATAAATATATTCAATCTCTTGTAGAGATTCAAAGTACAACTACCAATCATTTTTTTTTTATTCATTTTGATCAACCTGAATAGGATCATTTTGAAAGGCACATTCATATTTATCAATTGGATAGATCTCAATCTCATTTGTGACATCATCTTGTATCAATTCTTCATGGAGTTCTTCCACATTAATATCAACCCTTTCTTGCATACCTGAGATAAATTCTTCAATATCAGTTTCAATTTTCACCTCAAGTGAAGTATCAATGAATAACTCTTCATCATACACACTTGAAACATCCTCTTCATATTATCCAAGAACTTGACTTGCAGTTCTAACTTCTTCTACTTCACATAAACCAGGCTCCTCTTGAAGAAGGGAGATGGTGAGAGGCTGGTGAAATTCATTTGTTTGAGAGGGAGTATGAAGTAGGGAAAGTTTATCATGATTATAATTCATGATATTGACAGCAATGGAATCATTTAGGGAATCTTGAAGAGGAGGGAAAGATAAAATTTTGAGAACTTCTACATTTTGCACTTTTCACTTATCCATTACTTCATCAACATCTAAAATCATTTTGTCCTCATGAAAAACTTGAGATTGAGGGCTAAGTGGTGAATAAATGGGAATATAAGAAGGTTTATCTTCTTTAACTGGCATGTGAATAGGTTCTTGACTTCAACTAGGAATATCCATTGGTTCACACTGTTGGGTGAATATTTTGTCAACCAGCTAACTGGTGACCAAAATAATTCCTATCACCATAGCATAGGAAGATTGGTTGTCTAGGTGTGTAGCTTTACTACATCAACTGGAGACAAATCTCTCCTCTCATCAAGGGGAGGTTCCCTATTAACTATGCAGAGGCTATATACTATATAAATAAGCAGAAAGTAAGACACAGGGGAAGAATACATCATCCATCTCTCTTCTTTCAGAGATGATGCTCACAAACAAAGGAGAAAATCCTGGTGTAAACACTGAAGGCACTTCTCTTCTTTCAAAAGTGTTCTTGCAGGAGACAATAGGAGTTTCTTTCAGATAGTAAATTAACTAGTAACCAAAAGGGGCACAGTAATAGCAGGGTGAAGCAGAACGCAAAGTTTCCACCTCAACTACCCAAAGACTATATCAGCAAGGATAATGGGGGCACAAAGTTACCCTAGCATCCTCAACACAAAAAGAAAAGAAAAACACAGACTGAAAGCAATTGTGAAAGCACAAAGTCTTCTCACAGTTGGTTTCAGGGCACTTCCCTATTACCTTCACTAATTTTGCTTACCAAATTAAATGAATAAGAACACCTTCAGAAGATAGACGTAAGAATGATCTTCTAAAATGACACAAGCCAAAATAGCACAAAGTCTATAAGCAACTTTCTTTCTCATTTAGATAAAAATGAAATTACAATCTAAGCTCAAAGTCTCAGTGTTCTTCTTTTGAAATGGGCAGAATTTTGCTTCTATAAAAATGAAAAGTCTCCATTACAAATGAGAGAATTAACAAACTTAAAGCCACTACGCAAGGATTGGCGCCCTTTTCCATGGGACAACCCATGCTGTAATTAATATCTTTAATGCATCTCTAGTTTTGTCTGGAGAGACCATGCTGAGAATAGTGTGCTGCCATAACTATGGCATGTCCCTTCATCTGATATGTCTCCTCCTTAATATGGACCGTCTGGTCCTTTGCATATTTGTCTTTACTTCATGAAAGAAAATAGGCTGCGTCCTTGGTTTGGTGTGCTCAGAATTCTACTCGATCCACTATTCCACCTACTAAAAATAACTCTTTTAAAGACATTTCTGGTCCTTTGCATTGATCTTCTCTCTTTGAGTCTTTGGGCTCTCTTTTTAGTTGATCGCTTGATTCAGGTTGAACCTTGAACCTGTTGAACCACTAAAAGTTCATCGGTTCACTAGTTCATTCTATCTCTTTTGTTCTATCACTTTTTGGTTTAATCACTTCTTCTCCCCTTGGTTGAACCATCCGTTGAACCACTTGTGTGCCTCTTTTTCTTTGACTGAGGCCGCCTTTGAACTTTTGAACCATGTTGAACCGTTGAACTTTGAACTCTTTCGATTTAAAGTTAAATCGGTTCATTGGTTTATTCTGCATTTTGCTCAAACACTACTTCCTTTACATTTCTAAGCTCTGATTAAACCTTTGAACCTTGAACTTGTTGAACCTTTTGGTTTAATGGTTCAATGGTTCATTCAGTTCATTCGGTTCATCCATTGAAGCCCCTTTTTGTCTACGTCTGTGAAAGTTTCTTTCTGCGTCTTTGTTCAGCCTTTGGAACGTCCCGAAGGGAAGGTGTCCCTTCAGGATTTTAAAATGGTCCTTTCTCTATCGCCAAGTGCCCCCCACAAGGGTACTTATCCTTTGGGCTTCAACTTCCCCAATGGGTTCTTAGTTCTTCGACAGGATTTTTCTGTTGGGCAAAAATCTCAAAAGAATTCCTTCAGACAAAATGTCTAAAGGAAAGTTTCTTGTTACTTGGCTATTCGTTCTTTCCTGTTTCTTCAAACTTTTTCTCTGGGTGAATTCCTTCAGACAAAAAGTCTGAAGGAATTTTGCCTTAACATTTTTCTGAGAAAATCTTCCTGAAAGTATTCTTTCGGCCTCTTGGACTTAGCCATTTCCATCGGACAAAAGTCTAAAAGAATTGTTCCTTTTGGGCCTTTGAACAAATCTAAAGGAATGTTGTCTTTTCTTTGACCTTTGAACCAATGATACCTACCCTCCACAAGGGCACTTGCCTTTTTCGCTTTGGGGCAGCCCCTTGAACCTTTTGATTGAACCAACCAATTGAACCAACTTTGGTTCAACGGTTCAATAGGCTCATCCTTCATTATTTGCCTAAGTCCTTTATTCTTTTTCACCAAGCATGTTGAACCAACTTGGTCATTAAACCCATTAAACCTTTGAAATAAAGTGGTTCAAAGTTTAATGGTTCAGGCCTTTGTCCTTTATCATTTGTTGATTGAACCGAGGCGTTGAACCAATCCTAGAAATGACTGTGTTAGAAGCTTGTTCTTTTGACTGAACTCGCCTGCAGAAGCTTTTTCAACCTATTAAACATGTGAATCCCTTTACGAAAAAAGCTTAAAAATGAGGAATTTGAAAGCTCAGAATAAATTTTGAGAAGAGGATAGAAATTTTGGTTTGTAAGTTGTTCCAAAAATGAGTGGCATTTTTTGGGGACAACAGTTGGCTCTAATTGGGGAACTACCTTCAGTTGGAAACTTGAAACACAGCTGAGGGGAGTAGAAACCAGAATCTCCAGTGCCTTGAAATGTGCCATTGGGTTGTGGAGTCGAGCTACCCAAAAAGAAAGGCTCCAAAAATGAAAATGAAATGAATAAAATAGAGCAAAAGACTATACAAATATACATATGTATAGGGGAACTCATCTGATACTTCAAGAGTTGAAGTGCTTCCGATGTTGCCCATTGTGAGGCAGAGAGAAGAGAGTGCCATCTTGATACTTCAATAGGAAACTATTTTTACCATTATGCTGATGAATAGTAAAAGGGCCCCTCCACAGGGAATCAAACTTTCCATGAATCCCCTTTGGTTCTCTTCTCTTTTCCCACAGCAGGACTTGATCTCCAATCTAGAAATCACGATTCTTTACTTTCTGGTCAAAGAGATTCTTCACTAGACTTTGATGGGTGGCAATTCTATCCACCACTATAGTTCTCTGATCATTTAGCTTCACAAGGCACATGATCCTCTTCTCAAGTGAGCTCTCATACATTTGATCTTCAATTGCCTTAGCCAATTTCAATGCTGACAATTCTAAGGTGATTGGTATCTCAGCATTGACACCATACAGAAGTTGGAAGGGAGACATACCAATTTCTCTCTTTGGTGTAATTTTGTCTACCCATTGAGCATCAACCAATGCCTTATGCCAAGTCTTTTGGTTGTCATCCACTAGCTTCTTGATGATAGTCACCAAATTTTTATTGCTTGACTCAGCCTGTCTGTTCCCTTGTGAAAAGTAATCAGAGGAGTGGGAGAGTGTAATTCCATAATAGAAGTAGAATTGAGTAATCTCTTGAGAAGTGAAATAGGTTGCATTGTCAATGACAATTTTGACTGGGACCCCGAACCTGGACATGATGTTCTCTTTGAGGAAATTGCATACTACTTCTGAAGTATCATGTTTGGTTAGAACTGCTTCCACCCATTTGGTGAAGTAGTCTATTGTTGTGTGGACATAGTCATGTCCAACACTTGATGACAGGTTTACAGCTCCAATAAAATCAATTCTCCATTGCTAGAATGGCTCCTCTATGATCACTAGTTCGAGGGGTAGGGTAGCTAGTTTAGGCCTTCCAACAAACTACTGGCACGATTCACATCCCCTAACCACCATGTATGCATCTTGAAAGAGATTTGGCCAATAGTACCTAGCTCATAGGATCTTATGGGCAGTCACAGGGGCAAAAAAATGTCCTCAACAAACTGAATTGTGGAAGGACTTCAGAAGTCAGCTTTGTTTCTCCTTATCCACACAGCAAAGGAACGTTCCATCAAGGCTCCTCTTGTACAGGCCATTGTCCCAGAGGACAAAATTAGTAGCTTTCAGCTTGATGGTTCTCCTTTCTTTATAAGATAGGTTTACAGGACATTCACCATAAGTAAAGAAATGAGAAATACCTGAGTACCACTCATTCGTGGTGGAGACAAAGAGGATTGTTGGTGTGTCATCCTCATCCACTTTTGGTTCTTCATGCTCTGTTCCTCTTGGCTTGTTATCAGTAATTAGTTGGCATAGCCCCTTTCTACGTACCAGCTTTGTTGGCTTGATGATCAGATCAAACTCCTAGATCTTTGCAACCTAATTACCTCTTTTCATCCCAAACTCATGTTGAGTTAGTATAGATTTCATTGTGGTGTCAGGGACCAAGGCAGTAACTTGAGAATTGAGGATGTAGAAATGAAAATGTTTTACAGCCTTCACCACTGCATAAGCGTGCTTCTCCATATTTGAGTACTTTAGCTCATGAGATTTGAGGGGACAGCTCATAAAGGAAATGGGAGATTCCATACCTTCTTTATTCTATTAAACTAGAATTATTGAAAGTGTATGTTATGAAGCATAGCTGTAAATGGTGAACTCTTTGTTATAGTCTGGACAAGCTAGAATTAGAGCATGGGCAATGCCAGTCTTGATATCCTCAAAATCCAACTTGCCTTCTTCAGTCTAGCTAAAGGTGGTCTTTCCCATCATCATGTTTACAATGTGCCTGGTCTTCTCAGCAAATTCAGAGATGAATCTCCGTAAGAAATTCACCTTTTCAAAGAAAGAGTGAACAACAGTCTTGCTTATGGGCAAGGAAAGTTCTTAGATAGACTTGACTCTGTCTAAGTCAATCTTTATGCCTCCTTTGGACACAACATATTCGATAAGTTTCCCCTATGTCACTCTAAAAATTGACTTCTTGGGATTTAAGGAAATGCCATTCTAGCGGCAACATTCTAGCACTTGCTGCAAATGGCTCACATGATCTGGGTGATGTTTAGAGAAGACAGTCAAGTCATCAAGATAAACTATCATGAACTTACCCATCTCATCCTTGAAGGCAAGGTCCATTGCTCTTTGGAAGGTGGTGCCAGCATTTATCAAGCCAAAAGGCATTCTTTTATATGCAAACGTGCCCCAAGGTGTGGTGAAAGCAGTCTTATGCTAGTCTGCTTCACCAACTTTGACCTAACTATATCTTGAGAAGCCATCTAGCATTGATAACATCTCTGAGCCTGTCACTATTTGCAACACTTGATCCATGATTGGCAAAGGATAATTATCCTTCAAGGATGCCTGATTCAAATTCCTAAAATCCACACAAAGGCGAATTTCACCATTATTCTTTCTTACAGGCACTATATTGGCAATCCATGTGGAATGATAGATTGGGAAGATTATCTTGGAATTTAGCATTTTTTGTATCTCAGATAAAATAGTACCTAATATTTTTAGATTATAATGCTTGGTCTTTTGCCTGTAAGGTGTTGAATCAGCCTTGAGAGGGATGTTGTGTCAAATTTCGTCAGGCCAGAGTGAGTTCAGGTCAGCATAGGAGTATGTTAGGACATCCATGTATTTGTTGAGCAAAGAGGTGAACTTGAAATGCTCTACAAGAGTACAACATTTCCCAATGTTCACCATCTTGGGGTCTTCCTTGGTTCCCAGATTTACTTGATCAAACTCCTGAGATGAGCTTGAATCCATTGGCTACTGTTTGATGAATCTATCATGATTATCAAACAACTTCTCAAGGGAAACCAAGCCTTTGGGAATCTTATTCTCTTTCAGTTGCAAGAACTCCTCATCTATGTCTGCATTTGATTCAGGAGCTATTTCACACTTTTGAGGTTTGATACCTTCAAAATGCAGTTATTCAAAGCTATCTTTTTACTCCAGGAAGGCAATGATTTGGTCATCATTGTTAAATACCTACCAATGACTGGCATTATCAGGTACACTTGGCTAAAAGACCAACTCAATCATGTACTTGTCTCCTTTGAAATCTGGGTGGGGGACCAAGATAGTAGCTGAAACAACCAATGCATCCCCTCGGTCATTGAATTCTCTGAGAACTGCAGAGATGCTAAAACCATCAAAATCTTTAAGCTGGTCCCAGACTAAATTGCGCTAATGACGCAATATTTCCTTCTTGGTTTGATACAAGTTCCTCACTTGACAAACCACTAGTTTGGCATCTCCTTTAACATGAAGTAGCTTGATGCCTTTGTCTCGAGCAGCTCTCAATCCAAGCAATAGAGACTCATATTTAGTTGTGTTATTCATTTTGCTGAGCTACAATTTATAAGATGAGGGAAAAATATCTCTTTGAGGAGATATTAACACAACCCTGGCTCCTAAATCAGTGGAAGAGCAGTTGCCATCAAATTCAAGAATCCATACCTCATTTGATATTGATTTTCTTTTAGATTCTTCTTCATCCATGGGTGGAGAAACTTCCACACTTACCTTGTGCTCAGCCAATACCTCTACTATTCTAGCTGACTACATTTCTAGGCTATCATCTGCAAGAGCTTTATCAGATGTCTCATGAAATCCATTCATATACAAAAAGTAGTTACCCATGCCTAAAGACTCAAATAGAATTTTAGCTTCAGGTGCTGAGGTCTAGGTAACCACATATTTCACTTCCTTCTCAGGGAGCAGCCTCTTCATAACACCCTTGACTGGAATCTTTGCCTCTGATAAATCCATGCTCAATTCATCATCAACATCCCTGCAAAAATTCTACCTAGGAAGGATACCATATGATGTTGGGATGTCTGCTATCAAGACAGTTATCTTGATTATTTTGTCTGGAAAGGCAACAAACGTAAATTGGGCATCTTTAATTTGTCCTAACAAAGGCACTTTCTTGTTCTCCATGGAGAAGCATCTACCAAAAGTTTTGGTCAATGTGAGATCAAGGGATTCAGCCATTTTAGCACACATGACATTGTCTGAAGCTCCAAAATCAATGATGCAATTATTCAGCTGATGTCCATTTATCAACAATGAGACATAAAAAGGTTCAGTCTTGCCAGGAGCAGTAAGGGGAGTAGTGACAAGGTTGTTTTTGGTGGGTGCATTCCTAGTAGCATCATGTGTCACTTTGAGAATTACTCATTTAACAGGGATGTTCTAGTTTTTAACACATTGAATCAGTCTATCTAATTGCTTAGGATGGGACTGCAAAAAATCAAATTTAGACGTTTGAATTTTGGTTCTCTTAATATGGTCAATGATATCAAATGTCTAAAACGAGCTAGGAGTAGAGGATGGGAGTTCATCCTTTTGATTTTTGAAAGAGGGAGGACTAGACTGCGAAATTGAAGTAGAAGGCGTAGGGGCATTTGGGGTACTTACCTTTCTTGAAATCACCAAGTCCTATGGTTGGAAAGGAAGAGTGGATCCCCGCTTAGCAATTGAAACTGATGGTTGAGGTCACTCCTTTACTTTCTCCTTATCAGTTTGTTCAGCTGATTGATTCTTAGACCAGGTAAATACAACATATGACCCCTCAGCTGCATTGCCTTCACTCTTGGGTTCATCCTGATAGTTTAGGAAACTAATATGGGAGTCGCCAGCTAGTTCTTTTTCTTCCTCAGTGAAGAGATTAGCATCATTTTCAAGATTCAACTCAAGATAGAATGAGAAATCCATTTCAGCTTCAAGATATCCAACTATCGAGTTGTTTGGAGGCGCTTCAAGGGTGAGGTTCCTCTATGGAGGAGGAAGGCAATTTTGTTGTCCTTGATTTCTGGCAGCATTGCCTTGGTATGCCTGATTCTAAAATGTCCTCTTGAACATATCTCTGTATGCAGGAGCAAATGACATCCCTTGCACCATTTTCTTTCTAAGAGCTAGCATTTCATTTGTTAGCTTTTGTACCATTAGGTCAGTGGTGACTGTAGGTGAATACTCAAAAGATGAAGAGGATTTACCTTTATTAGGGTCTCTCCTTATCTTTCCTACCAAGATAAGGTCATCTTCTACCTTAGTAGCCAAGTCCTGAGCAGTAATAAAGTCTATGTGTCTGGCCCATCTCAGTAAAAAACCCACTTTAGGTAGTTGTGAGTTGATGAAGAAGCATTTGAGGTTCTGAGGCATTAGCTGGGTGACCATGGGAATCCTGTGCCTCAGCTTGTCGAACCTGGCAATAAAATCCCTCATAGGCTCATGAGGCTCTTTCTTCATCTGAGTGAGTTGGGCCAGCAAGGCATGTGCATCTTCTGTAGGCTTGAACCTAGCTTCAAATTTGTCTTTCAGAGTGTCCCAGTCAGTCACTAATCTAGCTTGCAGGTGGTAGAACCAATTTGTAGTAGCGCCTTGTAGTGTCTCCACAAATAGCCTAACCGCTATGTCTTCAAATTCTATCCCTATTACACTATAGGCTATGTTAAAAGCTATAATGTGTTCATCAAGATGAACCTTCCCATCACCAAAAAATTTGGGGAAATTCTTCCTTGAACTGCGTGGAAGCTCATGCAAAGGTGGATTCAAATTTAGTAGACTGAAAGAATTACCCCAGGGGCCTTGAGCCATGATTTGATTATGTAAAAGTGGGATCACTAATCCAGGTGGAGCGTGGATAGGTAAAGCTTGGCTAGCAGCAGAAAAAGAAGCTCTACCTTGTGTTGGTGGCCTAGTAGGGCTAGGAGGAAGACTCCTAGTTCATCTAAGGTGAGGTTGTGGAGGCAACAACTCAAAATTACTCTACTACACCAACTTAAAAGTAGGGTCAACAACACCTTGGGATTTTTGGCCTCTGGTATAACATGAAGTTACCAAATTGTAGAAAAAAAAATGGAGAAGAGTAGGATCTGCTTTAGCTTGAAGTTTGAGACTTCAAGCTACGCGCTCTCCCTAGCGAAGTCACCAAAAACTATTGGGTGAATATTTTGTCAGCCAGCTAACTAGTGACCAAAATAGTTCTTATCACCACAGCATAGGAAGATTGGTCATCTAGGTGTGTAGCTTTACTACATCAACTAGAGACAAATCTCTCCTCTCATCAAGGGGAGGTTCCCTATTAAATATGTGGAGCTTATATGCTATATAAATAAGTAGAAAGTAAGACACAAGGGCAGAATACATCATCCATCTCTCTTGTTTTAGAGATGATGCTCACAGACAAAGGAGAAAATATTGGTGTAAACACTAAAGGCACTTCTCTTCTTTTAGCAGTGTTCTTGTAAGAGACAGTAGGAATTTCTTTCAAATAGTAAATTAACCAGTAACCAAAAGGGGCATAGTAACAGCAGGGTGAAGTAGAATGCAAAGTTTCCACTTCAACTGCCCAAAGAGTATATCACAAAGGATAATGGGGGCACAAAGTCACCCCAGAATCTTTGACACAAAAAGAAAATAAAAACATAGACTGAAAGCAATTGTGAATGCACAAAGTCTTCCCACAGTTGGTTTCAAGGCACTTCCCTATTACCTTCACTAATTCTGCTTACCAAATTAAATGAATAAGAACACCTTAAGAAGATAGATGTAAGAATGATCTTTCAAAATGACACAATCCAAAATAGCACAAAGTCTATAAGCAACCTGCTTTTTCATTCAAATAAAAATAAAATTACAATCTGAGCTCAAAGTCTCAATTTTCTTCTTTCGAAATGGGCAGAGTTTCACTTCTGTAAAAATGAAAAAGACTCCCTTTTAAATGAGAGAATTAACAAACTTAAAGCCACTACACAAGGATTGGCACCCTTTTTCATGGGATAGCCCAGGTTGCAGTTAATGTCTTCAATATGTCTCCAGTTTTGTCTGTAGAGACCATGCTGAGAATAGTGCGCTACCATAACTATGGCGTGTCCCTTCATCTGATATGTCTCCTCCTTAATATGGACTATCTAGTCCTTTACATATTTGTCTTTACTTCATGGAAGAAAATAGGCTGCATCTTTGGTTTGGTGCGCTCAAAAGTCTACTCGATCCACTATGCCACCTACTAGAAATAACTCTTTCAAAGACAATTCTAGTCCTTTGCATTGATCTTCTTTGAGTCTTCGGGCTCTCTTTTCAGTTGATCGCTTGATTTAGGTTGAACCTTAAGCTTGTTGAACCACTAAAAGTTCATAGGTTCATTGATTCATTCTGTATCTTTTATTCTATCGCTTCTTGGTTCAATCGTTTCTTTGCCCCTTGGTTGAACCATCCGTTAAACCACTTGTGTGCCACTTTTTCTTTGACTGAGGTCACCTTTGAACTTTTGAACCATGTTGAACCATTAAACTTTTAACTCTTTCGGTTCAAAGTTCAATCGGTTCATTGGTTTATTCTGTGTTTCACTCAAACACTGCTTCCTTTATCTTTCTAAGCTCTGCTTGAACCTTTGAACCTTGAACCCATTGAACCTTTTGGTTCAATGGTTCATTCGGTTCATTTGTTGAAGCCCATTTTTGTCTAAGTCTGTTAAAGTTCCTTTCTACATCTTTGTTTAGCCTTTGGAACGTCCTGAAGGGAAGGTGTCCCTTCAAGATTTTAAAATGGTCCTTTCTCTTTCGCGGGTTCTTACTTCTTCGACAGGCTTTTTCCGTTGGAAAAAAATATCAAAAGAATTCCTTCAGACAAAATGTCTGAAGGAAAGTTTCTTGTTACTTGGCCATTCGTTCTTTCCTGTTTCTTCAAACTTTTTCTCTGAGTGAATTCCTTTGGACAAAAATTCTGAAGGACTTTTGCCTTAACATTTTTCTGAGAAAATCTTCCTGAAAGTATTCTTTCAGCCTCTTAGACTTAGCCATTTCCATCAGACAAAATTCTAAAAGAATTGTTCCTTTTGGGCCTTTGAACAAATCTGAAGGAATTCTATCTTTTCTTTGACCTTCAAACCAATGTTGCCTGCCCTCCATAAGGGCTCTTGCCTTTTTCACTTTGGGGCAGCCCCTTGAACCTTTCAATTGAACCAACCGATTGAATCAACTTTGGTTCAATGGTTCAATAGGCTCATCCTTCATTATTTGGCTAAGTCCTTTGTTCTTTTGCACCAAACATGTTGAACCAACTTGGTCATTGAACCCATTGAACCTTTGAACCAAATTGGTTCAAAGTTCAATGGTTCAAGCCTTTGTCCTTTATCATTTTCTAATTGAACTCTTTTGATTGAACCGAGGCACTGAACCAATATTGGAAACGACTAAGTGTTAGAAGCTTGTTCTTTTGACTAAACTCGCCTGCAGAAGCTTTTTTGACCTGTTGAACCTATGAATCCCTTTACAAAAAAAGCTTAAAAATGAGGAATTTGAAAGCTTAGAACAAATTTTGAGAAGAGAAGAGAGAAATTTTGGTCTATAGGTTGTCCCAAAAATGAGTGGCATTTTTCGGGGACAACACACACTAAATATGGTTAAGAGCTTTATGAGAATAAGGAACATAAGAAGACTAGTAAGGAATACAAGAGGGTTCTTTAGATAAATATTTCAATTCACCTTTATGCCTCTCACAAGACTATGCTTTATCTAATAAAAAAGTCCAAAACTCATGCCTCTCTTATAGATCATTATACACATTTTGAAACCGTTCATTCACTTCTTCATACTGGGAACCTAAACATACTTTTCTTGCATATGCTAGAAGTTTAAGCTCTATCTCATTCATCTTTTCTTATAAAAAAGACTGCTTATAGACAACATCATAACCATATGGGAAAGGTTAAATCTGGTCTTGGGACTAATATGGTTTATAAGGAAGTTGAGAGTCATGCTCTTGATAATAAGGATCATGGGAAACTTGATAAGGCTCATCACAACTTTGATAAAATTCTTGGTAAGGCTCATAACAAGGTTCATATAGATCACAACAAGGATGGTATGATCCATTTTAGGGATAATAAGGAGGTATTGCATAGGTATTTCCTTCATACATAGCCATGAAAATAACATCATGATAGTGCAATGAAAATGAACTTACTTGGAAACTATGTGGATTTTCAAAAATAATTGCTTGAGCTTGGGATCACCAAATTCTTCATGAAGAACACTGATGCAACTAAAATTCCACCAAAACTAGTTCTAATGGATCTCATTGAGCATGCTAAAATTATTGGTGTTCTAGATTTGAACCCTAGCTAAGAAGGGGATTGTTCAGGTCCTCTACTCAAATCTAGTCTAACATGGGACTGACCCTAGGCTATGGCTCACCTATCATAGGGTTAGACCTCAAGATAAGGTTGAATTACTTCTAGATCTATCACCTAAACTAAATTTTGATTGAGAAAAATGAGAGAGAAATGGGAAACAATGCATAAAAACATGTAAAAGAGGTGATGCACTAGTAATGTGATTGTTCATCCACTCTATCTAAACTTATAAAAAACACTAATGAGATCAAATTTGTAATTCCAAATGGTTGTTTATGCATTAGTATTTCATGCAAAGGTTCACCAAATGATCAAAACCTAAGGGAAGTGATGGAAAGGCCTGATTTAAGGCACTAACCAGTCAATGTATCCACTTGCTATATTTAATCAAATCACATTTAACACTTAACATGACTTGTAAAAAAATATAATATAGTATCTAGGTGAGATCAAGATTTGATAAGGGAGATATTTATACCACATATGTAAATCATTCTAATATTAACACGCTATACAAGAATAATAAACTATGAAAAGAGTCCTTTATTTATCTCAAGAGGTTACAAAGATCAAATCTAGGTAGAGTTTAGTCATGCCCAAGAGAGGGATTACCAAGATGTTTTCAAGGCTTAGAAGCCTGTATTTATAGAAAAGAGAAAGAGAGAGAGAGATGTGCATTAAAAAAGGCCTAACCACTTCTGATGGGTTAGTAATCTTGAGGATGTTGACTCAAGATCTTATCAAGAAGGAACAAATTTTATAAAAGAATTGAATGTTTATTATCCTTATCCAAATTTTAGGTCTCTTCTTGGAACTCCATGTTATCATCCAATGATCTGCTGACAAGGATTATGTCTTGGAATTGGCAAAATTATGCCAAATATGATTTGAGTGTCCAATTGTATCTAATCATTGAAAAGTCAACCTAATGATAGGTGAGACACATCTCCCTATGATCACATTTACATATGTATTTGTTCCAACTTGAACCTAGGTCTATCTTATAGATTGAAAACCAATCTTAGATCATTAGTTTTCACACAGTCACTGCATTCATGAAAACCTGCTAACTACTTAACCCTACATCACAATCACTAGTCTCTATATTAGGTCCAAATGACCTATTTTACCTATATGGAACTTGAACCTAGGTCTATTTTATAGATTGAAAACCAATCTTAGATCATTAGTTTTCAAACAGTCACTGCATTCATAAAAACCTGCTAACTAATTAACCCTACATCACAATCACTAGTCTCTATATTAGGTCCAAATGACCTATTTTACCTATATGGAGCTCTACTAGAAATGTTTTGTCCCATTGGTTCCATATGGATCATATATGAGCTCTGGTTCTTTTGCATTTACATACCTGAGTAAAACATTGCCCCATCAACTTCCATCAAAAACGTTTAAGTTTGCCTTTGTTTGATTGGTCATCAAAAACTAACTTATCCCATTTTATTATGCCCAACTATCTTTATTCTTATTGGTCTTATAGATTCTGCTGACTCTTCTAACCCATCTCACTCCATTGATCACCTTTCCATGATTGAATGTGTGTTGTTGATCTACCTAGGCCCATTAACCTACCAGTCTCTACTCACTATTGGATATTTTATAAGATCAAATATAGATCATTAATTTAGATTAAACCCATCCCTTTTTTAGTAAATGTGTACTATTGGATTTTGGCTTGATGATCCCGTACCATTGGATCATGTCTAACATGTAGATATTTAAGGGCTTTAACTTGGGCACCTTTTAACCTATTTGACTTCAACGTGGATCATTAGATCTCATGTGTTAGTATGAGGGCTCACAAGGACCATTAGATCTTGACCAAATTTAAACCTTTTAAGGACCTTTGAACCCAAATGTTTACTTGTTGTGACCTGAATTTGGCATTTGCATGAACATCTTATTGACTTCTTGACTTCACACGTGTTGCTATATCTTTGCTCAGATTGAATTCATACCATCGATCTTGAACCCATTTGAATACAAATAGATATTTTCCATTTATTTAACATTGACATCTGTGTGAACATATTTGACATCAACATGATCATCACTACATATTTTAAAACCAATGGTTATCTTATGTGATTGAATTTGACACTTGTGAGGTCATCCTAGACTTTTTGAATTCAAATAGCTATTTCTTGTAGCCTAAAATTGACATTTATGCAACTGTCTGGATCATAAATTTTTTGGGCTATTTCTTTTGGACCTTTTTTTAGATATTTTGTTTGGGGCACATTCCTTGGAAAAAACCCCTCAAAACCCTTGAACTGGACCATTTTCTTGAGAAATAACCCTTCAAGAAAATTGTATAGGGTACTTTGTCAAGGGAACAACCCTTCAGGAGTTTATTTACGACACTTTCTCAAAAGAAATGGCCCTTCAGTATTTCCATTCAGTCCACCTTGTTGAAGAATTACCCTTTGGAAATTCCATTTGGTTCACTTTCTTGAGAAAATACCCTTCAGGATAATTGTCTTGGCCACTTTGCTTGAAAAATATATCCTTCAAAAAAAGTGTTTGGGACACTCTACTTGACAAAATACCTTTCAATATTTCTACATCAGATCACTTTCCTATAGAATGACCCTTTGAGAAAAAATTTTGAACAATTTTCCTAAAATAAATTACCCTTAGGCTTTTATTGCAGATAAAATGTCTGAAATAATTCACACAACCTTTTTTGATGCAGATAATTTCTTTGAAAGAAATAGGTCTTCATCTTTTGATTCAGACATTTTGTCTAAAAGATTTATGCCTTCAAAAACTTTATCTTGGACAATTTATCCAAAAGAATTCAACACGTAGCCAAAAAAGGGTTTGAAAGAATTTATCTTAGGAAAATAAAAGACCAAAATAATTTGCCCAAAAAAATGAACACTTAGTCAAATAAAAGGTCTGAAAGAATTCCCAAGTAAAGACTTAGCCAAAAGGTTTTGTACTTAGCTTTTATTTGAAGTCATACTTGAAATGTTTCTAAAAATTTAAAGGCTTGAATGACTTTCAGATGCTTGTGTAACTTGTCCCTAACTTTTGATCTACTTGGTTTCACCATGAATCTTGCTCATATTGAATCATTAGACCACTTTTCAATCAGGATCCTACTCCTTCCACTAAACTCTCAAACTAGGCACACTTTTGGTATGTAGACCAAATTTGGTCAACACCTACCTCTATTACTCTAACAAGGATTTTCTTTCTATTCTCCAAGAGATGGTGATCAAACAAGTAAGGATCATAAGTGGTCTGAGTTAGAGCAATCATATAGTAATGTTGTTATTATTGGACCTATTCCATGTTAGGTGGTATAATAGTAAGGTGTTTCATAGTTTAGTCTTTGTCTTGGCCTGAATATGAAGGTGTTTTGGCAAGATAATGTGTCAATGGGTCTTGGATCTATTCTGTATAGTGGGCATCATATGTGGGATATAAATCCATCTCATACACTATGTCATCTCCATAAGGATCTTGGGTAAAGGGGTCACTTGTGAAAATGTTTTCATTCTCTAAATTATACATGGTTTCCCTAGGTGTATAGAGAGGCCTGGTTGAATCAATGATAAGCATCCTATGAAAATATTAGTCTATCTCTATAAATGTTTAAAACTTGGCATAAAAGGGAAAATTGAAACAAACTTGATCATGGTCTAAAAACTATCATGAAAACCACACTTAGCTCTTTCAAAAGTGATTTAAAAGCAAAATGCAAATTATGGTCTTGGAAAAGATCTATGCTAAGTCTAAGGCAATTTTGGAGTGAAAATGTGAAACCAGTCTTTGGGAAAGGTCTTAAACTATATAAAGGTAAAAAAAAACTGGTCCATGTCTAGAAATGAACTTGCACTAGGTCTTTGGCAAACATCACAAAACTAGTATTGGAAATGAACTTAATCTAGGCATGAAACTTGATATAAACTAAAATATAAGGTAATTGGTTTGAAAACAAAGAGTGCACTTGGTTGAGGTAAACTTGGAAACTAGGTCAAAAGGGAACTTGGTCTAAAAGGAACTCACAATCAGAAAATGAAGGTCTGAAGTTGTTCTAGGAAAAAGTCTATAAACTAATAGGAAATCCAACTCAAGTATTATAAACTAAGTGGGAAAAGTAAAACATTCAATCCTAAGTGGTAAGTAAGACTCAAATGTAATCTAGTTATGCTTTTATATATATATATATATATATATATATATATATATATATATATATATATATATATACTTGGAAGTGGGTTTTGGACTTGGTTTGAGAAGACAACTTAACTCGTGACACAAGGGTCGTAAGTCTATGTGAATGACACAACCATGCTAGATTTTGAAACTTGGTCAAGAATAAATCCAAATTATCTGTGAAAATGACCATTGTAACAATTCTACCTATAAATAAAAGCACAAATGGTTTTTGATCTCATTTTGAACAAGACAAATAGTTTTAAATAATTTTGGTAGTGTAACACTTCTTTGTGAAAAATAGTGTGTGTAACATGTGTTTGTTTGACATTTTGATTTATAAAAGTAATTATAGACTCAAAGAACACAAGTAAAAATAATAAGTAGCATCTAAGTTCATGTTTCTATGCTAAAACAGACACGAGGTATGCACAGTATCTACAAAAAAATTCACTAATATACCAATCTTGAAATGAATTAATTATTAATCCAAAAATAAAGAGTGTGTATAGGTAGAGTTTTTAAGCCCCCATTTGTATCTCAATAACTGATATGTGGTAAGGAAATTAGAGTGATGAAGTAACTTGATATTTGACAGGATAATCCATGGTAAATGGGGTCAATTAAGCTAATTTTTTATTTGGCTTATCTAGATGGTCCATAAGTGCCTAGAAATACTTGGGCATAAAATTCCTATCAATTGTATCTAAACCATCTAGCTTGTTATGTAAAGGTTTTGTCCTTTGTACAATTATTTCGATCATGTACTGATTATTAAATTTTGATATCTAGACCACTACATGGCCTAGGGGTTCATTGGACTTGTCAGGCGAACCACTCAACCACTATCCAATCCAATGGCATGCCCAATTTATATCCACCATCAGAGAGTGGTGTTGGAAAAATGTTGGGAGATGAAACCCCAAGTCAAATTACTCCTAAAGAACTCATGAAGAGGTGATGAAATCTTAATCACAATCCAAATAAGAAAATAGAGAATAACTAGGTGATTTTTGAGTCACCCAAGTCTCTATGAATAAGGGAAGAGCATACACGACATTTTTGGGGGTTTGAAATTTTGTTGAATCTTTAAAGGCTTTAATGAAATTCATATGCTTATGCAACTTGTCCCTAACTTTTGATCTTCTTGGTTTCACCATGAATCCTGCTCATATTGAATCATTGAACCACTCTTTAATCAGGATCCTGTTCCTTCCACTAAACTCTCAGACTAGGCACATTTTTGGTATGTAGACCAAATTTGGTCAACACCTACCTCTATTACTCTAACGATAATTTTGTCTCTATTCTCCAAGAGATGGTGATCAAACAAGTAAAGATCGTAAGTGGTTTGAGTTAGAGCAGTCATATAGTAATGTTGTTATTATTGGACTTATTCCATGTTAGGTGGTATGCTAGTAAGGTATTGCATGGTTTGGTATTAGTCTTGGCCTAAATAAGAAGGTGTGTTGCCAAGATAATGTGCCAATGGGTCTTGGTTTTGATCTATATAGTGGTCATCATATGTGGGATAAAAATCCATCTCATACACTATGTCATCTCCATAAGGATCTCGGGTAAAAGGGTCACTTGTGAAAATGTTTTCATTCTTTAAATTATACATGGTTCCCCTAGGTGTATAGCGAGGACTAGTTGAATCAATGGTAAGCATCTTATGATAATATTAGTCTATCTTTATAAATGTTTAAAACTTGGCATAAAAGGGAAAATTGAAACAAACTTGGTCATGGTCTAAAAACTATCACGAAAAACACACTTAGCTCTTTTGAAAGAGGTTTAAAAGTGAAATGAGAATTAAGGTCTTGGAAAAGATCTATGCTAAGTCTAAGGAAATTTTAGAGTGTAAATGTGAAACCAGTCTTTGGGAAAGGTCTTGAACTATATAAAGGTAAAAAAAAATTGGTCCATGTCAAGAAATGAACTTGCGCTAGGTCTTTGGCAAACATCACAAAACTAGTCTTGGAAATGAACTTAATCTAGGCACGAAACTTGATATAAACTAAAATATAAGGTAATTGGTATGAAAACAAAGAGTGCACTTGGTTAAGGTAAACTTGGAAACTAGGTCAAAAAGGAACTTGGTCTAAAAGGAACTCACAATCAGAAAATGAAGGTCTAAAGTTGTTCTAGGAAAAAGTCTCTAAACTAATAGGAAATCCAACTCAAGTATTATAAACTAAGTGGGAAAAGTAAAACATTCAATCCTAAGTGGTAAGTAAGACTCAAATGTAATCTAGTATATATATATATATATATATATATATATATATATATATATATATATATATATATATATATACTTGGAAGTGGGTTTTGGACTTGGTTTGAGAAGACAACTTAACTCTTGACACAAGGGTCGTAAGTCTATGTGAATGACACAACCATGCTAGATTTTGAAACTTGGTCAAGAATAAATCTAACTTATCTAGGAAAATGACTATTGTAACAATTATACTTATAAATAAAATCACAAATGGTTTTTGATCTCAGTTTGAACAAGACAAATAGTTTGAAACAATTTTGGCAGTGTAACACTTCTTTGTGAAAAATGGTGTGTGTAACATGTGTTTGTTTGACATTTTGATTTAGAAAAGTAATTATAGACTCAAAAAACATAAGTAAAAATGAGAAGTAGCATCTAAGTTCATGTTTATATGTAAAACTGACATGAGATATGCATAGTATCTGCAAAAGTTTTCATTGATATACCAATCTTGAAATGAATTATTTGTTAATCCAAAAATAAAGAGTGTGTGTAGGTAGAATTTTTACACCCCCCTTTGTATCTCAATAATTGATGTGTGGTAAGGAAATTAGAGTGATGAAGTAACTCGATATTTGGTAGGATAATTCATGGTAATTGGGGTCAATTAAGCTATTTTTTTAACTTGGATTATCTAGATGGTCCATAAGTGCCTAGAAATACTTGGGCATAAAATTCCCATCAATTATATCTAAACCATATAGTTTGTTATGTAAAGGTCTTGTCCTTAGCACAATTATTTCAACCATGTACTGATTAGTAAAGTTTGATGTCTAGACCACTACATGGCCTGGGGGTTTGTTTGACTTGTTAGGCTAACCACTCAACCACTATACAATCCAATGGCATGCCCAATTTATATCCCCCATTAGAGAGTGGTGTTGGAACAATGTTGGGAGATGAAACCCCAAGTCAAAGTACTCCTAAATAACTCATGAAGAGGTGATGAAATCTTTCTCACAAGCCAAATAAGAAAATAGAGGAATAACTAGGTCATTTTTGAGTCACCCAAGTCCCTATGAACAAGGGGAGAGCATACACTACATTTTTTTAGGTTTGACTCAATAAAACAAGTAAAATAATAAAAAAATTTCTCACCCAAGTTCCCTAAAGGGGACAAGGGTAGAACGTACACACAATGCTTTACTAAAATAAAACTAAGTGATTTTGAAAAAAATAAGAACAACAAGCAAAGAACTCTTAGGATCTCTAAGTCTAATGTGATTTTTCCTTTTTAAAACACCTATTAAATTTTGATTGAAGTTTGGCCTTTGTTGAAACTTTGAAATTTGTTTGTAAGGTTTTAAAGCACTAAAATAAATATGAAATGGCCTTTAGTAATGCTAAAAAATCTTCTTTTTCATTTAATTCCCTACAAGAAATGTTAAAAGATTGATTAGTTAATGAAAACAACTTGTAAATTAGAAAATTGGCTTCAAAACTATGAAAAATGCTCTCTAGAGTGATTTCACAGTTACACAGTCAAGTGTAAACTATGAAATTACAAGTTAAGAAAAAACAAAGAAAAATAAAAAGCACAAAAAATAATTGCATGATTTCAAAGTTACCTCACAATTTCACAACTTACCTCACCGATTTCACTACTCTATTTGGTGAATTCACATTTGTCTTTGATGATTTTGTAGTTCTATTGATCTGTTTCACAGTTGATTAATTCATAATTTTCCTCACCTATTTCACAATTTTTTGACAATTTCATAGTTGTGAATTGATATTGATTTCACAGTTTTCCCAAAACATGCAAAAAATACACAACAAAAATTATTTCATAGTTTTGACTATGATTTTGTAATTAATAGTTCCAAATTCACAAATAATTAGATAAATCAAAACATTAATAAAAATGTAGGGTGATTTCATAGTTTACCCCTATGAATTTATAAAATAGTGCTTCAAATTTCAAATTTTGTAGGTTTGGTCTGAAACATAATGTCAGGATCTTGCTCCTCAATTAGAGCACATATGATTACCTCTTGTATTAGCAACTAAACACAGAATTTAACCAAAATGAATACGTAACTAGAAATATGAAACAACACAGGATATGAGAGACAATACACAATTGTATTAATAATCACTCAGAAGAAAATACAATAAAGAAGATGCCACTTCTTCTTCCACCTCAAAGGCTTGCCACACCTCAAGGACTTCTTCCCTCTCTCTCTCATGGTCCCAACAATCAACTCCAATATAGAGTTGGTGTTCACCTCCACCAATCAGTAACAATGCTACCAATACACCCAAGTACACAACCGTACTCCAAGTAGATCTCCCTTTCCTTGCTGCCACCTGCAAATCAACAGACCTTACTTACCATTGTAGATCTCCAAATGTGGTCCTGCACACCTGCTGACCAAGATCATACATACACGAAGAACCCTTCTGATTCTCCAAACCAGCACCCACACTTGGTACTGTGGCACTAGGAGGAACACACCATTGCTCTCTTCTATCTGAAGGATCTTATTTTGCTCTCTTACTCTCTGGCACTCATTTACAATACAGCCCATGAGTCTATTATATAGATCTCATGCTTACAATAATTAGACTATCTTAATTACAATAATTAGACTCGTAACTCTAAGACTAAAATAAGTCTTTAACGTGCAAACTGACAGTCCAAAAATAGACTCTCTAGAATCCACATGCAAACTGCATGCTCACACACAGGTTACCGACGTTGGTTCCTCCTGACCGATGTCAGCCGACTTGTAACCGACATCAGTTGCTTTTGCACTGCTATCTGACCAACGTTGGTTGATTAGACTAACGTCGCTTGCCCTAAAACTCTCTATAACCTCCATAACTCCTATTTGCATCCTGGTGAAGCTTTTAGCTCCACAACCTAACAATCTCCCACTTGGAGATAAACAGTTGCACCTATACCTGTACCTATACATTGTCTAATTTATTCCCTGGCTTGTATCCCTCTTCAAGCTCCATCTTGAAGACCACCCACCACACACCCTGTGATGCCTTTCCTATCATCCATGTAACCTACCACATCCGAACCTACATATCCATGTAGTGAAGTCCTTGACCCTGCATAACATGTTAACCTGCTGCTAGTCCCTATCAAATACCTGATAATCTACCTTCCTTGAATTGGCTCCAAACTCTCTGACAACTCCCACTGCTTGGTAAAAACTCAGGTCTACCCCAAACCTTATGTGATTTCAAACCCTGTTCTAAGCTCAGCTTGAATTGTCCAGCCCTTGGTGTGCTTTTTGATTCTACATCCTGCATATTGAACCCCGCCAACACTGTCTTCACATCAGCTCCCACTGGAGACCAAAAAATCTCCATGACTCTTATGCCAAAGAATTTCGCTGCTCCCAAATTCTTCCTAACATACCTTTGAACTAACCTTACCCTTAGCTCAGCAAATCCCTGCATGTATGAACCTGCTACAAGCATACCATCCACATATAGTAACTAGATAATGTCGCGACTCATCATCCACCTGGTAAGACAAACACAATGGTTACACTGACATTGACTGAAGCCCTGCTTTGTCATCCACTTATCAAACCCTATACCACTATCCTGCAGCTTCCTCAAGACCATATACCTTGGCCTTCCATCTCACATATCCATCCACTCTCTTCTTCAACTTGGGAATCCATCCATCTTTCAGTGCTTTCTTCTAGCTGACAACTCCACCAACAAACTCTTTTTTGGTTCTTCTCCAAGCACTCACACTCCTCATCCATGCCAAGCTCCCACTATTTTTGGATTCTACCTGCATTGCCTCTTCACGTCTTCCTAGTTCTCGACCATCAGTAAGCAACTAGTAAGAAGGTGAACAATGAATATGAGGTCCAATTACCCTTTCAGTCCTCCATATAGGCATTTGAGACTCCTTGATAGCTTGTTGTCCACCCAACATTCATTTCAGTGACCGATCTCAGCCATCTCCCAATTTGCACCAGATTGACATCGGCTCCCTGCAACTGACCCTGTCTGTCGACATCGGTTTCTTGATTGATGTCGGTGTACCTGTTGTTGACATCAGTTTCTGTATGACCGATGTCAGTTCCTTCTGCCTGACACCACTGACTCTGTTGATATGAACATGACCAACATTGGTGCCTGTCTATTCGACATCGATTCCTCCTGACCGACGTCGATACCTGTGTTCACCTGTGAGTGATGAATTTTTACCCGCAAGCTCCTTTTGGATCAAAACCCTATTTAAATCAACACAGCCCTACTTAGAATAATTTAATCCCCTCAGCTGATCTCTGTCCATCATCTCCTCCATGAACACCAAGGCTTTCCAGTTCTTAAGTTTGTCAAAGATATATGTATTTTGCTTAAGAACATGCATTCCCCTCCTACATATGTGACCAAGCCTACAAAGCCACATCTCTGCAACAGAAGGTGAATCAGTAATATAAGTAGATAGATAAAGGATACCTACTTTCTTACCACCATTTAATTCAAGTACATCCGCTGTGAGAGTTACTGTGCATCTCCCATTACCCAACTTTCTTAAAGAAATTAGACTCATCTCCAAGACTGGTACCTGCATGACTTCTTCAACACCTGTGTGTTTCCCGTCTACAATTTTAGCTTCACTTCCCCTTTGCCAACAATCTGACAAGGCTCACCAACCCCTAAATAAATCTCTCCAAAGTCTCCAAAGACATACCCATGAAAAGATGCTCTATTTCAGGCTGCATGGAAAGAGGCAAAAGAATTTGTAAACCAAGATTCTACTTTATCCAGAGCAACCTATGCAACATCACCTGCAACATCTGCTTCTACACGTTGATCTTCTACCGACCAACAATCTTCCTTTACCTGCTTTTTCTTTCCATCAATCATACCATTCGTGCTATTCAGTTTCTCCATTCGTAGCTTACTTTCTTCTACCATTGCTATACTCCCACTCAATCTGAAACCCCTGAGAGTGACCTGTAATCAAAAACCACTAACCGGATTTGAACCACCTATTAGTCAACCCAACCAAAAGCTCTGATACCAACTGTCAAGTTGGTACCAACCTGATCAACCTGCTCAACCTGCTCTGATACCAACTGTCATGATCTTGCTCCTCAATTAGAGCACATATGATTACCTCTTGTATTAGCAACTAAACATGAAATTTAACCAAAATGAATAAGTAACTATAAATATGAAACAACACAGGATATGAGAGACAATACACAATTGTATTAATAAGCACTCAGAAAAAAATACAATAAAGAAGATGCCACTTCTTCTTCCACCTCAAAGGCTTGCCACACCTCAAGGACTTCTTCCCTCTCTCTCTCACGGTCCCAACAATCAACTCCAATACAGAGTTGGTGTTCACCTCCACCAGTCAGTAACAACACTGCCAGTACACCCAAGTACACAACTGTACTCCAAGTAGATCTCCCTTTCCTTGCTGCCACCTACAAATCAACAGACCTTACTGACCATTGTAGATCTCCAAACATGGTCCTACACACCTGCTGACCAAGATCATACATACACGAAGAACCCTTCTGATTCTCCAAACCAGCACCCACACTTGGTACTGTGGCACTAGGAGGAACACACCATTGCTCTCTTCTCTCTGAAGGAGCTTATTTTGCTCTCTTACTCTCTAGCACTTGTTTACAATACAACCCATGAGTCTATTATATAGATCTCATTCTTACAATAATTAGACTCGCAACTCTAAGACTAAAATAAGTCTTTAACATGCAAACTGACAGTCCAAAAATAGACTCTCCAGAATCTACATGCAAACTACATGCTCACACACAGGTTACCGACGTCGGCTCCTCCTGACCGATGTTGGCCGACTTGTAACCGACATCAGTTGCTTCTGCACTGCTATCTGACTGACATCGGTTGATTAGACTGACATCGATTGCCCTACAACTCATTCTGCAACTCTTCGCAACCTCCGTAACTCCTCCTGTTTGCATCCTGGTGAAGCTTTTAGCTCCACAACCTAACACATAAGTGATTTCATGCTTTTTTGGGATGATTTCATAGTTTCCTACAATGAATTCATAATTTCTAGCTCTAATTTCATAGTTTTAAATCAGTCAAATTTGTAGTTCAGTAGGTAAAGATAAAACACAAAATAGTTAGACAAAAAATGTTATCAGAAGGTCATTAATGAGTTTTTATTGGCTCCTAAGAGGTCTAAAAATAATTTTATGATGAGTTTGGGGTGCGTAGTTGCACCGAGCATGCCATTATGTATGCAATAGCATTCTAAGGGAAAAGATTCATTAGTCACTTATTACTAAAATCAAACATCCAAAATAAATAAGCTTATGACAAAGCATTCCCAAGACTAGATACTAGTGGGATCTTGATAATAACAAGACAAAACACAACACAACTAGAAAGATAAGGGATAAATTAATTTCACCTCCCTTGTAAATCCAAATCACTTGTTGAAATGGTAGTTGGCTTACTCAACTTATGTCCAAATTAGAGTCTTCATCGGCACCCTAGCTTTGCGGGTAACACCTTCATTTTCTCCATTATGGTTTTGGCTTTGGAATGTATTGTAAATGAAGCTCTCTCTTCAATAATTTTGCATTATAAGTTTGGCTTAAAAGAGCTTGATGGAAGTGAGTTTAAGACCTTGTATTTATAGGTTTCAAAAAAACCCCAACCTAGGTTTTATTAGGTCTACGTTAACCTTGGGTTAGGCTTGGGAATCCAAATGAAATAAATAATGTCCTTAATTATGCATTTATGGAGGCATGGCTAAACATTTTTTATTTGTAAATCATTTATGTTATTATTTTGCAATTCTTGACTTTAAAGATGATGATATCATCATGACCTCATTTCCTTTTGATATTTGTTGAAGTTTGATTTTTGGAAATTATAAATTAACTAATTCAACATGGATTATTTAACTAAGCATTTAATTTTATTTACTTGGTTAATTAATTCTGATTAGGCTTTTGGTCATTTCAAGCATTGGATTAAGTGCCCTATTTAATTGATTGAACATGTTAGTTTACTTGGTTACAACATATTTGGAAATGAATCTATGGGAGGTTACCATTGCATATAGGGTAATACCCAAAATAGGAATGCTTTGACATAATTCTAGGCACTTATGTCTAATATACAAATAAATTTGGGATGTTTTGTGATTTCTAGGCTTGATTTACAAGGTTTGGTAGAAACAAGTCTGAAGTCCATTTTAAACATGAATGTGGCCAACAAGGAGTGTCTAAAAAAAGATGGTACAATGAAAGGGAAAGATAAAAATCTATCATAAGAAAAGTGTATAATGTGGATGAAAGAAATGAGATAGATTGCGATAATTTTAACACAAGAGAATATGATTGATTTTAAGTGGGAGAAATCACTATTCTTGACCATTGACTTATATTTAAAAGAATACACTAAGGTTGGGAGTAAAATAAATATATGTAATAAAAATGAATAATTGTGGGTGTTTGTGAATAGGATCTGGTTGATTCCTTGGGTCATACCATGCAACTCACAAACTAAAAAGCTGAGAGGCATAAGTAAGATAAAACTATATAAAGTTATATATCTTCAGTGACTCAAAACTGGTTGTTAAATAGATATGAAACAAGTATCAGTGTAAGCTCACTTACTTAAATATGTATAAGCATACATCATGAGACCTTATTGAGTCCATTGAAGGATTCAACACTAGATCCAATCCAAGAGAAC
The DNA here is from genome assembly GCA_037957365.1 of Torreya grandis. NCBI lineage: Eukaryota > Viridiplantae > Streptophyta > Pinopsida > Cupressales > Taxaceae > Torreya > Torreya grandis. The sequence continues at coordinate 9,334,409 of JARHVA010000006.1, forward strand.
AAAATTAGATAGTAAACTCATTAGTAGACTTAACTGCTAATCTAGCACTACTCTAAGAGTCTAAAATATATAAGTTCTCAATGGAGCTAGTCCCTTTCCCCTCCATCTCAAACAACATAGACCACTTCTAAGTATTTGAACATGACCAACAAATTATGCAATTTATGACTAATGTTGGGGCCTTCAAATCTCAATTGATAGATGAGAAGGATGTTGAGCCCATGAAAAATGAAGACTTGGGAGAGGATGGCATATTACAATTAAAGAAGAATCAAATACCCTTGGGAATGCTTTCTTTATAATGAGATTTTGATTTGTATCCCCAAGTTTAGAAGAAAAAATATCCTAGATTAATTGAGTTAGATTTTATCAAAGAGAATCTAGGCACTAATTGACATCCTTATTTGGTAAAACTTGGACTAAGCTACACCAAAAGTGAGAAATAAAAACTAAAGAATCTGCTAATAGATTGCAAGGATGTGATCACCTAGGCATACAAAAATCTAAAAGTCTTCAATCCCAAGGTCATCACACATAATATTCCATTAAAACTAGATCATAGTCCTTTTAGGTAAGGACATAGGCTAGTAAATCCAATTTTAAAACCTCTAATTCAAATATAAGTACATAAGTTGTTGGATGCTAGGATTGTCTTCCCAATTAGGCATTCAACCTGGGTACCTAAATAGTACCAATTAGGAAGAAAAGCATAGAAATTAGACTCTATGTTGACTTAAGGAAATGGAATCAAGCATCATAAAAGGTAATTATATTTTCCTTCATTATATGAGGTAATTCAAATGTTAAGTGGGTCAAAGATGATGCCTTTTCTAGATGGATTCTTAAGTTACAATCAAGTGATGATATAAGCACAAGATAGGATGAAGACTACCTTCACCACCAAGTGGGGTACTTTTACATATAAAAGGATAATATTCAGCCTAATTAATGTAAGAGATACCTTATATAGAGCAATGGACTTCATTTTTTAGGAACTTGTTAGTAAATGCATAATCATCTACATAGATGACCTAACGATATATTAAAAAGATAGAGTTGATCATGCAAATCACTTGCATAAAATCTTTGACATATGAAAAAGGTATGAAGTGTCACTTTATCTAAAGAAGAATATCTTTGGAGTTACTGAAGGGAAATTGATGGGACATATCATCATGAAATATGGGATCTCCATTGATCCAAATCAAGTTTAGGCCATTTCTAAGTTGACACTTCCCAACAATAAGAAGGAGCTAAAGTCCTTTTTTGGTAAGATAAAATTTGTAAGAAAATTCAATTATGGATTTGTATAGATTATCAAGCTCCTAAACACTATGTTAAATAAATATGCCAAGATAGAGTGGATAACATAAGCGTAGAGAGCTTTTCAGGAAATCAATACTTCCATTAAACAAGTTCAAATTATTATTAGTCCAGACTTTAGTAAGTATTTTTATCTTTATTCGTTTACTTCAAAACATATTGTAGTTGTAATTCTTACACAAAAGGTAGACGATAGTGAATATCCCATTGTCTTCATGAGTACCAATTTAAATAATGTTAAGTTAAAATACTCCATGATAGATAAGTAGATATACACCTTGATCAATGCTATCAAAACATTCAGGCATTATATCTTAAGAAATAAAACATATGCCATTATCTTAGACCCAACTATCTAGCTCATGCTTTGCCATAATGATTTAGGTGAAAGAAGAGGCAAATGCATGGCCAAAATTTGGGAGTTTTACCTTGAGATTAGACCAACAAATATGGTAAGAGGCCAGGGGATTATCCAACTACTAATTGAGACTAATCCATGCATCAATATTGAACAAATTAATGAGAATCAGGTAATTGGTAGTGAGTGGTACATTCAAATCATCCATTATCTACTCATGGGAAACTATCCCCCTAAACTAACTAGAGATTAAAGACAAGCCCTCAGGATTAAATCAGATCATTACATGATCAAGAAAGGATTCCTATATCCTAACTAAGAGAGAATATATCTAAGATGCATTTCAAAAGAAGATGTTGAAAATATCTTCAATAACTTGCACCATAAGATAAGTAGTGGGCATCCCTCAAGAAACATAATATCTCATAAAATTATAAGGATGGAATAATATTGGCCTACAATCTTCAAGAATGCCCACAATCATGTCAGGACTTGCCATTACTGCTACGTATTTTGGAAGAGAGAAGTGAATGTTGTCATACCTTTGTAGTAAATCATTAAAGGTCATCATTTTCAATAATGGGGCTTTGATTTTATTATAGTGATAACCCCAAAATCTTCATAAAGTCACAGGTTTATCCTCATAACTACTTACTACTATACTAGGTGGACAAAAGTAATTACAACAAGGATTTATAAAACAATTGATGTCATCAATTTCTAAAAAAAATTAAATGGACTAGGTTTGGCACCCCCATTTCCTTAGTTTGTGACAATGGTCCAAATTTTCAATCTTATAAATCTATATAATGGTCCTATGATAATCAAATCATAATCAAGTTCTCTTAGAACTACTATCCATAAGGAAATGGAGTAGCTGAGTCTACTAATAAGAATCTGATGGATACCATTTGGAAAGCAACATATGAAAAATTAAGAGAATGACATCTCTTATTGAAATATGAACCATGAAAAAACATAATTAGATATAAGTAAGCCTTTAAGACTTCACCATTTCTATTGGTTAATAGATAATAACTAGTCTCCCTTATTAATCTCAAGATACCAATATACTAGTTCATGGAAGAGTAAATGGGAGAAAACAAAAGAGTACAATCTAGATTCTTGGATATAGTCCATATTGAGGATACAATAACGAAATCACTACATAACTTCAATAAACATCAGGATATAATCAAAACATGGTTTGGAAAAATATACAAAGTTAAAGCCTTTAAGATCTTAGAATTAATGCTTCTATAGGATAGAGCACATGAGAAGACAGAATAAGATAATAAGTTCACTCCTTTATGGATTGGACCATATTAGATATCAAAGATGTTAGGTAAGAATTACTTCCATTTGAAACACCTCCAAGGTAATGACCTCACCTTTCCAATCAATGGACAATTTTTGAAACACTACTTCATGGTTGATCCAACTGAAGATGCCTCAAAATGACTATAAGTAGAGATTGCAGATGTAGGATTAAATTAGATTTCTTGATTTCTAGGTTAGATTTCCTATTTTCTAGAATAAGTTTTATGCTTTCTAGGAGTAGTCTTCCCTACTTTCTGTATTTTAATTTCAGTATATTAGTTTCATGCTTTCTAGGAGTAGTCTTTCCTACTTTTTGCATTTTGTTTTCAGTAGCTTAGCTTTATGCTTTCTAGGAATAGTCTTTCTTGATATCTACATTTTGCTTCCAGTAGATTAGTTATTGTGATTTATAGACTAGTTTTATTAAAATTGAAGAATAGGCTGACCAATTTCCTATACTAAAGTTACAAAGGACATGCAAATATTAAGGGGCAGTGATATAAGGAAACATAATTGGTATTCGTAATGATTTATTTTAGTAGTACTAGACTTTTCAGGATTGAGGTATGTATTGTGACTAAATTAAGGTTTTGATTTAATTGAATAGGTTTTTTGGGCCTCTGGGATTTACTCTAATATAGTGATGCAAATTTTATAAATGATTTCCATTTCCAAATTTTAATTGCACTATATCATGATAAAACTTAGATGAAAAATAATAAACATAGAAATAGATACACACTGACAAGGACGTATTGATCAAAATAAGTTTTCTTCTATATACACTTGGTCATTGGTTTTTTGAACCCATCTATCTATGTTTAAGAAAAATCATATAAACTGATAAAATATGGGTGATTCAATCAATCTCTACTAGGGCTATAGATGCTTGGTTGGTAATAGAGTAATGCCCAGGCTTCCCTTACTATTTGGTTATAAAATCTGAAGTTAGCACAAAACCAACAATTTTTATCAAAAAATAGTTAAAACTCTCAAACAAGGGGAAATTAAGTTCAAAAAATTACACACAAATCCAAAAATGGAAAGGGTTAGTATGTTGCATGGGGAGGTATAATTCTTTTTCAGAGTTTGGTTTGCTTATTATTTTCTTATTTGAGCTAAAAAGTTTTTATGATACATTTTTGAGATTCTAAGTTCTCAAAATACTCAGGAGTATTTTCCCTTGTGAATCATCATGTGTTATGCCCTAACACACACACCCTATTTTAAAATTATAAATATGGGCCCATTAATTATTGAATATATATTTTAGGCCTTTTGAAATAGAATTCTATGACATGTGATTTGAAAAGTACAAGATTAAGGAATTTATTGATGCTTGAGAAATTTATTTTCCCCTCATTAGTTTCTATTATTCATTTAACATGATTTAGAAGGTTTTATCTCATTGTTTTTAGGATATTTTAAAATATAAAATGAATTGAATATGTGTTTAAGCCCCACTACATGCTTTAATTTTAGCATCTAATTTTATTTAATGCTTATATACATGGTTCAACTTATGATTCATATGGATAACCGGGATAACATGTTTGCATTTAGTGGGTTTATGTTATCTATATTGTATTTTAAATGGAATATTTTTTACTTAGGCATTCCTTAGACCATCTCTAAGCTCACTTATCCTTACCATGTGGCATTGTTCCACTAATTAGAGCACTAAGTTGAAAGTGCAAGTCAGCTTGACTTCCTGATGGTGACATCAACATAAAGATTTGTATAGAAAGTTCCAAGTAATAAGATTGTTGAGATCCATCCATGTATCATCATCCCACTCACCTGACCACCCAGAGCTGATTTCAACATGGACATTTATACGTAAAGCTCTAGGTAAGCAAATCATTGAGAATTATCCATGTGTCATCATGCCACTCACTTAGCTACCCATATGTGACATTAGCATGGGCATTTATATAGATAATTTTAGGTAAGTGGATCATTGAGAGCTATCCATATGTCATGATACTCCTCACCTAGAAGCCCTCAATCTATGCATAAGGTATGAATCTTACCTATTCAATAGAGCAATGGGATTCTACCACTTATCACCATCTTACTAACTTGTGGCCAAAAGAACAAAGTACATTAGATCACACCTTAGCTATTTGTAGAATAATGACATGTAGACACATGTCCTCTAAAGCCATAAAATAAAATAAAAAAGACACCAAGGTCAAGATTGAAAGATTGGAAAAGAGACATCTATCATCTTATGATGACTAAGCATCCATAAAGAACTAGAATAAGCCACGTGGAAATAAAAGTTGTGGAAGCTGGTTTTATGAAATTTAAATACAAGGAATAAATAGGAAAAATAGTGAATACCACTACTACACTTAATTTTCATGAATTGAAGAATCAATGTATTCAATTGTCACATCTAATGTATCCAAAGTAATATATTATGAATTTCTATTTCCAGTCTAATTACATTGCCTCCAAGTTATCAAGCGTATTATGAATTTTGAGCTCAGGTGCAGACTATGAATATATAACTTCATTGAAACCAATAATTTAAAATATTTTCATAGAGTAAAGAGTTTTTTATACAATTTCAATGGAATCCTCATCTCACATCCCAATTCCCTCTACATAATTAATTACAGGATCAACTGAGTACACGAATACAATGTTTGATTCAATAACATTGAACCATGAGTTCAGACACTACTCTATCATTTGGTATATGGTCAATGTAGTCAAACCATAAAAGGATGAAGACCAAATCTCTCTTTTCATATTTAGATACAAGGATGACCTCTTAGCCATCAAAGTATTAGGCCTTCACAACATAATGGCTAAACTAGAGGTAATGCCCTACATTGACATGTTATTTGATTTATTATTTAATGGCAAGGTTACTATAAAAATATTAAACTTTAGGCTTGGAAAGACACCAATTTCATGCATTAGTGGGAATGCCTTTGATAGGTACTACAGGCTCCCATTCCCAAACATGATATATAAGAAGACATGGTGAATTCATGGCTTTAGAACAATAATGTTAGTAACCATTTGCAAGAGTGGGTTGGTAACATCAAAAAATTTATAGTTCAGGGCCCTTACCTCAGCCATTCCTATTTTAGTCTTTAGGCTAGGGGTGAGAATCACCATGGCTATAATAAATAGGATATATGGTTTTTTAACCATCACTTATGTCAATGAGGTATAGGTCCCTCTACTAGATATGATTTTTAACTTCCAATAAAATAATTGCATTATGGAAGATCATTAGCTTCAATATGGTTTTGAAACTCACCAATACTGAGAGCTCCCCAAATGGGAATCTATATATGATGTCTTATGTGGTGGATGTGGTAATTGCAATAGTGCATCCATCTCATGAACAAACCTATAAACCATCTCCTGATCACCCTTAAAAATAGGATATGTGATGAGTTCAATGTTCTTAATATACATAAGTTTAGGAAGAACATGAAGACATTGACATAGACCTTTTATCCCATGGTGTATCAAGCAATTTATGGAAAGAATATACCCAAGCTCTCATATCCCATCAAGAAAACTATTTAGGATATGGATGATTATTGGTTATACCCCAAGTGCATAGTAATCATAACTAAAGGTAAAAAGGCACACCCTTTATACTTACTAAATATTATGCCTGACAAAGTGGTTGAATAAGTGATTTCTTGCCAATTGGTTGATAGTGTTGATACTAAATTGAGGAAGGATAAGAAAGAAATGATCTATCCAACTCCTCTTAGCATTGATAGGATGTAATATATAAGGTGGGAATGCCTTCACTTGGTTGGAAATATTAGGGCACATTATGGGTTCACATAGGCACTTTTCAGACAATGCGACCCTAAAATGAATATCATAGCACACCTAAAAAATATAAAATAAAAGTAAGGATCAATTATGGGCACTATTCTTATGACCATGACAATATTTTTATGAATGTTAAAGATGATTCTAAAGTGGAAATAAGAATGTGTATAGCCAACATGTCTATGATTATGGCACAAAGGATCAAAAATTATATTACCATCACCAAGGAGGATGCTAAGATAATTGAAAAGTAGGAATGGATTTCCAATCTTGTTCATGGATGCCCTCCTCAGTCAGAACAAGAAACACAAGAACAAGTTGGCCCATTTGGGAAGATTCTATTGAAGAAGGAAATTCAACACCTCTAAGATCCCCCATACACGTAATTGTTGCTACTTATCCATAATACATTAGAGTGGAACCTCAACACATAGATGAGGAATAAATACCTACAATTCCCAACACATTAACTGGACTCTTCTCTATGCTTCCTTTGCCACCAAAAACCGTTTAAAAAAGAGTAAGTCTTCCTTATTTTCTATCTCAAATAAATGTTGATTATCTTCCTTTGTCTCCCCTAGTAGTAATACATCATTCCCCTAGGTATCCACCTTCATCATCACCTATTGTGATCATACCACCAATGGCAATGCCCTAGTCTCCTAGATAATCATCATCACCACCTATCATCCCTTTAGTGATTACCACCCCTCCATCTCCCTCACCATCTTATATCACAAAAGTACCTCCATTTCACATTACACCATCAACTATTATAGCCTCTATTGTTATAAAAACAATTATGACATGCATAAGAAATCCCAAGACTCCTCCCATTTCACACCAAAAGGTGGAAGTGAAAGAGAAATAAACATAAGTCCCTAAGGAAAAGGAGGATAAAATAAGGGGTACATGAATACAAGACCTTGTCATAATTTATGATAACAAGGAAGAAGATAAAATATGGAAAATCAAGGATGAATGGGTGTCAGGGCCTAACATGGAAGAGTCATGGTCAATCAATGAGATAATAGAACTAGGCAAGGAAGATAAATGGATGTCTAAGGGAAATGCCTAAGCAAGAGGGACATAATTATTTAAATTAGGGGAAGTCAACTAGGGAATTGGTAATTCTAGGACTACTAAATTTCTATTAGATAGAGAAGGGGATTCAAAAAGAGAGGAAAAATCAAAGTTATGCATCATAGCACAGGGGCCAGCCCTAACTATACCTCCAAGTTCTCTAAATAAGATCATTACAATGGTATCTACAAAAAATAGTAACCCAGCTATCTCTCTCTTGGATGTAAGTCTTCCTAGTCCACATTCTATGGAAACATACTCAACTATTTCAACTACTAGTGATGTAGGATATTCTTTACATTATTTACATGCTTAAAGCCAAATAAACTAGCCATAGGCAACTGTAATGCCAATTTTGACTACCATATCCCAGCCTATTACTAAGGGACCTTCCATCACTATTATAACTATTAGATTTTCCTACACATCAATAATCAACTATTTGAAAAATTTATTGAGTACCCTAATAACCTACTCATTCTTTAGTGGAACCAGACCATAGTCCCCTCAACCAAGCCAAGGGGTAAATTTTGAAAACCTAGTGTCCATATCAAATTTTTATACCATAGCTACCCATCCAAGGCTAAAAACACAATTAGAGATACCGATTGGCTCAATTCCCTTGGTATATTCACCTACCATATCAATCTACAAGGCAATAGGCAAAGCCAAGTATGTGATTGACACACTAGTCTACAGCTAGATTACTGGATGGAGGAAGGCCATTATTATTTTTCATGTATAAATAGGGACATCCTCCCCAAATTCCATGCTTAGATCTAGGACATTTCCACTTAGTAACTCCTACATCACAAGAAGGGAAAATAGAGCTACAAGTTTCACTAAATGTTCCTTCATGAATCCAACAGTTACTACAAGATGAAGTAGGGAGACAACATTTGGTGATAACTAAGCATCCCATTGTAAAGTTCCATTTTGACAGATAGACAAACACCTTGATAAAGGTGAAGAGGGAAGTTGTGGTTTCCGAAGGATAATAGGTCAAGCTAAAATAAAGAGGGGACATATTATTTTTTATTAAACGAATAAAAATAAATCCCTCAGACCTAGACAAATATAGGGAAGACAACTATAATTTTGTAGATGTTGGAGAAGTCATGAAAGAGATGTTTCAAATTTTTAGTCTGCCTATATAAAGGCAACCTAAGGTGAGTACTATTTAGGCCCCTAAAGAGATAGTAGATAATTTACAAGGGATAATTACAAAATAATTTGACATAATAGGTTCAATAAGGTCTGTAAAGGCCACCTCCCAACCCAAGTGGGGAGACATTATTCAATTACTCAACAAAATAAAATATATTTATGGAAAATTTCTAGGCAACATGAAATAAGACTTATGCCCACCTCAATTTACTAAAAACATTTGAAGTAGTTTGGGCACAAAATTATATTGATGCAAAGGGGGATAACATACTTGAATAACATTAAGCAATGCAAGCTCTAGTCCAACAATTTGCAAACTAGGATAGGTAGTCTATTTCTATTTTGATTGACTCAAGAGTCATTCAAGTAAGCACTCCATAGGTGAAATTGGTTCCCAGACCCATTTTTGAGAATCTTTTGCGAGCAACACTAGACAGTTTTAGAATTGAGATTTAAGGCAATATCTATATAACCAGTGACAACATTATGCAACTGATCAATTTTATGAGGGAGAAAATATAGGTACTAAGGCATTGCATGCTGAAGTTAGAGATAGCTACATAAGAAACTGATGGAGAAACTTCCTTAGTTATTTAAAAGGATGCTGCTTGATTTTGAGACTATAGAGGTTGGATTTCAAATGAGTCACAGATTCTACCTATAGATGGAAGCAACCAAGAAATCCACTTCAATAGTAGGTGTTATGCCAATTCCACCTTAGAGTGCTCAGTTTCTTGGGTATAACTAGTACATACTCAAATTGGGCATGTTTATGTGCCACTTCTAATGACCACAACCATAACCACATTGGCATCTATTTTTTGCTTATCTATAGTTCCATTATCTACTTGAGTTATAATTGTAATGACTATTACAATTTTTATTTCTATCACATTGGTGTCTTCTTCAGTTAGAAGTGCCACATCAATACCCATATAAATATAGATATATATTTGAATGTTTGTCTAAGTCAAAACTTTAGTTTTAAAGTTACATTGCATGCATATATAATATTTTTAATTGTAAAAGTCTATTCTGGACTGACTATTATACATGCATCCTTTGCATGATATTTGAAGGGAAGTCATATTTTAGGTAAATGTATTTTTAGACTTCACTTGAGAGATGAAGCTTTCCCCATCCCAAGCATATTTATATTTTTATCCTCCTATTCCAAAATGATGAGAATTTTTGATGTTGAGATTAATAAGAAATTCTGAGAAGTTCTATAAATTTAGTCTTGACGTGTAAAATCTAATTCTTTTCTAACTTTGTGGACTATGTAAGAAGTGTTATCATTCTGGGATCTTAGTTTTTAGTTGTTTATGAGTTTTATTTTAATACAATTAATCACTTTATGTAATTGCATATTTGAATGTCTTTTTTATGACAATCATAATCTCCTTTTATGGATTTGCTAATGAAATCTAAAGAATGTCACAACCTTTGGTTGAATGTGCTTAAGTTTATTATATTCATATTCCTTTGACTCTTGGCTGTGTATAATTGTTAGTGTGACTACAACAACTTGTAGTGTAGACACCTAAAAATTGCACATAGTTTTTAGTGTCACCCCACCTTTGGAATGATAACTAGACCCATTTATGAACCTAACTTTACCAAACCCATTTTTTTCTTATCATTTAAGTCACCTTTTTTTTAACCAATTTTTTCCCTATCCCACAAACCACCGATAGTTAGGGTAACCACTGATGATTAGCCTAACCATTGATGGTTAGGTCCCCTCTTAAGATTTATCCTAACTTTAAATCATACCAGCTCTTTGTACAAGATTATCAACTTCAAAAATGATAACTTATCTTTAAAACAAAGCCTTTAAATATGAAAAAATAGGTAGCTTTACCCTTGATCAAATTAGCAACTTCTTTCATCCCATTTAGTAAATTCTATCTATAAAAGAAGCAGAAGAGTAGAGGATCAAGGGAGGAATTAAGAGCTATCAGGTATTCAAGCTTTCTTGAAGGTATTTAATGTCCATATCAGCAAGTGATCATCATCACTTGAGATTTGAAACTCTATCAAAATCACTCTAAAAGGCTTGTATCACCATTGGTTTGGCCACATCACTCCAAACTTCTTCCACTTGGTTACATGTATTTTGTGCTTGTGTCATTTGATTTTACTTTAGTTTCAATATAATTATCTTATCTGGTCCACCTACACCCCATTTTTCAATTATAGCCTTGAATCCACCTTTGTCTACCCAAAACCCCTAATCTGCACTTTCTAACTTATTCATCTCCAAATTTATACAGGAAATTACCAATGTTTCACCCTAACTATCGATGGTTCACCCTAACCACCGATGGGTCACCTTAACTGCTGACAGTTCCCTACGGCAATATTTTCTAGCAAGCAATTTTCAGCCTTTTGCCTCTAATAAAACCCCACTTTTTGTGTCTCTCTCTGATCACAAGACCCTTTCTAATTTTATGAACTAGACCCCAACCATTTTAACATCTAAATTTGATCATTTTATTTAATATGCAAATTATCATTTATTTTTAGGGTGCATTTACTTTCTTATCATTGAATGTACATATCTTATTTTATCATTTTAGACTTAATTGTTAAAAAAAGTGGATTAACAGCCTCCTATCAAGCCTTGTGCTTCTTGGATCTAACGCACACTAAGCAATCCACTCAACCAGCCATTTAAAAAACCCCTTTCAAGTGTCTATGTTAATTGAAGTTTATTCCTTCTTAACCAAACAAGAGTTCTCACTTTCATCTGGATTCACACGTGTATTCTACCAGATATTCTTCTACACACCCTAATCACTAGATTTCTTTTATTTACTTTCAAAATTAAGAAATGAAGGAAATAAACTGAAACATTTTGGCACGCTCGGTGGGACCCCTAAGTTTTCTCAGGTTTTTAGATGTTCTAGTTCATTTATATTTGCATTAGTGAAATTCATTTAGTTGTCTTTCATTATTTATTTATATAAAAGAAAAAAGAAAAAATATAAGTTTTAGTTGCATCCATCCTAGGACTAGGATTGCATTTAGTTGCATCTTGGTTGTTATGTGTTCATTGATATCAAAAATTTTCCTTTTGGTTAAAATTAACTACATACATTGTTTACTTGCTTGTCTTAGTTCATCTAGACTAATTAAGTAAAGCAAGTTAATCATAGAATCACAAATGTTACACAAACCAAACCACTTGCACAATCAACACATTAAACATAATTGAGGCAAGGCCCAACTAGGATTTCATCACCTATTAGTAACCTTACCCCTTCTTAGCTATCCTAATTGAATTTCACCACTAAAAGGAGAACCAACTTAGCTTTTTGATTGAGTATAAACTCTGAACTTGTTATATTTTGGCGAAGCACCTGACACTCTTACCACTGCGAGATTGTGAAGTGAGGGGGTAGGCCCTAATACCAAGCCACATACCAAAGTTTAATATAGATTTTCTTTCTTGAGTTCCTGAAAAACCTAAAACTAGCCTTAGATTGCCTCTTTAGTACCTAATTTACAAGTTAAATCCTTCTTCACACTTTAAGGCATAAGCCAAAAGTGATTTAAAATTAATCCCAAGATAAATATACTTGTAGTGGATGCATTGATTGCTTTGAATTCTTTTTGGTTACTCTTTGTTTGAGGTACAAGTTTCATCATATCTCCCCATTTCTCATATGGTCTTTACTAGACAACAACTATAAGATCAAACCAACCAACCACCACCATCTTCTTCTTCCTCCATGGAATACACTTTTGATGTTGAAGGTTATCCTCATTTTTCTCCCCCTCCTTTTAGAATCCCTGTTATATCTGAAGGAGATGCATACTTTGATGCCTTCCTTGATAATAATTAGGTAGATCTTCAACACTACCTTAATACCATGCCCCACCATACCTCTTTTGCTTTGATTCCTCTTACTAACCCTCTTTATGGAATGCCCTCTCATCTTATGGTGGGTACTACCTTAACCCAACCTTCCAACTGTCAGGGGATCTATAGCTCTACCAATTAGAGCACAATTGATTACTTTCTTATATGCAATTAAACACGGAATTATACCAAAATGATAAAGTAGTTAGAAACTTGAGACAGTAAAGAATTTGAGAGACAATACACGCTCTTGTATTAAATACTACTAGAAGAAAATACAATAAGGAAGATGCCACTTCTTCCTCCACCTCAAAGGCTTGCCACACCTCAAGACCTTCTTCTCTCTCTCTCTTGCTCAACACAACTCTAAAGCCTGAGTTGTTATTCCTCCTTGAATGCTTCAGTTGATCTCCTTGACCTTACACCTGTAGATATCCTTGACCTTGCTTGCTTTAGTGCTTTTACTTGCCTTAGAATAATTACAATACATGCCTTATGGGTCTTTAAATAAGATCCCATGCTTACAAAAATAGCACTCTAGTTACAATAATTAGACACGCAGATCCTGAATATAATTAGTCGCTTAACATGCAAACACTCGCTTCACTAACTAACTATACGTGCAACGAACAGTTCTGGACCACACAGGCGATCGACGCCGGTCCCTGCTTGTCTGGTGCTGCCGATGTCGACTGACTCCCTACCATCGCCGGTCTCCTTTTCCACTACATCTGACCGACATCGGTCATACTTTTGACGCCGGTGGCTCTGGTCTTTAGCATCCTTCCTTGTGTCTGCAAACAGTTGAAGCTTTTAGCTCCACACCTTAACAATCTCCCACTTGGAGATAAACAGCTGCAACCTGTACTTGTACCTGTACACCATCTATTTTGTTCCTTAGGCTCTGTATCCCTCTTCAATGTCACTCTTGAAGACCAACCACCACGTAAACCTGTGATGCAATACCTGTCTCTTATGCCACAAGAATTTTGTTGCTCCCAAATTCTTCATGACATACTTCTGAACCAACTCTACCCTTAGCTCAGAAAACTCCCTGTATATGAAACCCTGCAACAAGTAACACAATACAGTAACAGGATAATGTAGCTAATATTATCCAACCTAGTAAAGATAAAATACAATGGTCAAACCTCCATTGTTCTGCAGCAAAATCAAGACCATATACCATAGCCTTCTGTCTCATGTGTCCATCCACTCTCTTCTCTAAAATGGGAATCCATCCCTCTATCCAGTGCTTCCTTCTAGCTGACAACACTACCAACAAATACCTGTTTTGGTTCTCCAAGGACTCACACTCCTCATCCATGCCAAGCTCCCACTATTTCTGGATTTTACTTGCATTGCTTCTTCCATCTTCCTAGTTCATGACTATCAGTAAGCAATATAAAGAAGGTGAACAACGAATATGAGGTTCACATACCTTTCCTGACCTCCACATGGGTGTTTGAGACTTATTAATTCACCCAACATCCGTTCCAGTGACCGATCTAGGCCATCTCCCAGTCTGCTCCTGACCGATGTCGGTTCCCTGCACTGATCCTGACTACCGACGTCGTTTCCCTGGCCGACACCGGTGTCCCTCCTACCAACGTCGGTCCTTATGACCAACGTCAGACTTCTCCTGTCTGACCTACCGACCCTGTTGGTCTGCACATGACCGATGTCGGTACCTGGATGACTGACATCGGTGCCAAGCTACCGACATCGGTGTCTGTGTGTTCCTGTAAGTGATGAAATTTTCATCCGCAAGCTCTTCTTGGATCATACCTCTGTCCATGCTGCCCTGCTCAAATTTATTCATCCCTTGTGACTGATCTCTATCCTTCATCTCCTCCATAAACACCAAGGCTTCTTTGTTCCTGTCAAAAGCATCAAATTTCCTCTTTCTACAATGAACTGTATCTGTGCTTTCCAAATTTGAACACATACCTTTTGAATCAAGAACTTCCATTCCCTTCCTATTATTGTGGCCAATCCTATTAGGCCACATCTTCGAATCTACACCAGAAGTAGAATCAGTAATACAAGTAGACAGATAAAGAGTATCTACTTTCTTACCTCTTTCTAGAACAAGTGCTCCCTTGGTAACCTTCCAAGAATCCGCTGTGAGAGTTATTGTGCATCCCTCATCTCCTAACCTTCCTATAGAAATCAGACTCTGCTTCAGAATTAGAACATGCATGACCTCTTTTAACACCCACGTGTTGTCAATCTGCAATCTCAGCTGCACTTTCCCTTTGCCAACTATTTGACAAGGCATACCATCCCCTAAATAGAGCACTCCAAAATCTACCTGTTCATAGTCGTAGAACAAATCTCTGTTTGGGGATGCATGAAAAGATGAACCAGAATCTAAAATCCATGATCCTACCTGACTATCTGAAGAAAGTATGAGAGCATCCTGCATCACAATATTTGCATCCTTTGCTTCTTCAATACCTGCATGTTGATTCTCTTTATCTCTCAACCAACACTCCTTTGTATGTCCTTTCTTTCCACAAAACTAGCAGGTAATACCTTTGGACTCGGATCTCCTTCCCGACCTTGATTTCCCTTGCTCAACCTTCTCCCTTTGCCTTTCCCTACTTTTTGCACTTAGAGCATTCCCTGATGATTCACCTGTGCTTCTCCTGCGTATTTCTTCATTCAAGATCACACTCACAACATCATCAACTTTTAAGATTTTAGAAGCAGATGCAGAATTACTTACTGCCATAACCAAACCATCCCAACTTTGAGGCAAAGAACATAAAATCAAGAGAGCCTTTACCTCATCATCAAAAACAATATTGACTGAAGCTAGTTGGTTTATCAAACCATGGAAATCAATGAGATGAGTATGTGCCGATCCACCTTCTTGCATTTGCAAAGTAAATAGCTGCTTCATAAGATATACCTTATTAGAAGCCGAGGGCTTTTCGTATAAATTTGCCAAGGACTTTATCAACTCTTTCGTTGTCTTGCATTGTGATAAGCTGGAAATCACAGATGATGCAAGGCTCAACCTTATGGAACCGAGAGCCTTCCGATCAAGAACGTTCCATTCTTCATCCTTCATATTTGTGGGCTTGGATGCAACCCCACCCAACAGTAAGTACAAATCCTTCTGATACAGATAGTCCTCAATCTGCATCCTCCAATGTTGATAATTCTTGCCGTTAAACTTCTCCATTCGTAGCCTGCTTTCTTCTGCCATTACTGAACTCCCACTCAATCAGAAAACCCTGTGAATGACCTGTAATCAAAAACAATACCCTGCTTCCTGCAAACTGTAGCTCTGATACCACTTGTTAGTCAATCCAACCAAAAGCTCTGATACCACTTGTCAGGGGATCTATAGCTCTACCAATTAGAGCACAATTGATTACTTTCTTATATGCAATTAAACACGAAATTATACCAGAATGATAAAGTAGTTAGAAACTTGAGACAGCAAAGAATTTGAGAGACAATACACGCTCTTGTATTAAATACTACTAGAAGAAAATACAATAAGGAAGATGCCACTTCTTCCTCCACCTCAAAGGCTTGCCACACCTCAAGACCTTTTTCTCTCTCTCTCTTGCTCAACACAACAACTCTAAAGCCTGAGTTGCTATTCCTCCTTGAATGCTTCAGCTGATCTCCTTGACCTTACACCTGTAGATCTCCTTGACCTTGCTTGCTTCAGTGCTTTTACTTGCCTTAGAATAATTACAATACATGCCTTATGGGTCTTTAAATAAGATCCCATGCTTACAAAAATAGAACTCTAGTTACAATAATTAGACACGCAGCTCATGACTATAATTAGTCGCTTAACATGTAAACACTCGCTTCACTAACTAACTGTTCGTGCAACGAACAGTTTTGGACTGCACAGGCGACCGACGCCGGTCCCTACTTGTCTGGTGCTGCCAACGTCAGCTGACTCCCTATCATCGCCGGTCTCCTTCTCCACTGCATCTGACTGACGTCGATCATACTGCCGATGCTGGTGGCTCTAGTTCTTCAGCATCTTTCCTTGTGTCTACAAATAGTTGAAGCTTTTAGCTCCACACCTTAACACCAACATCCCATCCACCAACACTACCCAACCCCAATCCAATGTTCCAACCTCTAGCCAAACACCTCCTACTACACCCCATATAATTTCTACTTTACCTTTGATCACCTATACTCCACCCACCCTGGGATTATCTATTAGGGTGTGGAGCTTAAAGCTTCACCTTACTGCAAACATGGAGGTTTCTGAGCATGACAGTCACCGGCGTCGGTAGGTCACAACCGACGTCGGTCAGGGATCAGTGTACAAGAAACTGACATCGGCAGGGATCGGCTGGCATCGATCACCTCCAGTCAGACAGAGACCGATGTTGGTCGCCTGTGGTGGTTCCAGAATTGCTGTTGACGAACAGTCAATTAAGTGAACGGGTAGTTTGCATGATGAAGACTAGTTCGAGTCTTGAGCCGCAAGTCTAATCATTGTATGTATGAGATCTATATAATAGACTCATGGGCTATATTGTTAAGTGTAGAACTCAAGTATATAACTTGGAGAGTTCTTCCCATGGTAGAATCAAGTAGGATTCTTCATGTATGTAAGATCAGGTTTGATATGCAGGGTGTTGCAGGATCATGGTGGAGATCTACATGTGATAAGTAAGATCAGGTTGGTCTGTAGGGGTGTGTGTATGCGAAGGTCAAAAGGAGATCGGAGGGAGAGCAAGATCCAAGGTGATAGCAATACATCAAGGAGCAAGATCATGGTGAGATCTACTTGGAGTACCAGTTCGTACTCGATTGTACTGGCATTACAATGAGGTGAACAACAGCGTGTGTTAGCTATGTGTTGTGACCTATTGAGAGAAGATTACTCTGGAGGGAAGATTACTAGGAGCCCTTGAGGAGGAAGCCTCACAGAGGTGGAAGAAGAGTGTGATCTCTTTATTGTAATTTTTTTTGTAATGAGTTGAATACAATTGTGTGTTGCCTCTCATATTCTGTGTTATTTCTCATTGATAGTTATTTATTCTTCTGGTATAATTTTTGCATGTTTAGTTGCTTATACAAAGGTAATCATGTGTGCTCTTAAATCTGACAAGTTGTGTCAGAGCTTTGGGGAACTTAGGTCCTGTCAAATGGTATCAGAGTGAGGTTGGACATTCTCAGAGCGAGTTTGACTAACAAATGGCCCAGATCTGGTTAGTGGTTTTTTTATTACAGGTTACTCACAGGGGTTTCTGTTTGAGTGGGAGTATAGCAATGACAGAAGAAGGTAAGCTAAGGATGAATAAATTCAGGCACAGGATTAACACCACAAGGAGTGTGGTGGGTAGTCTTCAATATTGAGCTTGAAGAGGAATACAAGCCAGGATGCAGATTAGACAAAGTACTGGTATAGGTACAGGTGCAGCTATTTATCTCCAAGTGGGAGATTGTTAGGGTGTGGAGCTAAAAGCTTCACCTTATTGCAAACATGGAGGTTTTTGAGCATGATAGTCGTCGGCATCGACAGGCCACAATCGACGTCGATCAGAGATCAGTGTATAGAAAACCGACATCGGCAGGGATCGGCTGGCGTCGGTCACCTCCAGTCAGACAGGGACCGACGTCGGTTGCCTGTGGCAATTTTACAATTGCTGTTGATGAACAGTCAGTTAAGTGAATAGGTAATTTGCATGATGAAGACTAGTTTGAGTCTTGAGCCGTAAGTCTGATCATTATATGCATGAGATCT
The DNA here is from genome assembly GCA_037957365.1 of Torreya grandis. NCBI lineage: Eukaryota > Viridiplantae > Streptophyta > Pinopsida > Cupressales > Taxaceae > Torreya > Torreya grandis. Next base: position 9,353,084 of record JARHVA010000006.1, read on the forward strand.
ATATAATAGACTCATGGGTTGTATTGTTAAGTGTAGAACTCAAGTATAGAACTTGGAGAGTTCTTTCCATGGTAGAATCAAGTAGGATTCTTCATGTATGTAAGATCAGGTTTGATATGCAGGGTGTTGCAGGATCATGGTGGAGATCTACATGTGATAAGTAAGATCAGGTTGGTCTGCAGGGGTGTGTGTATGCGAGGGTCAAAAGGAGATCAATGGGGGAGCAAGATCCAAGGTGACAGCAATACATCAAGGAGCAAGATCATGGTGATATCTACTTGGAGTACCAGTTTATACTCAATTGTACTGGCAGTACAATGAGGTGAACAACAGCGTGTGTTAGCTGTGTGTTGTGACTTATTGAGAGAAGATTAGTCTGGAGGGAAGATTACTGGGAGCCCTTGAGGAAGAAGCCTCACAGAGGTGGACGAAGAGTGTGATCTCTTTATTGTAATTTCCTTTGTAATGAGTTGAATACAATTGTGTGTTTCCTCTCATATTTTGTGTTATTTCTCATTGATAGTTATTTGTTCTTTTGGTATAATTTCCGCATGTTTAGTTGCTCTTAAATCTGACAAGTTGTGTTAGATCTTTGGGGAACTTAGGTCCTGTCATTATCTTCTACCCCTATTTCTACCCTTCCTTTGGTGGCAACTAATCCCTTAATAACTACCCCATTTCAGAACCTAGTGCTTTCTATACCTCAAACACTTCCACCTATCAACACTAGAGTTACCATACAACCTCAACCTACCCAATCTCCACCTGCTACCTCAACCCTACCTTTTATCCAACCTACATACATTCCCCAACAAGTACCTATGACAACCTACTAATATGGGTACATACCACCGTCTACCCAACCATTTATGCCAATCAATTTGTATATGGCACCATATCAACCACTTGTTACCACTTACCACTATGTGGCCTCTTCCATGCCTTTTACCACTTATCCTTACATAGCTACCACTCAACCCCAACAGAATATACCCCTCAATTATGCATCTTCCTAACATCAATCAGATTTGATCAAAATGATAATGGACAAAATGACTGACTTAGAGTCATCAATTTATGGGTCTCATAAGCTCTTATCCTATGACCAAATTTTCAATGAACCTATCCACCCATCTGTTCCCATCCACTCTTATCCTCCTCAATGGGAATTACCTAAATTTTCCAAATTTCAAGGCAAGGAGGACCCACAATAACATTTAAGAGTATTATGTCATTCATGTTACTTGATTGCATATGATGATGCTCTACTCCTCTGAACCTTTCCAATGTCTTTATCAAGACCTGCTCTTGATTGGTATAGCATTCTCCCTACTAACTCCATCTTCTCCTTTTCCAAATTGGCCCAAATTTTTTTAGAACATTTCTCAATCAACATAACTAAAAAGGTTTCCATAAATGACCTCTACTCCATCAAATAATTTAAGTATGAATCCATTGTTGATTTTGTGGCTAGATGGAGAGGTCTCATAAAAAACCTTTCCTTTACCTTACCCCAACCTGAATTAATTGAACTATTCTTTAGGGGTTGTACTAAGCATATCACACCCACTCTCCAAGTAATATCAACCCTGTAAACCTAAGAATTATACCTAGATTCAACAATTTGATGCTAAATCTTATAACATAATTGATGATATATCTAAAATTAAAGTTGTATTTTCATTATTACAAGCAACTAGCCTTTCAAGACAATTTTATAAAATTAATGAAGTTGTTAAGAATCTAAATTTTTAAAATGTAGGCTTACAAGAAGAAAATAGTAATGAAAAAACATCTATTTTTTATCAAAGTTATGATCCTCCTACATATTATATACCTCATTTCTATATTTTAATCAAAATTATTAATAAAATAATCCATAATTATATCTTAAATACAATAACTTCAAAGAATATAATACATAAATTTATTATAGATCAATTAAGCATTTTTTATGAAACTAATGATAGGAAGCTTACTAAATTTGATTCAAGATACACTAAAAGTTATGGTAAGTTTCAAGATATAGCTATTCAAATTACTCAAGATGAAAGAATTTGATGTATGAATAATGTCCAAATTTTAAACATTTCTAGTAATTATGCTATGTTATTAGGAAGAGATTGGTCAAAAACAATATGTGTTTTTGTTTAAAAAGATATTACATGTGTTCTCATAAGTAATGAGATTGCTTTCATAAAAAAGATGATTGGTATAGTACACCTATATAAACATCTACTCCTTCCACTATTGTCTATGTTGAGATAGGTATTGAAACTTAGGAGCTAGTGAATTTAGATGAATCAAAAAATCAGCAAGAAGAATTTTTTGATAAAAATATTATATGGTCACTATATTTTGATAGAACTTGCTCTCAATTAGGAAATGATGCTAAAATTTATTTAATCTCTCATGTTGGTAAGATATTTTGTTATGCTTAAAAATTATCATTTAAAAACATTAATAATATTGTTGAATTTGAAGCATTATATTTAGATTTGAAAAAAACTATTGAGCTTAATATCAAATATTTAGAAGTCTTTAGAGATTATGAGTTAATTGTTAGGTAAATTCAAAAAGTTTATAAAATTAATCAAACTCATTTACATGGTTATATTCAAAAATTTTGATCTTTACTTGAACATTTCGAATCTTTTAATATTACTCACATACTTAGAGAATATAACAATAGAGCTGATAAGCTTGTTGTTTTTGCTTCAAACCCAACTTTAAGTGAGAGTGAATCAATCATAGACTTCTCTTTTTCTAAAAATTTTTGACTTAAAATTTTAAATTTCAAAGATAGTTAGCCTATGTTTAGCTATGATAAACATATAGATTCATTTATTAAAGGTAATTATTTTAATCATGTATTAAATTATGAAGATTATATGTAATTAAGTACTAATAAATTATCTACTGATTTAGTAAGTTTGGAATCTATGTTTACACTTAATGATCAATCCAAAAAAATTAAAATAGAAGAACCTTCTAAGATAATTATAGGTGAAACTATTCTTTTAAATTTAGGTACGGAAGAGGATCCTAAATATATGTATTTAAAAGTTCAATGTACTACTAAAAAGTGAAATTATTTAAATTATTCAAAGAGTTTATTGATGTGTTTGTTTGGTCATACAAATATTTTAAAGATTATAATACTAATATTATTAAACATGATATACCTATAAAACCTGGAATTAAACCTGTAAAATAGAAAATATGAAGAATTGATCCTTTGTTAGAGGACATCATTAATAAAAATCTAAATAAAATAGTTGATATTAGTATCGTTTTTCTTGTAAAGTATTCTGAATGGGTAGCTAATTTAATACTGGTTAGAAAGAAAAATAGTAATATTAGATTATGTGTTGATTTTAAGAACTTGAACAAGGCTAGTATCAAAGATAATTTTTCCTTACCAAGTATAGATCAAATTTTGCAACAAATTGTAGGGTTTTAAATGATGTCATTATTAGATAGATTTTTTGATTATAGTCAAATCTTTGTACATCCTAAAGATATACATAAAATATTTTTTACCACTTGTAGAGGAACTTTTACTTATAATAGAATGTCATTTAAATTAATGAATGTAGGAGCTATTTTTTAAAGAGTTATGCATGTTGCATTTGATGACTTAATTAGCATATTTATTCAGGTCTATTTTGATGATCTCATCATTCATTTAAAAAGATATAAAAAGCTTTTAGATCATTTTCATGAAGTTTTCACAAGGTGTAAAAAATTTGATATTTTTTTAAATCCAAAAAAAATAGTTTTTGATGTTATTGAAGATAAATTATTATGGCATATCATTTGTAAAGATGGCATTTATATAGATCCTGAACGTATTAAAGCTATTAAAGAATTACCTCTTCATAAAAATCAATCTAGTTTGCGATCTTTCTTTGGTAAAATTAATTTTATTAGAAAATTTATATCATATTTTTTTAATAAATCTAATCTTCTACAATTATTACTTAAGAAAAATAAATCTTATACTTAGGATGAAGGTGCTAATTTAACATTTAATAACGTTAAATATGTCATTGCAAGTGCTCTGTTACTTGTTAAACCAAATTTAAAGAAAGCATTCATTTTTTATGTTAATGCTATCAAAAAAGCAATAGGAGTTGTTATTATGCAAGAATTTGAAAATAATGATGAAAAATCAATTGATTATATGAGTTAAATTTTAAAAGATGTTGAAACTAGTTACCCTCTTATTGAAAAAATTATTTTCTCATTAGCTTTCTCTTTAATTAAATTTTATTATTTATTAATGGAAAACAAAGTTATAGTGTAATCTAATGTACCTATTTTATCTTATCTTTTAAAACAACCAACCATTCAAGAAGGCTTGCAAAATAGATATTATGAATTCAAGAGTTTGATCTCGAATTTAAAATTTCAAAGACAATTAAAGATAATGACTTGGCAAAATATTTAACTGAAAATACTTCTTCAAGTATTAATAATTTGGGCTTGTCAATTGATGATAATTTGAATGCAAAGCCTCATTTAAAGATCATGAAAATATTTGGTTTTTCTAAAAAAATTAAATTTTGTCTTAAAATAAATAAATGAGATTGTATGCTTTCTGAAGATGATTGGTATCATGACTTAGTATTATATTTTCAAAATCAAGCTTGTTTTGATCATTTTGATAAAAAATAAAAATGTTCTTTATGCTTAAGAGCTTTAAATTTATGTTTATTAGAAGAAAAAAATTATCAAAATAGAGATGGTGTTTTATTAAGGTGCTTTAAACATGACCAAACTTAAAAGGTTCTTAGAGATTATCATGAAAAAAATTATGATGGATAACATGTTATAAAAACCACTACTTATAATATTTTATAAGCGAGTTATTATTGACCTACATTATTTCAAGATGCTTATAAGTTACTTCATTCTTGTATGTCATATCAATTATTTATCCGTAGAGATAAGTTATGTACCATTCCTTTAAATCTTGTGATACTTGAATAATCATTCATGAAATGAGGTATTGATTTTATTTCAGATATACACCCTCTTTCATTAGTTGGTCATAGATATATCTTAACAGCAATGGATTATTTTACTATATGGTCTAAGACCAAAGCACTTAAAAGTTCTGTAATAAGTAAATTAATTTCATTTTTATATAATTAATTTTTTTTAATTTAAATTTCTTACGAAATCATATCTAATAATGGTCATCAATTTATTTCAAATGAATTTTTAATAAAATATTCTATTATATCTATTCATTCATGTAAATATTACCTTTAGAATAATGGTCAAGTTGAGTCTATAACTAAAAATATGATTTCAATTATGAATAAGTTAAGTTTGTGAAAAAAATGAAATTAGTATTTTAAAAGTTTCGAAGCCTTATGGGTTGATAGAACTATTGTCAAGATGGCAACTGGTTATTCAACTTTCATGTTGGCATATGGATTTAAAATTAATTTACTAATAGAACTTCATATTTTTTCAGCAAGAACTACATTACAATATGTTTTTGAAGATCCTAATTTGGTTGAACAAAGATTACATGATCTAATAACCTTGATGAATCAAAATTAACAACATTATAAAAATCAGAGAGAGCTAAACAAAAAATAAAAATATTTTTTGATAAGAAAATTTCTAATAAAAAATTTAAAGTTTGATTTAATTTTATACTAGGACAAATCTCATGAAGATCCTGAGAAGCATTATAAATTTGATTCATTATAGATTGGTCCTTATCGTATTGTAATTGTACTTAGAAATAATATTTTTCACTTGAAAGATCTTGATGGGAACTGGTTACATGATTTAATTAATGACCATCATTTAAAATTATTTCAAAATCAATTCCATGTCAGATTTGTTAGTTTATTTTAGATTAATTGATTTCTTTTTGGTTTTGTTATTTCCTTTCTTTCTATCTTGTTTTGTTGCTTCATGGTTTGTTTATTTACTTCTTATTGTTGTTTGCCTTTTACATTTAAAAAATTAAAAATGTCTCAAGTGGATGAAGTCTTCATATTATGAAGGAAGAATGCAAAGATGTTGCAATACTACTGTAAGTTTCAGTTATTTTGATATATTATTCTTGATAAGTTTAATTTTTTAATACATGAATAATATTCATTGAATTATAACTAGTTGTTAAAATAATACTTTATTTTTAAAAATTATATTAAAAGATTTTGCATTTATTTATGTATCCAGTCTGAACTTTCTTGTTATATTATTCATTTTTTGTGTCACGATAGTCAAACATTTCATCCCTTATTCAAACATATTATAAAAGGGGTTCATGCATAGTTGCTTGAGAAATGCTTTACCCAGATCAAACTCTCAAGATTATTTTTCTTACAATAGGTAATTTGATTGCTACTCAATTTCATATTCAAAACTGACTAGCAAGATCACTAGTGTTATGTCTATTTTTCATACTTTTACAATTTTTTAAAATTCATACTCCTATCTGTTATAGTGATGACGTAGTCATAAAATCTAAAACTACAGTCAAAGATCTAAGTCAATTAGTAGTATTATGACTATATATTTTTTCAATTAAATAATCTGATAATGATTTATTTATGAATTCATATTTATATTGCAGTAGTTTCAAAAAGTATTAATGGTTGAATGAAATTAGCAAATATATATATCATTTTCAAATATTATTTTTGGTCATGAGATTGTGATGGACAAAGTTAATCAGATTGTATTCATTTGAAGTAGTTATTATAGTGTTTCATTTTGAAAAAGATAATGTTTCCTAATATTCTATCAGAATTGAATGCATTATATGATTTGCCATGATAGTTTTCAATTATCTTCATTCAAAAATTTAATAGCAAGAATGAATCATGTTATGACATACGTGAAATTGGGTTTAATTTTAAACCTAAGTTATTATGATTCCTAAGGATTATCAAATAATCCTAAGGGGTTCTAAGTTTTAATCTAAGAATGTTATTTCATCCTAAGTATGTAATGTGATGATTGGACCTAATGTTAAAATTTTAAATTGGACATGGGGTGATTGTTTTGTTTTGAGGAACTATTGAAAATTAAGTTATGTATGATTTCAAGAATCATTTCATTAATGGTTTGAATTGCAAGTTGACAGTCTAGTTGGCATGTTAGTTTAATGCTAAATGTGTTGGAGGTTTCAAGATCAAGATAATCTCAAAGGTGGTCTTAATAATTAAATGCAAATTTATTATGCCTTAAACTAGGTGAGTTAGCTGGTGTTTAGTAATAAAATTAGTCATGATTAAGTTTGAAGCCTTTCTAAACAAGTTAGCAGTCAGCTAAATGACGTGCCTCAAATTGAAAAGCCAATAAAATGAGGGTATGTAGTTTGAAGTGGTTAATATGCTGGTTTTAGATACAAATAGGTTGGTTTTCATTATGTTAGTCATTTTTGTCAAGCACATTGTTGAAGCCATACTCTGTCAAGATAATTTGAGAAGTTGCAGATACAACATTAACAGGTATGTCATTGTTGGAAGAATAATAGTTTTTAAAGAGATAGTGATAGTTTATCATTACGACTGGTTTGCATGGAAGAAGTTATGGTTCTTAGTTTGCATGATATTATTTTTGATAAAATCTTGCAAGATACAATTGTTTGTTTAAATTATTTTGCATGCATGAGTTTTGGTAAGGAAAGTTGAAAAGATTTTTGGGTTTATCATTATTATATTTTGTAGCATAGATAACTGAAAGTGTTTTATTTGTGTTTATAAATCTGTTCATCCCTTTTTTTGAAGATAAATTGGGTGAATAATAAAGATTATCATTTATGAAGTATTAGTTATTCAAATTATGTCTGAAATGATTACAGAGGTTATCTTGTGAATATGCATATTTTGGTTTTGGGTTTTCAGTTGGTTGATAGTTTGTTATAGTGGTGATTTTAGTTATCTCAGTTTGATTTTTGAATTTATGATTTCATAAATGCATGAGTTAAAAATTTTGATGAGTTTGAAGATGGTTTTGTCCTAACATTCTGGGCATGAGGTTTTAAAAGTATATTAAAAATTTGTTTTTATGAAGATTTTGACATACAAAATTTAAGGGCATGCAATATATATGAATTTTAAAAATACATTTTTTTGGGTTTTATTTTCAAAAGTCATGAATATTTAAAGAGTAGTAAGAAAATGTTAACAGTTGAAAAGTCAAGATAAAGATATGTATTCTGAGTTTTGATATGATGTTTTTAAAAAAGTACGACCCTATCAAAGGCTTATAATATTGAATTAAAATTCTGTTAAAATTATTTTTAGAGGTTATAACTTTATTATTAGTTTCATGAAAATACGTGCAATTTATAAAATTATGAATAAAATTTCTACTAAAATTATTCTTTCAATGCTTTTGGATTGATTTTCAGTTTGATAAATACATGCAATTCGTTATTTATGGATAATATATATGCTATATATATGGAGACTGCACTTATACAGTGAGATAAGATGCTATAGAGTATGGCAGAATAAGTTGATAAAATTATGAAGTATATAATTTTATAATTATGATTTCAATTTTTAAACATTATAATGATATGGGACACACTCAAAATTTTAAAATTTAGTTTCAAATAGTTGAATCTTTTATGTGTTCATTTTGTTGATAGCTCCAAAAATTTATAAGTGACTAAAAGTTGAAAGCAAAATTTTAATTTTTATAATTGAAATAGTTATTTGATGTTCAATCATATAATGATAATATTTTGAATATATTTTAATTTTAGAATGTCAGGTTGGGATTAACCAGATTCAAACAGGAATAATGATAATAAAAGTTAGGAAATAAATCATTCTAGCAGCATAAACCAAAATGCATCTAATAGGCAATTTTTTAGAGAAGGCTTTAGGGTTAGATGGTTTGGTCCTAGATATGCCAGTAGAGGAGCTTGAATGTCTATCCATTTGGATGCCACAAATCTAGCATTTTAGAATGTGTTAAATAATTTGTCTTTTAATTTTGTTAATCATAAGAGCAATAAAAAATTTTGTGGTCATAGATTCGGACCCAAATCTCATTCTCATAGTAGCTCTTCTCATCAGTTGTAAACTAATCCTCATCAATTGTCTATTCAGTCACCCAATTAAGAAAAAATCAATGTTATTAGTGAACAACAATAATACGCCAATGAGTTAATCCATGCAAAAAAAATTGTGAATATTGAATTGTCATCTTGTTCTATTAAACCTACACCACCACAAAAAATACCTATTTTAGGGTTCAAGAAGCTCAGCTTGAAAAAAAAAGTCATACATCCATCTACTTCAATGAAACGTGCAAATAATCAAGATGAATCAGATACTCCAACAAAATTAGAGGTGTGAAGCAAGTTAAGTTGGAGATAGATGATGTTGAAAGTGATTCAAGCATAAAACTAGTTTAGTTTCCAGTAATTCAAATAGAGTTTAATGAATATTTTAATGAAAAAAGAGAACCAGTGATAAAATTTCTATCTAATTCTGACGATTCTTGATTATCAAAAAGATACATTTTATTTCAGAATTGATCTTTTATATGATAAAACTTAGTATATGTCAAATTTTGATACTTTAATTATATTTAAAATGCAACAAACTTTGATTTTGAGATATATATAATTATACCTAAAAATTTTAATTTTATGCATAATAAAATTAATATAAATAATAATTTCATTTAACTTTGAATTATTATATTATTTATTGAAATAATGTTATTCTTATTATTATCAGTTGATTAAAGGGTCCCCACCCGTAAGAAAATACCTGATCTATTTTTAAATTATTGATCCCTTAATACTTTGAAGGTCTTAAATAAACTTAACTTATAACTGTCAATATTAATTGATTTTTAAAAATTAATTATTTAAGTTAATAAGTAACTAACTAAGGTTAGTTACAAATTATTTTTTAACCAACTTAGAAGTTTAAAATAAGATCAAGGATTCATTTGAAGAGGAGAAATAACACAGGTATTGAAGACTTACATTCTAAAGTCAATCATTATCTCTCTTTTCTATGTAATTTTTCTAAGATAACATGATTTTTGCAAATAGATCAATGGTACTTTATCTGATAGTTTAGTATATTTCTTAGACAACGTAGGTATATCTAGTTTTATATTATAATTTATTACTTAGACAATATAAATATATCTAATTTTATATTATCATTTATAACATATTATATGAAGTTGTCAAGTTTAACATCTTTCGATGATTGTTTCTTACAGTTTTATGTGCAAAATCTTAGTATTCAATCCAAATAATGATGAAAAATTTGTTGTTTATGATATATTATTGATCTAATTAATTATTAAATTTATCTTTTAAAGATATTTTGTAAGAAAGATGTTTGTTTCTTAAATAAAATAATTTATTTTGTTAAGATGACTCTCTTTTGTTGAAACTCACATATTTTTATTTATATTATATTTTATTTGACTTTGACTTCTAATTTATTTTCTAATTGATCTAATTTATTTTCTGTTTAAGTTTAATTTTAATATAATTTATATTTATTATACTCTTTATTTCTAATTTTTTTATGCTAAGTTTCTTAGTTTAATTAAGTATTGAATTAGTTTAGTTTTAGTTATAGATTAATTTAAGCTAGATTCTTTAGGTTTTCTTAAATTAATTTGTTGTTTAATTATTTATTTGTTTGATGTTATTATCTACATCTTTTATTTTGATTGTTGAGTTATCTTTTGTTATTTGATTATTGAAGATATGCTTATAAATTGATTTATTTTTTTATCTTCATTTTTACCTTTGTATTTCTTTGTTTATTGTCTTGGTGTTTATTCGAAAGTTATAATAACAAAATAAAATATTTTTTTGAGAATATATTTTATTACTAAATCAGATTTCTTTCCTTCAAGAGAGTGTCTAGTTCATAGACTCTCTCTGTCAGATAGGATAGATTACATATTCATATTTGAACTGATTCATTATTCGATAAGTAAATTTTTGAATTATAATAGAATATAATATATAATAACCTATTTGTTATCTCTCATAATATTTTAAAAACCTCTCGTATCTTTAAGATCATATTTAAAACTTTATAACCTTATCATTAGACTGGTATGATTCCAACTTAACTTTCATAATAGGCAAAAAAGTTGATTAGTTGACGAAACATTTTTCATCATCAATAACCTCTTTATCCAATGTAGTGTGAAGGATTAACCCTCACATAACTTCACATCATAGCCCCTTGTGTATAAGTATTTCCCTTCTTACAAAAATGAATAACCTCATAAAACTGTGCAACACTCGAAAGCTCATGCATCTTCTACTTCAAACAGATGCAAGAAGTCTAGTGATAAGTAGTGCCATCACCATTGCTCATCCACCCACAATGACTCCAAATGTCATTCATAGTAGTCCTTGCTTGCATAATCTACATTAATACCCATGCTAATGGATAACATTGATCCATATACCTCTTGTGTAAGTACCATCACTACTATAATTAACATCTATGAAGAGCATGATCATCTCTTCCATGTCAAGTTTTGGGTGAAGGGTCAGTCTCTCCACATTATCATCAATAGTGGTAGTTATAAGAACATCATTATGCAATAAAAATCTCAATTCCTTGGTCTTACCACTATTATGCACCCTAAGCCATTTTCTCTAGGGTGGCTGTAATAGGGAAAAGATATACAAGTCTTATGATAATGCACTTTTTAGTACAAATTTAAGCATATAGAAGATAACATAACTTGTGAAATTGCACTTCTAGAAGTTTGAAACATCTTGTCAGGAAGAATGTACTTATATAACTATGAAGCTATATATCAATCCAAGCCACAACATTAGACTATTCACGTGAAAGATTACTTATACCACCTATTTGAGTCAGTGCACATGACTAAAGTCACCTTGGTCTCTACCAAGTAATGTCAAAAACTTGTCTCACATGCATAGAAGTTCATGTTACTCATGGTTCACCCTAACACACTTATGTAGTAGATGACAAAACACACACTAGTAATGTGTAACACTCACATAATGTTGTAAAAGTAACAGCTTGACAAGTTACTGAAGTAATGTAGCAAATTTTTCACATATCCTAAAGGCCTTTCAACACATTGTGTAGTGAAGCACCACATTGATTTAGTCTCTAAATCCCTCTTTTTAATATCCCCCTATATCATAGATCAGTTTAGAATAATGCTTAAATCTAGTTCCAAATACAAGAACTCCTTGATCAAGGCAAGATCATTCCTATCTCTTCATCTTATGGGATTCTAATAGTCCTCACACCCAAGAAGGATGGGTCCTAATGACTTTATATAGACTATTGTGCACTCAACAAGATAACGATGAATAATCGGTATCCACTACCACACATTGATGACCTTCTAGACCAACTCTGAAGTACTCAATCCTTCATTAAGATTGACTTGAAGTTAGGTGACCATCAAGTTCTGGTCCACCTTAAATTTATTTGTAAAATTGCATTCAAGACATAAAAAGGATTATCTGAATAGTTGGTCATGTCTTTTGGCTTGACCAATGCACCAACCAAATTAATGCACTTAATAGATGATCTACTCAAACCTTTTCTCAACTCCTTTGTTATCATCTACTTAGATGACATTATCATCTTCAAAAATACTTGGGAGGATCACCTGGAGAACATCTTGCATGTCTTTTATACCTGGCATCAACACAAGTTACAATCCAACTTAGTAAAGTGTACATTTAATGTTGTACATATCTAGTACTTGGGCTACATCATCGATTGCATAAACATATGTCTAGATCTAGAGAAGATCAAAGTAATCCAATATTCTCCTACTCTATGTATTCTCTTAGAATTAAAGAGTTTTCTTAGACTTTCTAACGTCTATCATAGGTTCATCCTTAGTTTTTTGCACATCTCTTGGGATCTCAACTAAATAAAACATGCAAAAGCCAAGTTTGATTGGACTCATGTGCAATGATGCACTTTTGAGGTACTCAAGAAATACCTCTATGTATCACATGTTCTCACAATGCTCGACATCATGCATTCCTTTGAAATTCACATTGATGCATTTTACTACACACTCGATGCATTACTCATGCAATATAGACATCTAATTGCATACCACTCAAATACATTCAATGACATGGTGCAAATTTACTACACCTATGAGAAAGAACTATATGTTATTATTCAGGTAATCAAGTAATGGTGACACTACATTCTGGGAAAGAAGATAATTTTTTATTCAAACCACAAACTATTTCAATTCCTATAGATGTATAATAATCTAGAGAATGTGCGGCACATGAAATGGATGAGTTACCTACAATAGTTTCCTCTAGTGATCAAGCATAAAAAAGGGAAGGATAAAAAGGCATTAGATTGCCTTAGTAGACTAATAATTCACACACTCATCACGATGTTGAACATGAATGGCTAAAACTTTGTAGATTGGGTACCTCTCTACTTAGTTGACTAGGACTTCATAGCAACTTACACCATCCTAATGCAAGATAAACAAGTTTAAAGGTTATACTTGTCTGACCAACTTCTCTTCAATCTCAGACATCTCTGTGTTCCTAACATGTACCTCACCAATGACTCATCTAGGAGGTGTACTAGGCCAAGACCTCAAAACACTTAGATGTGAAAAAGACTCTAACTAGATTATAGTCACACATATATTGGTTTCGCATGCACATAAACATGGAATGTCATATCAAGTCTTGAATTCCTTGTTGCATCACCAAGCCCATAAATAGGAAGTTAGGACTTTTCACACCTCTATCAGTTCCATCCAGACCATGGGAATCTATCAACATAGATTTCATGAGTGGGTTACCTAAGATGATATGATAACATGATGTTGTGTTCATTATAGTGGATAGGTTTTCTAATATGGTTATCATGGTCACTTGAAATAAATACATTGACATAGTTTGCATTGCAAAATCTTTATTCAACCATGTTTGGATTCATTTTGGGCTTATAGCATCCATCATCTATGATGGATATCCATGATTTGTAAGTCATTTTTGGAAAGCATTATGGGACTTGATGGGTACGCAACTGGTTCAGTCAATATTTTTCATCCATAGATAGATGGGAGACCCAAAGTGGTCAATCATACACTTTTTCATCTTCTATGAATGTACAACTATGCACATGCTCACACTTGGGATGGAAAACCTTGTACATATAACATGACTAAAATAGAGCCCTTCATAGCTTAGGGCTATAGTCCATTCTATACATGTCTTGGGTTTCAATCTTTATCACCTCTAGACATCTCCTACCACACACCATCTAGCACTAAGTTTTTCACACAAGAATAGGAAGTGGATAAATTTGAGAATTTTTTATGCCACATCCAATTTATTCATCAATAAGTTCAGCAAATTCTTTCTCATACATAAGCAAAGTACAAGGAGAACCATGACACACATCACACACCTCATGAATTTTGAGTTGGTGATATAAGTTTGGTTGTACCTCAATACAAAATATTTCAAACATCCACACTAGAATATCAAGCTTCTATGATATGGTCCTTACACCATTCTGTGTGTAGCTAGTGAGAACACCTTCATTATTAATCTACCTCAGTACTTGGGCATGCATTCAATATTTAATGTGTAACTTCTCAAGCCTTAGACTTTGTTACTTCATGAGCCAGTAGTGACATAACATCCTTTTGATTTGGATCACAAACACTTACAACCCGTAGAGAAGGACCAAATCATTGAAGTGATAGACATATGCACTTGCCTTATCACACATCAACTTTTCTAAGTGGTCAAGTTTGGATAATACATTGATCAAGCTAAGTGGTACACTTCTTAGTAACTTCACATGTAGTTTATTTAGTTGCACATCAACGTAATGGATACCATTGCTCTTCAAAAAAGGGTGTATGGTCCATACACAGTCATTGTGTAATCGAACACACTCCTCAATTTTTCTAATGCACAAAACTTACACCTATCATGTAGTCATACACACTCCTTTGCTTAAATTTTTATGAAAATATTTTAAATAAGTCTTATGCTTGCTCACATAATTTCTTTCATTTATCTCCTTAGATCACATCATACTCACCTCATTATGTACTTCATAGTTCATAGCCCTACTCACCTCATTGGCACTTGTTCATAGGATTTCTTACTCCCTTGGGCCCCACTATAACATAACTGTTGAGGTGTAGAGCTAAAAGCTTTACCAAATGAGCGAGTGTAGAAGTTGCAAGAATTACACAGTCATCGGCATTGGTTAAGAGCAACTGACGTCGGTCAGGAGTCGACTAGGAGATGCCGGCATCAGTTATGTTCGGCCGACGTCGGTCAGATGCAGACAAGCAAGGACCGACGTCGGTCACTTGTGCATCCAGAATCTACTTTCGTGGACAGAATAGAATGTTTGCATGATAGGATTAAGTGTTAGTCTTAAGTCTGCATCTCTATTTTAAGTAAGACTGTTTTGAGCCCTTGATTAGGAGGTGCATTTAATGGCTGTAATTGTATGCTCATGTTTCCTAATATTATATATAGGATTAGATCTTCATAGCTTATTGTAGAAGAATGGTACAAGATTGTATATGTGTATCAATCCAGGTTGTTGGAATTGATTGTAATTGAGAGAGAGAGCTCTTGAGGGAAAGAGATCTAGAAAGAGATCTGTACATCTGAGAGAGATGTGGAAGAAAAGAAGTTTCTTCAATTGTATTCCTTCTGTAAAGAGTTTAATACAAGTTTTCAGGGTGGTTTCTTGTATCTCTTGTTCTTTGCTATTTTATGATTCTAGTTACTTATCATTCTGGTTTAATTCCATATTTAATTGATTTCATATAGTAATCAACATTGTTGGTTGATCCCCAACAAGTGGTATCAAAGCCAGGTTGACTAACAGGTGTTTCATATCTGGTTAGTGTGAATTGATTACAGGTTACTCACAGGGATTTCTGTTTGAGTGGGAGAAAGCAATGGCAGAAGAAAGTAAACTGAGAATGGAGAATTTTAATGGCAAGAATTATCAACATTAGATAATGCAGATAGAAGATTATCTATATCAGAAAGATCTATACTTACCGTTAGGTGGGGTTTCAAAGAAGCCCAAAGACATGGATGATGAAGAATGGGAAGTTCTTGATAGAAAGGCTCTTGGATCTATAAGATTGAGTCTGGCATCTACTATGATATCTAATTTATCATAGGCAAAATCAACGGTAGAGTTGATGACTACTTTAGCAAATTTATATGAAAAACCCTCAGCTTCAAATAAGGTATATCTTATGAAGCAGTTATTTAATTTTCAAATGCAAGAAGGTGGATCTGTATCTAATCATCTAAATGATTTCCATGGAATTATAAATCAATTAAATTCAGTCAAAGTAGTGTTTGATGATGAAATTAAGGCTCTTTTAATATTATGTTCTTTGCCTGAAAGCTAGCATAGCTTGGTAATGGTAGTTAGTAATACTGCATCTGCTTCAAATATTTTAAAAGTAGAGGATGTTGTTAGTGTAATCTTGAATGAAGAAATTCACAGGAAAAGCACAGAGGAAACATCAGGGAACGCTTTAAGTTTTGAGAGCAGGGGAAGGCAAAAAGAGAAGGGCAAGAAAGGGAGATCAAGTTCTAAGTCAAAGATGAGAGGTAGATCCAAATCCAGAAATGGCAGGAAGCCACAATGCTAGAATTGTGGAAAGATAGGGCACATAAGCAAAGATTGCTGGTCAAAGCCAAAAGAAGACAATCAGCATGAAGGTAAGGAAGAAGCAAAAGTTGCAGGTATTGCACAAGATGCTCTTATATTCTCTTTGCATAATAATATAGAATCTTGGGTTTTAGATTTTGGTGCATCTTTCCATGCAACCCCTAATAGAGAATATTTTAGTGACTATGTCCATGGAGATTTTGGAATAGTTAATTTAGGGGATGATGAGCCTTGTAAAATTGTTGGCAAAGGAAAAGTGCAGCTGAAAATGCAGAATGGCAACACATGGGTGTTGAGAGATGTCATGCATGTTCCCAGCTTGAAGAGGAATTTGATTTCTATAGAAAAGTTAGGGGATGAGGGTTGTACAGTAACTCTCATAGCTGAATCTTGGAAGGTGACCAAGGGAGCACTTGTATTGGCCAGAGGTAAGAGAGTAGGTACTCTTTATTTATGTAATTGTATTACTGATAATTTTTCTTTTGTATTATCTACTTTAGATGTGGATGCAAAGTTGTGGCACTCTAGGCTCGGCCACATGAGTGAGAAGGGAATGTCTATTCTTAAGTCAAAAGGTAAGCTTTCAGATTTGAAAAGCATAGATCTAGATTTTTGTGAGCATTGTGTGTTTGGAAAATAGAAGAGAGTGAGTTTTCTCAAGACTCGGTCAACAAAGAAGAAGCACAAATTGAAGCTTGTTCACACAGACGTGTGGGGGCCAGCTCAAGTTGCTTCTATTGGAGGATCACGGTACTATGTTTCTTTCATAGATGATGCTACAAGAAAGGTATGGGTCTATTGTATAAAGAAGAAATATGATGTTTTTGACATGTTTAAGATTTGGAAAGCTATGGTTGAGAATGAAATAGGCAGAAGATTGAAGTGCCTGAGATCTGACAATGGTGGTGAGTTTTTTAGCTATAAGTTGAACTGGTATTGTTATATGCATGAAATACGTAGGCAAAGGATGGTTCCAAGGACACCTCAGTAAAATGGAGTTGCTGAAAGGATGAACAGAATAGTAATGGAGCGTGCATGGTGTATGAGATTGCATGTTGGTTTGCCCTTAGAGTTTTGGGCAGAAGCTATAGATACTGTAGTGTACCTAATTAATATAAGACCCTCTACAGCTCTGGATGGTGGAATTCTAGAAGAGGCATGGACAAGTAAAAAGGTAGATCTCTCATTTCTCAAAGTTTTTGGTTGTGAAGCCTTTGTGCACATTGATAAGGAAAATAGAAAGAAGCTGGATGCTAAGTCTATGAGGTGCACATTTATTGGCTATGGCTCTGATGATTTTGGATTCAAGTTTTGGAATCTAGGAACTAACAAAATAATTAGGAGCCATGATGTTGTTTTCAATGAAAAAGTGATGTATAGTGATCAGCTCAAGAAGTTGAATCAATCTAGGTAGAGCAATGGAGAATTAGACGAGGTGACGGTCCAAAATGAGCTCACGAAAAAGAATAATCATAGACAGGAAAACACAGAGACCAACGTCGATCAAGAAGGAACTGACATCAGCAATACAGGAACTGATGTCGGTCATACAATGACCAATTTCGATCAGACAGGAACCAACATCGGTTAGGCAGAACTGCCATTGGCCAGTTACAAGCCTGGAAGTGACTGAGGTCGATCACTGTCAAAGAATTTGGGCCGACAGCATGTTGTGAATGAGTCTCAAACACCCATCAAGAGGTCAAAAAGGGTAAGTAAACCTCCAATTCGATATTCCCCTTCATTATTCTATTTATTGTTTATTGATGGTGGAGAACCAGAGAGTTTTGATGAAGCAATACAGGTGGAATCCAAGAATCAATGGGAGCTAGGCATGAATGAGGAAATTGATTCCTTGAAAGAGAACCAAACATGGGATTTGGTTGAGTTGTCAGCGAGAAAGAAGATACTGAAAAATAGATGGATCTACAAATTGAAGGAATGTGAGAATGGACAGATGAGATATAAGGCCAGGTTGGTAGTGAAAGGATTTGTACAAAAAATAGGTATTGATTTTGGTGAGATTTTTTTTCTTGTTGTTAAAATGACTTCTATATGGACTGTATTGTCTTTAGTTGCTATTGAGGATTTGCATCTTGAGCAGCTTGATGTTAAGATAGCGTTTCTTCATGGAGATTTGGATGAAGAAATATATATGGATCAGCCGGAAGGATTTGAGGTCAAGGGTAAGGAGAATCTAGTGTGCAGATTGAAGAAAAGCTTGTATGGCCTCAAGCAAGCCCCTAGACAATGGTATCTGAGATTTGACAGGTTTATGACTGAGCATGGCTATAGTAGGTGTCAATCTAACCATTGTGTGTATTTTAAGAGATTGGATAATGGTAGATATATTATTCTGTTGTTGTATGTAGATGATATGCTGGTTGCAAGATCACACATGTAGGATATCTCTGAGCTTAAGGTGAAATTAGCTCAGACATTTTCCATGAAGGGTTTGGGAGCAGCAAAGAAAATCCTTGGCATGAGTATTAAAAGAGACAGAAAAAATCATAGGTTGATTTTGTCTCAAGAGGATTATGTGAACAAGGTGTTGAAACGGTTCAATATGCAGGATGCAAAACCGATAAGCACACCTTTGGTTGGACATTTTAAATTGAGTAAAGAACAGTGTCCTAATTCACATGATGAGGTAGAGTACATGAGTAGAGTTTCATATGATTTCGTAGTAGGGAGCTTAATGTATGCAATGGTTTGTACTAGACCAGATATTGCCCAAGCAGTGGGAGTTGTAAGTAAGTATATGGCCAATCTAGGGAAGGAACATTGGAAAGCAGTTCAGTGGATCCTTAGATATCTGAGAGGGACCAGCAATAGGCATTTGTGCTATGGAGGTTCAGATACTTCTCTACATGGTTATGTAGATTCAGATATGGTAGGTGATTTGGATGGCAGAAGGAGCACCATAGGATATGTTTTCACTGTTGGTGGAACGGCGATTAGCTGGATATCAAAGTTGTAGAAGGTTGTTGCCTTGTCAACTATAGAAGTAGAATATATTGCAGTCACAGAGGCTAGCAAAGAAATGATATGGATGACATGGTTCATGGAAGAGCTAGGAAAGGAGCAAGAGAGTTGTAGATTATACAGTGATAGTCAGAGTGCAATTCATTTGGCTAAGAATTCACCCTTTCATTCAAGAACAAAGCATATATAGCTTAGGTACCACTTAATTAGACAGGTATTGGAGGATGGTGAGTTGAAGCTGGAAAAGATCCATACAGATGAGAACCCTGCGGATATGTTAACCAAGCCGGTAACAAAGGAGAAGTTGAATCTTCATTCAACTTTTGTTGGTCTTAATGATTGAGTTTGAAGATGAAGGAGCTAGAAGATGTTGCTATACAAGTACTGGTGCAGCTATTTATCTCCAAGTGGGAGATTGTTGAGGTGTGGAGCTAAAAGTTTTACCAAATGAGCGAGTGTATAGGTTGTAGGAATTACACAGTCACCGGCGTCAGTTAGGAGCAATCGATGTCGATCAGGAGTTAACTAGGAGATGCGGGCATCGATTATGTTCGACCGACATCGGTCAGATGCAGATAGGTAGGGACCGACGTCGGTCACTTGTGCATCCAGAATGCTACTTCCATGGACAGAACAGAATGTTTGCATGATAGGATTAAGTGTTAGTCTTAAGTCCGCATCTCTATTTTAAGTAAGACTATTTTGAGCCCTTGATTAGGAGGTGCATCTAATGGCTGTAATTGTATGCTCATGTTTTCTAATATTATATATAAGATTAGATCTTCATAGCTTATTGTAGAAGAATAGTACAAGATTGTATATGTGTATCAATCCAGGTTGTTGGAATTGATTGTAATTGAGAGAGAGAGCTCTTGAGGGAAAGAGATATAGAAAGAGATCTGTACATCTGAGAGAGGTGTGGAAGAAAAGAAGTTTCTTCAATTTTATTCCTTCTGTAAAGAGTTTAATACAAGTTTTCAGGGTGGTTTCTTGTATCTCTTGTTCTTTGTTATTCTCTGATTCTAGTTACTTATCATTCTATTTTAATTCCGTATTTAATTGCTTTCATATAGTAATCAACATTGTTGGTTGATCCCCAACAATAACCATGTGTTGGTAAGCCCTGACTACATGGATAATTCAAATTTCCCAACTAGTTGTTATCACCAAGAGAGGACCCAAAGATTAGAAGTAGTTAGAGACAACCTAGACATTAATTGTTTTGTCCATTATCAACTCCCACATCTAACAGGATTGATGCACCACCAACATCCTCAATGGTAAATGTTAATTATTTCAGTCACCATTTGGTTATAACATGGATTACAAGGTTTACCTGATCTTCATGAGCTCACACCATGTTTACTGACAGGATTAAGATTACTATTCACAAAACACTATTCATGTAGACACTATTCATGGTTACTATTCATAGTGATTGTGCATGGTTATATGGTATATTTGTGATGTGACAATGTGGTGAGGTGGAGTATATGTGATGTGAGTTACATGGGCAAGATTGGGGTCGAATTTATAAAGAGTCCCATGATTTTCATGTCTAGACAAAGTCAAAAAGTTGTTTTGGACTTTAGAGAAAAGGTGGGAGACAAAGACAAAGAGATGGAGCATCTTTTGACCTTTTACATGTGGGGAAAAACATTCACTATTGATTAATATGCATCCCATGTGAAGTGGGTCAAATTTATTCTCTTCCCTTGTCTTTTCTCTCCCCTCTCTTATCTCTTCAAAATTCTATATATGAATGGCTCTCTCCTTTGTAATTTGAATTCTTGGCAAGTTTTGTAATGCCTTTGAAGAATAATAGAAAGCTGATTTTTCCTTCTTCCATGCTTGTGTTTTGTGTGATTTGTATGTTTTGTTTATCTACACTTATGGAAGAGAGTGTTCTTCATTGTGTATGTACATTTATCCTCACCTCTATGCAAGATAGTTTTCTTTTTACAGGTCATATTTTGTGTTTTAATCAAGCTTATATAGGATTCAGTTGTGGAGTCATTTGTCACCCCTCCTAAGTGTTGTCATAGTGTCAGGAATCTAGAACAACAAACATGCTCTGATACCACTCGTTAGGATCTTGCTCCTCAAAAAGAGCACAGTATGATTACCAAATATAAGCAATTGAATATGCAGAAATAACCAGAAACACAAGTAACTAGAATTCACCAATAGCACAGAATATGAGAGACAATACACTATCTTGTATTAACACTATACAGAAAAGAATACATCAAAGAGCCGCCACACTCTTTCACCTTACAGAGATTCGCCACACCTCAAGTGTACAGTAATTATTCTCACACACACTCTCCTACACAAAAAATGGTCCCAACAACTAACTCACACACAGAATTGGTGTTCACCTCACCAACCAGTCAGTAATAACCCTGCCGGTACACCAAGCACTCTATAGCACTTCAAGCTGATCTCTCATGAACCTGCAACCTGCAATTCAAAGACCAAACTTACATGTAGATCCCCAATGAGCTTGCAACAACCTGAAACTCACAGATCTTACAACTAGAAGGAATTCTTCCTTTCTATCTCATGCCTTAAACAATACATGCCAATGGGTCTATAAATAGATCCCTAACTCAAACAATAACTTAGACTCTTAATTTAGACAATTATCCTCGCAGCCCAAGACTCTGGGTGGTCTTAGCATGCAAACTCATCGTTCACTTAACTAACTGTCCGTGAAACGAACACTTCGGGAACACACAGGCGACCGACGCCGGTCCCTGCAAGTCTGGTTCTGCCGATGTCGGCCGACTTCCTGCCGTCGCCGGTGGCCTTCTGCACTGGACTCTACCGACGTCAGTCTTGCTGCCGATGCCGGTTCCTGTAGAACTTAGCAACCATCTGTTCCTCAGTTTGCAAAGGTTGAAGCTTTTAGCTCCACAACCTAACAATCTCCCACTTGGAGATAAACAGTTGCAACCTGTACCTATACCTGTACACCGTCTAGTTTGTTTCCTTGGCTTTGTATCCCTCCTCAAGATCACTCTTGAAGACCAACCACCACAAAATCCATGGTGCAAAATCTGTCATCCAAATTACCTGCCACATCCGCATCTACAACCATGTAGAAAAAGAACTTGACCCTGCATAGCATGTGCACCTGCTGCTGGTCCCACTGAACTGCCCTTCAGTATTACTCTCCCGGATTGACTCCAAACTTGTGACAACTCCCACTGCTTGGGAAAACTCAGGTTTAGTACATACCTTGCACTTAACCTCATTATGTGAATCAAGACACCTGTTCTATGAACTGTCTAACCATCGACGTGCTAACCGGCTTCACACAATCATCCTGAAACAAAGTCAACAAGACCTCCATGTCTCTAGAACACACTCATGCCAAAGAATCTTGCTGCTCCCAGATTCTCCATGACAAACCCCTGAACTAGCTTTACCTTTAGTTCAGCAATACCTGTATATGTAACCCTGCAACAAGCACATCATACAGAAAATAAGATAATGTAGCTAATATTATCCAACCTGGTAAAGAGAAACACAATGATCAAACCTCCATTTCCCTGCAGCTAAAACAAGATCATATACCCTGATCTTCCATCTCACGTATCCATTTCTGCTCTTCTTCATCCTTAACATCCATTCGTCTCTCAGTGCTTACTTCCAGCTGGCAACTTTACCCAAAACACCTGTTTGGTTCTCCTCCAAGGAATCACATCCTCATTCATGCCAAGATCCCACTGTTTCTTGGATCTACCTATTCTGCTTCTTCAATAACTTCCTGGTCCTATGCCATAAGTGAGAAACAAGTAGTGTAAAGAAGGGAAATGACGAATTTAAGAACTTACTTACACCTTCAGTCCTCCATATGGGCGCTTGAGACTCCATGACAACTCGCTGTCCACCCAAAAATTCATCTCAGTAACCGATGCCGGTCACATCTCAATCTACAGCCGACCGATGTCGGTTCCCTGCGACTGCCTTCCTGCCGACGTCGGTTTCCCCTGGCCGACGCCGGTCTCTGTCTGCCCCGAGTCACCGACGTCGGGCTGCACATAGCTGACGTCGGTCCCTGTCT
Source organism: Torreya grandis (assembly GCA_037957365.1). NCBI lineage: Eukaryota > Viridiplantae > Streptophyta > Pinopsida > Cupressales > Taxaceae > Torreya > Torreya grandis. Next base: position 9,376,841 of record JARHVA010000006.1, read on the forward strand.
GGACACCGACACCGGTTTTCTTGCCGACGTCGGTCTCTGTGTTTTTCTTGTGAGACCTGACTTTTTCCCGCGAGCTCTTTTTGGATCAAAACCTTGTCCAAATCACCCTTGCTCTGCTCAGAATTCCTCTGCACCTTATGCTGAACTCTGTCCGTCACTTTCTCCTTGAAAACCAAGGCTTTCCCATTCTTGTCACTAACATCAGATTCCTCAAGAAACCTTACCTTCTTCTTCTGCATACAGAAACCACGATCCATGCCTTCCAAATCTGAAAGCATATTCTTTGACTCAAGAACCAGCATCTCCTTCTTATCTATGTGACCAAGCCTATCAAGCCACATCTCTGAATCTACAGTTGAAGTAGATAACCCAGAAAGAGAATCAGTAAAACAAGTAGATAGATAAAGCGTACCTACTTTTTTACCTCTAGCTACAACAAGTGTACCCTTGGCAACCTTCCAAGAGTCCGCTGTGAGAGTTACTGTGCAACCCTCTTCACCCAAACTTCTAACAGAAATCAGATTCTGCTTCAGAATTGGGACATGCATGACCTCCTTTAACACCCATGTGTCACATGTCTGCAATTTCAGCTTCACTTTGCCTTTGCCAACAATCTGACAAGACTTACCATCCCCTACACAAATTTCTCCAAAGTCTCCCTGGACATACTCATGAAAAAATTCTCTATGTGGAGATGCATGAAAAGAGGCACCAGAATCTAATACCCAAGATTCTACTTTATCCAAAGAACATACCAGAGCATCCTGTGCAACGTAACCCGCAACATCTGCTTCTTCTCCATGTTCTTCATGATGATCTTCACCCGATCTGCAATCTCTCTTTAAGTGCCCTTGCTTTCCACATTTCCAGCAGGGTATTCTGCCATACCTGGACTTGGATCTTTTGCCTATCTTCGACCTTGATCTCCCACGCTCTGTCTTCTCTCTTGGCCTTCCTCTTCCTTCAACACTCAAAGCATCTCCAGATGATTCGCTTGTGCTTTTCCTGCGTATCTCTTCATTCAAGATCACACTCACAACATCATCCACTTTTAAGACTTTTGAAGGAGACACAGTATTAGAAACTGCCATTACCAAACCTTCCCAACTTTCAGGCAATGAACACAAGATTAAGAGAGCTCTAAGTTCATCATCAAATACAATATTCACTGAACTTAACTGGTTTACCAAACCATGGAAATCACTAAGATGGCTATGAAAAGATCCACCTTCCAACATTTGCAAATTAAATAAACGCTTCATAAGAAATACCTTATTAGAAGCTGAGGGTTTTTCATACAAATTTGCCAAAGATTTCATCAACTCCACCGTTGTCTTACACTGTGATAAGCTGGAAATCACAGATGAATCAAGACTCAATCTAACAGATCCCAGAGCCTTCCGATCAAGAACCTCCCATTCTTCATCTTTCATATCCAAGGGTTTGCTAGCAACCCCACCCAACGGTAAGTACAAATCTTTCTGATACAGATAGTCCTCAATCTGCATCCTCCATAATTGGTAGTTCTTGCCATTAAACTTTTCTATTCGTAGTTGACTGTTTTCTGTCATTGCTCAACTCCCACTCAAACAGAAACCCTGTGAGTAACCTGTAATCAAAACACACTACCCAGATCTACACCAATCTGTTAGTATCCCAACCAAAAGCTCTGATACCACTTGTCAGGAATCTAGAAAAACAAACATGCTCTGATACCACTCGTTAGGATCTTGTTCCTCAGAAAGAGCACAGTATGATTACCAAATATAAGCAATTGAATATGCGGAAATAACCAGAAACACAAGTAACTAGAATTCACCAATAGCACAGAATATGAGAGACAATACACTATCTTGTATTAACACTATACAGAAAAGAATACATCAAAGAGCCGCCACACTCTTTCACCTTACAGAGATTCGCCACACCTCAAGTGTACAGTAATTCTTCTCACACACACTCTCCTACACAAAAAACGGTCCCAACAACCAACTCACACACAGAATTGGTGTTCACCTCACCAACCAGTCAGTAATAACCCTGCCGGTACACCAAGCACTCTATAGCACTTCAAGCTGATCTCTCATGAACCTGCAACCTGCAATTCAAAGACCAAACTTACATGTAGATCCCCAATGAGCTTGCAACAACCTGCAACTCACAGATCTTACAACTAGAAGGAACTCTTCCTTTCTATCTCATGCCTTAAACAATACATGCCAATGGGTCTATAAATAGATCCCTAACTCAAACAATAACTTAGACTCTTAATTTAGACAATTATCCTCGCAGCCCAAGACTCTGGGTGGTCTTAACATGCAAACTCATCGTTCACTTAACTAACTGTCCGTGAAACGAACACTTCGGGAACACACAGGCGACCGACGCCGGTCCCTGCAAGTCTGGTTCTGCCGACGTCGGCCGACTTCCTGCCGTCGCCGGTGGCCTTCTGCACTGGACTCTGCCGACGTCGGTCCTGCTGCCGACGCCCGTTCCTGTAGAACTCAGCAACCATCTGTTCCTCAGTTTGTAAAGGTTGAAGCTTTTAGCTCCACAACCTAACACATAGCTTCAAGCCTCTCTATGAAATACTTATGCAAGATTGGCTAATTTTGAAGTTGTTTATGTGTGTCAATCTTTATTAGTCTCATTATACAGGTTTCAAACAAGCCAAGGATCACATTTTTGGTGCATCGCCATTTTGCTTTCAATTCCTTATTTCCCTTTTCTCTTTATCCCTTTTCCTCTTGAAATTTTATTAGTTTTAGTGTTATTTTAGGTGATTCACTACTGTAACCAACCCTCTCTAGATATTCACTCCATCTTTAGGTCACCACAACCTAGGAGTGTTTTTACAAGTCACTTGGGTGAGGAGGCTTGAAACACCTCCTCAAAGGGTGCAACTTTTAGTGAAAATAGTTTCTGACACACCTAGTGGGACATGGTTTGATGATCCTTACATAATCTACTAGAGAAGTTTTGGTGTTATTATTCAGTACATCAGCCTTTAGAGGCATTTCTACAAGCATCAATGGTGACTTCGACTTCATCTAGCTAGTTTTAGTATCCCATGTATTCTTTCCAAGTTTGTTTTTAATTTCCACATGAAGTTTGATGGCTAGATATGGAGGGAATTTAAGTTTTACACCTCCTTATCAACCATATAATGATCTATACCATACCTATATTGAGCCATATCAGTCCTATAATGACTCCATTTTTTCCCATATGGATCTCATTATGATTTTTATCAACTTGCTCATGATTATGATCAGCCCTTTGAAAGCTATGTTTCTCTTGATCAACCCTTTGAAAGTGCCAAAGACATACGGCTTGATTATGAGAAGTAGATGAGGGAGATTGATAGAGAGAAATAATATTATTTGCACCATCCATTAAGAGCTCCTATACTTATGCAATCTCCACCCATCCTTCCTCAAATTCCTCAAGATCCTCAACCAAGGAGATTTCCAAGCTTCTCATCCACTCCTCATGTGCCAATCTAAAATCAAGAGGAGAAAGTTGTAGAAGCCAAACCAAGGAATTTTCCAATATTTGGGAATGCCTCTTTAAAGCCTTCACTAACTCATCCCAATATTCTAAATGATCCCATTACTCCCAAGTTTCCAAGTTGGAAGAATATTTCTTCAATTCCAAATCAAACTCATCTACCATGTGAACCATTTTTCCCTCCCATCTTCTTCCTTTGTAAAGGAGAACCTGTTCTATGGAATGTAGATGGAGAGTTTTTAAATTAAGACCATTTGGATGAGGAGGATATTTTAAGTGAGTGTGATGAGGAAATCATCATTGAAATCCATTTTGTGCCACTAAATCATAAATTTAAGATCTACTACAAGAAGAGGATGAACCTGATCAACTAGAGCAACAAAATAGTGAGTAAATGGGCAAGGATGGAGAAGAAGATGATAGTCTTGATGAGGAGAAGCCATTTTTCTCTAGTTAAGGTTGCATTTAAGGGGGAGATGATGATGTCCTCTCTTGGGCAAATGATATTCCATTCAGCATGGAAGAGAAAGAAATCAAGCATGTAGTTGTGATGAGGTCTCTTGTGCACAAAAGTAAATAAGAGCTTGAAGAATTTTTATTTTGGGATGAGCTAGAGAAAAAAAATTCAAGCCTTAACATCAAACCAGTACCTCCTAAAGAAGCAACTCATGGGGAATCAGAATGCAAGATGAAGGGAAAATTTGATTGGTCAAACTTTGTCTTGATAAGAGGATGTCCTATCAGGTACCTAGCCCAATTGGAAGATGACAAGGATAAGTCATCACATATTGTGCTTAATTCAGAGCACAAAATTGAGCATCAAAAGGAAAAAGATCAGCTTGCCTATTCACTCTAAGATAGATGTATATCCATTCAACTAGATTAGGTAAGTGATTTTGTTTATGTTATTGGAGAATTATGTCATCATTTTGTTGAATATAGGATCCTTTTCTATATTTGGTTGGCTGCCCTCAAGCATGTAAAGCATATTAGATTAGAAAGAAAGGGAAGTTATTTTATACAACCAATCAATGGTTTTGTGTAGATGGCCTTGTAATTGGTTAGTTTAGGGTAGGTTAGATTTTTTTGTTTCTTTTAATTATTTGCATGCACATTGTATTAGCAGTCGTGTTTTGTTTTTCTTTCCTCCAAGTGACTGCATGCACATATAGTTATTATTCCTTGCTTGCAGGGAGGGTAATTTCAATTTTTTGAGATTGCTTCAAGGCATTGCATCCATGATAACAATCATATTTATGATGGAACACATATTACTCCATACCTAATGGACTACATAAGGCTACTGTTCTTTACTTAGCAGGTAAGCAATATGCATAGGTCATCAAAAAGTTAATTGTTCCAATCACCATTCAATTTCAACATAAATTTATAGGTTTATTTGATCTTCACAATCTCACACCATGTTTACTGATGGGAGTAAGATTACTATTCTCGAAACACTATTCATGTGCACACTATTCATGGTTACTATTCATAGTGATTGTGTATAGTGATGTGGTATAATGGTGAGGTGGAGTCTATGTGATGTCGCATGGCCGATAGGAAATCTTTCATATGATTTGAGTCACATGGGTAAGATATGGGTCAAATTTCTAAGGATGCCCGTGATTATCATGTCTAAACAAAGTCAAAAAGTTGTTTTGGACTTTAGAGAAAAGGTGGGAGACAAAGATAAAGAGGTGGAGCATATTTTGGCCTTTCACATGTGGGGAAAAACATTCACTATTGATTACTATGCATCCCATTTAAAGTGGGTCTAATACCTTCTCCTCCCTTATCTTTTCTCTCCCCTCTCTTCTCTCTTGAAAATTCTATATTTGCATGGCTATCTCCTTTGTAGTTATAATTCTTTGCAAGCTTTATAATGCCTTTTAAGAATAATAGAAATTTGATTTTGCCTTCTTACATGATGTTGTCTTGTGTTATTTTTATGTTTTATTGATCTATGCTTGTGGAAGAGAGTGTTTTCCCTTGCGTATGTCCATTGTCCTCACCTCTATTTAAGATAGTTTTCCTTTTGTAGGTCATAGTCTGTTTTTCATCAAACTCATGCAGGATTCAGTTATGTAGTCATTTTTCACCCCTCCTGAGTGTTATCATAGTTTTAAGCCCCTCTATGAAATACTTATGAAAGAGTAGCTATTGGAGTCATTTGTCGCCCCTCCTGAGTGTTGTTATAGCTTCAAGCCTCTCTATGAAATACTTATGAAAGAGTGGCTAATTTTGGAGTTGTTTATGTGTGTCAATCTCTTTTAGTCTCATTGTGCAAGTTTTAAGCAAGTCAAGGATCATATTTTTGGTGCATCACTACTTTTTTTAGTTTAGTTTTCTTATTCCCCTTTTTTCTCTATCCCTTTTCCTCTTACAATTTGAGTAGAGTTAGTGTTAATTTATGTTGAGTTGTGGAGCTAAAAGCTTCACTAATGAGCTAATGTGGAGGTTTCTAGGCTTACACAGTAACCATCATCAGTCAGAACCAACCAACATTGGTTAGGGGTCGATCGGCATCGGTTAGGGTTGACCGACATCGATCATCTTCAGACTGATATCGACTTCTGTGTGCTTCCAAAATTGCTATTTTTATCCGAACAGATTTGAGCCTTTGATTTAAGAGGTGGATCTAAAGGTAGCAAATGCATGGCTCATGAACCCTAGTGTTGTAATATACTATATAGTAGGGTTAGATCCTCATAGCATGTACAATAATTCAGTAATTGAGTTGATTGTAATTGATTGAGAGAGAGAGAAAAATCTTGAGGGAGAATTACTGTACATCTGCGAGGTGTGAGAAGAGAGAGATTTCTTCATTGTATTTCCTTCAGGAAGAGTTTAATATAGATTGGTTGTTTCTTGTATTTTCTATTATTTATTGTTTCTGATTTCTAGTTACTTATTACTTCTGGTTTCAATTTTATGTTTAGTTGCTTATACAAAAGTAATCAATTATACTCTAAGATCCTAACAATTGGTATCAGAGCGTGTTAGTGTTTGTTGATTACAGAATTCACTCATAGGGGTTTATGATTGAGTGGGATCAAAGCAATGGTAGAAGAAAGTAAACTAAGAATGGAGAAATTCAATGGCAAGAATTATCAATTATGGAGGATGCAGATTGAAGATTATTTGTATCATAAAGATCTGTATTTATCGTTGGGTGGGGTTTCAAGGAAGCCCACAGATTTGGAAGATGAAGAATGGAATGTTTTTGATAGAAAGGCTCTTGGATCTATCAGGTTGAGCCTGGTAGCTTCTATGTTTTTCAACTTATCACAGGCAAAGGCAACGGTAGAGTTCATGGATACTTTGGAAAATTTATATGAAAAACCCTCAACTTCGAATAAGGTATATCTTATGAAGAAATTATTTAATTTGCAAATGCAGGAAGGTGGATCTGTATCTAGTCATCTTAATGATTTCCATACAATAGTAAATCAGTTAAATTCAGTCAAAATAGTTTTTGATCATAAAATTAAGGCTCTCTTAATCTTATGCTCTTTGCCTAAAAGTTGGCATAGTTTGGTAATGGCAGTTAGTAATACTGCATCTACTTCAAATATCTTGAAAGTTGATGATGTTGTTAGTGTAATCTTGAATGAAAAAATTCGTAAGAAAAGCACAGGGGAAACATCAGGTAATGATTTAAGTGTTGAAAGTAGGGGAAGGCAAAGAGAGAAGGGAAAGCAAGGGAAATCAAGGTCAAAGATGAAAAGTAGATCCAAATCCAGAAATGGAAGAATAACCTGCTAGAATTGTGGAAAGAAAGGGCATGCAAAGAAAGATTGTTGGTTGAAGGATAACAAAGAAAATCAGCATGAAGGTAATAAAGAAGCAAAAGTTACAGGTATTATTGCACAGGATGCTCTTATATTTTTTTTGGATAATAAAGTAGAATCATGGGTTTTAGATTCTGGTGCCTCTTTTCATGCAACCCCAAATAGAGAATTTTTCAATGATTATGTCCATGGATATTTTGGAAAAGTTTATTTAGGGGATGATGAGCCTTGTAAAATTGTTGGCAAAGAAAAAGTGTAGCTGAAATTGTAGAATGGCAACACATGGGTGTTGAAGGATGTCATGCATGTACCCATCGTGAAGAGGAATATGATTTTTGCAGGAAAGTTGGGTGATGAAGGTTGCACAGTAACTCTCACAGTTGAATCTTAGAAAGTTTCTAAGGGTGCACTTGTATTAGTAAAAGGTAAGAGAGCAGGTACACTTTATCTATCTACTTGTATTACTGATTATTCTCCTTCTATTTTATCTAATTCAGATGTAGATGCAAAGTTGTGGCGCTGTAGGCTTGATCACATGAGTGAGAAGGGAATGAATGTTCTTAAGTCAAAAGGTAAGCTTTCAGATTTGAAAAGCATAGATCTAGATTTTTGTGAGCATTGTAATTTTGAGAAACAAAAGAAAGTGAGGTTTTTCAAAATTGGGTCAACAAAGAAGAAGCACAAGTTGGAGCTTGTTCACACAGACGTGTGGGGACCAGCTCAGTGGAGTGTAATCTTGAATGAAGAAATTCGTAAGAAAAGCACAGGGGAAACATCAGGTAATGATTTAAGTGTTGAAAGCAGGGGAAGGCAAAGAGAGAAGGGCAAGCAAGAGAAATCAAGGTCAAAGATGAAAAGTAGATCCAAATCCAGAAATGGAAGAATAACCTGCTAGAATTGTGGAAAGAAAGGGCATGCAAAGAAAGATTGTTGGTTGAAGGATAACAAAGAAAATCAGCATGAAGGTAATAAAGAAGCAAAAGTTATAGGTATTATTGCAAAGGATGCTCTTATATTTTCTTTGGATAATAAAGTAGAATCATGGGTTTTAGATTCTGGTGCCTCTTTTCATGCAACCCCAAATAGAGAATTTTTCAATGATTATGTCCATGGATATTTTGGAAAAGTTTATTTAGGGGATGATGAGCCTTGTAAAATTGTTGGCAAAGAAAAAGTGTAGCTGAAATTGTAGAATGGCAACACATGGGTGTTGAAGGATGTCATGCATGTACCCATCCTGAAGAAGAATATGATTTTGCAGGAAAGTTGGGTGATGAAGGTTGCACAGTAACTCTCACAGTTGAATCTTAGAAAGTTTCTAAGGGTGCACTTGTATTAGCAAAAGGTAAGAGAGTAGGTACACTTTATCTATCTACTTATATTACTGATTATTCTCCTTCTGTTTTATCTAATTCAGATGTAGATGCAAAGTTGTGGCGCTGTAGGCTTGATCACATGAGTGAGAAGGGAATGAATGTTCTTAAGTCAAAAGGTAAGCTTTCAGATTTGAAAAGCATAGATCTAGATTTTTGTGAGCATTGTAATTTTGAGAAACAAAAGAAAGTGAGGTTTTTCAAAATTAGGTCAACAAAGAAGAAGCACAAGTTGGAGCTTGTTCACACAGACGTGTGGGGACCAGCTCAGGTAGCTTCTCTTGGAGGATCACAGTACTATGTTTCTTTCATTGATGATGCTACAAGAAAGGTATGGGTTTATTGCATAAAGAGGAAATCTGATGTTTTTGACACATTTAAGAAATGGAAAGCTTTGGTTGAGAATAACACAGGTTTAAGATTGAAGTGCCTTAGATCTGACAATGGTGGTGAGTACTGCAGCAATAAATTCAATAGTTATTGTTCTATGAGTGGAATACGCAGGGAAAGGATGGTTCCAAGGACACCTCAGCAAAATGGAGTTGCTGAAAGGATGAATAGAACAATAATGGAGCATGCACAGAGTATGAGGTTGAATGTTAGTTTTCTCTTACAATTTTGGGCAGAAGCTATAGATACTGTGGTCTACCTAATTAACAGAGGACCTTTTACTGCACTGGATGGTGGGATTTTAGAAGAGGCTTGGATAAGTAAAAAGGTAGATCTTTCATTTCTCAGAGTTTTTGGTTTTGAAGCTTTTGTGCACATTGATAAAGAAAATAGAAAGAAGTTGGATGCTAAATCTATGCAGTGCACTTTCATTGGTTATGGTTTTGGAGATTTCAGATTCCAGTTGTGGAATTTAGAAACTAACAAAATTATTAGAAGCCATGATGTAGTTTTTAATGAGAAGGTGATGTAGAGTGATCAGCTCAAGAGGTTGAATAATTTTGAGCAGGGCAATCTTAATTTGGAAGAGGTTATGATCCAAAATGACCTCGCAGGTAAAAATCATCACTCACAGAAAAACACAGAGACCGACATCAGTCAGGTGGAAATCGACATCGATTAGGTGGAAATCGACGTCGATCAGGAGGAATCGACATCGGTCAGGTGTAGACCGGCATCGATCAGAGATGACTGGGATCGATCACTATCAAAAGAAAATTTGGTCAGATAGCAAGTTGTAAATGAGTCTCAAACACCCATAAGGAGGTCTAAAAGGGTAAGTAAACCTCTAATTCATTATTCCCCTTCTTTATACTACTTGTTGCTCACTGATGGTGGAGAACCAAAAAATTTTGATGAGGCAATGCAAGTAGAATCCAAGAAACAGTGGGAGCATGGCATGAATAAAGAAATTGATTCCTTGGAAGAGAACCATACGTGGGATTTTGTTGAGTTGCCAGCCGAAAAGAAAGCACTAAAAAAAAATTTGGGTATATAGGTTAAAGGAAGGAGAGAATGGACAAATGAGACATAAGGCTAGGTTGGTAGTAAAGGGATTTGTACAAAAACTAGGTATTGATTTTGGTGAAATTTTTTCTCCTGTAGTAAAGATGACTTCTATTCGGACTGTATTGTCTTTAGTTGCTATTCAGGATTTGCATCTTGAGCAGCTTGATGTTAAGACATCATTTCTTCATGGAGCTTTGGATGAAGAGATATATATGGATCAGCCAGAAGGTTTTGAGGTCAAAGGTAAGGAGAAACTTGTGTGCAAGTTGAAGAAAAGCTTATATGGTCTTAAGCAAGCTCCAAGACAATGGTATTTAAGGTTTGACAGGTTTATGACAAAGCATGGCTTTAGTAAATGTCAATCTGACCATTGTGTTTATTTTAACAGATTGGATAATGGTAGTTATATTATCCTGTTACTATATGTAAAAGATATGCTTGTTGCAGGTTCACACATGCAAGAAATTACTGAGCTTAAGGTAAAATTAGCTCACACATTTGCCATGAAGGATTTAGGAGCAGCAAAGAAAATCCTTGGCATGAGTATTAAGAGAGACAGGAAAAATCATAGTTTGATTTTGTCTCAAGAGGATTATGTGAATAAGGTGTTGGAGAGGTTCAATATGCAGGATGCAAAATCGGTAAGCACACCTATGGCTGGACACTTCAAGTTGAGCAAAGAACAGTGTCCTAAATCACATGATGAGGTTGAGTACATGAGTAGAGTTCCATATGCTTTAACAGTTGGGAGCTTGATGTATGCAATGGTATGTACTAGACCAGATATTGCCCAAGCAATGGGAGTTGTCAGCAAATTTATGGCCAATCTAGGAAAGGAACACTGGAAAGCAGTTCAGTGGATTCTTAGATATCTGAGATGGACCAGCAGTAGGCATTTATGCTATGGAGGGTTAAACACTTCTCTACATGGGTATGTAGATTCGGATATGGCAAGTGACTTGGATGGTAGGAGAAACACCACAAGGTATGTGTTCACTATTGGTGGAACAGTGGTTAGCTGGATTTCAAAGTTGTAGAAGGTTGTTGCCTTGTCTACTACAGAGGCAGAATACATTGCAGTCACAGAGGCTAGCAAAGAAATGATTTGGATGACTCGGTTCATGGAAGAGTTGGGAAAGGAGCAAGAGAGTTGTAGATTGTACAGTGATAGTCAAAGTGCAATTCATTTGGCAAAGAATTCAGCCTTTCATTCAAGAACCAAAAATATACAGCTTAGGTACCACTTCATTATACAGGTATTGGAAGATGGACAGTTGAAGCTAGAAAAGATCCATACGGATAAGAACCATGCTGATATGTTAACAAAGCCGATAACAAAGGAGAAGTTGAATATTCATTTAACTTTTGTTGGTCTTCAAGATTGAACTTGAAGAGGGAGAAATAAGCCAGAGATGTTTAGAGGATGTTGTTGTACAAGTACAGGTGCAGTTGTTTATCTCCAAGTGGGAGATTGTTGGGTTGTGGAGCTAAAAGCTTCACTAATGAGCTAATGTGGAGGTTGCTGGGCTTACACAATAACCGACATCGGTCAGAACCAACCGACATCGGTTAGGGGTCGACTGGCATCGGTTAGGGTTAACCGGCATCGATCATCTTCAGACTGACACTGACTTCTATGCATTTCTAGAATTGTTATTTTTAGCCGAACAAATTTGAGCATTTGATTTAAGAGGTGGATCTAAGGGTGGCGAATGCATGGCTCATGAACCTTAGTGTTGTAGTATACTATATAGTAAGGTTAGATCCTCATAGCATGTATAATAATTCAGTAATTTAGTTGATTGTAATTGATTGAGAGAGAGAGATAACTCTTGAGGGATAATTACTATACATCTGTGAGGTGTGAGGAGAGAGAAATTTCTTCATTGTATTTCCTTCAGGAAGAGTTTAATACAGAATGGTTGTTTCTTGTATCTCCTATTATCAATTGTCATATTTTATATATATGGTAAGTTCATGTATACATCACCCCATATTATGATCGAGAGCTATGTACATACATTCTATTAATGTTATATGAAAAATTAAAGATGTCATTCACTAGTTGATAGGTGATCTCATGTTCATCTTAGCATTCAGGCACATAAAATTCTAGGTGTTGGGGGTCTTATAATAAGCCCCCATGACCAAATAACTATGTCATGTTTATACAACTAGTAGTCCCCAATAGCTATGATAAAGTCCCAAATTATATTTAAGAGTTAGGGCATGGAAGTTTCATTGACCACCTAGTACACCACTAAGTATAAATGGTTAGAAACATCTTAGACATGTTAGTGAAACTGGTGGCTATAGAGCTTGTAGAAGACCACATGGATAGTTGGGCCATTGAGAACCCACTTTAAAAAGGTTAATGACTTGAATGAGAGCATCCCACATATGTTATACAAAATTATAAAGAATGAAATCTTTAGAAAAATTCAGATTTAAGAGAGTGGGAGATGCTACAATTTCTTGCTTGATTGCAACAAAGCTACCTTTCCCTTCCTTTGTCTAAGTAAAAACTTGGTTCTTTTTTAGCATGGTTGTGATAGGCTTTACCACATTTATAAAATTTGGGATAAACCTCCTTACAAAGTTTATTTTTCTCAAGAAACTTTGCAGCCTTTTCTTGTGTTGAGGCAAAGACAAGCCTAGAATAGCTTCAATCCTTTTAGGGTCAATAGATAAGCCTTATTTTGAAATAATATGACCCAAAATCTTACCTTCATGGACAACAAAGATGCACTTTTTTGGATTGAGGGATATGACATACTCTCTACACTTTTCAAACACTTACCTTAGATGTCCCATATGATCAACAACAATAAGTGTCTCAAGTCTCAAATAATATAAGGATCATTTCACATCAGGACATATGTGAAACAACAAAAAGTACCAAAAATTATCACTATGAAAATTGAGGCCTCACTCAAGACACAAGAAAATATGGTATGATGGAATGTTACATCTCGATTTCTCACCAAGAAAACTTGCTAGATTGATAGGGGAGACATAGAGGGCTTATCCTATATTCTTTAGTTGTTGTTGTTGGTCTTTGCTTTTCTAAGAATAGGCTCTTCCAAATTTTGGGATCATGGTTTTATGTGTATTTTTCCTCTCTCACTAAGGAGGTTATAGTTTTAAAACCATTAGAAATCTCTAAGAGTATCTCCTTATGTCTCCCCTATCCAACATGGAGCAAATCCACCATGCTTGTCCCCATGGAAGCATTTACTAGTTAATAAATATAGCAGTTTCTCCACCAATTCCGTGTTTAGTTGCTTATACAAAAGTAATAAATTGTACTCTAAGATCCTAACAGTTTAGGTGATTAAATAGGGTAACCATCCCTCTTTTGAGATTCACTCCACCTTTAGCTCACACACAATCTAAGAATGTTTCCACAAGTCACTTGGGTAAGGAGGCCTGAAACACCTCCTCAAAGGGTGCAATTCTTAGTGACAATAGTAACCACACAATATTTATCACGGCTCTTGTATTATGCATGTTAAATATGTAACATATACATTTAATCAAGGATCCTAAGTAGTCTGGTTGATGCCATACATAATTGTAACATAGATAGCTTATCCCATGCATATACTCTTTATACACACACTATAGCACATTATACTTTGTTTTTCTATTCTTTTATTTATTAATATAAGTTGTATTTATTGTAAGTAATACTTATACTCCATTTAATATGTGTTTGATGTTCAACCTGAATACTCTTTGTGAATTCACTCTACACAACCAAACTCAGTTGTCCCCCACACACTCAGTCGTGGGCCCCATGGTGTAGATCAAATGGGGGATTTAGTGTGTGATAATAGGTTGGGAGATTGTCCAATAGATGATAGGATATATTGGTTGGAGGAGGATTGGTTCAAGATGGGATCTTGGTCAAAAATGGGCTCTTGGTAAATAATGGGATCTTTGTCAAAAATGTGATCTTTGTAAAAAATGGGATCTTAGTTAAAGATAGGTTTTTGGTTAAAGATAGACTCTTTGGTAAAGATACGCTCATCAAAACTGGATGATAGACCATGGTTGTCAAAGATGAGTTGATCAACTATGGATTGGTTGAAAATAGATGTGTCAAAGAGATGTTCATGAGAAATGGGTGGAAGGTTATGACCTTGACTTGGAAGCGGATTAGATTGATTAGATATAGGAAATACATTTTGGCATATTGTACTGGACGTACAATGAGGTGAACAACAGCTTGTGTTAGTTGTTAGTTGTGACCTATGAGAGATGATTACTCAGGTGGGAAGATCACTTGGAGCCCTTGAGGAGGAAGCATCACAGAGGTGGAAGAAGAGTGTGATCTCTTTATTGTAATTTCCTTTGTAATGAGTTGAATACAATTGTTGGGGATCAACCAATAATTTGATTACACTTATGAAAGCAATAAACGCAGAATTAAATCAGAATGATAAGTAACTAGAATCAGATAATAGCAAAGAACAAGAGATACAAGAAACCACCCTAAAAACTTGTATTAAACTCTTTACAGAAGGAATACAATTGAAGAAACTTCTTTTCTTCCACACCTCTCTCAGATGTACATATCTCTCTCTAGATCTCTTTCCCTCAAGAGCTCTCTCTCTCAAGTACAATAAATTCTAACAACCTGGAATGATTCACACATACAATTCTATATTGTTCAACATTATCTTACTAATAATAGAGACGCGGACTTAAGACTATGACTTAAATCTATCATGCAAACACTCAGTTCTGTCCATAGAAATAGCTCTCTGGACGCACAGGTAACTGACATTGATTCCTGTCTGCTTTCATGTGACTGACGTCGGCCGATCCCTGTCGACGCTGGCGTCTCTTGAACTGCTCCTAACCGACGTCGGTCGCTCCTGATCGACGTCGGTGATTGTGTAAACCTGCAACTATCAAATCTGCTCTGATACCATTTGATAGGACCTAAGTTCCCCAAAGCTCTGACACAACTTGTCAAAATTAAGAGCACACATGATTACCTTTGTATAATCAACTTAAACATGCAGAAATATCCAAAAGAACAAATAACTATCAATGAGAAAACACACAGAATATGAGAGGCAACACACAATTGTATTCAACTCATTACAAAGGAAATTATAATAAAGAGATCACACTCTTTTTCCACCTCTGTGAGGCTTCCTCCTCAAGGGCTCTAAGTAATCTTCCCACCTCTGAGTAATCTTCTCTCATAGGTCACAACTAACAACTAACACAAGCTGTTGTTCACCTCATTGTACGTCCAGTACAACCGAGTACGAACCGATACTCCAAGTAGATCTCACCATGATCCTGCTCCTGATGTATTGCTGTCACCTTGATCTTGCTCCCCCACCAATCCTATTCTGACCCTCGCATACACACATCCCTGCAGACCAACCTAATCTTACTTATCACATGTAGATATCCACTATGATCCTGCAACACCCTGCATATCAAACCTGATCTTACATACATGGGGAATCCTACTTGATTCCACCATGGGAAGAACTCTCCAAGTTTTACACTTGGGTTCTACAAGTTCTACACTTAACAATACAGCCCATGAGTCTATTATATAGATCTCATGCATACAATAATTAGACAAGTGGCTCAAAGAATCAAACTGGTATTCATCATGCAAACTATGCGTTTACTTAACTGACTGTTCGTCAACAGTAGTTTTGACCGCCACAGGCGATCGACGTCGGTCCCTGCCTGACTGGAGGTGACCGATGCCGGCCGATCTCCTGCCAATGTTAGTTTCCTTCTATGCTTCCCTTGACTGACGTCAGTTGTGGACTGCCGACGCCAGTGACTGCATACGCTCAGAAACCTCCTGTTTGCAATAAGGTGAAGCTTTTAGCTCCACACCCTAACAATCTCCCACTTGGAGATAAAGAGCTGCACCTGTACCCATACCAGTACTTTGTCTAATCTGCATCCTGGCTTGTATTCCTCTTCAAGCTCCCACTTGAATACTACCCACCACACTCCTTGTGGTGTTAATCATGTGCCTAAATTTCTTCATTCTCAGCTTACCTTCTTCTGCCGTTGCTATACTCCCACTCAATCAGCAACCCCTGTGAGTAGTCTGTAATCAACAACACTTAACAGATCTGGGCCATCTGTTAGTCAAACTCGCTCTGAGAACATCCAACCTCGCTCTGATACCATTTGATAGGACCTAAGTTCCCCAAAGCTCTGACACAATTTGTCAAAATTAAGAGCACACATAATTACCATTTGTATAAGCAACTTAAGATTGTGGAAATAACCAGAAGAACAAATAACTATCAATGAGAAAACACACAGATTATGAGAGGCAACACACAATTGTATTCAACTCATTACAAAGGAAATTAAAATAAAGAGATCACACTCTTCTTCCACCTCTGTGAGGCTTCCTCCTCAAGCGCTCCAATTAATCTTCCCACCTCTGAGTAATCTTCTCTCATAGGTCACAACTAACAACTAACACAAGCTGTTGTTCACCTCATTGTACGTCCAGTATAATCGAGTACGAACTGGTACTTCAAGTAGATCTCACCATGATCCTGCTCCTGATGTATTGTTGTCACCTTGATCTTGCTCCCCCGCCGATCTTATTCTGACCCTCGCATACACACATCCCTACAGACCAACCTGATCTTACTTATCACATGTAGATCTCCACCATGATCCTGCAACACCTTGCATATCAAACCTGATCTTACATACATGGGGAATCCTACTTGATTCCACCATGGGAACAACTCTCCAAGTTCTACACTTGGGTTCTACAAGTTCTACACTTAACAATATCGCCCATGAGTCTATTATATAGATCTCATGCATACAATAATTAGACAAGTGGCTCAAAGACTCGAACTGGTCTTCATCATGCAAACTACGCGTTCACTTAACTGACTATTTGTCAACAGCAGTTCTGACCGCCACAGGTGACCGACGTCGGTCCCTGCCTGACTGGAGGTGACCGACGCTGGCCGATCTCCTACCGTTGTCAGTTTCCTTCTATGCTTCCCTTGACTGACGTCAGTTGTGGACTGTCGACACTGGTGACTGCATACGCTCAAAAACCTCCTATTTTCAATAAGGTGAAGCTTTTAGCTCCACACCCTAACACATACCCCCAAGCTATGATTTTTAGATGTGGATATATTTGGATCTACCTTAATGTACCCTTTGTTAATCAAATCTTGGATATAATGCTTTAGTCTCGCACAATGGTTGGTTTAATGATTTTTTGATAGTCACAATATTTGTTAGCTCTATACCACTCAAGTTTTAGGATGTTTTCATCAAATTATTTCATGTTTGTAAATAAAACTAAGTTTATGGCAACCAAATTTTGAAAGACAACATGATATAGTTCTCTAAAAGGAGTAAATTTTTGCCTAATAGGCACGGTGTTATTTTGGCTTTGGGGATGGAGTGTACTATATGGTATGGGTTCTAGAATAGGATTCCCTTTACTAGTGTGATGAGGGATGTTAGAATCAAGACTATAACTAGTGGATGGGATATTTGGTTGATTTTAGATAATAAGGGTACTAGTGGTAGGTTGATGTTGATGTGGAATGGTTTGGACTTCAAAATCAAGAGGAATTTTAGCCCCCTACTTAAGGTTTGTAGCAATACCTCGTTCTTATTTTCTAAAATATACTCTATGATTTGATAAGGGGGGAAATGGCTCTAGGGATAATTTTTACATCTTCAACATTATCTTTGATCTCAATATGGTTTTCTTGATTTACAAAGTGAAAAGGGTCATTACCAAAATGTTCTTCTCTCAACCTAAGATTATTCAATAAGGCCATTTATCTTGTAATGTGAGACATTTTCCTAATGATGTGACTCAAAAAATATATATATGAAAGACCAAGACTATAAAGTGATATAATCGACAATAATTTTTTGAGTTTTTGAGTTTTAGAATTTTATTGATTTATAGGTTTCGGATATGATTTTGGTTTGAATTTAGAGCTCAAATATTATTTTTAATCAAAAAAAATTTAGCATGTGGTATTCACAAGGGAGAAAAACAAATAAGTTCCTACTCTAAACACACATATAATGCACAAAAGGGGATAAAACTAGGATGAAAAGACTTGAAAAACTTGTAGGCTTTCCTTGCTACTTAATTGTCTATTGAATAATTTTGTCCTAATATTTCATAGCACTGACTATGGAAGAGTTGTCATTTTATAGCCCATTAAACCCAGTTTTAAGTGTGCATAGAAAGTAACTTCTTGGCACTAACCACTAACCAATGCACTAAAGTTGAACAGCAAAGAGGCTCACCTAGGCTTAAGGTTTTCACAAGTTTATCTAAGAGGATTCCTCTAAATACCTTTTGATACATGAGGCCCAAAACTATGAAATAAGCCAATTTAACAGACGCACACAAATGGGTCTAGTTTCAATTTGCCCAACTCAGTTGTAAGATTTAAGTAGGTTGATGTCAAAAAAAATTAAACTTTGAGGCAACTATTGAAACCTTGGGTATTGGAGCATGGAATCTCCTTACATAATGGTGTGTTTAAAACACAACACCACTTAGACCTTTGAAATATTTGACACTCAATTTGTATACCTTGTCAGTACACAGAGTTTAGCCTACCATGTGGTGATGAAATCCATAGTTGATAGAGCCCCTAGAAAAATAAAAATAAAGATGTTAATGCTTATATATGATTCCTAAGTATCATCATTGATGCCAATGGAATAGTATACACATAAACACAACTTAGGTAACATAAAAGATGTAAAATTATTTTTTATTCCTGAGTATCATCACGAATGTGATGCTAAAAGAAGATTATACAGAACCTTACAACACATACAAACAAGGTGTTTGAAAATAAAAAGATTAATTAACACCAAAACAAAATTCTCAACTAATTACTATGGAAAATAAAATGTTGAATTGAAAATTAATTATTGTAAAAAATCAAAACTTTGAAAGCAAACAATCATTAGTAACAAGAAAAAAAATGTTTTTTTTTTTGTGTTTTTGGTTTGCATTTTAGCTATATTTGACAAGTTTCCTACACACAAACTTTAATAAGTGTTTTGGAAGCTAAATAATCAAGGCAACCTACAAAGTTAGTCAAAAATGTTAAAAATATATACAAAGTTAAAAGTTAAAAAAACTAGAAAAAAAAAAATAGCAACCACTATTTTGATGATATCTCTTAAAATATGATCTTTGTTTTCACGAAATTTTGATAATATGTTTTTAGTGTAAATCCAAACAACCTTGAAAAAAATAGAAAAAGCATGGATTGTAAAAAAAATGTCATTTTAACAGTCATGATTTTTTTACCCAAAAATTACTAAATAAATTAAAAAAATAGATACTAATTTTAAGATATCTCCTAGACTACAAATAATATTTACATAAAATTTTAACAAGTTATATCTAGTCTAAATGTAAACCAACCTGCAAAAACTCAAAAAATATTGATTGTCAATTAACATTTATAACTATTTTAACAAACGTGTGTTTTAAAAAAAATAGATTTGGGAAAACAAAAATAAAAAATAAAAATAAAATAAAAATAGCAAACAAATTAGATCAAAATTAGCCTAAAACCTACATAGAAACAAAAAAATAAGTTAAATAAACATTCAAAATAAAAATAAAAATGATAAAATGAAAAATATTTGGGAAAGATCCCACTAGGTGTGCTAAAATGTATAAGTGTTAGATTTAGAATGCAAGCTAGCTAAAAAATCAAACAATGAATTCTAATTTAAACTAAAACCTAAACTTTAAGATAAAGCATCAAATGAAGAAAGTATAAACAAAATAATACTTAAAACCATGAAGTATGTGTCACATTCTTCATTGTGATCAAAGAATAAATTGCTTTTGATTGCAATGAATGTGGATGCTCAATTCTTCTCCATGCAAACTGAAATGGGTAGCATGTAGTTGAAAATAGCTTGGATGCTTGATTGATTCAATTAAAAAAAATGATAGCATTTTGTTAGATTAAATGTTGATGATTGAAAGTGATGGATTGCATGTCAATTTATAGGGTTACGAGAGATGAGATGAATGGTTGAAAATTATTTGAATTTTTCAAATTATATAAATATTCAACAACCAAATTAAAGTCCTTATTTATGAGTATGATGACTAATTCCATATGTTGAGGAAAAAGGGGAGGTGGTTGAGTGAATCATCAAGAATGGGTCAAGTTAGTTGGTTGAGTCATCAAAGAGGTTGAAATATTCTAAGATAACTCATAAGGTGGTTGAGGAAGTTGAGGGATTGGTTGGATGAGTCAACATTTGGTTGATACAAACGTGGAGGATATCTGGGTAAGGTAGAAAAATTAGATTTTTAATTAGTATTTGATAAAAATAAGTGTACATGATTTAATTAATTAATTATAAATTAATCAATTATTTAAAAATAGAGAGAAATGATGTTAATCTGAATTTGAATTGGGGAAGCTGATGGGTTAGTGTGTCAAAGTGAATTTTGACATTAAGTGGTGAAATTTGGGTGTCTATAACATGAGTGCAGACATCATGGGATAAAATTGAAGCCTAAATAAAATAGAAAGAAGAAAAAGAGGAAGAAAAACTCAGAACTAAATTCAGCTCAGTTTTATTGTGAATGTGTATTTTCCATCTTAGACAAAGCAAATAATGCTTCAAAGAGTTCAACCTGAGATAATGCTTGGGTTATAAATACTGGTGCCACTCAGTATATGACTTTTTGAAGGGATTTTTGTGAGGAGTTTCATGAATTAAATTGTGGTCCAATGTATTTCAAAGATAAAAATTTATGTGACCTCAATTCAAGTCAAGAGAACCTACAACAATCAATATGCTCTGATACCAACTGTTAGGTGACCCCTTATCCAATGGAAGCACAATTGATTACTTTATTATAAGCAATTAAACACGGAATTATACCAAAATGATAAAGTAACTAGAAACTTGAGACAACAAAGAATTTGAGAGACAATACACACTCTTGTATTAGATATTACTAGAAGAAAATACAATAAGGAAAATGCCACTTCTTCCTCCACCTCAAAGGTTCGCCACACCTCAAGACCTTCTTCCCTCTCTCTCTTGCTCAACACAAACCAACTCTATAACCTGAGTTGCTATCCCTCCTTGAATGCTTCAGCTGATCTCCTTGACCTTACACCTATAGATCTCCTTGACCTTGCTTGCTTCAATACTTTTACTTGCCTACTTGATAATTACAATACATGCCTTATGGGTCTTTAAATAGGATCCCATGCTTACAAAAATAGAACTCTAGTTACAATAATTAGGCACGCAGCTCGTGACTATAATTAGTCATTTAACATGCAAACACTCACTTCACTTAACTGACTGTTCGTCAACAGCAGTTCTGGAAATACACAGGCGACCGACGCCGGTCCCTGCTTGTCTGGTGCTACCGACGTCGGCCGACTCCTTGCCATCGCCGGTCTCCTTCTCCACTGCATCTGATCGACGTCAATCATACTGCCGACACCGGTGGCTCTGGTTCTTCAACATCCTTCCTTGTGTCTGCAAACAGTTGAAGCTTTTAGCTCCACACCTTAACATACTGGTGCCACTCAGTATATGACTTTTTGAAGGGATTTTTGTGAGGAGTTTCATGAATTAAATTGTGGTCCAATGTATTTCAAAGATAAAAATTTATGTGACCTCAATTCAAGGGTACAATATGACTCAAATCGCCATTGCTTCTAAACGTCATTCTCTAAAATGTACAATACCTTCCTCGATTGATAAATAAATTTATCTTATCTTGTGCTAATTATACAATAAGGTCGCTCCATTATTTTGGATGATGGAGAGATTAAAGTCACAGGAAAATGTGTGTAGACATTCTGACTAGATATGAGGAAGAAAATTTTTTGAAACTCAGGGGTGAGCACTCAGTGCCAATAAATTTCACTCATCTCGTAGAAAAAGGAATGCCAACAAGTCTTATTTGGAATGCCATATTTGAGCACACACACTATGAAAACATCCACACAATGCATAAAATGGGTTTGCAAACTTGTTGACTTTGCCCAAAAACATTGAAAAGTGTGAAGCTTGCTTATTGGCCAAACATGAAAGAGAATGATTTAAAATTTTAGAACAAAAATTTAATGGAAAGTTGTATTTAGTTCAATTTTATTTGTGTTTTATACCAATTATTTCTATTGGTGGTCATAAATACTTCATTTGTTCATTAATCACTATAATAGGATGACTTGGATATCTTTTGAAATGTTTCAAAAGTTTTGAACTATGGTTGAAAATGAATCTCAATCTTGCATTGGGACACCAAGGACTAATAATGGTGATGAGTGCACTTCAAAGGTGTTTGAAACCTATCTCAAGTAGAATGTAATCAAGTATTATCTCATAGTCCCTTACACTCCTCAACAAAATAGAGTAATTGAGTAGATGAACTAAACTATCATCAAAATAGTTTGGGTAATGTTATTATTCAAAGGGGTAAATATGCACTTTTGGGAAAAAGCAACTCAAACAATAGTATACCTTTGCAATAAGGACCATCAACAATCCTACAAATGAATACTCCATATGAATTCTAGTGTGTTCATCTCACTTCAGTGCAACATCTTTGTATTTTTAGATCCACATGTTATGCATTGATTCCAAAGGAGAAAAAGGATAGACTAGAACACAAGAGTCACAAATGAACATTTTTTTGGATACTATGAGTCTTCAAAAGCATACAATCTATTTGATGAGAACAACAATAAATTTTTCATCACAAGAGATGTCATCTTTTGTGAAACTATAAAATAAATAGAGAGCATCAGTAAACAACTGAATTGACTTGAGAAATATGCTAAATTAGATGTTTTCAAGGAGGTTCTAAATAGTGAAGGGGAACCTATAACTAGGAAACAATTGAATCTATGTTGACTCTTGTAATTAAAAATGGCACTCCTACAGAATAAAGTGAAACTTCATTAAAGGAGGGGCATATGTCAAAAAATGAAGGAGCTTGAATTATAAAAATTGAAGCACCAATGATTATGCAAGATACACTTAAAATATACTAAAATGAGCCAACTAGACATTGAAAGATCTCAGACCTGATGGGGTTTAAAAAATAGGCACAAGAAGTGCACACGTAGCAATCACACAAGTTCTTAGATGAACTTCAAGATAAGATAGAAAATCTTACCTTGAAAGACCCTCCTGAAGAAGAAGTCAATGTTTCTTTTGTCTCTAAATTCACTTCCTTCAAACAAGCTAAAAATCTTGATGCATGGAAAAATGCAATGAGAAGTGGGTATGATGTGTTGGTTAAAAATAGAACTTGAAAATTAGTTGATCCTCTAATCGGATGTAAGCCTACTAGTTGTAAGTGGGTTTTTAGAAACATACACAAAGCAAATGGCTCATCGGATAAACACAAAGCAAAGTTTTTCATAAAGGGATTTCCTTAAAAAAACTGAATTGACTACAATGAAACCTTTGTAGCAACAACAAAATGGACTACCATTCAAACCATGTTGGTTCTCATAGCACACAATAGATGGAAATTTCACCAAATGGACTACATTTTTGAATGGTGATCTTAATAAGAAAGTGTACATGACTCAACTTGAAGGTTTTGCAGTAAACGACCAAGAGCACAAAGTGTGCAAAATGTAAAAAACAATGTATAGTTTGAAACAAGCCCCAAAAGTGTGGTACGACAAACTCACTTAACACCTCTTGAACATGAACTTCAAATTTAAAACATTTTAAGTTTGAAGATGCAACTCTTTTTGTCAAAATTGTTGACAAAATAGTTGTGTTTATAGTGGTGTATGTTGATGATTTGTTCGTCATAGAAAACAATGAGAGATACAATATAGAATTCAAATCAAAGTTGATAAAAGGATTTGAAATGACAGATATGGGCTATCTTTATTACTATTTGGGTGTTAAAGTGATTCAAAAACCAAAGTACATCTTCATCACTTATAAGAAATACATTGGCAAAATTCTGAGCAGGTTTAGAGTGATAGATTGCAAGCCTCTAAATATGCCCATGGAACAAAAATTTGAAAATGATGTCACAGATTTAGTAGATGCTACTAAATACAAATAACTCATTGGAAGTTGATTTGTGACCACAACTAGACCAGATATTTTTTTTATTGTTGGTGTTCTTTCTCGATTCATGCAACAATCTAGAAAAAGTCGCTAGGTAGCAACAAAAAGAGTCCTTCACTATCTCAAAGGAACACAAAATTTTAGGCTCAAATACTTTAGGAGAGAGGAGTTAAAAATAGTCAAATATTCAAACTCTAAGATTATGTTGGTGATTATAAAGATAAAAAATCTACTTAGGTTTCCTAATGAATTTGGGAACAATAGTTATCAACTGGAAGTCAAAGAAGCAATCAATGCTAGTAATTTCTCCAGTAGAAGTAGAATACATGGCAGCTTCTAAGGTGATCAAAGAGATTTTGTGGTTTAGAAGGGTTCTTTTAGATTTTGTGGTTTAGAATAATAGGTTTTGTCAAACACCTCTCATGGTTGACAACACATCTACAATTCAAACGCTAAAGAATCTAGTCCTTCACAACCAAACCAAGTACATCAACACCAAATTTAATCTGATTTAGCATTATGTGAAATATGGTAGTGTAAAATTACTACATTGTCCTATTGCATAGAAACCAACAAACATCAAGACAAAATTGCTATGACAAGAAAAAAATGTAAAGTTCAGAGACATGTTTGGTCTCACACTAATCCCTACAAATTAAGGGGGGATGTAATATTATTGTAATATAATATTATAAATCATATGATTAATTGTAGGAGAGATTTCATCTCGTAATGATGGCTAGAGTCTTTGTAAGAATATGAAGAGTCATCATAGAATACGAAAGGAATAATTACTTATTTGGCTATATAAAACATTGTAATCTTTCTTTTCGATTGATGTAATAAGAAATAACTTTGGTTTGCACCAAAACTTGTTTTATATGTCATCCATCCTGACCTGACAGTATTCAATAACAAAACTATTTTCGATGATTGAAGCCACAACTTTATTGTTCCAAAGTTTCTAGATAAGAAAGAATGTCCAACCAATCCAAAACTTATGCTTCCTACATAGTAGGCAATTAATTTTATGGCACTTCATTAAAACTATGTTTAAAATTTTGGTCTTGTTCTTACCTAGGGTGTGTTGACATCATCTAGTAGGTGTAATAAATATCAAAGACATCCTTACTAATATATTTTCATAGGAATACTCCCTTTCAACAACATTCACATTTTTCTTCTACAAGAGTGTTACTGCTCTGTGTATGTGCATATGCCATAAACTGCAATGAATCTCCTTTCAAGATACACATTCTCATGCTTTCCATATTTTATTCTTCTTCCTCGCATCATTCACTTTCTCATTTTCACAACTCACTTTCTCAAGCATGGTTCATCGATGCATAATTCGATAATGCCATCAACCAATTGCAAGGTGAATTCATCCCACTAAAGGACACCAAACTTGCCATAAGACTATTTAATTATGCCTCCCAACACAGAATTCAAACACAACCACACCATTTGCTATACCATCATCCACACACTATGATCTTCATAACAATGATATTTTCTTTATAGAGGCAACACCATCATCATTATGGCCACACCACTCTCTTCTATAAACCTCTCATCACACACTCTGATATCAATGTTCAGAAAACCATACACATGGTGATGGATAAAAAACTACATAACTTATTAATAAAATAAGATATTATATAAAAAAGTGCTAGAACATTTAATCTTTTTACTAATAAGCTTCATATAAGTTTTTATAGTCATCTACTCAACTACCGAGCCCAGTGTAACTATCTATACAACTACTTCTTAAATATTTGTAATCAAAGATATTTATATTATTATAGCTAAAACAAAACTGCTATAAAACATAATAAAATATGTTTTGTATATTGGATCATAAACCTAGCAGCCACAATATGTGCACATTTGTGTAGGAACATGTAAATCTTACATTTGTGTCCCTTAAGAATTCTTCCAATAATGCTAAGAGTTGGTAATTCATATATTGGGCTAGTGATAATTTATATATTCTCTTTTCCCTTTCTATTCTTTTAAAAATTGTGATTTTCAGAGAAGGATACCATACATGAATTCTTTGTTTCAACAACTCTGCATTTCCTAGGTAAATATGAATTGGGTTCTTTGTTATTGATGGAGTGCATGTTGGAAAAATCATGGGTTTATTAAAAGCAATGTGTGTTGCCCAAGTGATGTGTTAAATGCATCAAACTATTATTCACTTGTGTAGATCTGAACTAGTTGTGTTAGTGGGCATTTAGTGTGTTGACTATGATCATGTTTTACAAATAAATGTGTAGGACTCCAATAATGTTTAGATCTAATTATTCTTAATGTTCTATGTAATGTAGGTTTGTGAGAATAATGTATAGGGAACTCCCCCTTAAAATTTATAGATTTGTGTGAGAGAATAAAGTCATTCTTTGTTTATTAGGTAATATGTGTGTTTGTTGTGAAGAGTCCAATTTTGTCCCTTATATCGATATTTTTTTATTTTGTTCTTTGTTTTGAGACTTTTGAGTAAAATAAATTATCTCGAGTGAGAATTTTCCTTAAGCTTTAAGATATTTTTGCAAGTCTAAAACTATATTTAGTCACATAAGCCAACATGTGATATGTCTTGGCTAAAATGTATGATAAAGTAGCTATGTAATGTCATCTTCATTCATCTATTTTGAATTCTAATATATATAAAAATACATGAACAAGTGTCTAGGATGTTAATGGCAAATATTAAGGTATATATGCATAGTGGGTTGTGTTCATTTATCTAAATATGATGCATTCACAAGTTGTTTATCATATAAGTATTTGATAAATTTATAGGGATGTCCCCCTTAATGTTGCAAAGCCGGAAGTGAGGAGAATAAACCCCCTATTATAATTTGTTGCTTGTGTATAAACCCTACTTGAAGTGAGAGTAGTAAAAAAAGTATTGTTTAAAGACCTATTTCATCATCTTCTTCATCAAAAGCCACGGTGTAGACTTGAGCACCAACACACCAAAACAAACATATTCATTCAAATTGACATGAAATATACTCTTATGATAATATGGAGGCAAGTTTGCAATAGTTCCCAAAACTCAACTATGGCTTCATCAGTAGAAAATTTATCAATGTTTAGTGTCTCATGTTCTATGAAATGATCAATCATTTCAAAAGAGAGAGTACACATAATCAGAAACATTCTCTATCTTTCTCAAGAGAGAGTGATCCATTGCATACTTTTTCAATTTAAAACTACAGAGCTTGGTTGGCTCTCTAACAATATGGTCACTAACTTAGAAACTTAAGTACCCATTATCCACATCAAAGGGTTAGTGCAGATTTTTACACTTGTTGAATCATGTGTATAATCACACTTGGACTCTTTTACACCTCATCACCATTGTTATAGCCAACTCTTTGCTTGAGTGGATGAACAAATGGAATAATAGGTTTTGTCATGCCCTATTCTCTTTTTCCTAGTCCTTGACCATTATAACCCATATTTTGTGCACATTTGATTCCAAAATCCATATTTTTCTAGCCCGGTTTGGACAAGGCTAACATTTTACCATTGTTATTTATGGCACAACAATCATTTGTCATTTTTTGGCTACTTTTATCTTAAATTAGTGTAAGTTTTGTAATTGTTTAAGCCAAATTTGGTCTTCCATAAACTTGAGGGGTGGTATAAAGAGCACCAAGACCAAATGTATTCATGTCATTTACATATTCTCATGGCCCTATTGGAGTAAAACTTATCTTGGACAAATTCTCATCAATGTCATCAATTCTATAATCATTTTCCTCATTGTCCTCTTTAGTATTACTACATTCGCCAAACTCAAATGTTTCCACTTGTTCCATTGGAATGAAATGCGTAGATCCCACAATAGTTGTTTGACCCCTATCCAAATGAGGCAGTACATTTTTTTGAGGCTTGAAAATTATACAAAATTGAAAAGACATCTTATGTTGGAAATGTATAAATAATTCCTTCATGTATAAATTTCAAACACGTATATAGAGTATAGGGTACAACACCCATAACACGAATCTAAGGTCTCCTAAGCAAGATGTTATGACTTGCATTATTGGATATGACATAACATGCATTTTCAAATGTCTTTGGCCCAAATTTGTGATTCAATGCAATTGTACTGAGGGCTTTTCTTTCTTGATTTTCAAATCCCTTCATAATCATCGTTAAACTAGTTAAGGCATCTACCAATATCCAATTGTAGGAGAAAGTTGTTGCTAAAAATATTCAATATTGAACCATCGTTAACAAGCACTTTATTATACCTTTATCACTAATAATAACTTGAATGTGCAAAAAGTGCATGTTTATCAACATCACTTGCTGGTATTTCTCCAAAATTTATTGTATCATTATAATATGTCCAACATCTAACAACAGAGGCAAAGGGAGAGGTTTGAGCGTCACTTGGCAAAGTACATCTTCAAAGGCTTTATATAGGTTGTCATTGAAAACATTTGATCTTGTAACTTTATGGTAAATAATCCTTGTTTGGGTAATTTGAAGTTGATTCACAATATCATAATAATTAGTTACATGCAATTTGAGCCTAGGGGTTTGAGAAAGATTTTGATGAATGTCATGGTTATTCATCCCTTCGAAGGACTATAGTTTTTTTTAATTCTTACCCTCCTTTGCAATGTATGATTCACTTCATAATAGGTCCTCATGCATTACACATTTTATAAATTGGAAATGGACAATATCTACATGAGGTTCTTTGTTTCTCATATCATCATTTGAGTCCTTGCTAACGGAACTAGGTGTAAACAATGATTACATGCAGCACTCAAACAATGAAATACTTGAGTCCCTAGCATCAATTAAAATAATTTAACGATTAAGTTAGCTAGGGTTTTAAAATTATAAAAAGAGTTTGAGACGCATGATCTACCAAACTTTTAGGACAAAACTATATAACAGTTGCAACATTGCGAAGATAATTATGATATGAAGCATATAATTAATGCAAATAGAAGTAAAGGTTATCAATTCCATCATACAATTCAAATTTAGGCATTTCAATATCATTGAAATTACATTCAAGCATTTTATAATTTTCAATTAAAGGCATAGAGCATAAGATATACTTGGACATAAACTTTGGGATTTTAAGAAGTATGAGGGCATTATTAGAAACAACAGTAAGTCGGTAAATAAGTAAATGTTAGGGTTTTGCACCATGGGCTTATGGGTGGTAAGAAATGACATGCTCAAAGAGAATCCCAAATCATGATTGAAGAAGGGGTTTTGCCTATACATTATAAAATAAATATCACACTTGAAACATATATACAAAAATTAACAACAATACCTTTGACCAAGCATATGATTTTGGAAATATAAATATAAATTTTACAACGAAACCCAAAATATATAGCACAATCATAGCACATAAGTACACTAGGGTTTTTAAAAAAATCAGAAATTGAAATGTTCAAGGGCTTGGGATCAAACAAAATGAAACTCAAGTAATCTAAGAGCATGCAATGAACAAACAAAATGAAGATCAAGTAATCTAAGGGCATGCAATGAAATTAAACTACAAAAATTATGGAAACAATAATGATCTAACACAATAGTAGGAGTATCAACACTAGATGGTGTAAGACAATGCAAGTTTAACAAAATATAATGCAAATAAATAAATTGGATTTAATTAAGCATGCCATAAATATGCAAACACAATAAATCCCACTCGCAATACCTAATTAATATTTGTAATTGAATCAGGGGGTAACACACAAGGTATAGATACATGTCTCAAATATGTCACAATTTGAAGATTATTGTCTGAAATTGAAACTAGAAACGTGTTGATAGTACTATTGCAAACCTTTCCCAAAAATTCAGATCTGGTTTATAACAAGGATCAAGAGCATTGGTACTTTTGAGCAAGTGTTAGAAATGCACCCCCTCTTCTAGCCAAGTATCAAGAGCACATCACTTCCATCAAAGGTCAAGAGCGGTAGTGTTTCTAATCAAGTGTCAAGAGCACCATTGCTTTTGGTTAGAGTACAAATAACTCCGAAATGCATTGAAAGCAACATTCATTTGGTTTCATTCTCATGTTTCCTCACTTCAATTTGTGCATTGCAACACTTGCATACCTACAAAACATATTAGTTTTCTTGGCCTATAATGGCTTCAATGTCCCTATAACATTTGAAGACTTTAAAGAAAACAATGTGACCTAAGGCCTTATATAAAAATTGAGGATCACTACAACTATCTTGCTATTTGGCAAGTTTCTAAAAGGTGGAAATTGTAATACAGTAAATCATGATTTGCATTAAAAAAATAACTTCATAAATATGAACTATATATTATAAATAGAACCCAAGGCATGCATAAAATGCACTCCAAAGTAGAATGTTTGCTTCAAACAATAATAAGTGGTGTAATGATTGTTTGATCTAAGATAATGTGTTTAAAATTTCCATACGAATATAATCCCCCTATAAATGTTTGATAACCTTTCTATTGATACTTTGTTTCAAATGAACAACGCCGCCGCTTGTGTATTTACAGACCACTGAATTTAAATTATTACTTCACTAATGTACAAACTAACATCAAGGGGCTTAAGTGAAAAACAGAGGGAATAAAAGCAACGACTGCACTCTTAACTTTACAAGGAACCAAAAAAAAAGAGGGCTCTTAAACATCAACACTTAAAGCACAAGTCCCAACAAGCACGAATTACAAGAAAAGGTGTAAGACCCTCGGAAGCCATTTTTGTGTCTACACTTTTCACCACAAACCAAAAAGTTAAAAGCAACCTTTGCCTTCACCTGATATTTTTCTTCCACAACTACTGAAAATTTCCCTCGCCCTTTAAGGTTTACTTGAGTCGACAACCATTTGAATTTGTTAAGAGGAGAAGATTCTAATAACCTGTGAGAAATCATAAGCCACTCAAAGCCCATTATAAGAGGGGAGATTTCAAAAGATTGGATGACAAAATCTTAGGTGCCTACCACACGATTGGTCTTGTTCAAGAGGGCCATTTAAGGCCATGAAAAGCCCAAGACAGACTCAATAGGTATCCCTTGAGCAAAATGTGACTTGGTTCAGATCATGGGGCATTTAGAAATATATAAGCATTTGGCCCCCAGTATCTTTCTTTTTTGTGAGCTGAGAATAGCTTTGGATTCTTCATATTACATAAGGGAGTGCTTTCGGTTCACCTATGTCAGCTTCTGTGAGCTTGTATGTGTTTGAGAGACACAGTCAAACACAGGCCGACTCGAAGCTCAAACACAGGCCGATTCGAAGCTCAAACACAGGCCCACATATTAGCTGCCCAAGCTCAGGCTAAGGACCCACTAGCAAGGAATGTGGGTTCCCAGTTCATAAAGCTCTCCCCGTCAAACCTCAAGGCATGGCCTGAGTTCCTGAACACCTGGTACAGATATGTTTCAGGTATGCCCCTTTTGAGCCAAGTGGTGCCCCTCTGCCCCATTAACAATCTAAGTGAGGCACCACTATCGTACAACTATTCACATAGCGCACTTTGTGCTTCACCTGTCCTTGAGCAGCAGGTCGAATGGGCAAAAGGTCAAGACCTTTTTCAGTAATAATAATCCCACTGAAAGAATTTGGGGTGATGCTCTGCCCCACATAAAAGGGGGCAGATCGACCATCAGCCTACCATTCAAGATCAGCGCACATCATATATATGCACAGGAATATGGTACAAGCAAAAACTTTCCGGAGCCATATATGGGCAAAGGCCACAGTCCCCACAAGTTTGCTTATGATAATGATAATTTTTACTTGAATAATGTTAATATAGAAATCAATCCCCACACAAGTTTGCTTATGCAGCTGAACGCATATTTGGTTCGGTCGATCTGCAATGTCCTCGGGAAGTGACATTTGTAAGAGGGACTATGCACATGATTCCTATTATTCACACACGATGAATAATTGTGCACTTCCAAGTTGATCAATAAATAACATCTTTATAACAAGGACTTCAATTTTAGACATGGCCATCGATATGATATGTATTTATAAGTAGAGATATGTACAAAAGTCTTTAGCTGAAGATTTTACTGCTAAGACCTCTCTCACAAACGGATTTGCTGTGCAATAACAACAGCAGCATTTCGACACCATAGCGACAAAATCTAAACCCAGAATAAAAAAAGACTTTGGCTTCAGACACTATAGCCTTATACAAAAGGATGAGTCTCAAAGTGAACAACATACCCACTATGAGCCTGTTGTCAAAAGCTTGGGTACACATGCTTTTGAATCAGGACTTCCATCCCCCAAACCACCCTATCGCATTAAAAGAGGACCTCATATGAATACAATCATTTACAAAGTTGTTAAGAACTCAAATCATTCTTAATCTGTTGCCGGATTTGCCCCATAGATAAGTCAGCAGTCAGTGTAAAGTTCAGCAGGTTGAAGCAATATATATTTATGCCATTGCAGGAATCCTGCATCT
The DNA here is from genome assembly GCA_037957365.1 of Torreya grandis. Taxonomy (NCBI): domain Eukaryota; kingdom Viridiplantae; phylum Streptophyta; class Pinopsida; order Cupressales; family Taxaceae; genus Torreya; species Torreya grandis. The sequence goes on from JARHVA010000006.1 coordinate 9,409,570, forward strand.
TGTATCTCTATCCAAACAATCAAAGCCCTCAACCCGGACAGCAGGAATAGATCCAAATGATGGTCTAACACAGGACTTGGGCTTTGAAAGAGGAGAAGGTAAGGTTGGTCCTCTCTGATGAATGAACTGCACATCTTGTACAAGTGGATTCTCAACACGGCTTGGAGGAGAACCACAGAAATATGGTGGCGAGCATCCCAGGTTTGATGGGTCACCACATCCGCTCTGCAGGCAACCAAATTTCAAACATCTTTTTAAAAAAAATTAAGAGGAGAAAACTAAAAGAGACATGGTCATGCTGCTCCTACAACAATATGAATGCACCACATTTGAATACCTTGCTAAGAACTATGTCCAAGATCTCTACTCCAGCATTTGTTTCACTGTGCTCCTGGTTATGGCTGTACACACAATGGATAACAAAACGTCAGAAAATGCACTAGAAGCATATCAGTTAATTAGAAAGTCACAATCTAACGACAGGCTTTGAAAAACCATTTTAAAATCTTAGATATCTCCGCCAATTAGGATAAGCTCCATTTGACTGGTCACAGGTACAATCTCATCAATGTGTGGAGAGAACACACATGAGACAACCCTCAAAATGCAAAATCTAGGGAAATTTTACCAACAGCAAAAATCAAACTGACAGCAAATGCGTTAAGAAACTCATCAGCAGAGACTAAACAATAAAGAAAAATAGAGAGTAATCAATCATCAGCAGAGACTAAACAATAAAGAAAAATAGAGAGTAATCAAACGCATAAAAGCAGAATCATGCAGGCCAGGAACCACCTATTCAAAAAGCCCAATTTGCTGGCCTACCCTAAAGCCTTAAATATGTAAGGAAAACATCTGACACAACATAAAATGGCGATAAAAGGAAAACATTGTTCTGTATCTGAATGCAAACTCACCTGCGATGCCATCTCAAAGGTTTGGGAAATTCTGGAGTTGGATAGTTGACCAATCCAAATCTTCGTGGCTTCGGGCATATGACCACTCCCTCGGAATTGTCTCTTGCTAATGCCGCCCTCAGCCTGCCCATTTCCTTCATTTCTGCTGAGCTTGCAAAGTTAGTTTGAGCAGCACACTGCAACATGGATCCTTGGTTCCTTGAAATATTTTTTGAATCTGAAGGTCAATGTCACAAATTAAGTTATTTGGTAATGGCTTTTGCACAGATCAGGTCCGTGCAACTACAATAATTGCACATAAATCTGAAAGCAAAATAACACACCAGACTTGTGTAATTAAGAAATCAAATATCTAAAATTGGAATTTGGACTGCCTGTAGAAGGACCATACATATTTGTCTCCTAGGTGTAAGATAGAATGCGATCTGGATGGCAAAATAAAGACCAGGAAGCAGATACTTTGAAGGAAATAATTAAAACGTTAAATTTACTTTAATATAAATTATAGGTCATATATTTGGTTCAGTGGCAGGTTTAGTAAAGTTCATTCCAGATGAGGTATGAAAACTTAAGTGTAAAAGAGATTACATTAGGTGCAAGCTCCATATAACTTTGGCAAAATAGATACCTACCATACCCGGTATTCTAAACCGAAATACCAACAGCAAAGGAGGAGGCCATACAAGGCCGAAGGAGGATACCAAGAGACAAGGAGTGAGGACACCAAGAGGATGTGTACATCCTTCCAGTTCAGATCTAAGAGCTCACACCATAAAAAGAATTTAGAATTAAGATTCCCAGCCAAAACAAGGAAGGAGGATACCAAGAGGATGTCTACAGCGTAAACAAAGAAGGAGATGGATATTATTAATAGATCTAAAAACTCTAAATAATCACTGAAAACATTGAAGGAGATTTGTGCATGTTTCCCTGGAAAAATCTCTGGACCTACATTCCAACCACTATAATTTTGTTCCAAATAAAGACTATCCCCACTCACATGACCTGTGAAAAGGTTTAAACATTAAAAATCTGCTCAGAAGATATTTTTAGCCTGGAAGGTCAGCAAACTAGGAAAAGCAGATGGGTAAATGACATAAGAAAACCCTGGTGAAAGCAGCTCCAAAGGCCACAACTTTGACTCAGTTTACACATGCGGCTTCGGAAGTGATACAAAATACAGGCATGTCAGTCCAACGAAATCGTGTCAAATCACAACTGAAACCAAGAGGGATGATCATTATTTCCCAAAACCCATTTTAAACAAAGTGGGGGAAGAAGAAACACAAGGCACATATTTATATATAAAAGAACATGGTGTGGACAAAATTTTCTTGGGCCAGAAAGAAAAGTGAAAATTTTATAGCATGAAAAAAAATTCACGGGGTAGAAAATCCAACCTGTAAATTCAGAAATCCAGAAGAGGAATATAATTGACTTTTAAAAATCAATATTTGCGAGTGAGCAAAAATGCCTAAAGGGCCTTCGTAAAAGACGCATAATCGAAACATACAGTGTCATGGAAGAATCCAAAACACCTCCTTCATGCCAAACATTTTCAGAGCAAAAATTGCAAAAGAACCCTTTAAAAAATAGCAAAACCAATGAAGTAGGGAATAAAAAAGCCTAAATGGATTTAAAAATTCAGACCCAAAAGGACACCAAGAAGCAGAAAATGTTAAGGTCTAACAAGCAACGGGGAGAAAATTTCATTTCATTTTCTGAAAAGACACGGACATCGAAGAGATCAATGTCCCGTAAAACTAAAAAGCCCTTTTTCTGTAAAAGTAAAAACAAACCAACAATGATAAAAACATAGGATGGTACCTTTGGAATCTCTGTACTTCCTGCAACTGATTGTGATTTGGAGATATGGTAAGCGGGTGACCAGAGACTATATAGAAGCGAGCTCCTTCTATAACAGATCTCACGAACCCAAATCTTATTTTGCTGTGTAGATCTGGAAAAAAACCTATCAACTACAAAACCCCAAAAGCCTTCAGCATACCCACATCAAATCACTGCTATAAGTTGGCTATACAGAATTCCCCACTCCCTCCTCCTGCTTATGAAGTGCGTTGCCTGGCCTGAGAGAAAGTATGCAGGCAGACAGGCAGGCAGTACAGGAGAGGCGAAGAGGAGGAGAAGGGGGCTTAAGGCCTTTGCAGCGTCTAAAAATAAGGCAAGGAGCCAGGAGGGAAGGGCGCCCACCTGGAGTTTGACCCGATATAGGAACACGCAATTCCAAATTTGAGATAATGATGATGATGCTGTATACCCATCCGAAATTAATACGTACAAAAGGAAGCGGTATACTTGATAAATATATGTCGCGAGGAAGCGGTATACACAATTAATATATGTTACATGCACGAGATGCGCCTCCTTTTTTCATGTTGGCTCTTGGCATTGATGACGCCGACACCAAGAAAACAACATTGGCAGAGGAAGCATCCCCAGACCTGCTTACCAAGATGCTCTTTCATCTTTCTTTCATTTTTTAATGGATTGCACATTTAAAATTCATGAAGAAAGTAAGTAGATTTTAGATATGTGGTCGGCCTAGGATGTGTTCTATTGTCAACCAAGCAAAGGGAGTCAAGATATTTGTTTTAACAAATTGCTTCTAAATCTCGCACTTATTGGGTGTATTTACAGTCAAGATTTCATGGATATTAATAATTCAACCGGGAGAATAGTGATTCCTTTCATCTTTATGCCAATTGTTCATAGTAATAATGGTATTAACCTCGTGGTCCCATGGCAATTGTAACTGTACTAGTATCTCTGGAATAGTCGGTTCTATGTGCATTTATCAGTTCGATAATTGTAAAATACCTTTTTTTTGGTTAAAAAAAGAGGTGCAGCAACTGTTTCGAGGGGTAGGGGTTGTTTATGCACCAGGGAGCAATGGCATCTCCCCACTCGCAAATCTATTTTTCTACCCCGTGTCCAGTGTAAGTTGGGCAAAATTGTAATTCTTTCTCTCTAAAAAAAATATCGTTGATAATTGTGGTGGGAAAGATTGACTGGAGAAAAATAAGGAATTTGCATGGGATCGTCCTACTGCGAAAAAATCCTATTTTTTTTCCGCAGCACTTGCAGAGAGAAATTAGCTTACCCCCTTCATGGGACCAAGGCCTAAGAACAGGTTTCCACGCTGCAGGGTAGCTAATTGAAAAATTATAGGGGAGTTTTTCCTTATGAGGAGTCCCATGTTTTTTAAAATTTTATGCAACATATGTTGCCTAGAAAAATTTGGAGTATTTACTAAAAAAATATTGTTTGAAAAAAAAGAATAAATTTCATTAAATACAAATTTACAATTGCCACCTAGAGAAATAAGAACAACGATACAAATCTTCAACCCACAACTACTTTCCACCCCTCAAAAACTTCTTATTAAGCACTAGTTGCTCCTTGTTTTAAGGTTCAGATATTTCTTGAGGAGTAAAAAAACTTTTAATTATGCATGGGACCACAATACTTACCCCTCTGTAACAATTGTCATTGTCCGTGCCTTTCCATCAAATAAGCACATTCGAGATTGGCTTGCAAAGTGAACTCTTATTAACTTACATTTTTTGTTATTGGTTAACACTTTTTTAGAATTCGGAGTTATAAACTAGAACGCTTTTGACTAAAGCTTTGAACTAGTCTGGGACATAAATGGGAGGCTCAAATCCCCCTTACAATCATCACAATGGTCATGAATGGCCTTACAAATAACACCATCGCTGTGACGGATCCCACATATATAACTACAACCATGGTGGGCCCCACAAACATCTCTATCAGCGACAACTGATCAAATATACTATCGAAATTTAACGCTGAGTGAAGTTGGACATAGTAAAACTACTGAACCAATTCACCCATATCTCATTAACCTCTTAAAACCTCAAATTAGTCTTTCTTATCTACAATATTATTTGTTTACTTCTAATATTAATTATCATCATTCATTTATATAATTTTTGTTTACTTATTTTTATTCTATATTATATTATTGCATCTAAACTACCCTGTTTACTAAATGCCCTGAAATGGTTTTTTAATAATTATTTGTATTATTAAAAATTAAGATAATGACCTAAAGGATTGTGATGTAATAGTGAAAAGAGAATTTGCCTTAAGACTCAGGGTTAATGGTAGGTACAAGGGCTTACTAAAATTAGGTTGTAAGTTCCAATCACAAAGTTGGCGATTTTGTAATGATGTGGGAAAGTGATTTTATGAAAGTGTTGGCAAGGCATATCGGTAGGAGAAAAACACATTTCCCATGTGGGGGTGGGGGAGGGCATTTGTGGAATTTTCATCCCAACATGGGGTTGGTGAGTTGATGACACAAGAGTTGGCTTGCTTGCCATTCGATGGCCAAATGTGACAGCCAGCTAAGGAATTGGTTGTCATGTGTTGAAGTGAGGAAGCAATTTTGGTCATGAACATGAAAAAGGGAAGCAGTTGAAAGGACAAATGTGGACTTTGATATAAAGTATGAAAGTTGGCCACCATTAGGTTTCTTATAAATGCCTCCATAGAGAATCAAGGGGGGTGGTTTGGCTTTTAAGAACAAGTTGGCATCCAAATATCAATTGGATTTGATAAGCATTTTTTAATGTTTTTTATTTCACATGACATCATTTTTTTAAATGGGGAAAGAAAGATTTTAGAAAAAGGAAGGTTCATGGCAATTTCCAATGATTGACATAAAGTTTTGACTTAGGAATGTTCATAGGGTTTATGTATGTATTGTAAAAGCGGGTTTTAGTGTGTTCAATATTCTAAAATATTTTTTTACACGTGTATTCGAAGTAAGTTCGAGTGTAATTTAAATTGAGTGAAAGTTCTAACATATTTATTGTATATTTAGTTTGAATAGTTAATTAAAAAAGTTCAACTGTCATAATGTATGAGCACTTCAATTTTTTATTAACTTACATGTACAGGACCCAGGGTAAAATGCCCTTTAACATCAGTTAAACTCCACTTTATAGCGCGCTTTCGTTTCAAATATACGTAAGCCTTCACTAAATTAATACACTATTATCCACACATTTTATACAAAAATGTGATATAAATAAGTGGCAATTAAATTATTATATAAATATTTATACACCAATATATTTATTATCCACATATTTTATATGAAATGTAATATAAGTAGGTTTCAATTAAATTGTTATATAAATATTTATACACTAATATATTTAGTATCCACATATTTTGTATGAAAATGTGATATGATAGGTGGATTTCAATTAAATTATTATATAAATATTTATACATTGATATATTTACTATCCACATATTTTGTATTAAAATATGATATAAATAGGTGGATTTCAATTAAATTGTTATATAAATATTTATATATTGATATATTTAATATTCATATATTTTGTATGAAAATGTGATATAGATAGGTGGATGTTAATTAAATTGTTATATAAATATTTATGTATTACTTAGGTCTACAAGAATAAATTATATAATTTTTTTTTTAAAATTATATTAATAAAGATAAAAGGAAGGTTTAGGAATGTATTTTTAATATTAGAAGATCAAATGGTAGTTGTTTAAGTTTAAAGAATGTAGGAGTTTGTCCAAAGTGTCAAGTTCCACTTTTGGGATGTTTAAACTATTAAGTTTTATTTTTGGTATTTCCAAACTGTCAAACCCGTGTTACTAAGAAGTATCAGGGAGGTAAAATATGTTTTGATGATTGTATTCATCAAATCCATGGCTCCAAAAACCTCGCTTAGTTTCTTAAAATTTTGTTCCGATTGTTAGAAAAATGTACTTCTCCTTTTCTAATTAAAAAGCTAGATCTAAAACTATAAGGAAAATAATATATATTTTGTGGTTTGAGTTACATCGAAGAATGGCTAAGCTACCTTGATATTCGTCAGTGCCCTCAACAATGTACAATATCAAAAACAACATTTTAATAATTTTAATTATCCACTAACCATGCAAACCAATACAATAAAATGTGTCACTAACATGAACTTTAGTACCATAATGAATTCTCCAATGATTGTTTTATTCCTCTAAATATTTGTAAATGCTCACTAAATTCTTATGAACAATAATAAGCCCTTTTGATTGCCTTTTAATGGATAGATAAATGCCTAAATTAAGACACGTATGTTTATAGATGACTTGAATTCAAATTAGGACTCTATTGGAGTGTAAGCCAACATCAAACAATCAAAAATGCAAAAAAGATAGAACAAAGGTTACATGCAAGAATAAGAAAAAGGGTCAAAGGAAATTTGCCACAACCGTACACTTAACGCTTATGGCATGCAAAAACTGTCAAGCGCATGCTTTTAATAAAGGGAACAGGGTAATGAGAATTAAAAGATGGATGTGGTGACAACTAGAGGGTTATTTGAAGATGTGCACATACCACTAAAAGTTTTTAATTGCTCTAATAACTGACAAATATAAAAGTACCTTAGAATTATACAATTTAAAGACTAATATCTTTCTAGGGACTATTTTTAGGTGTTTACAATTTTTCCACTTTGATGTGTGTGTGTGTGTGTGCATATATATTAAAGTGGAGAAGACATGGTATAGATACAAACTTTTATGCACCTAAAGCTCTTAAAGAAAACTATGATGTACTTGTGAATTTTACACATGCATGGGTGAGTGCCAATAATAATATGTTGAAATTTAGAAAATTGAAACTAATATATCGTATTCGATTGAAGGTGTGTAAAATTCTCATGTTTGACCACATTCCTCTGAATCTATGCTCAATCCTACATACATTTATGAGTACAAATTTTAGTGACAAAATTCAGCTAAACCAAAATTTTGAGATAGAAAACATGTTAAACATTATCATGAACATATCCCACTATATGAGAATAGGTGGTGTTTCCTAAGTACATATTGATGTTAAAGTGAGTAAAATTTGATTGTCCACTTTAATAGGATTAAAAATTGTGTTGAGTGCCTAGAGTCTAGATGAATTAATGAGTGGAATGTATGTCCCACTTTTAAGTTTAGGATGAAAATATGAAGCATGTATATTAAAAGAAATAAATTAGGTGCATCATGTGTAATATAAGATATAAAACCAATTATGTTTGACATAAAAAGACGTAAGATCAGAAGCATATATGTTTTAAATATTTTTCCCCATGTTGCCCTATGATATCATCAATATAAGCGTATGAATAATATGCCCCACATGAGTAAGATGTAAGTAGTATCACATAGACTAATATTCCCCATTTGAATGCAAGATATAACTAGTGTCAGATCAATAAGAGATTCCCCATGTAGGCCTAAGATATAAATAATATACTATCAATCTTTTAAGATATAACAATATAAAGCACGAATATGGGTTCTTGGCCCTAATAAATGTATGATGAGTCATGACAATCTATGCAAGTAATAAAATCATTGTGCATAATATAAATCATGGTACGATGAGACACAATAAATGTCTAATGAAAATATATAGAACAAGAAACACATCACATACATGACAAGGCACAAAGCAAACACTTCTAGAATTATAATCACGCCAAGCACATACAATACACATAAGATAATTTAGGTACCTCAAACATAGAGAATACATATAAGAAAATGAATTCAAATAAAACACTTCAACAACAACACATTGAAGGCACACCAAAATTTTAAGAAGCACATCAAACACTAAGTAGGTACGTAAATTAACTTGAAGACATGTCAAGCACAATGCAAACAACTATGTGTCCTAGCACTAAGTAAACACTTGAGATGTGGAAAATATAAATTACAACAAGCATATGAATACATATGGCAACACAAAGCATATAAAGGCACATCCAATAAATAAGGTAAGAAGGGAACACACATCATAGACATAAAGACATGAGATTAAATGAAATCCTAATATGATACAAAAAAATAAATGAAAATAGAACATGAAGTGGGACTAGGAATATGCCCCCAACCTACTATAAATCCATAATTAATAACCTATAATATGTTGGACATAAATATTGCATCTATCTCAATAGTGATGTTAATAGTATTATATATAAGCAGTAGTTACAATAGACCTCTTTTTATAGGTGGACAATCATGAACATATGGTGTGTATTTGAGCATAGTCATAATGTATTAATCTTCCATAAATCATCACTTAACAAGAAAAAGGGGGGAAAATTAGAAGGCAATGAAATTAACCAATCATATACATATAGAAGACGATATAGAACCAAAGGAAAAAATAAAGAGGATCCTATTGGCCCATTGTTAAAATAAATGTGTCATTGTCATTCTAAAGTTAACACAAGCTTTTTGGATGTGATAAAGCAATAACATCAAGTGTGATGAGAAAAATGAAAATAAAACACAGGAAGAGGCAACTTGAGAATAATAGAATGATAGATACAAAAGTGAAAATTTTAGGAAAACAGGTAGAAAAATAAGAATGTGATAAAGCATGACAACCTAAAGAGAATAAATAATGTAAATAATGTTAGATGGTATTTTATGGTAAAGTGGATATCAGTCTAATAATTCTACACTATACCAATAAAATAGATTCATAAAAGCAAATATGATATATATACATGTAGAGACCTAATTTTGGTACAAGGCTTGTTATTACAATATTTTTAATATCATTTTGAGCATATGCTTCATCAATTTGGTTTAGGTACTTATTGGTGCTTTCCCCATATTTTTGCCTTCCTTATCTTCTTTTTTCTATGTGTGGCCCCATCTCTCTCTCTCTCTCTCTCTCTCTCTCTCTCTCTCTCTCTCTCTCTCTCTCTCTCTCTCTCTCTCTCTCTCTCTCTCTCTTTCGGACTTATTCAATAATCCACCAAATTTATACTAGGTGCATTCAATAGGTCATTGAATCCATCCTCATTTTTTATTGGCCCTTGCCCCCTTCCCTTTTTATTTGCTTATGTGGGCTTATTTTGTTTGCTTCTTTCTTTTTGTTTGGGTTGGTTTGCACGCCAATAGGTCCCTAATTCAAATTTGAGAAGGTTGTTTATAAAAGGCCCCCTAGAGGCATTTAATAACAAGTATCAAGAGGAATTCTCTATCGTTTTCAAGTCTCAACACACTATAAATATTTATTTATAATTTTAAGGACTTACATCAAGGTTTAGCTACATTTCTATACTAAAAGAAGGATAAAAAAAGTATGCATATAGTTGCATGTCCACCTAGGAAGAGAAGATAATGATTCTTACTTGTAATCTCCATTCACACTATGTTGTAATTACATAGGGTCTAATTTTGAGTGTATGGGATATGTAGAAGTAATTCCTTGATGTTTGCCCAACCTAACTAACCCTTTTATTTCTCCTATTGCAAGTTTTTATGGAAACTTGGGTTAAGAAGATAAAATAAGACAAATTAAACAATTTTGCTCATGAATTATGAAAGGAAACTACATGGGAATTTATGACATCACTCCACACACCTATAAAAAAAATCATTGAATCATAAAGTGACCACAGTATAGATTTGGCACTTGTTTTACCCTATTTTGATTAAGTGTAACCCTAACCAAGATAATTTTTTTGAAAATCCAGACTGCTTAAGATATACAATGAACTAAACAGATTTGAGTATAACTAGATGAAAGATTGTGCCAAGATCTTTGAATAGCATTCAAGAAACAATGTCAATTCCTATAGAGAGAGCTCCAAAATTCCAAGACAAGAAAAATAATGCATTCGATTAACCTTTCAAAAAGGAAAAGTGGGGTACATATAGGGAAAATTAGGGCAACATGAGGAAGCCCCTAATTTTCCTAATTAACTAATTAAAATTAAATACAATTAGCCTATGGACGCTTTATAACTAACCTAAGGAAGCTTAAATTACATAGAATGGCCATATGACCATCTAGGCAAAACCCAATGGGAAAAAGCACTACACTAACACCCCCCTTAAGCGTAGCTTAGGTGAGATGAGAATTGGGTCCCAGCATTGAAACCCTGATGAGGTACCCAAGTATATAATGTTGAACCTCCATAGGAGGAAGAAGAAGGTGGAGTAGCCCTAACCCTAATGAGAGCTTGTAGATGAACAAATTTACTCTGTATGAAGGATTTGGTTAGAATATCTACAATATACTCTGATGTTGGATAGTATCAAAGATCAATGACTTGCTCATTGATAAGCTCCCTAATGAAATGCATGTGAATCTCTATGTGCTTGGTCCTTTGATGGAGAACTAGATTCCTACAATTCTGGATAGTGTTTTGGTTATCATAGTAGATGATTATTGGCTTATGAAAATAGACACCAAACTCAATGAGAATCCCCTAAATCTAGATTGCTTCAGTGGTGGCATTGACAACCCCTCTATATTGTACCTCTGTGGATGATAAAACAATTATATGTTACTTCTTGCCTGACCAACTTATTAGACCTGAACCAATTGAGAAACTGTAGCCTGAAGTGGACTTTTAACTCTAAATATCTCCAACCCAATCTGAATCTATGTATCTAATCAAATCAACCTTTGTTCCTACTCCATAGTGTATCCCATAGTTGTGTGAACCCTAAATGTAGTGAAGAATCTACTTTGTTACTTTCCAGTGCAACTCATGTGGCTCCTGTATAAATGGGGAGACCAATCCAACTGCATAGGATATGTCAGGTCTAGTGTGTGTGAGATAGATAAGACTGTCCACAAGTTATCGATATGGAGTTGCATCAATGAGTGGTGTAGGACAATCAACCTCAAGCTTCACACCAAACAAGAAGGGAGTAGGAGTTGGCTTATAATCAGCCATGTTAAACCTTGTAAGAAAATCAAAAGAATACTTGGATTGTGATAAGGTTATCCCAAAATCTGACTAAATGATTTCAATCTTAAGAAAGTAGTGCAGCAATCCCATGTTTATCATTAAAAATTTGTTTGAAAGTGCAGTTTTCACTATTGAGATGGATGATTATGAGCTCCTTATAATCAGAAAGTCATCCACATAGAGAACTAGGATCAATGAAGAATCATCCTACTGCAATATGTAGACATTCGAATCTGAGTGGCATCTAGTGAACCTGATTGTGAGGAAAAAGGAGTCCATCTTGGCATACCATGCTCTAGGGGCCTATTTGAGTCTTTAGATAGATTTCTTGAGTCTACAAACTAAGGAGGTATCTTCCAAAAATCCTTGTGGTTTCTCCATATATATCTCTTCATTGAGGTCACCATGTAAAAAAGCACTCTTTACGTCTATTTGGTGAATACCCCACCGATGTGCGGATGTGATGGCTAGAGTGAGTCTTATAGACGTCATCTTGTCTATATGAGTAAATGTATTAGTATAGTTTATGTCAGGCACCTGAGAAAACCACTTTGCAACCAGATGAGCTTTGTACTTATCGATTGACTCATCTACACCATACTTGGTTTGATAAACCCATTTACAACAGACTAATTTTCTTCCTTTCAGAAGAGGGACCAAGTCCCATGCTTTATTCCTGATTAGGGAACTATACTCTTCTTGCATAGTAGAATCCCATTCTGGAATGTTAGATGCCTCATGAAAGGTTTATTGATTTGAGGCAATGGCCAAGTAGGCATGTGATTTCCCCTAAAACTATGATCATGTCCACCTTGTATCTGATGGATTTCCAACCCATCCTCTAACACTTTAAAGTGTTTGTCTAGCCCAAATAGGACCATAATTATATGAGATTGGAGAATCAAGAGGTGAGTCATCATCATCTGTAGTGTGAGTGTGAGATGGAGGAGTGGAATACTCATCACTTCTCTCATTGCTTGAACTTGAAGAAGAAGAAGAGTCATCCTCATCATTAGAAGGATCTTGAGGTGGATCTATGTCACTGTCTAAAGTGGAATCAATGTCCAGTGAGACATTTGAAGAGTATGGAGTGCCAAGATTATGTTCAAGTGGGCCCTCATGAAACTTGACACTCCTTTTAATGAACAACTCTTGATTTTTAGGATGGAAAAGCCTATATCCCTTAACACCCTCTGCATACCCCACAAAGATGCAAGATTGACTCTGAGGGTCTATTGCCTTGTGTTTCTTCTTGGGAACATGGGCCATTGTTGGTGATCTAAACACTCAAAAGTGATCTATTGTGGGCTTGTGACCATCCCAAGCTTCAAAAGGAGTGATTCCCTTCAATGCTTTATGTGGAACTTGATTCTAAATATGGCACACATAGTTGATTACTTTGGCCTAATACTAAAGAGCAAGAGACTTTGATTGAAGCATACAGTTTGCCATTTCCTTCAAGGTATGATTCTTGCATTTGGCCACACCATTCTATTAATGAATGTATGGAACTGTGTGATGTATCTAAATCCCCTCTGATGTACAAAATTGCTCAAACTTATTGTTGACATACTCCTTTCCATTGTCGGTCCTTAAGACTTTAATGGAACATTTTGACTGCTTCTCCACAAGCGCCTTGAAGTCCTTAAAGTGATCAAAGACCTTAGACTTCTTTTTGAGAAAAAAAACACCTAGGTGTAACTCAAAAGGTCATCGATGAATTTGAGCATGTATCTTGTCCTATTGAACAAAGGTTTTGGAAATGGTCCTGCTAAGTCACTGTGGACTATCTCTAGCTTCTATTCAGCTCTCCTTGCTTTGCCCTTGCCATATTCTCTTTTGGATGCTTGCCAAAAATGTAGCCATTACATAGGCCATCTGAGAATTTGACTAAAGGCAATCCTGAAACCATGTCTTGATGACTGAGTTGCTCCAAGTAATGGTAGTTTAAATGGCCAAACTGTTCATGTCATAGTTTGCTTACTCCATCTACACGAGTAAGTAGTGCAGCTGAGGGCTAATCTAGGGGAAAATGTGAGAAGGTATATAGCCTAGAACAATGATTGGCCTTTCCATAATCCACTATGATGTCACTATGTAGCTACTTGATGACCACTGAATTACGTGTGAACTCAACTCGCTTCGTTGCACCTATGTGAGTGATTTAATATACTGATAAAAGATTGATGGATTGTGAAGGAACACATAGAACATCATTAAAGGTCCCGTCGCTTAATTCTACCAATCCTTTACCATTGAATTCTACTGAAGTGTCATCAGTCATGGGAATTGAAGGCACAAAACATGGTTCTATTTCTGAAAATAAATCCTCTGAGGAGGCCATGTGATAGGAAGCACCCAAGTCAATAACCCAAGTCGAAGGCTAAAAAGTTACTACAAGTGCCTTGCCCTTGTTTTTACCCTTTTTTTTATCTTTTGACTTTGTATAATCTTGTGTAGACATGTTCTAAGATGGGGATTCAGGAACACTAATGTTGTTTTTCTCGAGCATCTTAGTTAAGGTGTCAATCTTCTTTTTCATGCACTGAGATTCATTTTGTCCAAGTTTCTTGCAAAAGTTGCATTTGAGTTTCTCCTTCATAGGTTTCCCACTTAAGGAGGACTCATTTGATGATGCCTTTAGCTTGGCATCTAATTTATGATTCTTCTTGTGCTCATGATCAGGTTTAAACTATTTCTTCTCTTGTTTACCACTGCTATAAGGCTTCTTCTTGTCCTAATTGACAATCAAGACATGTAATTTTGAAGACTTCAGTGTCGCCTTTTGAACCAAATTATCTTGCTCTTGAGTCAGATCAGTAACAAATGCACCAAAAGGATGGCATTTTTCAAGTGGATCCAAGTGCACATTTAGTAGCATGAAATTTAGAGATGAAAATTGAATAGTCATGACCTAGTTTTACAAGCACAAATATAATCAACTAGTCATATGTTTTCTCAATGCCACATTACTTCAACTACAATCTCAGTGATTTGAACTTTGTAAAGAAGTATTTTAGGGTGTCATAGTCACCTAGGCTCAATGTGATGAGCTCATCTAGCTCATGATGCCTCATGATGTCTTGCACTCCAAAAAGCTTGTCTAGGAATGTCCAGACTTCATTCAAAGTTTTTGCAGATTCAACATGAAATAGAAGGTCGAGAGACATTAACAAGCATAAGAACCCATAGGCCTCATCACATATGTTGTACCACTTAATTTTTTTTTCATCTATAGATGGCTTATTTTCCTCACCCTTAGTAATCTGATAGAGTCCTTTACCTCTCAAAATAAGTTGTATTTTAGACTTCCATTCTAGATAGTTAAATGGTGTGAGTGGTTCAATGTTTAGATCCATTAGTGCAGATTAGAATGAGACAAATTATAGAATTGAAATGAAATCAAAAAAATGAAAATCACACAATATAAGTACCCCTTGAACTATCAAGAATACCCCCCTAAAGTTACAATGTACACACATTAAGTCTTGGACGTCAAGCACAACCGATAATGCATCTATGAGCAATCAGTGTGAGAAAGTATAAGATGGACATCAGGCACAACCAATAATGCATCTAAGAGGAAAGGTATAAAGGTTTGAAGAGAGTTTTAAGTTATTACACCATGTGAAAAATAGATGTTACAAAAGTCCTGAAGCAATGTCACTGATGCATAGAGCTCGATAAAATATGCACTTTCAAAAAAATATCATCTAAAAAGGAGATAAAGATTAAAATTTATAACACTTATTGGTTCTTACTCCCACATATTCTTGGATCCTTTCCAAAAGTGGAATTTTTTTTCCAGACTTGTGTTTTTTCATCCAAAAATCCAAAAATGAAAACAACTTTACTCTATTTCTTCATTATTTTTCACTTGAAATTTGATGCCCTCTTGAACATCACTCAGGGTTTCAACATTTCTTTACTTCAGGATCTTGCAATTGCTTTACTTAACAAGTAAGAATTAATTGACCCTAAAAAA
This sequence comes from Torreya grandis, assembly GCA_037957365.1. Lineage (NCBI taxonomy): Eukaryota > Viridiplantae > Streptophyta > Pinopsida > Cupressales > Taxaceae > Torreya > Torreya grandis. Next base: position 9,425,271 of record JARHVA010000006.1, read on the forward strand.
CCTGAATAGGTCTTCCTAGTGCATTTTTGGGTTCTTGCAACTACATTACTTTAAGTTCTTGCAATGACATTACTTCGGGTTCTTGTACCTACTTTAATTTAAAAAAGTAATAAGTAATTTCCCTTTGAAAACTTGATTACTTCTTGTTAGTGTATTTCAAGTTCTTCAAACAACTTTAGTTTGGGCTTTCAATGCAGTAAGATTGCCTCCAAAACCTGAATTAGTCTTGCAGTGTTGATCAAATTTTTGATTAGTGACTGCTTCGAGGTTTCAAACTTGCTTTACTACTATTGAGGATTAGTAATGAACTTGATGAATCCTAATTACTTTGATGTAGTTGGGTTGGAGAAACCCAATTACTTCTTCTAGTGTAGTTCAGGTTTTTTGAACAACTTTACTTAACTTCATGAATTTGAAGTAAAGTAATGCCAAAAGCCCGAATGGGTCTTACAAGCAAGTTGTAGCACTTTGAAAACTTGATTTGGTTTGGAATAAATTAATGGCCCTTTGAAACTTGATTTGGTCTACAAAGAGTAAATTGGGGTTTGCAGGCTCAATTACTTTGTCTGTACAGATGTTTGACTAAATGGAAGAAATTGATTTCTAGGAAAATCCACAAACTTTCTCAAAAATATAAAAGCAACCCATTTTAGATCTCAAAAAACCCAAAAAATATATGCAAATGTATTTTTCATCAAAGGCCTTCTAACATGAGTTTCGATTCAGATTAAAAAAATGCCTCTAAGGTCAAAAATGGCAGCCAAGATAGAAGAAAAATCATAGCAAGGTGAATGCATGGAGGATCTTACTAGGGAGTCTGATGCATAAGGCTATCAAGAAGGCTCTGATACCATGAAAGAGTGTACCAATATCTCTAAATAGTGTTCAAGTAATAATGTTGATTCATGTAGAGAGAGCTCCAAAATTCTAAGAGAAGGAAAATAATGCATTCGATTAACCTTCCAAAAAGGAAAAGTGAGGTACATATAGGGAAAATTAGGGAAAAATGAGGAAGCCCCTAATTTTCCTAATTAACTAATTAAAATTAAATATAATTAGCCTACAAACCCTTTATAACTAACCTAAAGAAGTTTAAATAACGTAGAATGGCCATACGGCCGTATAGGCAAAACCTAGTGGGAAAAGCACTACACTAACACTAGATAAATATAAAAACTTTTTATTTATAGAAAAAATTAAAGGATTGAAATTTAGCTTGTTTTTGGGTCTATTTAGGTCTCTAATCATCAAAAGTGACTAGTATAGGATATGTGAGTGCTAATATTTGTAAATAGAGTATCTATGTGAATTTAGACAAGTCCACACTTCTTAGACAGGTCCCCTTGTAGACATTATTTCTAAATTATATAGCACCTCAGTCTTGCACACTTGGCAAATACACATCATGGATATACCTTGAGCTTCTAAACATTTCTCACTGCCAAAAGGCTCACATGCACTATCTCTCTATGCCTAATTACTTATCTCTTAGTCTAATATATGTTATTTTGATGACTTAGACCTTCTATCTTTCTTATAATGTTGTAAACCTACTTAACTTATATCTTTGCAAGTTATGGACCTACACCTATTTTCTAATTGCCCTAACACTTACATCCCAATTAGACACCTATGTTGATGCAAGTGTCATATCCTAGCATAGGTGTCCATGTCATCTAATTTGTAAATGAAATGTATTCCTATGGTCGGCCTAAGTGCTTTATGTAGACATCCAATTTCTATCACTATTGTGTTGAAATTGTCAATTTAAACGATAGTCTATGATAATGCACAATCTGAACTAAAAAAAATAAAATACGCTAAATCAATCAAACTTATCATGTATAGGTACTAATTTGTGTTAATGTATCCCTAAATGGGGAAATGCATTTTATGTTATTATTATATTTTCTTAAATCATTTTGAGTCAAATTGTGACCACAGAAAATGACATTCTAGACCATTGAATTCTTCTAATTCGACAGCACACATCATGTGCATGTGTTATTTCACATCCATGATACCATAACTGGGGTATTATCTCATACACAATTGCCGCCTTCTTTTAATTATACTCCAATCAAATTATGACTCAGTAAAATGATATTTTTAACTAAGTTGATTAAACGTGCAACATATTTCCAAATAATTATAGAAAACTACGTAAAGTCACTTAGGCAAATCAAAACCAAATTAGAAACCTAAGTGAAAATCCCATGAAAGTTGTTGAATATTTATTTATTAGAAATTTATTATTCAATTTTGCATCATCCCATGACATTCTCATAGAGTTGTCATCCATAAGCCAATAATTGGATAAATATCAAAATTAGACTCTCCCATGCCTCATCAATATCACATTATTCCAAATATTAATGACAAAATTTATTGTTTATCTCTTCAAAATTGAATCAGTCCATGGCCACATATTTTAATCTCAAGATGGATGGTTATGGTTGATCTTGAACAATCTTAAAAATATATAAATAAGAGAGCTAAGACCACCTTTTTTAAGCTTCAGTTGTGCAAACTTACTATGCAAAAATTACTATAGAAAAAATTCATTGATTCACCCAATTAGACCAAATTGAAGAACCTAAGCCATTGGTGAACTAAGAGATGATGGAGGTTCACGTTAAACCTCATTGATGAAGACTTGGAGAACCAAATCCAGAGAAAAGCAAGCTTCTTGATCGCTTTTGAGGGAGAATAACTAATTGGAAAGTATAACATCATCATGATTTCATAATTAATTATTTTAATTCATTAGCACCGCCCCTTGAGGGAGTAGGCTTAATAAGTTAGTTATTTATGATTATCTTGGAGATTTCTTGACTAACACATGATCTAACTACTTTTGTAATCCTATTCTACATTTTGACATGCTTGGTGGGATCACACATCTCACAAATCATTGTATTCCTTATAATTAAGCATTTAGAGCCTCTTTTCAGGCTACCTTACTCCTTTTTTCTCTAATTTTTGTGCTTATGACTTCTAGACCAAACTACAGAATCAACCTATAAAATGATGAATTTGACCTGAACATCATCGAGAATGCCTTGTGGAATGGTGGGATTGACCCGAGTAATAGTGAGATCACCCATGTAAATGATGAAATCAACTTTTATGTTTTTATGTCTCTGTCTATGTGTTTTTATAGAAATAATGAAATCAACTTGAAGATTGATGGGTTTGACCTATGGAACATTGGGTTTGCTAAAAGATTAGTGAGATTATCCTAGACTAAAACCTACAGGTAACTATTATGTTTTTTATTTCTATCATTTTTATCATTTTAACAGGTTTGCCCTATTTATTAGTGGAATCACCCTACTAATCAACGATATTGTCCTGCTAATCGACATGATCACTAGATAGTCTCTTTTATGTCTCTGTGTATCAATGAAATCATCTGAGGAACAACTAAATTTGTATGCAATCAAAAATACATCATATTTATAAATCAATCCTAACTCAAAGAAGATAGATCATACTTACACTTCTGATTGGGGATACATTAGATAATCAAGAACATGACCAATATAGGGATCCACTAGACCCAATTAGAGGGTCTTTTACCACAATACATAATGCTAGGGAGGGTTCCAAAGCCTCCAATCAAGCACAATCATGCGATAACCCTAGTTAGGTCCTATGTTTTATATTCACTAAACTAATAACAAGTAAAGTAAAGTTTAATCTAATGCTCACCAAAGCTTATGGCATAAAGCAGGGGTTAGAAACAATAAAAGTAAACATGCATAGAAGACATATACTCACATCAATATATAAACAATCATAATGCATGGAAAATAAGTACAAATACATATTTATAAACTCTTACAATGGAGGAACAAATTTAAGAATACTTACCTTTGAAGATGAACCCGTCGAGCCTCAATCTCTCCCTTAGCCAAGGTGCTTCATAAGCGGTTGTTGTGGCATGTAAGGATGACAAGGATAAATTATCTATAGGCTACACAACCTATCAATTGATCCAAAATACTTCTCCACAAGACAAAATTTGTATCTCCAAATAAAGTATGAAACCCTAAGCTTTCTCCTCAAGTAGAATGGTGGATAAGTAGATGCGTAATAGCTCTTACTTCTCTTCTCTAAATAATGGTGAAATGATCTTGTATATATAGGCAGATTCAACCCTAATCCCTTCTAAAAGTTTTGATCGATAGGGTCGACCCAGTCGACCTAGTAGTGAATTTGATAATGAAACATGTTGAATAATGAACTAAGTTAGTAATGTAAGCTAATGTCAAAAATAATACAGGGTTGACCCAACTGACATAGTCTTAAAACTACCAAAAGGGGATTCAAATTAGGGAAAGGCTAATGAAGGTGACAAATAACTGGAGGAAGGTAAAAATAAGAGGCCTAGCTTAGGGAAATGTTTTTTAGGAGATAAGTGTGTAGATAACAAGTGGAAAAAGGGACAACAATCCTCCGAGTCACTAATGGTCTGCCCACCCCTTTCATGATACACCCCTTAAGGCATGCACTCAAAGAGATTGAGACTCGATAGGTTCCTACAAGATAGAGATCATCAATAATTGATAAAAGTTTGAAAATATTATGAATATATATATGCCCCAATCGAAGCTCATAATGTGTCACATAAGTGCAACATGGGATGGTGCTTTGGGAGTAGAACATGATGACACATAACACTGATGCTGAGTAAAGTGTAGTAAAGAGAAAATTAGATAAATGAAAGGACAAAATTGAAAAATACATACATTTACATACCTTAGTGTTGTAGATAAATAATTAGACTACAAGAGAAGTGAAGGCATCCAAATGTGAAGAACATTAGGTGAACCTGTAGAGATTATTGCAAAAATAGCCCAAAAAAATAGAATATAGGCATATAATAGTGAAAAAGATGAGTTAGTAGAGACAAAGATATGAGGTATTTAGGAAAACTGACAAATCAGGATTGTTAAGACAAAGTTAGAACCAAAAAATATTGAGGGTAAATGATTGACAAAATAGTGGAAAATGAATGATAAATGATTGTAGAACACACTAAATCACATTAGAAAGCATGTAAAACATAAATGGCAAAAAGGAATGTAGAACATACTAAATCACATTGGGAAGTATGTAAAACATGAATGAAAAAAAAAGAATGTAGAACATACTAAATCACATTGGAAAGTATGTAAAACATGAATGATAAATGAAACATCAATACAAGAAAACTTGAACAAAGATATGTAAGCAAGTGACAAGTAACTCCATGTAAGATAAACATTAGGAATTCATACATAAAGAGAAACATGTAATAATGCCAAATGTCATATGTAAGGTAAGTGAAGTCTGCAAAAATCAAATAAGAAGATGATGGAGAAATGAAAATAAAAATTTATAAAGGATGAAAACTCAAACTTAGTGCTTATTCTAAGATGCAATATAAGAAAACACAACCACGTAATGACATGACTAGTATGACAATGAGATGGTGTGGTAAGAAAATGGTGTAAGGGTATTTGTGAGGAAGGCCTGGTCCTATCCAAGGTCTTACAATGAAACTCACAAACTATAAACCAAGAGGTATAATAAGGTAGATGTGATCAAGGATGTGATTAAATAAAATAAATATCTAATAAGGGGAATTTAAGGAAAATGTGATGTAAATAAGGAATGGGAGGCACCACATGGATGATGTGAACATCCTTATCAAGAATGAGACACAGTAGGCAAGTGAGCAAAGCTATGAACTATCAACACCAAGGACTTAGGACATTTTGACTAATGAACACAAAGCTTGGGCTAACAAGTGAAGTACATAGATTAACCCATGAAGGCTATATGCCTGAAAAGTAAAATGGACCTACCTTACCCAACATGTTCCTTGTTCCTTAGGACCCCTTATAGAACCATTGGTCTACTATGAAGATTGGGTAATTACGTGAGAAAGTAGGTATTACTAAAAGAATTTTTTATTCCCCTTTTCTAATCTACCGACCTACCGTACCTCAATAGACCTCAACTCTATTGTGTGGCCAACTGTGAAGTTTGAGCTTTGAAAAGAAAAAGTAGATGTGCTTAGAATCACATTTTGTAGTGTGATCTGACTTTTAAGATTATTTTTGCCTTTGATCATTGACTTTTGTTTGTATTTATGATTTGGATTTTAACTTTCTTGATGGATTTTTTTCTATTCATCCTCCTTTATATAGATTCAAAGAACCAAACATGGATGTTAAATATGAAAAACACAAGAGAGCTTATACTTGGTCACTAGAAAAAAGGACCTAAAGACCAAGGTGTCTAAAGACTACTAAACTTGCCCACAATTAAGTGTGCAATCTCAAAATTGACTAGTGTGAGCCTCAAATGAAAGGAAATAAGTAAAATATGGGGATCATAAGAGATCCATCTATAAAATAAGTGATACAATGATGAATACACTTGTAGTTGATCATAAGGTTAAGGAGGTAAAATAGTGTTATCAAAAAGGATGGGGCAATGCTTATGATAGTCATGTCACTAGGAGAAGCCATGCTAACCTATAATGGATCTAGTACAAACACCAAGGAATGTAGTAGTCATCCCAAAAAGTGGTTTAAAGATGTTTTAATGTGGTAATTTGTGAGGAAATCTAGGTCCTATCCATGGTCTTACACTTCAACTCACAAGGTGAACACCAATGAGGTGAATGGTAAATAAGGGGAAAAATAATCATAAAGCTACTAAGGCAAAGAATGGCATAAAATGACAAAAAATGAAAGAGATATATGAGAACCAAAATGAAAACAAATGCCAAATGTAATGTGTAAGAATACTAAAGAACCCAAAGGTGATAATGATGTTGGGAAAGTGTGACTAAAAAAAATAAAATGCACAAAAACAAAGAAACATGAGACAAAAATAATAAGTAAGATCTATGCTAACATTTCTATCAAAGATGAGCATGTAAAATACAAGTCTATAAGTCTCATAAGTTTCTTAAATCTAAATTTGGTTGTTATTATGCATTGTAGAATAAGAGTGGGCATCGTAAGATGCCTCAATGGGTAAGGGGATGTAGGTATGGGCATCACAAGATGCCCCAAAGTCTGAAAGGACATGTGGATGGGCATCACAAGAAGCCCCGACATGTGATATGTGTTGAAGTGAAATGGAACCATTAAAATGATTTGCATTGGGTTAGTAGGTGCATTTGGAGATAGGTAAATGTGTTGGTTTGTTATATTTTAGGGATGTTGAATGTGACATAGGATTTATAGGAGAGGTATGAAGAGGAAAATGAGGTAAAGGAGGACCATGTATGATATTCTTTGGAGTAGCCATTTGAATTAGGTACTCCTTGGTTTATGTGACCTAATGGGTTGAGGTTCAATGGATGCAACAATATGTTTAAAGTTATTCATGTTAGTTATTTGTCCCTGATTGGTGTAGGAAGAAGGATCAATTATGGTTTGAACAACATTAGTGGATGAAGTGTAGGTATGAGATAATTGTTGTTGATCATTAGGTAGTTGATGTTAATGTGATTTTGGTTCTTAAGATTTAAGTTGAGAAGCTTGAAGATAGTCTTGATAACATTGTTTTATGAGAGTATCAAGATTGAATTGCAGACCAAGCAAGGAAGAAAGAAAAATTGGTGAAGATCACGACAAGACTCATGAGAATGACCTATAGTAGCATGCCACCAACAAAATTTATCAAGATTGTACCATTTTGGAGGAGGTTTGGAAGGATCAAAACTCATGGGTTTAGAGGGTGGCAATTTCTTCTTAAGTTGTTTTAGACTCAAGGTAGGGCGTATTTGGTTAAAATTGGTTGAATTGGATGCTCCATTTTGAGGTTGGGGAGGCTTGGATGAATCAATGTTATGAGAAAATGATTGGAAAGGTTCTTTAATAGTTGTTTGAGGTGTTTTAAATGGAGTCATAAGAAAGTCTTACCTTTTATCTTGGTCTAGGGCTTCGTTTAAAATTTTAGGGGAAAATATTGGAAATTTGTATTGAAGGGGAGCTTTAAGAGCAGTAATAAATAGTTTTAAAAGAGTCTCATAATTCATGTTATGGTCCACTTTATGAGCGAGAAACTTCCATTGTTTGATGAAAGTTTGAGAAAATTCATTAGGATGTTGTTTGGCATTGATGAAATGGCTAAGGTAATTTTTAGGAAGGTCATCATGTTGGAATTCTTTTAGTAGAGCATTGACTAAATCCTCTAATTGTGAGATGGAATGCCTAAAATTTTGGTTGTACCATTCAAGTGCATCACCAATAAAGGTTTTGGCTAAGAGCTTGGTGGTAGAAAAGGTGTTAGTTTGGACCCATTCCTTATAGAGATTACCAAAAGACTTAAGAAAGCTAGTAGGTTCCTTAGTCCCATCATATGTGATAGTTGGAGAAATGTTTCCAATATCTATGGATGTAATGAATGGAGCTAAAGGTTCATTTTGAATATGTCAAAGCATTTTGTTATTCATTGGAGGTTGAGGGATGATATTCCCATTGGCATCTCTAAGAGGAGGGAAAAAATATTTGATTTGGTTGAGACATGATGACTTGAGGTGGTTGAATAGTCATGTGTAATAAATATTGTTATAGTTTCATCATTGGGGAATGATTAGTTATTTTCATGATGTTTATTTATTAAACTATTTGTGCAAGATTTTAAGCTGTGTCAATTCATGCATTAGTATCTGAAGGTGGGGTATTAGTTTTATTATAAGGAGGATTATTTGTAGGTGGAAGATTCCCAACATTAGTGTTAGTTGTCTTAAGTGTGGTAGAAGAAGAAGGAAACTTGGTAAAGCTACCATTCTTGGTAGAAGTGTAAATAGCATTATCATCAAGGTTTTTGAATAATTGGGTATCATCTAGATTATCAATTTGAGTGGTTTTAACCATGTTACTTTGGGAAGTGATAATGCTAGGTGCTATTTTTATGAGTGTAACAAGAGGATTATGAACATTGGTTGTAAGAGGTGGAACATAATGTGAGGTTCCAACATTTGATGTAGATGGGTTGATGAGTTTATAATTTCTAGGTTTGGAAGGTATAAAAGTGGTATAAGGTATATGATTGTCATGGTTTGGGATTTGTCCAATAGGATTCTCTAGATCTAATATATGATATTGGGTAGATCGAGATTGAGAAGATTTAGAACCATGTGGTGAAGAGCTGCACCATAAAGAGTTGTCTTCTATGGTGGAAAGGTGGGGTAGGAGGGAACAACCCATGTATGTTCATAATGGGTTGAGATTCTCAAGAAAGAATTTGATAAGAGACTTCATGATGCTAGGTAAGAGTGGATATCAGAAAGTTGGGAGAAAAAACAAGGACAAAATTGGCCAAAAAGAGGGACAATGCTGAATGATACTATATCGACACAGTCGACCTAATATGTTAGGGAGATAGTTTTGAATGATACTAAGTCAACACAATTGACTTAGTATGCAAAGGAGACAGTTCTAAATGATACTAAGTCAACATAGTTGAATTAGTATGCTTGGGAGATAGGTAAATCATTTTGTAAGAGACTATGTCTATAAAGACAACAATATTCTAAAAATAGGAAAAAATTTACAATGTAATTTGAAAGCAAAAAATGGAAGGAAACACACATTCAATTGTGTCAATGAGGATAATCCAATTGAAGCACATAACACAAAACTTACACCAACATTGGCTAATGCAAGTTTTTACAATACAAGATATAATTGAGCAAAGAGGAAGCAGTCAACTTGGAAAGTAAATTCTAACTAAGTGGTCATCCCGAATGTTATTAAATTATTAGAGTATTATTTTAAGTGTAATAAGGAAGTATGTTAGAATTAAGGAACTAGAAAACAATAAATGGATGATTTCAGGATGTTTAAGTTGAAAAGGATATGTATTAGTAATGATACTAGCTTAGTATTGGGGCCTACCCCCTCACTTCACACACCACAGTGATAAGGGTGTTGGTCACTTTGTCAATATATACCATTAACTACATGTTTATACTTGGCCAATAAACCAAGTTGGCTTCCCCCTTGGTGATGAAATTCAAGTAGGTAGGGCTTGGATAAATAATTGTTTAAATGTGTTTTTAAGATTTTATGATTGGGTAGTGTGTGTAAGAAAATAAAAAATAATGTAACTAAATGGTATATTGAAAAAACACATAATTAGTCTATGTGATCTACTCTAAGCATGAAAACAACTAAAAATGAAAGTGTGAGCTACTTACTAGTATATGAGTGTTAATTCTAACTTTGAAACATAAAACATTGTTAGTTCAGATGATAACATATGCAAAGATTACAAAATAGTGTCGATAGTGTCTACCTATTGTACACCTAGTCTACCATATGTAGAGATTACAAAATAGAGATTATAAAAAATAGAGATGATAACATACGCAGAGATTATAAAATAGAGTCGATAGTGTCTAGATAACATGAGCTAATCTACTATACTGTTGAAGCAAGGGTCTATTAAAAACTATGTCGATAGTGTCGATTTAGTCTTTCAGATAGAAGACAAAATATAGAACTAGGTAGATAGAGTGGGCCTAGTTTGTTGTATAAGGGTAGTTTTAAAGACTACAAACTATGAAAAATAGAACTATAATGAAATAATATAAATGATAGAGAAGGAGAGAAAGGAACCTTGATGGGTTGGAGGATGCTTAGAATTTTCAAAAAAATTATCAAAGTTGCTTGAAAGTTTTGTCAACTAAGTCGACTAGTTCGACTTAGTTTTGTGAAACCCTATTGTTGAAGCTTGTAAAAATGACTAATTCAATAGGGTTGACCTAGTTTGTTATCTAGATGCTGACTGTAAATCTAAGTCGATAGGGTTGACTTGGTTTGTTATTTGGAAGCTATCTATAAAACTATATTGATAAGGTTAACCTAGTTTATTATATGGAAGCTGAAGAAGAATACCATGTTGACCTATTTGATCCAATAACCCGTATCTAATGATGACTTGCACAAATAAAATAGAATCATCTTGATATGAACATGTGTTAAACCAATGCACAAAAGTTATAAATTATATCAACATCATCGACCTAGTATCATAATATAGAAAAATAATACATAAAATGATAAAATAATAAAAAACATGAAATAGAATTTGTAAGGGTTAGATTCACATAGGGTTCACCAAAATGCATGCAATAAAAAATGCATCATGTATATAAATCAATCCTAACTCAAAGAAGATAGATCATACTTACACTTCTGATTGGGGATACATCAGATAATCGAGAACATGACCAATATGGGATCTGCTAAACCCAATTAGGAGATATCTTATCATAATACACAATGTTAGGAAGTGTTCCAAAGCCTTCAATCGAGCATGATCATGTGATAACCCTAACTAGGTCTTATTTTTTATATTCACTAATCTAATAATAAGTAAATTAAAGTCTAATATGGTGCTCACCAAAGCTTGTGGCATAAAGTGGGGCTTATAAACAATAAAAGTAGATATGCATATAAGACATATACTCACATAAATGTATACATAATCCCAATGCATGGAATAGAAGTACAAATACATATCTATCTATTCTTATAAAAGAGGAACAAAGTTAGGAATACTTACCTTTGAAGATGAACCCATCGAGCCTTAATCTCTCCCTTGGCCAAGGTGCTTCACAAGAGGTTGTTGTGGTATGTACAGATGACAAGGATAGATCAGCTATAGGCTACACAACTTATCAATGAATCTAAAAGACTTCTCCATAAGAAAAGATCTGTATCTCTAAATAAAATATGAAACCCTAAGCTTACTCCTCAAGTAGAATGGTGGATAAGCATATGTTCAATATCTCTTACTTCTTCTCTTCTCTAAATAATGGCAAAATGATCTTGTATATATAGGTGGATTTAACCCTAAGCCCTTCCAAAAGTTTTGATCGACAGGGTCGACCCAGTTGCCCTAGTAGTGAATTTGATAATGAAACATGCTGAATAATGAATTAAGTTGGTAATGTAAGCTAATGTCAAAAATAATACTGGGTGGACCCAACTAACATAGTCTTAAAACTACCAAAAGGGGATTTAGGTTAGGGAAAGGCTAATAAAGCTAAAAAATGACTAGAGAAGGGTGAAAATAAGAATCAAAGCTTAGGGAAATTGTTTTCAAGAGATAAGTGTGTAGATAACAAGTGGCAAAAGGGACAACTATATTGTGAAGCACCAATGGTCTACCCACCTGTTTCTTGGTGCACGCTTTAAGATGTGCACTCAAAGAGATTGAGAGTTGATGGGTTCCTATAAGATAGAAAGCATCAATAATTGATAAAATTTTGAAAATATTATGTGTATATATAATTTTCCTATTCAACAGTGAAAATGCTTTGTAAAATTGCCTTGTGTTGAAAATTAGAGAGTTAAAACAATAAGTTTTAAAGTATAGTTGAACATCCTATACCCCTATTTTGACTTTTAATACTCTATTTTATAGGTTTTAAGACACTTGGTTTCTATTTTACAATAACCAAAGGAAAATTTCACTTCATATTTCATTTGGTGTTCTAAAATAAACTCAAACTTTAGATAAGTGCTCTTAAAAACTTTTGCTTTTTAATTATTGTTTATTGTGTGTTTGTTTTGCAAACCAAGTGTAGCATGTATGCTCCCCCCCATCCCCTTTAGGAAACTTGGGTGATATTGAAATGCTTCACTTATTACTTTTTTCACTTTCTCCAAACATGAAAGGAAAGTTGCTAAGGTACTCCCCAAAATTTGAGCGATTTGGGTGATCCCAAATGACCTTAAAGTCCTACAATTTTCATTTTTGCATCTTGGCTTGTGGGTGGGAGTTCATAGCCTCCCCATGAATTTTCTAGGAAAAATTGACCTGGGAATTCATATCTTGGCATCGTTTTAATCCCACTCCATGGTAGGGGTATATAAATTGAGGTCAACTTACTGGGACATTTATTTAAGCAGTTAAACAAACTTTGTTAGTAAAAGACTACCTCAGAATGATGGCTTAACTTGAAAATCACATTACACTAAGAAATTGATGGATGTAGTGGTTGTGAAAAGGACAATACCTTTTCACAATAAGTCAGTTAATTCGGATCCAAATGACATGTTGTGCCCTAGTGGTAATCACACATATGGGACCATTTAGAATGTGTGATACTTGATAGTTTTTAGAGAAATCCCACTTGTTGTAGATTACTATTGGTGTAGGGTGAGTAGCCTAAATTTCCATGTCATAGTAAGATATATTGAGAGAAGAGGGGGCCTAAAAACCTTACTTTCATGTGCATCTAAATTTATTAGATTTAAAACTTATTTCCTCTCAAGGAGTATATAGATGAAATCCAAGCATACGAAGCCACCTTGTCAGTTTTCTAGGATATGACGTACACTTCGGTATTTTTATTGTTCTTGTTTATTTACATGGTGTTTTGAGTCTTAAAAAATATTTGTGTTAACCAAAATATGTCAAAAACCAAACATTTGTTATACACCATTTTTTTTAACAAAGAGGCATTACACTGGTCAAATCCAAAAACACTTTTAGCCTTGTTCAAATTTCAATCAAATCTTTGTGTTTGTATATCTAAAAAGTGTTGTTACACTATTTATGTGAGTCTATAACTATTCATCACTTTTCAAATCTAAAGTCCTTTTTTTAATCCAAATTCAAAATCTTGTCTTTCTAAGTTCTAATCCAAAATGCCATTAGTTTACCTTTCTCTCTTGGTTTGAGTAACTTGGGTGAGATTTTCCATTTGGATTGAAGGCCATTATCTAGACTCTTTCCCATTATATTCTTATATGGACTTACATTATCTTGCGTTCACTCATTCTCTAATTTACCAAACCATTCTACCTTCTTTGCTATGTGATACCATTGTGTTTCACGTTTAGTTTTGGCTTTATACTTAGGAGTTCTTGTGTTATTTCACATCTTGAGCTTATTAATTCATGTCTTAATATTATTGATCAAAAAGGTCTTTTAATATATTCTCTAGCCCCAAATCACCATAATTATGCCTAAATTTCTATGGTATTGACATACTTTAAACTTAGATTTTTGTGTGCTAGTGTAATATCCCTTACTTAGGGGCTCTCTTATCTGCACAATAAGCTCTGATACCACTGTAATATCCCCAACCAATTGGGATATATGAAAGACACAAAACTCTGATACCAAAAACAAAGCTCTGATACCACTGTGATGTCCCTTACTTAGGGGCTCTTTTATCTGCACAATAGCTCTGATATATATAGCAATGAAAGCTCTGAACAATTGTAATATCCTCTTCAAATAGGGAATATATAAACTCTAAAGCTCTGAGAACAGATACAAACTGCAGAGTCGATTCAAGTATGCATAAACAAATTACAGATCTTATCATTCATTCAGATGATTACAAAAGATGTCCTTATAAACTATTACAATTGAAGCCCTTTCTTATGCATATAAAACATGAAATACAGTATTGAAACCCCTGGCTTTGCAAATTTGGGAGTGAAATCTGAATTTTGGAAAGTCTTGGCCTTTCTGTGTCGACACACAGACGCTGTCATCGGTCGATATCTCGCCGACGTCGGTCTCTGTCAGTCAGCTTTCTGCCGACGTCGGTCTTCAATCAACTGATGTCGGTCGCCGGAAGCTCTTTTTGCCGATGTCGGTTCCTGATGCGGATCCGTACGGATCTGTACGGACTTGGTACGGCCGCCACCCTATCTGTTCTTAACCCCTGATAGATGAACAACCTAATGATCTCACGGATATAGATTCTAACACAAAATCTATCTCTGTATATCTTATTGGATCAACAACTAAATAAAGAAAATACTTGGAAAGCTCTGTGATAAACTTCTGTGTGAAGTTATCTCTCAACCCTGGAATTCTGTGATAACTTCTGAATGAAGCTATCTCTCAATTTGGCAATAAATCAGCTGATATCTCACAGCCTCTAAATCACACACAATGAAGAGGGAACGTTCTCCACTGCAATGGAATCCTGGAACCCTTGGCTCAGTCTTCACAGAAGAATTTCTTCAATTTTCAATAATCAATAATCTATGCATAATCAATAATGGCCTCCATGTGAAACCCTTATACCCTCAAAAGATATGCTTGCCCTAATTAGGGTTTTCTTAAATTAGCATTAGGGTTTCTAATTTAAAATTAGAGAAAATAATTAATAATTAATAATTAATTATTAATGAGACCAAATAATTAATATTTGATTAAATCAATCAAATATTAATATCTCCCTCAATATACGTCGGATCCTCAAACCGATCGAAGCAGGTGAATCAGGGAGTGATCCCGCACATGACCATACCAAAATAAAGGTGCTCCACTACATATCAAATATCCCTAAAAAGTAGGAGCTCAGGCCCAATGCATCTGAAATACCCCGAATGAAAACCAAATGTAGAAATTCTGTGAATCAAAGTCAATCCAAGTTCCATTATGACCCTCTATCCATCCTATTAGCCTACGAAGGTCGTATAATAGGCTAATCATCAAGACTGTCAATGTCCATGAAAAAGGGGACATGACAGCTAGCCTGCACCCCAAGTTCCAATATTGTTTTACCCTCTTCTAATTTGATGATTTCAACCAACCAAGGTTGAGTAACTTCATAACCTCTTTTTTTAATTGTGTGCCATCATGACATTTCCTCTTTTATTATAGTCTCATGTTACCTTGTGATTGGTTGATTGAAGAGTCTAAAACACATTTTTAATGTTTGTCAACCACATTCTACATCTTAGCTAATGTAAAAAACCATCTTCAAATATGACACAAAGGTGCACTCATAGTGACATCTCTTATGGCCCTAATTATGAGGAAGAGCATTATTATGATGGAGAAGAACACTCTATTGTGTTTGACGATATCCCAATGACAGTAGGATTTGAATATGGTTATTATAAACACCAACCTTTAGAAAACAAAGATGGATCTCTTTTGAGGTTGATAGAATCAAGTGCAAGATTGCCACCATATTTCCTAATGGAATAATTGCACATGCTTGTTCGATTAGAGGAGAAATAGTTAGAGTAATATCTCACTCATGTTACAAAAACCAACATTATTTCCATTAGCAAGGGAAAATAACAAATTATAAAGTCTACTCCAACTGATCAGTATCTTGCTACTAAAATTCATAAAATTAGTCAATGGTATGTAAATAAGTCTATTGCAAACCTGAGAGCTTCTTTATCTACAACTTCAATTGACAATACCACTTCTAAAGAGCAAAAACATATGATATACCAACCACAACATACCCTAGTTAATATTATGTCTATGGTAGACACTAAAGTCACTCCTGAATAGAACATGATGAGCTCAGAATATGGCTCATTATTGACATATTATTTCCATCAATAAATCTCTCGAAGGATATTATCTTATGCAAATCATAGATTTTTAGATAGCTATTACATGGAAAATAGATACTTGTCTTGTTTATATTGAACCAAAGACTAAACCTTTACTTTGTCATTAATGTCTAATACATAGCATGTTTTAGTGATTTTTTTGTTGTGAAGAATGCTTAGGAAGAAGACACAGGTGATGTATAGTAAAATTTCAAATTTGATCTCCATCCAGTAGAACTATGAACTCCACAGGCTTACTTCTATGAACTCTGTAGGCTTGTTTCTATGGACTTTACAGGCTTGTTTCTATGGACTCTGCAGGCTTGTTTCTACAAACTCCATAGGCTTGTTCCTACCAACTCTACAGGGTCAATTTTGAGAATTCTGTAAGGATGAAGCTACAAATGGGGAAGCTAGTGGCCATATAAGATAAGAGAGAATCATTCCAACTAGAATAAAATAAGGAAAATACCCACCTACTATTTTTTAAGATTTGCTTTTGATAAAAATATATATAATTGGATCTTAGGACCATTATAGGATAGTATATTTATTTCATTGGAATAATTGGATCTCTTAGAAATCCAATCTCCTATCTTTGGATGAATGGATTGACCAAGGAATCCTATTTCTTTGCATCCTATTTTGAGTTGATTGTATTAGTATAAAATGTAAGACTTTCATCATTGAAAGATATTAGATATTATATGAGATGATAGAGAGCAGATAATAGAGGAAAAATACGTACAAGTATATGACAGGTTTTAATGAATTATTACTTCAATTTTTAGCATTGATTAATCTTTATTCCTGAGTCCAAGAGGAGCAAGGGCCCACTCTCTTTAAAACCAGGAACCTGTATATGGTATTTATGTTATGTTCTATTAACTCATTATTATAACTAATTAGAATCTTGTTAATGTTTACATTTATTAATAAAAAAAATCAAAACAAATTCATAGTTTAAAAGACATTTTCTTATTCCAAAATCATTTCCTTTCTAAGTAAAGTGTATTCTCTTTTATAGCAAACGTGTGAAGCAAATTTCCTTTTGTTAGTTAGGAGTGTGATTTTACTTTCCATGTAAGTGTAAATAGGAGTGTGGTTTTTACTTTCAAGCAAAAGAGTGGATTGATTTGATTTGTTCCTTTTCAATAAAAGAGTGAATCAAGTAATTTAGGACACATTTATTTCTTTAGTCAAAGTTAGAATAGGACCATCAAAACACCCCCATAAGTAGACTTCTAGATATACCATCCTATACCTTACTGCAGATGGCTTTGGACACCAAACCTAGTTGATAAGACATCAATTGAATATTGATTAAATGAGGAGTTAAACGACACTCATCATTTTTGGTGCCATTGTCAAGGAAACAAGGTGTTAGTAAAGTAATATTTATTGGTTTAGAGTGAAAAATAGAAAAAAAATTGTAAAACCCATAAAAATTCAATAAATTGATGTACCATCCTAGAGACTCTAAAGGATGATTCATCCCAAAATTTCCACCAAGAACACAAGTTAAAAATCCTTCAACATCTTTGAGTAGTGAACTATAAGTTATGAGTGAAACCTATCTGCAAGAATCTTTAGAAACTTGGATAGAAACCAGGCCTTTACCACAAACAAGCCCCATAGGAAAAATTCCTCAAGTTCAATCTCTTGTAGGAAAACATTATTTAGAAATTGCTAAGGACTTAGAGGAATCTTTTAAAAAATCTATAGCTGAGGAAACTTTTGAGAACTTTGAACAACCCATAACTGATACCACAAATATTTAGTGGGAAGATCATCCTGGCTTTGAAACATCATCAAGAGAAGAAATGGCTCTCTAACAAAATCAATAACTTGCACAACTAGGAAGAACTTTTTCCTTTCCTATTGTTGTAGATCCTAATGATCAAACCCCCATGAAAAATATTTCACCGGCTAATCTACCAAATTTTTGGGGAAGATCTACAGAAGACCCTAATCAATTTTTTTTTGAGTTTAAGGTGCTATGTCAAACCTATGATTACATAATAGATAACCAAAAATTAAAACTATTTC
Source organism: Torreya grandis (assembly GCA_037957365.1). Taxonomy (NCBI): domain Eukaryota; kingdom Viridiplantae; phylum Streptophyta; class Pinopsida; order Cupressales; family Taxaceae; genus Torreya; species Torreya grandis. Next base: position 9,443,669 of record JARHVA010000006.1, read on the forward strand.
CCTCTATACTTAAAGATGTAGCTATGAGATGGTTAATGGGTTTACCTAGCAATTCTATTAGAACATGGGATGAAATGGAGACATAATTCTTAAACAAGTACCAAGATTACTATCAAGTACAAGAAAGAAAAGAGGATTTCTTCAAAATCAAACAGAATGAGGATGAATCTTTAGAGAATTATTTGGATAGATTCATGTTCACTCATAAAAGAAGCAATTATCCACTCACTGAAGAAATTTAGAAATTGGTTTTCTTGAAAGGGTTGGATGAAGATACTAGAGATGCCTTACATCTGATGGGAGGAGGAAATATAAATAAGTTGGCTTTTGATCAGATTTTTAAGCTTTGTACCAACTACTCTCGAACAAAACCTAGAATTAGGAAAGGAAGGCTTGGTAAATCTAATGAATTGGGTAAGCTAATAGAATAATTTGCTAATCTAAAGATGGATATTCTAATTACACTAAATAATACTTTAGATGGCCTTCAAGCTAAGGCAAATGCAATAAAACCCTTAACAATCTACTGTCCTAAGTGCAGACAAAAACATGCTCTTAGAGACTACCCCTAGATAGAATCAATGTTTCATCATGTGGGATCTGTGATGCAATAGATCATGATACCAAACATTTCACCCTTCTACCTATTTTAAAGAATCAAATAAAAACACAAGTCCAATCCACTTAAGAAGTAAATTATATCCAGAGATAAAACTTTGCCCCATAAAACTAGGCTCAAGGATAGTTTAATGTAAGAAACCTAGTTAATCCATGGATGGCACCATGGAATGTTTTAGTTCCTTCACCTTTTTGGAATCAACCCTAAATTCCATCAATCCAAAATCCATGGGCAAGACAAGATTGGATGCCAACACCCCCATGGATGGTTTCATAGCCACAACAACAATGGGTACCACAATAGTGATGGATGCCACAGCCATATCAACAATAGAATCAGTAGTGAAACCCACAACAACAATTCACCCAACTAAGAAGACCAACTTAACAACAAACCATAATGCCACCCCCAGTTATTCAGCAACAAGGACAAATCAATCAACCCACAATACCTATACAACTAATAGCAAATCCAAAAAATAAACAACCAACACTTGTTTATGTTAATAAATAGGAAGAGACAATGAATGTTAGAGCTATTGAGTGTTCAGACATACATTTAAGATCAAGAAAAACTATACAAAAACCTCAAGTTCTCATTTCTAAGATACCTGATGAAAAAGAAAAAATAAACTCATCTCAATTAAACACTAGAAAAGCCAAAATCAAAATGAGCCCTAAAGCCAACAAAGAAAACACTACACCAATAGTTCCTTTTCTTGACAGATTAAGAGAAATTGATATTAAACCAGAATCAAACTTGGTCTATGAGTTGCAAAAGATCAATATTGAGGTACCCCTACTACAAGCTATTAGGGATATACCTAAATTGAACAAGATCATCAAAAACCTTTGTGTCAAGACACCGGGGAGGAAAGTAAAATATCTAGAAACCATTCATGTTTATGGAAAAGTTGTTGATTTATTAGCAGGGAAACTATTAGTTCCAAAATATGCAGATTCAGGAAGCCCAGTGATCACAGTCACAATTAGAGGTAAAGAGATTCCTAACATCTTGGTAGATTTGGGAACAACAATCAATGTTATGATAACTGATACTCTCCATACATTATCTCTTATGAGAATGCAACCCACAACTACCATTATTCAAATGGTGGACCAATATGTAACCAAACTAGAAGGGACTATAGAAAATGTTGAAGTACTAATAGACTCTTGGGAGTATCTAGTAGACTTCATGGTCTTACAACCTAAAATAAAGAATCTAGAATATCCCATAATCCTAGGTAGACCATGGTTGGATACTATAGCAACATTAATTGATTTTAGGTCAAGAGACATGATCATTTCTAATGGGTTAAAATCCAAATGCATCTCTTTGTATCCCCCTACAAAACCATCAACAAATCACATATAAAAACTTTGGGTGGATGAATCAGACAACACACAAACAACATTTCCTTATTAGCTATGATCACAGTAAAAAAACACTTAGAAGAATTGAATGAAGACATATACTCAGAATGTATGGACTTTACCAATTCAAAAGCTACGAACTCTGTCAGATTGAAAGCTATGAACTCTACTAGTCTAGAATCTATGGACTCGGCCAGTCTAGAAACTATAAACTACCTTAGTTTAGGATTCTTGGGTCAGATAGAATATTATGAAACTTCCACTTCTACTTCTTCTAGTGTTTTCTCATCATATGATCGTGGATTGATTTAGGAAAGTGTGTGGAAATTGGTAGAACAACAACAAACTCATTTATTAGATGCATTCCATTGTTCTTTAGCAAGACTAATTCCTCTTGGAAAAGAGTTTGTTGATAATATAACCATGTTTCATAAGCTACTTCCTCATCCATGTCCTCTAAACTCATTGATTAGTGGATTCAAGCAAATAGAATCCAACTACCCAGGTATAAAACCAATCATGGTATTAGCTAGAAAGATTTTGAACATCAATAGTTGGTTAACAAATGAAGAGGAAGATCAACTCTTTGATGTACTGGAAAGAGATACCAAGGCTTTTGCTTAGGATTATACTAACATGAAGGGAATTCATCCTAGCATATGCACTCATCACATTTACATAGAATATGTCAAACTAGTCAGACAACCATAAAGAAGAATAAACCCAACATTAAAGGAGATAGTCAAAATAGAGATCAAAAAATTGCTGAAAGTTAAGTTTATTTACCCCATCTTAGACAGCCAGTGGGTTTCACCTCTAGTAATTATGCCCAAAAAAATATAAAATTAAGGGTATGTGTAGATTATAGAGAATTGAACAAAGCAACATGAAGAGATTACTTTCCTTTACCTTTCATTGATCAAGTTCTTGATAACTTGGCAAGAAAAAGCTATTTTTCTTTCCTAAATGGGTTTAGTGGGTGTAACCAAATAACGATAGTAGCTAAAGATCAAGATAAAACCACGTTTACCTGCCCTTGGGGAACTTTTGCTTATCGATTACTCCCATTTGGACACTATAATGCTCCATCAACCTTCCAAAGAGTAGTTCTGGCAACATTATCTGACCTTACAAATGATTGTGTTGAAGTATATATGGATGATTTCATCATTTATGGTGGAACTTATGAAGAGGCTCTTACCAACTTAGAAAGAGTATTGATCAAATGTGAGGAACATCAATTATCTTTGAGCCAAGAGAAATGTTTGTTGATGATGGATGAAGGAATAGTGTTGGGATACCATATTTCTGCAAAAGGCATTCAAGTAGATCCAAAAAAGGCTGAAATAATCTCTAACTTACCCATTCTACAAACTCAAACTGAAATAAAAAGTTTTTTAGGACATGTTGGTTACTGTTAGGTTGTGGAGCTAAAAGCTTCACTGATGCAGACATGGAGGAGGTTGCAGGAGAGTTGCAGAGTGTCACGGAGACTGGCGTTTGGTCTGGCCAACCGACGTCGATAGTATTAGACAAGGAAGCAACCGACGTCGGTCATGGATCGGCCGGCGTCGGCGACCCCTAGGCAGACAGGGACCAACGTGGGTCGCCTGTGTGGTTCGACTGCGAGCTTATTATGGGCAGTTAGCGAACCAAGTGTTTGCATGATTAGATCTATTTTTAGACTGAGAGCTGCGGATCTAATTATTGTAATTAGATGTCTAATCATTGTTTGGATGAGATCTATATAATAGACTCATGGTTGTATTGGAAAGGTGTTCTAGTTTGAGTTGAGCAAAGTTTGCTCCTTCTGTGTGTGAGGTGAGAAAGGGTGTTCCTCCTAGTTCCACAACAGTACTAAGGTGGGTGCTGGTTTTAGAGAGTCAGCAGGATTCTTCAGGTATGTAAGATCTTGGTCACAGGTGCATGGCCTATATAGGAGATCTACATGGTAAGTAAGATCGTTGATCTGTAGGTGTATGTGTGTGCAAGGTCAAGGTTCACAGGTGTGCAGAACTAGGTTGATTTGTAGGTGTGCAAGATCAGATAAGACAACAACACAATAGGGAGCAAAATCAGGCAGGATCTACTTGGAGTACAGGTGTGTACTCGGATAGAGCAAAGAGGAAGGCAAGGGAGTTCCTTCCATAAGTATGGTCTGTTGAAGTGCAGGTTATTACAGGTTCATGTGAGATCTACTTGAAGTATGTGGAGTACTTGTTTGAGTGTGTGGAGCACTTGTGGTGTGCGTGGAGCACAGGAGGTGAATACCAACTTTGTATTTGAGTTGTGTGTTGGGACCTGAGAGGGAGAGCTTTGAGGAGAGAATTACTGTTCACTTGAGGTGTGGCGAGCCTCTGAAGAGGTGGTGGAGAAGAAGTGGCTTCTTCTTTATTGTATTCTTTTTTGTAAAGTGTTAATATAAGTTGTGTATTATCTCTCATATCATGTGTTATTCTAAATTCTAGTTACTTGGTGAATCTGGTTAATTTCTGCATATTAAGTTGCTTGGTTTGGTAATCATATTGTGCTCTTTTGGTGGAGCAAGATCCTGACAAGTGGTATCAGAGCTTTTGGTTGGGATACTAATAGATTGGTTTAGATCTGGGTAGTGTGTTTTGATTACAGGTCACTCTCAGGGGTTTTTGATTGAGTGGGAGTAGAGCAATGGCAGATGAAAGTAAGCTAAGAATGGAGGAGTTGAAAAGCACAGATGGTCACTCACGGTCCTATGGAAAGAAAGAGCAGGTAAAAGAACATTGTTGGTTGGTAGCAGATCAGCATGAAGAAACTGAAGACGCAGATGTTGCAGGTGTTATTGCACAGGATACTTTTGAAGGTTTCTTGGATAAAGTTGAATCTTGGATAAAAGATTCGGTTGCCTCTTTCCATGCAGCCCCAGGTAGAGGAGCTGGTGAGCCTTGCCAAAGAATTGGCAAAGGGGAAGTGAAGCTGAAATTGCAGGCAGCCAACACACAGGTGTTGATGAAGGTCATGCAGGTCCTAGGTTTGGAGATATGGCTAATTTATTCAGAAAGATTGGGTGATGAGAGATGCACAAGAACTCTCACAGTGGATGCACTTGAATTAGCTGATGGTAAGAAAATAGGTATTCTTTATCTACTTGTTTATATTACTGATTCTTCTTCTGTTGCAGAGACGTGGCTTCGTAGGCTTGGTCACATGAGCAGGAAGGAGATGCATGTTCTTAAGCAGAAGACAGATATATTTGACAGGCTTAAGAACTGGAAAGCCTTGGTGTACTTGGAGGAGATGGCGGACAGAAACCAGTGGATGGTGCTAGATACTTCTGAGCAGAGCAGTTTGGACATGGGTTTTGATTCAAAGAAGGTCGTGGCTAAAAAGTCATCACTCACAGGCGAACACAGATACCGGCGTCGGTCAGGAGGAACCGGCGTCGAACAGACAGGTGCCGATGTCGGTCATGTGCAGACCGAAGCCGGCGATGTCGGGCAGGGTAAGACCGACGTCGGTCATGGGACCGACGTCGGCAGTATGTAAGACCGATGTCAGTCAGGAGGACCGACGTCGGCAGCAGGGACACCGATGTTGACAGTGTCGATAGTCAGGGACAGACGCATGGGAACCGACGTCGGTCGGATGCAGACTCTGGAGTGACCGAGGTCGGTCACTGTAACGGATTTTGGGTGGACAGCACGCTGTCATGGAGTCTCAAACACCCATACGGAGGACTGAAGACGTAAGTAGGCCCTCAAATTTGTTGTTCCTCTTCTTTATACATGTTGCTGATTGTAGAGCAGGAAGGATCTCGAAAACAGGTGTGAGCTTGGCATGGATGAGGATGTGATTCCTTGGAGGAGAACCAAACAGGCATTTTTGGTAGGGTTGCTAGCGGAAGAAAGCACAAAGACGAATGGATACCTTAGTTGAAGAATAGAGAGAACGGACACGTGAGACGGAAGACCAGGTTATATGGTCTTGAGGAGCTGCAGGACAGTGGTATAGGTTTAGACAGGTGGAGGATGAAGCATGGCTTCAGTCAATGTCAGGGTAACTACTGTGGTTTGTCTTACCAGGTGGATGATGAGTTGCGACATCATTCTGTTGCTGTATGTGGATGGTATATTTGCTAGCAGGGTTTGTACATACAGGGTTTTGCTGAGCTAAGGGTAAGATTAGTTCAGTGGCATGTCATGAGGAGTTTGGAGTAACGAAATTCTTTGACATGGGAGACATGGAGATCACAGATTGATTTTATCTCGAGTGGGAGTTGATGTGAATCAGGTGTTGGCAAGGTTTAGGATGCAGAGCCGGAGCACACTAAGGGCTGGACAGGTACAGTGTCCGAAATCACATGAGGTCTGGTATAGACCTGAGTATTCCCATGCAGTGGGAGCTGTCAGAGAGTTAGGAGCCAATTCGGGGAAGTGGGTTCTCAGGTACTTGAGAGGGACCAACAGCAGGGATTCATGCTATGCAGGGTCAGGACTTCACTACATGTGTTTGTAGGTTCGGATGTGGCAGGGTACTCGAATGACAGGTGGTACATCACAGGTTGTGTGGTGGGTTGTCTTTAGGATTGAGCTTGAAGAGGGATACAAACCATGAAATAGATTAGATGGGGTATAGGTACAGGTACAGTGCAGTTGTTTATCTCCAAGTGGGAGATTGTTAGGTTGTGGAGCTAAAAGCTTCACTGATGCAGACATGGAGGAGGTTGCAGGAGAGTTGCAGAGTGTCACGGAGACTGGTGTTTAGTCTGGCCAATCGACGTTGGCAGTATTAGACAAGGAAGCAACCGACGTCGGTCATGGATCGGCCGGTGTCGGTGACCCCTAGGCAGATAGGGACCGACGTCGGTCACCTGTGTGGTTCGACTGCGAGCTTATTACGGGCAGTTAGCTAACAAACCAAGTGTTTGCATGATTAGATCTATTTTTAGACTGAGAGCTACGGATCTAATTATTGTAATTAGATGTCTAATCATTGTTTGGATGAGATCTATATAATAGACTCATGGTTGTATTGGAAAGGTGTTCTAGTTTGAGTTGAGCAAAGTTTGCTCCTTTTGTGTGTGAGGTGAGCAAGGGTGTTCCTCCTAGTTCCACAGCAGTACCAAGGTGGGTGCTGGTTTTGGAGAGTCAGCAGGATTCTTCAGGTATGTAGGATCTTGGTCACAGGTGCATGGCCTATATAGGAGATCTACATGGTAAGTAAGATCATTGATCTGTAGGTGTATGTGTGTGCAAGGTCAAGGTTCACAGGTGTGCAAAACTAGGTTGATTTGTAGGTGTACAAGATAAGATAAGACAGCAACACAACAGGGAGCAGAATCAGGCAGGATCTACTTGGAGTACAGGTGTGTACTCAGATAGAGCAAAGAAGAAGGCAAGGGAGTTCCTTCCATAAGTATGGTCTGTTGAAGTGCAGGTTATTACAGGTTCATGGGAGATCTACTTGAAGTACGTGGAGTACTTGTTTGAGTGTGTGGAGCACTTGTGGTGTGCGTGGAGCACAGGAGGTGAACACCAACTCTGTATTTTAGTTGTGTGTTGGGACCTGAGAGGGAGAGCTTTGAGGAGAGAATTACTGTTCACTTGAGGTGTGGCGAGCCTCTGAAGAGGTGGTGGAGAAGAAGTGGCATCTTCTTTATTGTATTCTTTTCTGTAAAGTGTTAATACAAGTTGTGTATTGTCTCTCATATCATGTGTTATTCTAAATTCTAGTTACTTGGTGAATCTGGTTAATTTCTGCATATTAAGTTGCTTGGTTTGGTAATCATATTGTGCTCTTTTGGTGGAGCAAGATCCTGACAGTTACTAAAAATGCTTCATAGATAATTTTAGCCATATAGATGCCCCTATGTTTGCTTTACTTACAAAAGATAGTACATTTGAATGGAGTGATAGTTGCCAGCAGGACTTTGAGACCATCAAAGCTAAACTTGTTACTACTCCAGTATTGAGAGGACCAGATTGAACTCAACCATTCCATATATTCATAGATGCTTCCAATACAACACTAGGAGTAGTCCTTGGACAAAAGGATGAAGAGGGTAACATGTATGCTATATATTATATTAGCAAAAACATGACACCTACTGAAAAAAATTACACCACAACTGAAAGGAAATTCCTAGTTGTAGTCTATGCAATTAACAAATTTAGACACTACATAACAGGCTACAAGGTATTTGTCTATACAGACCATTCAACTATTAGATACCTTACCAACAAACCAATTGTGGGAGGTAATATTAGTAGATGGTTGTTGCTCTTACAAGAATTTTATGTTACTATTATAGATAAACTAGGGAAGTCTAATGTGGTTGTTGATTTCTTATCAAGAATGAACACTACAGGTGAAGAAGAACCAGTGGAAGATGACTTTCCAAATGAATAACTATTTGCTATTTCATCAAAATCTTTGTAGTTTGTTGATATAGGTAATTAGCTCACCATAGGGAAGTTTCCTCTATAATTTTCACAAAAAAAAAAGAAATGTTTAATCAAAGAAAGTTCTTCTTTTAAATGGATTAACAAAATGTTATTCAAACTTGGACTTGACCATGTGTTTCATAGGGGTGTGACAAATGGTGAAGCTTATGATATCATCAAAGCTTGTCATGATGAACAAGGAAGAGGTCATTACTCAGCTCAAAGAACCATACATAAAATCCTAGGAGTAGGATACTATTGGCCTCACCTTCATTAGCAAGTAAAAAGATATGTCAGACAATGTGATGCTTGTCAAAGAATTGGATAGCCTACTCTTTCAATAGAGATGCCTCTACACCCTCATCCTCAATTGGTTTTAGAACCATTTTAGAAATGGGGAATTTATTTTATAGGTCATGTGGATTCTCCTTCCAGAGGAAAAGAATATCTCCTAGTATGTACAGACTATATGACCAAGTGGGTAGAAGTGAAAGTATTAACTCATGCAAGAGAAGAGATGGTCACTGATTTCTTATATTTCAAAATCATGCAAAGATTTGGTGCTCTAAGGGAGATAGTATCAGATCAAGGAACACAATTCATATCAAACATGATAAAGCACTTCATGTAAGTATATCAAACTCAACACAAAAAAACATCTCCATACCATCCACAGACTAATGGGCAAGTTGAAGTCACCAATAGAGAATTAGAAACTATTTTAACCAAGATTGTTAATTCCAATAGAAAGGATTGGGCATATAAGGTACCCGAAGTTGTTTGGGCCTATAATACTACTTGGAAAACAATAACTGGATTTTCACCTTATGAATTGGTTTATGGTAAGAAGCCCTTATTCTCTATTGAATTTGAATTACAAACTTTGAAAATAGTTATAGAAGTAGGGATTGAATTAGAAGAAATACATAAAGAAAGACTCCTATAATTTAACCAACTTAATGAGATGAGGATGGAAGCACTACAAAGAATTGAATTGGTACAACATCAAAGAAAAGTTTGGCATGATTCACAGATCAAGCAATGAAAGTTTTAGAAAGGAGATTGGGCACTGTTGTTCGATTCCAAATTTCAATAGTTTAAAGGAAAACTATAAACGAGGTGGTTGGGACCTTATCAAATTGAGGTCTTTAAAAATGGTTCTGTTAAGCTAATACCTATTGATGATAGCAGATGAGCTTTGTTAGTCAATAGACATAGATTGAAGCTTTATTAGAAACTTCTTAATAAATTGTTTATGAGACAAGATGAAGTATCCTTTTTGGAGGACTCTGCTTCTTCTAGAGAAACTGCTTCAAATCAAGTAGTTGTTCTGGAGGGCTCTACTTCTTCCAAAGAAATTGCTCCTTGATGATCTTGTATATAAAAAAAAATAAAATAAAAAATAAAAATAAATCAATAGTGAAAATCCTTCTAGGGACACTATTGACAATGCATGCCCAAAAAACCAGCTTGTTGGCTAGCTATGCATTGCAAAAAGGGCTTTGGCTAGAAAACCAACAATGGCTGGCCAAAGGGAAAAAACAATATTTATAAGGAAAAAAAAAAAGAGTATCTCACCATGTCATTATGATTGGTCATGTTGACTAATCCATGCAAACTTATTTGTGCAGGATAAGTGGCAAGCAAAGGATACATCTAAGGTCAAAGTAAGTAAGACACATCTTCTATTTATCTATGTTTAGTTAACTAATTATATTCAATTTAATTAAGAATTATTCTATGGAGATGACTCAAATTTGAATCTTTCAAAATGTAATGACATGATACATGCCATAATGAAAAGCATGCAAATGAGCCACCAAAGGTGTATGGATAAGTGTGCAATTTTGGTACAATCAATTGAGTCATCAGTCATGATAATGACAAGAAGTTCTAAAAGGGGTTTTAAATGAAGTAATAAATCATTATCACCATCAAAGTGCCACATCATCATTTCATTTCATTTGTATTAATGTGACAAAATGGCTAGCATATTCCATAGAAATGTGTGGCGCTAACCGTATCAAGTCATCATACCAAACTACGAACTCATGTAGTTGTGGAGTTTCATATGAACCATTTCATTTCTACGGACTTCAACAAAAGCTGGTCTATAGATCCTCCATGATTTTTGCCTATAAATCCTTAGTGACTGTTGCCTACCAATTTTAATAAAAGACTAGTTTACACCCCAATTGGAGTCAAAGGAACAAAATTGTCTGTAAATTTGCATATAAATGGGACAAAAGATGAGATCAAAGTCAAAGAATGTAGAAAAGTTTCATAAAGATAAAGATTCTGTGGTAGTGTTTAGAGCTAATGGTTGGCTACCTTTCATTGAAAAGTTTTATGGTTTCGATAAAACAATGGCAAGTGAATTCATCACTAATCTCACCCTTGAATTTTCAATTGTGAAAGGCATTATTATTTCTGTTACAACTCATATTATAAACCAAATCATACAAGTTCCATAAGAGGGAATGAGAGCTATAGGAAGAATTTCATTTAGTGATTTAATTAGTTAGTTTAATGGTAATGAATAGACTAGGACTTCATGTCTAGTAGATTACAAGAGAAAATAAAAAAGGATTAGTAGAAATTCACTTCCTGAACCCTGGAAATCTATAGCCAAGACGGTAATCAAGTATATCATTTATGAGGGGCAACACAGTCTTTTAGGGGGAGACGCCATGAAAATGTTAATACACCTTAAGTATGGGAGATAAAACCCTCAGTACAAAATTAACCTCTCATCCTTCTTATATGGTGCTCTGCAAATTATGTCTACAACCCCTAATGCTGCTCTTAGGCACCATGGCCTGATTCACCTAATTATCCAACATCACTTCCTTTAGCAAGGATAAGAGGTCTAGGAGGAATTTTAGAGCAGTATAGGACAACAAATTCTAAATCTACCTTCACAAGAAACCCCAAATTTACCATAGGAACATTCATCTCCACCTGTTGCATCAGCTAAGAAAATAATGCCAAGGAAGAAATCACAGATTGTAGTCTCAACAAAAATCTCTTCTTCTTCTTTTTTAAGAAGAATCACAAGGTCTCAAATCCTTGAAATTTCAAGATCCCCACAAGAACCTCATGAATCTATAGTGCAACCAATTCCCTTGTCAGGAAGAATAAAATTGAGATGAAAGGTTGCTACAGAACCTGAGAAGATCGAGGGTTTGATGGTTGAGAAGGAAAGCCAACCAAGTGTAGCTCAAAGAGTGGCCAAAAGAAGGAGAAGGCTAATTCTGATAGATGAAGATGAACAAGAGGCTGCAGATATTCTAGGTAGTCTTTAAATGGTATCTCATTCCCTCATACATCAAAATATCCCTACAACTATTGATGTTGAAGAAACTCCTTTCAAAAAGAACTCTTCAATCATAATGAAGGAGCTAATTCTAGAAGAAGAGCCAATTTCAGAAGAAGAGCCACACACAGTAGAAGAATCAAGTATGGTAGAACAACCACCTGTTCCAGTTGAAACTACCATGGATAAAAGGAAAAGTGTATGTAAAAATGAGAAAGGTGAGTCATCTAATTTAAATGATCATGTTATGTAGTTAACCTTGCAACTTTCTCAAGCTTAAGCTCTAGAGTAACAATAAATAGCTGACATTGCTGACTTGATCAATCAATTGTATAACAAGGATCATCTCAACTCATTATTAGTGCAAAAATTAGACATAACATCTGCCAATCATGTGGTAGAAGTTCATAGATTAGAGGAAATAATAAAGGAACATGAAAGTGAACAAATAGATCTTTGGATTTATGTAGAAAATTTGAAGAAGGAAAATAGGTGATTTCAAAGTTTAGTAAACTCTTCCAAAGCCCCTTCTAATGTTGCACCTTCTTCTCCTAAGGTATTTGTTGATCATAGTTGTCAAACAAGTTATCCAGGTATTCCTTCCTTGTAAATACTACATCAAATTGAAGAAGAATATTCCATACTTAAATAGAAAAACAAAGATGTAACTTCTTCAAACAAACTCTTGGAAAATGAAAATAAATAATTAGAGGCTAAGGTCAAAAATTTAGAAGAAAATTTGTAGAATGCATACAATTTAGGGGAATCTCTTTCGGCATGTAGGAATCCTTCTCCTGCATATAGTTTGTTTTTATTTGAATAATTTTATAGATGTTAGCTTCTGCGGATCTCTTGTCATCTTCCTTACAAGATTTTATAGCCAACAACATTTTTAGAAATTTTCTATAGTGTTGAACCTGATCAACAGGATTTGCTTTGTGAATTTTATTTGCATGATTTGATCCTAAGAGACCATGAGCATAATAAATTCTTGATAAACCTTTCATGTAGGAGAAGTTCAACTAAGGGCATTACATTCTACATTCAAAAATCAACTAGCATGGATTGTGTATCAGACCAACCTTTCCTATTCCCAGATTGATCAAATAGAATTTTAACTATGCTTGTTTAAGCAATAAGGTTAAAACGCATTATTTACAGGCTTTATATGATTTTTTGTTTCTTTTAACTTGTTTTCAAGACATAGTTTTGATTCAGTGGTGATTGCAAGTGTAAATAGATGAGACCAACTTTCAATGCCTCTTAAAAGATGAGAGGTCATGTCCCAAAATAACATAAGATGGATTATGAGGAGAGCTTTCACAATTTTGAAAATCTTAATAGATGTAATAAATTATGGGGGATAATAGAAATGGATTAGCATGAGATATAGACCCCCTTTATTGATCATACCTATTTCAGGATGGTAGAGTTGGGCTCCATAATCAGAGGAGCAATTCAATATATGGAAACAAATGATTCAAGCACATTAGGGGTTTACAAACAATTCAAACAAGCATATAATAGATGAATTTGATGAATATGATTTGAGTTAGAGAGTGGAAAGTAGATGCCAAAGCTACGAATGCCAATAAATGTTTGTAATGGGACTTGCAAAAGGTAAATCTTGGGGGAGATGATGAGCTCAAAATATGGCTCATTATTGACATGTTATTTCCTTCAATTCATCTCTCGAAAGATATCATCTTATGCAAATCATAGATTATTAGATAGCTATTACATGGAAAATAGATACTTGTCTTGTTTATATTGAACCAAAGACTAAACCTTTACTTTGTCATTAATGTCTAATACATAGCATGTTTTAGTGATTTTTTATTGTGAAGAATGCTTAGGAAGAAGACATAGGTGATGTATAGTAAAAGTTCAATTTTTATCTCCATCTAGTAGAACTACGGACTCCGTAGGCTTGCTTCTACGAACTCTGCAGGCTTGTTTCTACGAACTCTATGGGCTTGTTTCTACAAACTTCACAGGATTATTTCTAAGAACTCTGTAGGCTCATTCTTACCGACTCTATAGGGTTAATTTTGAGAATTCTATAAGGATAAAACTATAAATGGGGAAGCTAGCAGCTAGATAAGATAAGAGAGAATCATTCTAGCTGGAGTCAAATAAGGAAAATAACCACTTGCTATTTTTTAGGATTTGTTTTTGATAAAATTATATATAATTGGATCTTAGGACTATTATAGGATAGTATATTTATTTCATCATAATAATTGGATCTCTTGGAAATCCAATATCCTATCTTTGGATGAATGGATTGACCAAGGAATCATATTTCTTTGCATCCTATTTTGAGTTGATTTTATTAGTATAAAATGTAAGACTTTCATCATTGAAAGATATTAGATATTATATGAGATGATAGATAGCAGATAATAGAGGAAAAATACGTACAAGTATATGATAAGTTTTAGCCAGATTGTAATCATTTTAGTTTTATGAATTATTACTTCAGTTTTCAGTATTGATTAATCTTTATTCCTGAGTCCGAGAGGAGCAAGGGCCCGCTTTCCTTGGAACTAGGAACTGTGTATGATATTTATGTTATGTTCTATTAACTCATTATTATAACTAATTAGAATATTGTTATTGTTTACATTTATTCATAAAAAATATCAAAACAAATTCACAGTTTAAAAGGCATTTTCTTATTCCAAAATCATTTCCTTTCTAAGCAAAGTGTATTCTCCTTTACAACAAACGTGTGAAGCAAATTTCATTTTATTAGTTAGGAGTGTGATTTTAATTTCCACACAAGCGTAAATAAAAGTGTGATTTTTACTTTCAAGCAAAAGAGTGGATTGATTTGATTTCTTCCTTTTTAGTAAAAGAGTGAATCAAGTAGTTTAGGACACTTTTCTTTCTTGAGTCAAAGTTAGAATAGGACCATCAAAACACCCCCATTAGCAGACTTCTAGATCTACCATCCTATACCTTACTGCAGATAGCTTTAGACACCAGCCCTGGTTGATAAGACATCAATTGAATATTAATTAAATAAGGAGTTAAATGACACTCATCAGAAGAAACCTATATATTCTTCATAACATGTTTCACCTGAGATGAAGCATACCTTTTTCAACCATTAGGAAACTCTCACACCTTCGTAATCATAAGGGATGAAAGACTCATCATAAATTTGGGGAATTATGAAAAATACTTTAGTGAGTTCATCTCAACTGACATGTACTTTAGTGAATGGATTAATGACACCCCACAACTTGTAGTATTCATATAGCGTACAATGATAGATTCTTAGGAGTTTATATCAATCTCCTAAAAATCAATAACTAACCTACTCAAATCAAAGAGTAAACCAAAATCAAACTTTTGGATATAGGGTTCATATCCCTAATAAGACCACACAGGGGTACATTCTACCCCAAAAAAATTATATTCCACCATAAAATGCACCAAACATGGGAGTGGAATTTGATGAAGGAAATAATCTCCAGGCTTGAGATAGGCAACCATATTAAGAAGTATAAGTTTGACAAGATATGCACTTATCCATTTTAATTAAGCATTCTCCAAGTCCCATTTCCCCCTCATATTGAGTCACTTAAGTTTGATACAAAGGTAAGGGGGAACCTTAATGGCACATTCAAGCATTTTTTTTATTATGCCAAGAGGTAAACTACAACAATGTTTATATCCTATACTTATTTCCACATAGTTTGGCTGGACAAGATCTAGATTGGCTCCTCAAATTTTCGAAGGGATTGGTAACATATTGGAATGATCTATTAGATAAAATTATCAACCATTTCTCTTACAACATTGAACATGAGTTAATAGTGGTTGACTTATGCAATGCAAGACAAAGAGATGGAGAAAGCTTCACAACATACCTATAATGATGGAAAGCATTAGTTGGCCACTTTCAACATAATTTACCATATAATTAATTACTTGATATTTTTGTACGAAATATATATCCTAGAGTATCTCACAATCTAATACTCGCTTGTGAAAACACATTTGAAGAAATTATTGAGAAGGGAGTGCAAATTAAAAAGGCACTTATAACTAGAGGTCTTATGAAAATCTATTCAAAAGGTCAAACATCTACTCAGATACAACCACCTGTTTAGGCTGCTACTATAGAAAAACCTAACATTTTTAATAAGAACAAAAACATGGTGGTAAATGGAGTGATAAAATCTAGACACATGCAAATGGTATAGGCTCCAAAAGTATTAGCAGCCCAACTGAATCCATCAAACTCTTTGCAAAGGGCTCTTTCATGTAGGGCATTTAATAAATATAGAACATTCATCAAATTGGGAGAGATTGTTGAGGTAGTGTTCTAGAAGCTAGTGGTAACCAATTTGATTGTGAGGCCTATACCAAATCCATTTCCAAAAGATAAACCTAAACCTGACTAGTATCATGAAGATGAGTTTTGTAATATCCATCACATTATTGGCCATGCTATTTATCGATGCATACAATTAATACATCTTATTGAATATCTTATTGAAAGTGGAAAAATTAAAGTGAAATAAATAATGTAGAATACTAATCAGGACATGGGGATATACAAGGACCCATTTCTCAAACATAATCAACTACATCAGAGGAATAATCAAAATCAAGGTTAGGTCCAACATTAATAGAATCAAGTTTAGAATCCTAATCAACATATTCATAATCAGGATCATAATACCCAGACTAACAACTTGGGTTACAACAACATGTCATATGATTATAATAACACTATAGGACATCTTTTTGAAAATCTCATTTCCACCATTACAATTAAAACCCATGAACTATCCAACACTTCTTGAAGTATTTGACCCCATATTATATGGTTGACACCCTTTTCTTCAAGTAACACCACACTAGGTTTAACCAATTTCATTGTGCCTCAGTTTTCATGGGTTATTATCTCTAGAACTCCACCCCTTCTAATTATAACGACTCCTTTCTGAATCAATATTGAAAAATCACAACTAGATGCTCATGAGTTACCCTCTAAAGCCCTTCACATTCTTCTTCTTATTATAATGACTCCTTGCTGACTCAAAATTGCATAATTAAAACTAGACGCTCATGAGTTACCTTCTAAGGCTTTTCAACTTCTTCTAATTATAATGACTCCTTGATGACTCTAGATTGTGCAATCATAACTCAACACTCACGAGTCACCCATCAAGGCCCTTTGCCTTCTTCTAATTCTAAGCCAAATGTGAACATTATTTTGGCTAAGGCCAAACTTTATCATCCTACCATTGAGAAGTCATATAACATCCATGACTAACTAAGAAAAACCCCTCCACAAATTTATATCTTAGATATCTTGCATACATTAGAAATCCACAAAACTATATTGAATGATTTCCTTCAATGGTCCACTATTCCTAAAGATATCAACCCTGACAAATTTTAGATGCTTGTAGGACATTTATCTCCAAGCCAACAAATTACATTTGATCAAAGAGATATGTCTTCTCTTGGTCCTAACCATAATAACCCTTTGTATATTGAGGTTGTTATAGAAAATCATAAGATCAAGTGGATTCTTATAGATAATGGTTTAGGGCTAGACATAGTATCACTAAATTTGATACAATAGTTGGGATATACCTCCAAGGACATCCAACGTGAGACAATCATGGTCAAGGTATATGACAACACTGAACGAGTCTTCCAGGACTATTTGTTTGTAATAATTATTAGTTTGTATCCCATGATACTCTATGTCATATCATGGACATTGAATTTACATATAATATAATTTTTGGTCATCCTAAGATCTATGAAGTATGAACTATCCCATATACATTGCACCAATGCCTCACACCAATGCCTCAAGTTCTCCCATGCTAGAATTAAGGTTACCATGTATGTTTATTTATAGCCCTACCAATATTGAAAATATATAGAGGTTGAATTTCATAATTATAACTATTGCCCCTAAATTTGTAGTGAGGAAGAACAAAAAAATAGTTTTGAAACCACCCAAGAGTAATTATATTGACCTAAGTGATCTTGCTTCCACTTCGGCTAATCCACTTTTGCTAATCCATTTCTAGTAACATTTGTAAACCAAATCACTATTGAGGATGTAGGAATTTCCATGTACCATTTGAAAGATGCATTTCATATGAAGAAAAACATGCAAAAACCACTAATGGTATTTGTACCAACAACTTCACCAAATCAAGATAAGGAAGCCTTTACTGAAGGAGATTGGTTATACTCTGACAACCTTGCTAATTATTTTTAGAATCCTAAGTATCCTATCCCTAATCACATTATGGATAGTTTGGTTTATATAGGAAAAATCCTAGGGCCATGAGAGTAAGGTATCATAGAACCATTATCAACAGGTAAACCTATTATGAGTCAAGGTCTCAAATTTATACAACTTGGAGGGTACCTCATGTATTTTGATAATGATTCCTCTAAATCGAATGATGATGAGACTACCAATAATAAAGCAACATTCCATTATAGTGCTTATGATGAGCTAGTTGATAATGACCTATTTGACTCTAATTTTATTATGACTATCACTACCCATTATCCACTTAACCTTTTCTATCCTAACCTTATATATTGGGACCAACAAAATTTTGTTATAACCTTAGATGAATTTTAGAACAAGGAATCTATTACCAAGGACATGGGCATCAGAGATGGATTTCCAATTGGTGATCATAAATAAGGCTTTAAATTCTCTTTGGACTCAGCTTCCTATTCTGAAGAGCAGACAAAATTTCTTGGTCACACAAAATATAAAACATCAAGATCTTTGGGTGAAAACCTATTTGAGGCACTCATTAATCAAGGAAAAAGTAAAGAAAAAGATGAGCCATTGAGTGAAAACCTATTTTAGGCACTCTTAAATGAGGATGTTTACTCATCTCCAAAGGAAGTGTAATGTCCACCAAGTCCTAGCTCTACAACCAATATCACTACTGAACATGATAAAATATTTTAGCATCTTACTCTAGACTTTCCAAAGATATTTTCTAGTTGTCCACTACCTAAATTGGTAGACTTAGATTCATCCCATTATCTTGAGTTTTGGGATTCATAGCCAGAAGTTGAACTAGAAGAAGAGAATCAGGGTCACATACTTCCCATTATTTTATAACGTGGTTCTACACCCCTTGTAGAAAACACCACTAAAGTAAAGCTAGGAACTTATGAAGATCCCAAAATTGTTTATCTTAGAGTATCCCTTATCGACAAAGAACATGACTATATTATCACCATTTTGAGGGATTTTATTGATATCTTCACATGCGCTTATTTAGACATGCCAGGCTTGGACCTTGACTTGGTTATGCATCACTTCATTATACATTCAGATGCCAAGCCAGTCAAGCAAAAATTGATAAAAATGCATCTAAGCATTTTTATTTTAGTGAAAAGGAGCTAGAAATACTTTTGGGAGATAGCTTCATCAGACCACTAGACTATTCTGAATGGATATCAAATTTAGTCCCAATAATAAAAAATCCACAGAGTATATGCATTTGTACTAATTTTTGAGATATCAAAAAGGTGTGTCCTAAAGATGATCTCCCTCTACATAACATTGACATGATTGTTGAATCTAATATTGGGCATGAGATATTATCCCTCATGGATAGCTTCTCTCAATACAATCATATCAAGATAGCTCTAGAGGACTAGCACAAAACTACATTCACCACACTGTGGAGAACATTCTGTTACCAATCATGCCTTTTGGCTTGAAGAACACTAGTGCCACCTATCAACATGTTATAAATGTCATTTTTCATGACATGGTTCATGATATTTTTGAGGACTATGTTGATGATATTATAATAAAATCAAAAACATGTGCTAGACATCTTGACGTTCTATGAAGAATATTTAAGAGATTTTATGAATACAAGTTTCATCTAAATTCTAAGAAGTATGTCTTTGGTATCACTTCAATAAAATTACTAGGGTTCATTATATCAAAAAGAGGGATTGAAGTGGATCCTACTAAGATCAAGGCTATCATGGAGATGCCTCCACCTTCCAATTTAAAACAACTTCGTAGCTTTTAGGGCAAAATTAAGTCTATTCATAGGTTTATTTCATAACTAGCAGACACATGTCATCCTTTCACACACCTCTTAAAGAAGGGGATAACTTTTCAATGGGATACCAAATTTCAACAAAAATTTGTAAAACTCAAATCATACTTGGCTAACCCACTAGTTTTGAGACCGCCAACACTTGGACAACCATTACTCCTTTATATCTCAACCACCAAACATACACTAGGGGCACTCTTAGCCCAACATGATGAACAAGGAAAGGAACATGCAATCTATTATTTGAGTTGAACACTTGTAGCATACAAGAATAATTATATGCCTATTGAAAAGGCTTGTTTGGCCATGGTGTTTACTTCACAAAAGTTGTGATGCTACATGCTGAATAATAAAACTATTGTTATTGCTAAAGTAGACCCTCTAAAATATTTATTATCCAAGGCAACTCTCATAGGTTGCATGGCTAAATAGGTCATGCTATTGAGTGAATTTGATGTTGAGTACCAAACTCAAAAGGCTATTAAGGGGCAGGTCATTGTAGATCAACTTGTATAAGCTCCTATTGTAGACACTCAACCACTCACATTTGATTTCCTAAATAATTCTATCATGGTGATAAAAGAAGTGGTTCATGAACCTAAACAATATAAGTTATACTTTGATGGATTTTTAACTTCACATGGCTCTAGAGCTAGCATCTTACTTGTTACACTACAAGGGAACCTCATCCCCAAGGCATTTCACATCAAATTTAACTGCGCCAATAATATGGTTGAGTATGAAACTCTCATTCTAGGACTGCATCTTGTAATACAGTGGGATATACAACAGTTAATAGTCTATGAAGATTCTCAATTGATCATTAATCAAACCACAAACGAATATTAGACTTGATATGACAAGCTTGTACCCTACAAGCACATTATGAATAATCTCAAGTCCCATTTCAAGACCCTATAGTTTAAACAAGTGCCACATGCCAATAATAGATCAGTCAATGTAATGGCAACAATCGGGTCCATGGTACAAATTGCCAGTGATGTCAAAGAGTATCAGTTTCTCATCAAAAATATTTTTTAATCAGTTCATATATTTCCAAATTCAAAAAGTGTATGTATAATTGTTGGTCCCAATCTCCCACCTAAACTATCCTGGTACCAAGACATTTATAATTATTTCTATGACCAAATTTCCCCCCCATCCTTTCACACAATCACCAAAAAATATTTTTTCATCGCCTAGCTCATTATACCCTCCTTGGGAACACACTTTATTGTAAGGGATATGATGGAATGCTCATTCATTATTTATCTTTGGGATAATCAATATTAGCGCTTAAGGAGGTTTATGAAGGAATGTGTGGGGGCCACACCAATAGTGTAGTCTTAGCTAAACAACTACTCAAAACAAGTTACTATTAGACCAAGATGGAAACAAATGCTTGTAATTATGTCAAGAAGTGTGTTTCCTACTAAAAACATGGTAATTTTATACACACACCTTCCTTATTGCTACAACCAATCACAACACCATGGTCATTTTCTACATGGGGTCTTAAACTTGTTGGAAAAATAAACCCAACCTCTTATGATGGCCACAAACACATTCTCACTGCTACCGAGTATTTTACTAAGTGGATTGAGGTCATTCCTCTCACTTACATCACTAGGAAGTAGATTTCCAAATTTATCCATTACCATACCATCTATCGATATGGTATCCCAACCCATATTATATCTGATAATGGTAGATCATTTGTAAATAGAGATGTTAAAGCTCTTTGCACCATGTTCAAAATCAAACATAAGAAGTTTGCACCATATAACTTGTAAGGCAATGGACAAACTGAGGCATCTAATAAAACCATTATTGCAAACCTAAATAATATTGTCAATGATATTGATCATAACTAACACTTACAAATTTTTCTTGCCCTTTGGTCCTATCACACTAGTCATTGAACTCCCACAAGAGCCACTCCATATTCACTAGTTTATAGTACAAAGGCTATTATCCTGATCGAGGTCGAGCTAGCTTGATTACAAGTTTCTTTGGAGAACATTATTGATGATGAAGAATATAGAGTTTTTTATGTTGTAAGAGCTAGAAATCCTTGATGGAAAACATTTTTCTTCCCTAGATAAATTGAGATCATATCAAAACAGATTGCATCATAGTTATAACAAGCCCATTCTCTCTTGAGAGTTTGAAGTTGGTGACTTGGTGGAGAACCAAAATAATGCTAATGTTGAATGTAAAAAAAAGGGTAAGTTTCAATCCAATTGGCTAGGCCCATACATGCTTACAATGAACTATGGATCGATGGTATATAGATTGGCTACTCCAAATGATGAAGAGCTCCCAGAACCCATGAACATTGTGTACCTCAAGTGGTTCTATACTTGATGGCCTTTGTTAGCTTTTGTCTACAAGAGCCCTTATTTGGTGACAACTTGTGCTGAATTCATTTATTTCACCATCATTCTTATACTCTATAATATTTAATTCTAGACCATTTTAACTCTAGACCATTATAACCCTAGATCATTGTACTGTATTCTACTCCACTCTGGACCGTTATAATTACACTACCCTAGATCATTGTAAACTTGTACTATTCCATTTTAGATTGTTTTAACCTGGATCATTGTCACTTGGATCATTTATATTATAATAAACCAATTTTAATTTCATCCTAGACCATTGTAACCTTGTGCCATTCCACTTTGGACCATTGTAACTGCACTACCCTGGATCATTATAACCCTAGACTGTTGTCACTTGGATTGTTTATATTCCACTAAACCAATTTTATTTTCACATCTAGACCATTGTAACGTGGACCATTGTACCCAATACCATTTATGATCCTAATTATGATTCATAATCATTATGGACACATTCAACACCCCTTTTACAAAGTAGTGTAGTTAGATCAGTATTTGCAACCTCTTTTGCATACAAGTGTATGAGGGTATGTCAACACAAGGTGTTTTTAGGCTAGATGGTTCCTTAAATTTCTTCCACTACATAATATTCTATTCTTATTTTGATGCTACTTGGTAGTCATCATCGCCTTCATAGGATCACAAGGACCATTGTAATTAGTTTAGTTGTTGCTTACCTATGGATGTGTAACTCCTGAACTAAGTGGTTTTTTGTACCACTGTTTATATCCCACTTTGACATGGATCATTGCAGCTAGTTTAGTTATTGATTACCTATGGATGTGTAACTCCTTAACTAAGTGGTTTTCTATATCATTGTTTATATTTACAAACCCCATTATAGCTAGTTTAGTTGTTGTTTAGACTCTTAATTATGGAAGTGCATCTCTTCAACTAAATAGTTCCCAATACCTTTTGTTAATATTATGTTTCTGTTGCCTATCCTAAAAACACAAAAAATGTTAGAAACCAATATGGTATAAGACCAAAAACATTGCATTGAACCTTTGTTTATTTTGATCTTGAGTACTCTCATTGTTTTTTTAGCAACCTAAACCATGCTCTCGCCATTTTGTGAGTTACTTGTTGACATCGAAGATTGCACCCTTGGTAGGAGGCCAAGCTCCTACCTTCTCCTCAAAACTATGGAAACTCCCCTCTCACCTATGGGACTGGTGAAGCTGGAGGGAAGAGTCTCTAGATAAGGGCTAGCTCCCTTTGATGCATCATGTTCATTCTAACAAGTGAAAACATACATACATACATACACACACACACACACACACACACACACACACACACACACACACACACACACACACATATATATATAATGGGGGGGGGATGAAAAGGGAAAAAGATACAAGAAAACAAACTACTCTAAAGAGGTGATGCACCAAAATAAGTTGACCTTCTCACATCCAATCTTTAAATCAGAGATACACATACATACACTTCAGACTTGGCAGAAGGACCAGGTTGCTAGAAACTAGTAGGGAGGCTTTCATGAAAACATAGAAAATAGAGATTCACCAAGGTGCTATGAAATACACACTGTAAGTAATTTATTTTGTTCTACACTTCCAAATGTAGCTCTTCTCCTGTCAGCTGCAGAGATGGCACCTTGTAGACAACTGATATGCTAGTGTTGAACCTATGAAAGCATCAAGAGACAATGACTGAACACAAACTAACACTCAAGACATACACAGAAATATCTATCCAAGATAGAGGTAAAAAATTGTGTTTATTGATTCAGGTGGAAATTTTGCCAGGGCTACGCCTTACAAATGTGAAAGATGATTTCTCAAAATGATAAGTCCTCAATATATAGGAGAAGCAAATGAGGCCTTTTTGGTGCACCCTTTTACAAGTGGCCCATTTGCATCACCTCATTGGGAAGAGGAAAACACTGTTGCTGATGTCATCTTTCTAGAAGAGGCCTGTTGGAACCATGCTGTATAATCACCAAATTTGACTTTGGCATTCGAGCATTAATGTGGAAACACAGGCTGCCCTCTTTTCTACAAATAGATTGAGATTTGTCCCCTTTTAAATGCATGGGCCATGTCGTTCATTATTTGCACCATTTGGGGATTATCAGGCAATAAATCACCTTCCCTTTGCCACCTAGACTGCTTTGTCTCCTTCTGCACCTTGTCTTTTCCCTATCTTGTCTCTTCTGGCTCCTTCGGCCCTCAGGGGCAAACTTCTTAGCAGGTCGCTGCATTTCTGGACCTTCCATGGTTAGCGCTCTTTCACTTTGAAAGCAAATGGCTATTTCATTTTGTTAACTTTGACGGCCTTCAAGATGTCCTCATTCCTATCAAAACGTCATCGAGTCCTTCACTGGCTTTTCCATGGCTTTGTCTTCCTTGGCCTTCTCTGTGGGCACTCTTTTGTCTTCCTTAGCACCTTTTCGAAGGGAAAGTGACCCTCTGGCCTTTAAAAGTGCCCTTTGTATTTGGCTGAGAGTCCCCCGCAAGGGCACCTACCCTTCAGGGTCCTTCAGTGGGTCCTTTGTTCCTTTGGATTGCCTCCTAGGCACCCATAGACTTTGTTTGCAGACATTTCCCACGGACTTTTATCCATGGACAATTTTCTTGGGTCTGTCCTTTGCTTTGTATATTTTCCACGGGCTTTTTTTTGTAGACATTTTCCCATGGAAAAAAAAGTCCATGGAAATTCTCCTTAGCCCCGGCCTTTTGATTTGAGCTGCGCCCAAAATCCTTCGGACTTGTTA
Organism: Torreya grandis; assembly: GCA_037957365.1. Classification (NCBI taxonomy): domain Eukaryota; kingdom Viridiplantae; phylum Streptophyta; class Pinopsida; order Cupressales; family Taxaceae; genus Torreya; species Torreya grandis. Next base: position 9,468,649 of record JARHVA010000006.1, read on the forward strand.
TTCAAAGGAATTCCTTCAGACAAAAAGTCTGAAGGAATTCAGGACTTAAATGAATTTGAACTTAAACAATTTTGAACTTACCGATCCTTTTCCTTTGAAGTGCCTGCCCTCTGCTAGGGCATTTGAACTTGAAGACTGCCCTCCGACCAACTGGGCATACCCTTGAACCAAGCCGTTGAACAAAAAATGGTTCAACGGTTTAAGTGGTTTAACCATTGCACACCAATGAACCTGCCAAGTGAGCCGACTGTTTGAACTAGGCCGATGAACCAAGTGTTGAACCAAAGGATTGAACCATCCACTTGAATCGAACATTGAACCACCCCCTTTAAACCAAGCCATTAAATCAAAATTGGTTCAATGGTTCAACGCTGTTTAATTGAGATGTTTGAACCTAAAGATGGATGAACCAAATGCCGATTGAACCAAGGTGAAGAACCATGTCATTGAACTTGTGCAACTTGAAATTGACTGGTTTTGAAAAGTAAGGGAAGAAGGGGACCAAAATTTTGCTTGTTGGGCAAAATTGGTCAACAAATTGGTGACTCACAGGGGAAGCATGCCTACTATGATTAGAAGCCAGTTGCCTTGAAAATCCATTGGCACAGAGTCAGATTGTAAATTTAAAATTAGCAACAGCCACAATTAATTCAGAACCAATCACGCAGATCTACCTCCAAGGAAATGAAAACACACACAAGACTTAAGAAAACTACTACTTGTGCAACAACACTTAGGGAAACCAAGAAAAGAAACTGAAAACAAACTATTATATATAGCTAACCAGGTATTCTCGCCTCCCTCTTGGATCGAAGGGAAAATTTCTTAAGTTCCCTTCCTGGCAAGAAGACTTATGGTGCTAGGCAAGTAGCTAAACAAAAAAGAGAGTTGGTGACCTGCTCCTCTTGCCTGTCACTTGAGTTGGCTTATATCTAAGTGGATCAAATTCAAACATGCCTCCAACATACATGTATTCTTCTTGTCTCTAGAGGCTTGTTGAATGCTAGTCCTTCATATTAGTGCTCCTCACCAAGAAATCAATGGCTATTGGCTTATCACCGTAAGCCCTTTGATCTGCACACTCCCTCTGCAATGTATCATGGTCTAACCCATTTCCTTCTGCCTCATTGAAGATCCTGTCAGACTCATCCTCTGATTCCTTTTGGCCTTCTTGAAGAAGGGTGACTGTGGTGATGTTTGAAATGGACTCACAAAATGATTGCTCATCCCATAGAACATCACCTCTCTGTTTAAAGCTCTCTTCTTCAAGGCATTCCTCCAGGAAGATAGACCTCTCCTTTTCCTCCTCAAAAATTAGGACCTCTAGATGTTCAAAGGCATCCTCCTAATCCTCCTCTAACTTAGGCTCCTCAGTGTAGTCACCCTCCTCATCAAAGCAGCAAGGAAGTTCATCAAACAGAGGGGAAGAGAGCTTACCATGCATTTGTTCCTCCTCGTATTGCTGGAACATCTACATATATGCAAGACCTGCATCTTCTCCATTGCTGATAAGGTCTTCACAAGGAGCATTGATGATGATTTCTTCTTTGTTGTCACTCATGACAGCCTCTTGAAGAACTACAGATTGGATCTTCTGCTCCTCACTCGCCTGTTGCAGAACAAGTTCCTCCTTGAGAAGGGATGGAGTGGAGAAAACATGTGGAAGAGGAGGCAATCCCTGATCTAAAATCAAATGATTCTCTTCTTTCCACTTGGTCAGCACTTCATCAATATCAGGTATGGCTTGATAATTCTCTTGGAAATGGGTAGATGGGGTGTGTTTAGACATGGAATGTGCTATTTGGTCTGAACCGTCTATCACACATTGGCTGAGGAATCTCTCCCTGGATTCCAACTCTACAATTCTCCTAGCTAGATCCTCTTGGAAATGCCTTTTTTGGAGGTCACCAACATCATCATCAGTAGGAGCAACCTCGGCTTCTTCAAGGCTTTGAAAAAAACCTTGCTTCTCCTCTTCTCTACCCCATGATTCTACTGTCTTTCCCCAGTTCAGGATCTCGGGATTGGAATTTTGCTCCTATGAACAGGGAGAAACTTTGTTTTCTCCAAGTTCTTGGGGCTCCTCCATAAGGTCTAAAGGTTCTAACTCTCTTTCAAGAAGTAGCTTCATCCTAGCCTCTAAATATTCAATTTGGTTGGCTAGATTATACTAAAAGAGTCTTTCTTGGAGGTCACCAGCATTATCCTCTTCCAAGCTCTGAGCTGGTCCCTGGCATTCCTTCCTCCAACCTAGAATCTGCACATCATGCTGAAGGACTCAGGGAGGTTGAGGAACGCTAGGAAGACATTATTGATGCATTGGAGGAGTCTTTAGAAGAGGGATGTGCTGGCTGGTGGTATTCCCCCCAATCAAAGATTCACAATCTAAGGAGTTTAGAAGGTTCATCTCCATGGGATGTTGTTCTGATGTCTTCTGGTGTTGGAAATCCAGGCACACGAGATTGAGAGCAAATGTATTTGATGAGCTAGAGTAAGCAAGTGCAATCTGATAGAAAGGATTTGGTGCAAAAGAGGGGGCTTTCTTTAGATTAGGAGGGGGCACAGAAGGTTGACTGCCTTGAATAAATGGATTTTTCCATTTTGCTACCTCCTTTTCCATGGATTGCAAGGCCTGTGCTTGCCTAAACAAACACTCCCCTTCATACATCAGCTCCTGCTAATATCTATACTGCTCTTCCAGTCTATTAATTTCCAATTCCAGGGCTGCTTCCCTTATCGTTGCAGGGCAACTAGGAGGGCTGCTTGAGGGAATTGCGTAACTATTTGGATCTTGATCAAAACCATATGAAAGAAAACAAGATCCATGGTTTTGTGCAAAAGAAATATACATACAAAGAGTGATTTCTAATGACACCAGGCTACTTAACCAGTAGATTTAACTCAGAGTCGCCAGATGTTAAAAATATTTGATTTGCTGTAACAGGACCAACATCAATCCTGAGACCTTACTAAGTTGTAAAACTATGTCCCACTGGGCGTGTTAAAACTGTTGATGTCAAAGATTGCACCCTTGGCAGGATGTCGAGCTCATGCCTTCTCCTCGCAACTATGGAAACTCCCCTCTCGCTTGTGGAACTAGCGAAGCTGGAGGGCAGAGTCTCTAGATAAGGGCTAGCTCCCTTTGATGCATCATGTTTATTCTAGCAAGTGAAAACATACATACATACATATACATACATACACACACACACACACACACACACACACACACACACATATATATATATATAATGGGGGGGGATGAAAAGGGAGAAAGATACAGGAAAACAAACTACTCTAAAGAGGTGATGCACCAAAATAAGTCGACCTTCTCACATCCACTCTTTAAATCAGAGATACACATACATACACTTTAGACTTGGCAGAAGGACCAGGTTGCTAAAAATTGGTAGGGAGGCTTTCATGAAAACATAGAAAATACAGATTCACCAAGGTGCTGTGAAATACACACTGTAAGTAATTTCTTCTGTTCTACACTTCCAAATGTAGCTCTTCTCCTGTCAGCTACAGAGATGGCACCTTGTAGACAACTGATATGCTGGTGTTGAACCTGTGAAAGCATCAAGAGATAATGACTGAACACAAACTAACACTCAAGACATACACATAAATATCTATCCAAGATAGAGGTAAAAATTTGTGTTTATTGATTCAGGTGGAAATTTTGCCAGGGCTACGCCTTACAAATGTGAAAGATGATTTCTCAAAATGACAAGTCCTCAATATATAGGAGAAGCAAAGGAGGCCTTTTTGGTGCCCCCTTTTACAAGTGGCCCATTTACATCCCCTCATTGGGAAGAGGAAAACACTGTTGCTGATGTCATCTTTCTAGAAGAGGCATGCTGGAACCATGCTGTATAATCACCAAATTTGACTTTGGCATTCGAGCATTAATGTGGAAACACAGGCTACCCTCTTTTTTGTAAACAAATTGAGATTTGTCCCCTTTTAAATGCATGGGCCACGTCGTTCATTCTTTGCACCATTTGGGGATTATCAAGAAATAAATCACCTTCCCTTTGCCACCTAGACTACTTTGTATCCTTCTACACCTTGTCTTTTCCCTATCTTGTCTCTTCTGGCTCCTTTGACCCTCAGGGGTGAACTTCTTAACAGGTCGCTGCATTTCTGGGCCTTCCATGGTTAGCACTCTTTCACTTTAAAAGCAAATGGCTATTTCATTTTATTAACTTTGATGGCCTTTGAGATGTCCTCGTTCCTATCAAAACGTCATTGGGTCCTTCACTGGCTTTTCCATGACTTTGTCTTCCTCGGCCTTCTCTACGGGCACTCTTTTGTCTTCCTTAGCACCTTCCCAAAGGGAAAGTGACCCTCTAGCCTTTGAAAGTGCCCTTTGTATTTGGCTGAGAGTCCCCCATAAGGGAACCTACCCTTCGGGGTCCTTCGGTGGGTCCTTTTTTCCTTTGGATTGCCTCCTGGGCTCCCACAGACTTTGTTTGCGGACATTTCCCGTGGACTTTTGTCCACGGACAATTTTCTCGAGTCAGTCCTCCGCTTTGTATATTTTCTGCGGGCTTTTGTCTGCGGACATTTTTCTGTGGACAAAAAGTCCATGGAAATTCTCCCCAACCTCGACCTTTTGATTTGAGCTACACCTGAATTCCTTCAAACTTTTTATCCGAAGGAATTCCTTCAGACAAAAAGTTTGAAGGAATTTGGGACTTAAACAAATTCGAACATAAACAATTTTAAACTTACCCGATCCTTTTCCTTTAAAGTGCCTGCCCTCCACTAGGGCATTTAAACTTGAAGACTACCCTCTGACCAATTGGGCATACCCTTGAACCAAGCCATTGAACCAAAAATGGTTCAATGGTTCAAGTGGTTCAACCATTGCGCGCCAATGAACCTGCCAAGTGAGCCGGCTGTTTAAACTAGGCCGATGAACCAAGTGTTGAACGAAAGGATTGAACCATCCGCTTGAACCGAACATTGAACCCCCCCCTTTGAACCATGCTCGTTGAACCAAGCTCGTTGAACCAAGCCATTGAACCAAAATTGGTTCAACGGTTCAATAGTTCAATGATGTTTAATCGAGATGTTTGAACCTGAAGATGGATGAACCAAGTGCCGATTGAACCAGGGATTGAACCAGGGCAAAGAACCATGTCATTGAACTTGTACAACCTAAAATTGACTGGTTTTGAAAAGCAAGGGAAGAAGGGGACCAAAAATTTTCCTGTTGGGCAAAATTGGTCAACATTACTAGTATGTGCATTATTCATTTTAACAAGATCCATTATTGCACCCTTGGTTTGAGCCATGCTCTCTCTATTTTTTGAGTTGGAATGTTTAGTTTATCATAATCCTCAATAGATTTTAGACACTTAGAAAACCCCTAAACATTTGTAAACAATTCTAAAAAAACCCTAAAAATAATAAATTCATGAAAATTAGCTTAGAATTTCCACGAGAGATATAAAACCATCAAAATTTTTGGGTCAGGTTTCTTGTTTGTTCAATTTAGTTTTAGACCACCTTGGTCTTTTCCCTCCCATTTTTAGAAGAACTACATCATCCTGAGGTCTGCACAGACTATATAGGCAACACTTAGATACACGTGGTATCTCAGGTTAGCTCGGTTACACTTTATTTTCTATTTCACCTTGAGGATTTGGGGACTCCTAGCTATTTCATAAGTAACCACTTGTATTTTAGTTTCCCTCTCCTTTTTTATCTCATTTTACACTCTCACCATTTTGTGATACTTTTGTGTGCATTATTCATTTGCATAAGATCCATTCTTGCACTCTTGGTTATTCTTATACTTTTGCCAGTTTGTGAGATTTTTCTATTTTCCAACCTTAGATGTATAAACACTTTGAATTCCCAATTCAATTCATTCATGCCTATTCATCTCTTATTTTTAGTTTAGTTTTACCCTAAACCATACTCTCTTTTTCATGCACTCACCATTTTTTGAGACCATTCTCATCTTCCACTACACATAAATCTTGTTTCTTTATCATCAATTTTCTTCTATCTCATATCCTGAAAGAACTACATTTGGTCTAAAGTTCATGTTAGATCTCGCATCTATGGAACTATATAAGCAATGTCCACTTGCCTTGTACATCTAGAGTCATCTTGGCTACCCATTCCTTTTCTTCTCTTCCCCCATTTTTTTGGTTTGTTCCATTACCTCCTATAACCTAAGTGTAATTTCTATTTGTTTTATGTCATTGTTTCCCTATCACCTAGTGGAAACTTTGTGTCCATTGTTCTTATTTCATTATACCAATTTCATTATCACTTAGTTAGGGATCACCCTATCATAGAGCATAACACCTTTATTAAATATGCATGAATAATTTGTTTTCTGTCTGCACTAACATTGTGATTAACCATTGTTTGTGTTTGTTTATTTGTATGTGCTTAGAATAATTTACTTATGGCATTTTTCTTTGCTTTGATTTGTTTAGTTGTTTTTATTCTCTTCATTTATTTTTATTAGTGTTTTGTTGTCTTTTATATTTTATTTATTTACTATTGTTTTGTTGTTTGTCCATTTTTATTGGTGTTTTTTTGTTTGTTTCTTAGTGTTTTGTTGTGCCTTCATTTATTTTTATGATTATTTTGTTATGTCTTTATTTATTTTTCTTAGTGTTTTGTTGTGTCTTTCTTCTTGTCTTTTGTTTTACTATTTTGTCTTATTTATTATGTTATTTTGTTTTTAGTGTTGTGTTTGGATACATTTCATAAGCATTTTGAGTCTGACCTTGACTTGGGATTGACCTATTTACATTTATATTTAAATTGTTTTGTTATTTGTTGGTTTCTCAAGTACATCTTGTTAATATGTGGGTCGTGATTATTTATATCTTGATTCCAGATTATTTAATAATTTTTTCTTGCTTTGTTTTTATTTGTTTGTTTTTAAGTACATTCTTGTTCTTACTTAACTCTTGATAGTTCATATCTTGATTTTAAGTTAGGTTACATTGTTGTATTTTATCTTCTTTTTATAATTTTATTTTCTTTGTTTTTTGTTTAAACATAAATAGTTGTAATTCTGGTTTTGATAGTTTTTATCATTATATTTAGTTATAAATATTCAAATTTGAATTGGTCAATTGCAAATGAAATACAGTGTTATTATAAGTAATTCATACTTATGATGCATAATTTCATTTTGTTAAATTAAACACCAAGTGCTCCAAAGTTCAAAAGTCAATGTAGCACTGAAGAACGTCTCTGAACACACCATCCCACATATCCAATACCTGAATAGGATATACAAAAACCAAACACTAAAAACAAACAAGACTCTTTATGCAAGACATGCATCTCTTGGCATACACATTGAGTCTAGCCAACTATTTTTATGATTAATTTAGGATGTGCATCTCCTAAATTATCCTCTATCATCTAGTCATACATGGAATAAAAGAATAAATACATCAACATCCATATGCTAACTAAGGAAGTACATCTCCTAAAACTAACATATATCATTGTATCACAATAAGAGACACATCAATGTAAACATCATGTGACACAAAATTATATTAAGAGTCTATGTACAAGCAGTAATAAGACAAAAATGAATGTCATATATGTCTCAAAATAATGTTTTATACATCACAGGCATATCTATGTATCTCATAATGTAAAATAGGAGAGCTACAAAAATCAGCTCTGGTCATGGCCCTCCCTAGGGGGACTTTGCTAAAAAATTTTACCCATGCCTAATGGTAGAGATGGTAGTGGGCATGGCGGTAGAGGCCCCATGATTACTCATTATGTTGATGGTTGTGTCATTGACCACTCTGACTTGGTAGCATGTCTACACTTAGAGGTCTGGCTAGTCCATTAGGATCTCATGTAATCTCTTTATGAAGGTGTTCTCCTCTCCATAGGGATTGCCACCTCATATAACCATTACCAGTAAAAGATCTCATCCTTCTCACATAAGACATCATCCTTCATGTGTAAGGAATCATCCTTGGCTAAAACCATATAAGCCAAGGCTCTAGTTGATCTTGAACCAGTATTTATGTCGACTTGTCGAGGCTCATCTCATTCCTCTATTAACCTCTGTACTTGGGTAGCCAATCTCTCCCTATCCACCTAAGAAAATTTTCACTCACCAACCACTATCAAAATATCCATGTCTCATGTAGCTAGCTAAGCCTGAATCCCTATCAACTGAGCCACCTACCCCCTTAGAGTACCAATCTCTACATCTTAGGTTGTAATAAGCCCCTATAGCCTAGTGGTCTTCCCTTGTGTTATAGCCAAATATTCCTACAATCTAATTATAGTGCTTTGTAACCCTACAATATCTGAAAGGCATGTAGTGATATGTTGTTATAGCCTATCTATTAATGTTTAGTCCTCTACAAACCTCCCTATACCAGAGGACCCTACCTCTCCTAAACCTATACCTATGACTATCTTAGAGGTCCCAACCTCTCCTTCATTTATACCATGACCCTCATTACCACCTAGGGCATCCCTTATCTCAACATCATGTCTATCCAAATCAACCATCTCTATATCATCTAATGGATCATGTTATATTTGATTATGGACTACCTAAAATGTAATGGCATTAGTATCATTTGTTGTACTAACACCTGAGCCTGTCATTGTCTTGGGACATGACCCTGGTCTTTCCTAAGCCTCACCGATCTCAAGTATAAAATTGGCTACTATGATAATGGCCTAGTAAATTAGACCAATCTAATCCTAGCCCACCATGCTACATAAGCCTCTATAACCCCCAAAACTATAACCCCTTTGACATAATCCCATAACATGTGTAGAACCCTGATATAGTCCAAAAATGCCTTAGTCCTTGGCACTGGTAGCCCCCACCCTCATATCTCCCTAGTCACATGTGCAAAATAATGGGGACCATCTAAGATATCCTACTAAATGTTAAATTATTGTAGGACTCGATATGACCTATATCGATCTACCACATAATCGTGACAACATGTAATATAGCATGAAGTGATCATGTAATTGAACATGAATAAGTCCTCAACCCAAAACCAATAAGTCATTATATAGTGGCACCAAATAAAATATTTGTCTTCCATCTCATCTATAGTTTATCAATAATAAGGCAAGTCTCCTAGATGGACCTATAAACATGGTCCTATTAAATGCCATCTAAAATCCAATATATCCTCTAGTTCTCTATGATATCTCAGCCCTACTGGATGTTTAGTGGCAATGTGCTCCCAAGCCTAGACCTAGAAAAGTGTAATGTAACCAATGGTGTGCCCTCCCTAATACGTTATCATGTGTAAATATCTATATAACTGGGCCAAGATGATCGACCCCCATACAAACTATGTCAAGTGGTCAAACATCTCCTGGACCACTCTGATCAATCCAAGAGGGAAGAACCATCCAATCTTGTCAAGCATCATGAGGTCACTGATAAGATCCATCAATATAACTACCTCTAGGGGAATTATCCCCTATCCTAATCCTTCATCATTAGAGGTCAATCCAAGTCCTCTAATGCATCTATGTCAATGCTACCATCTATAATATCTAGGTCAACTATAATATGCATCTATACTTATTACATACAATGCACATTCCCTAATGTAATCGTGACTTTCCCAATTGGAAATGAAATGTAGAGGGATTTGAGTACCACCTTTATGTAAGTATTGATAAGTATGCCCTATCTATGTGAATAATTGGTAGCTGTGCCAGGTGATATAGCTCCACTCCCTCAAAGACACCCATGAGCTTGTCTACCTAAATCCCCTATCATTGAAGAACTCATGATTGTTACTCCCATGATGTGATCACTCTAACTTGTTCTTATAAATCAAACATAGGGAATCAGATCAATTATTTTTCCTTTCACTAATCCAATCTACCTTAATTCTTTTAATTTTGGGCCTAGCCTAATCATCTATGGGGTCCACTCTCTTCTTCTAATTTTGTGCTCGAGTTAATCTCCTATGCGCCCCTTTTGCCCTTCTTCTACAGACCTCATCAATTTCTCAACTATCTTACTGTTTCATAGGGTGACTTTTCTAATCAATAGGGCAATTCTACAATTTTTATCACTCTCACTAAAACAAAATGAATTCTCACCATTTCATAGGGAAATATCATTATTATTAGTGACATCACTATTTGACTAGGAAAAATCACCATTTGACCAATGATTTCTACCCAAATATATGAGTTCATTGATGAAGTGGTGAACTCGCCATTCCAACTCATGACCCTGCTAAAAGAATGGTGAATTTGATGTTCTCAATGGTGATCTTGATATTCTTGATGGCAACATCACCAATTTCAAATTTGGGTAATCAATGGGATCACCAAGGTTTGAAATTCCTAGTAGTAATAAATACAATAAATACAAAAATTAAATACCAAAAAAGGTACCTACCAATGGTTTGATCCTTGGTGGTCTCTGTACTCTCGCACACACTCTCTAAGGTGATGGTGGTGTGGGATATTGACCATCTTTCTTAGCTCTCTCATGTGTAAATCTCAAAGCTCTAAATTACTATATACAGGGGTGAAAATGAACTATTGTTACCCCCCAAGGGTCAAAATATAGTAAAATTTTCAAAATTTCACCCCTTGGGCATATAGTTGCTCCATTTCATCTTTCTTGGGATATTGTTTTAGCCTCGTTTATCTAGTTTTCCTCTCACTTTCTTCTAATTACTTTGTTTTTTATCCTTGTTTATTTAAATTAACATGATTATTATTTCTTCTGATCAAGACCCAACTCGTCAAAAATAATTTTTTTCATCCTCCCCTTGAGGGGGCATCATAGGCTGCCCAAATGCTATTTGGGGCATTTTCATATCCTTATTTTTCCATGATTCATGAAAAATTTAACAAAAAATGGGAATGATTTTATTTATTCTAATTATAACGACCTTTTTATTCTTTAAAAAAAAATTCTTTGAGTAAATATTTCACCACACCTTCTCAAATAGGGTAAAAATGTAGAAATCCAATTCCTATCATTATTGTGCTAAAATTGTCAGTATAAATGATATTCTGTGACAACACACAGTCTAGACTAAAATTTCTAAAACACTCCAAATCACTCAAACTTATCACGTATAAGTGTTGATTTATGCTAATATATCCTTGAATGGGGTAATGCATTTTATGTGATTATTATCTTTTCTTTAATCATTTCAAGTTAAATCATGACCATGTAAAATGACATCTTGGACCACTAAATTCTTCTAATTTGACAACACACATCACATGCACATGTTATTTCACATGGATAATACCCTAACTAGGGTATCATCCTATACATAAGTGACACCTTATTATACTTTAGTTAAATTATGACTCAATAAAATGACATTTCTGACTAAGTTGATTAAATGTGCAATAGATTTCCAAAGAATTATAGAAAACTAAGCAAATTCACTAAGGCAAATCAAAACCAAATTAGAAGTCTAAGTGAAAATTCCATGAAGTTGTTGAATATCTATTTATTGTAAATTCATTATTCAATTCTACATCATCCCATGACATCATCATAAATTTGTCATCCATAAGCCATTAATGGGATAAATACAAGAATTAGAATCTCCCATGCCTCATCAATACCCCATTCTTCCAAATATTAATGATAATATTTATTGCTTATCTCTCCAAAATTTAATTAGTCCATGACCACACATCTTGATCTCAAGATAGATGGTCATAGTTGATCTTAAACAATCTCAAAAAGCGATAAATAAGAGAGCCAGGAACACCAGTTTTTAAGATCTAGTTACACAAACTTAATATGCATAAATTTATATAGAGAAGCTTCATTAATTCACCCAATTAGACCAAATTTAAGAACCTAAGCCATTGGTTAACTAAGGATGATGGAGGCTCATGGTATACCTCATTGACAAAGACTTGGAGTACCAAATTTGCGGAAAAGCTCACTTTTAGACTGCTTTTGAGGGATAATAGCTACTTGGAAGGTATAACATCATCTTGCTATCATAATTAGTTATTTTAATTCATTATCACTACCCCTTGAAGTATTAGGCTTAATAAGTTAGTTCTTTATGCTTATCTTGGACATTTCTTAACTAATGCATGATCTAACCTATTTTTTAATCCTATTCTACACTTCAATGCGAGATATTCTCTAAAAGGATTAGTATAAATACAAGATTATAGATTATATTTTATGATTATATATCACCTCACTCTTTACACTTGGAAAACTCAAACCTTGGTTGTTCCTCTTAGTTATTTACCTTTCCTACTTTCATAAGTCTCGCATATACCCTATCTTTGTGTGCCTTAGCCTATATATCTTAGTCTAGCCAGTCTTATGTTGATTACCCAGGGCTTCTATCTTGCCCAAAATGCTTAAAATATATTTATCTATCATCTCTACAAGTTCTAAACCTATACCTATTCTCCTAATCACTGGACACTATTATCTATGTTAGATAGTAATGTCAACATTATTGTCCTACCCCGATGCAAGTGTCTAATGCCCTAAAGTTATCTAATTTGAAAATGAAATGTATCCTAATGGTCAACCTAAATGATTTATATAGAGTGGATTGTAATATTTTATTATTCAATATAATAAAGATAAATTTATAAAGAAAATAAACGTATCAAGCCAAACTATTCATGTAGGGGTGGGTAATGACAATAAATAACAAAATGAAAGAAAAAAATACTAGTTACCTTCCCAAATCGATTTCATCACCCAAGATTGGCTCCAAACATGTTATCCCCTTGATCAAGAATTCTTGTCTTTGTCAATAATGATGGAAAAACTTGTCCAATGTCTCAAAAATAATTTGTAAAACCTAGGCTCAAACTAGAAGGAATCTCTAATCTAGCATATCAATGAAGATTACCCAAATGCAAATAACATAATAATCAAAACACAAATTAATTTTGGAGAGATTTTATAATTATAAGTCTACATAATTTAATCCTAAAAATGATGTTCAAGGCCTTTCTATTTATAGATTTTTGAGATTGGCCAGAATGAATTGTGACCGTCCATCTTGAGATCAAGATGTGTGGCCAAGAATCCTTTCAATTTTGGAGGCTAAAATCCACATATTCCCTCATAACTATATGGAAAGAAGGGGAATTAATGAGACATGGGAGGCATTAATGAGGCATATGAGGCCATGATTTAGATATTTTATGCATTTATGGCCTAGGGATGCCTTTTTAAGAAATGATGTCATTAGGTGATGCAATTAATAGAAATCAATTCCCAAAAATAAATATTCAATAACCTCCATGGAAAATTCACTTAATCTCTTGATTTGAATTAATTAGATTTAAACAAGATTTATCCATATTTGTGTAATTCTTTGGAAATTGGCCCTCATTTAATAAAAAATGATCAGAAAGTCATAATACTGGGTCATAATTTGACTCAAGAAGAATTGGAAGGTAATGTTAGATGCGTTGGAACCATATTCCCATTTAGAATGTTTCCAACATAGAATAATAAAGGTATGTGATATGTACTAATGAATTAAAAGAACATAGTGATCCAGAGCACAAAAAGGCAAAATTATCATTTTGACTTGAAATGAATTGATCAAAGTTAGGAATCACATAAAATGCATTTTCCCATTTAGGGATAATTTGGCCTAAATCAACACTTGTAAATGACAATTTTGAACCACTTAGGGTGTTTTAGTGATTTTGAACTAATTTGGGCATTTGAGTGCAATTCAAGTAAGATTGACAATTTCAACACAAATAGTGTTAGGCATTAGATGTCTACATTTTGCCCCTATTTGAGAAGGTGTGGTGAGACATTCAGGCAAAACAACATATTTTCAAAGAAAAAAGTTGTCAAAAAGAAATTGGAAATGACCCTTGATACCCCCTTGAGAGGATATACTAGGATGAAAGAGAAGGATGGACTCTCAAAAAGAGAGGGACAATGAAAGATTAACCCCTGGAATAAATCCCATCAAAACAAGCTAATGCATGTACACATGATTATCATCAATGATTAAAATATAATGAGAGGTATAATGGGCCCCAATACAAGGGGAATGGGAAGGGTTCAATCCAAACATATAATTGACACACTTTGTATGCACCTAATTTGAGAGTGCAAGCTATGCTTACAACATTGATCAATCCTGAGACAATTTGCACACTAAAATACTGCCATCATGGGTAAAAGTGTGGAGATATTGTAATTAAAGGAAAAGGATAATGTGGTATATATAAAAATGATAATAAGTGCCCTAGTAAAGCAAATTTGATCATGATAAGATAATTGTGCCATAACAGGGCTAATTTTGATCATTGATAAAGAATATATAATATTTTTCCCCTATAGGGCTGATTTTATTCTTATAGTAGCCTCAGATGTGGTGCCCTAGCATCAGAAAATTGACAAGCAATTAACTCAAGAATAGAACCTAAAACATAGATAAAAGTGAGTAGGTGTAAACACAGATGTGATGGTGGAATGACTTATAAAAAGCCATAAAAAACCAAGCATACAAGAATGCACAAAGTGACGAAAGAAATGAAACGTAGATTGAAGATGGCCAAGATGACTCTAGATGTATAATACAAGTGGACACACCTACATAGTTCCATGGATGCATGTTCTAACATGAACTTTAGACCAATGTAGTTCACCCAAAAGTGGGAGAGAATGGAATGAGGGATGATGAAAACTGACTGAAGACTGATTAGAATCATGATGTATGTGAAGAGATGCACATCTAAGCATTGAGTCAGGAAATCTATTGAGCCTAGTTCATGCATAGTGTTATTTAGAACTGTTCATCGGAGTTATGTTGATGTTAAAACTTGATTCTAGAGCATAAAGTGCTTGTTATTGCAAAATAAATTAAGCATCATAAGTATGATTAACTCATAATGACATGGCATTTCAAATGCACGAAGCTAGTTTAAATGTGAATACCTATAACTAAGGATAATGGTAAAATAATGACCAAAACTAGAGTTACAACTATTTACATTTAAACAAAACAAATTGAAGACAAAGAAAAAAGATAAACATAAATGAACCAAAATTAAAATAAGGATATGAAGAATCAAGATTCAAGTTGGAACAATAATGTTTAAAAATGAAAAGCAATAAAATTATAATGACATAGGATCAAGATATAAATAATCAAGATCTATGTGGACCATCAAGACGTTCTTGAACACAAAAGAGCAAAAAACAAACAAGCAAACAAAACAACAACAAAAATCAAATAAATAAAAAGGTTTAAGAACAACTTAATAACATGAGATCAAGATATAAATAATCAAGATCCATGCAAATTATTAAGATGTTCTTAAACACAAAAGAGACAAGCAAAAACATACAAGGAAACAAAAGACCAAAGTGAGACAAGAAGTAATAGAAGGAGAAAAGGAGAAGAAATAAATGGAGAGGTACAAAAACATAAAAAAACTAAGAAAACACTACAAAACACCAAGAAAACATAACAAAACACCAATATAACTCAAATAAACACACACAAACAAAAACCAAGTTAGTGCGTTTTAAAGATAATTATTCATGCATGTGTGGTAGAGGCATTACTTTCCAACACAATGTAACAAAGAACAAGGACACAAAAGTTGTTTCCTAATTAAAGAGGAACAATGGAAAAAGAAATGAGGGAAGAGAAAAAAAGGAAAGGGTTGGCCAAGCTGACTCCAGATGTACAAGACAAGTGGACACTGCATACATAGTTCCATAGATGCATGTTCCAACATGAACTTTAGGCCAAATGTAGTTCTCCCAGGAAGTGGGATAGAAGAAAAAGGTGATGACTAGAAATATATGATTAATGTTGTATAATAAAATGGAAGACTTGAAAAATGGGATTGTTGTTTCAAAATGGCAAGGTGGTGGGATGAGAGAAATTAATCTTGCAAAATGGTAAGTGCATCGAACAAGATGACTTGCACAGTGAAAGGTCAGTAGGATAAGATGCTTGAAAAATGGTAAGAGTATGAGGATGAGAATGTAAAAAAGTGTAAGATACTATATATATATATATTTGGATCACTTTCTAATGTTTTTGGTGTTTTGGGATAAAATATGTACAAAAGGGGACCAACTAGTTAAGGAGATACTCATCCAAGAGTACAATATCTAATAAATAACTAATCTAATCAAAAAAATAATCATGTATATAAATAACTAAATCCAACTTCAATGACACTCATGGATATAAACAATAGACTAGGTAACTAACTGATAGTTCTAATAACAGCTAAAGTCAGCTACAATGGTACTTATGGATTAAATAAATGGACCAAGGAACTAACTGATAGTTCTGATAACAACTAAATCTAGTTACAACAACACATGCTCATAAATTGGTGAGAGTGAGTATATTGAAAACATAATGATGTTAACCAAAGAGAAGTAAATGCAATATAAGATAGTTTGTAGCATGAAATCAATTAGAAGAACCATACGATATTCAAATATCTTGAGTTGCAAAGGTTTTCTTGTTCACTTGTCTATATAAAAAGCTAGAAAATATTATCCTTGATGAACTGCTTTGTAGAATTGGCATTGAATGTGTTCATAATGTTGATGAGACATAATCAAGATCATGATTGATCAAGGGACAAAAGTGTGTAGGTTACAACAAGTCCAAGATATAATAAAGAATGTGGTTCTTAAAGAAAATGGCCCAAAGAATAGGGTCCAACAAATGGATGGTGCAGGGTGGGAAAGATAATGGTCCAAAGAATATGGTCTAAGAGAGGATGATCTCAGATAGGATAAAATGTGTTTGGAGTACCAATAGTCCAAAATCTTTCACTATCTAGAGTCATGAAAGTAATAGGGTTCATGTGATAACAGTCTACAAATAATAGGATGAATTTACTTCAACACAAGTTGCCCCTAAGTAAGAGGTCTTATAGACAATAATTCGAAGCTATTCATGCATAAAACCTCTTAAAGTGCACAATGTTCATGGGCTTTGGAAGTTCTTCACCATTGGGTTTACCTAGTTGATATGCTCATGATCCATATTTTGCCATGATAATAAATAGCCCCAACCAATTAGGTTGAAACTTACCTTTTTTATTGTATTTAATGTTTGTGTTCTTTTGGTTCTCTTTTAGGACCAAATCACCAATCTCAAACTCCCAAGGGAGAATGCACTTGTTGTAACTTCTCCACAATCTATTTTGATGGCCTACAAGTTTTATAGGGTAGCCAAATGCTTGCCATCAAGAAGTTTTAGTTCTTACTGATAGTTCTAATAACAACTAAATCTAGTTACAACAACATTTTTTCATAAATCGGTGAGAGTGAGGATATTGAAAACATAATGATGTTAACCAAAGAGAAGTAAATGTAATATAAGATAGTTCGTAGCATGAAATCAATTAGAAGAACCATACGATAGTCAAAGATCCTGAGTTGTAAAGGTTTTCTTGTTCACTTGTCTATATAAAAAGCTACAAAATATTATCCTCGATGAACTGCTTTGTAGAACTGGCATTGAATGTGTTCATAATGTTGATGAGACATAATCAAGATCATAATTGATCAAGGGACAAAAGTGTGTAGGTTATAACAAGCCCAAAATATAATAAAGAATGTGGTTCTTAAAGAAAATGGCCCAAAGAATAGGGTCCAACAAATGGATGGTGCAGGGTGGGAAAGATAATGGTCCAAAGAATATGATCCAAGAGAGGATGATCTCAGATAGGATAAAATGTGTTTGGAGTATCGATAGTCCAAAATCTTTCACTATCTAGAGTCATGAAAGTAATAGGGTTCATGTGATAACGGTCTACAAATAGTAGGATGAATTTACTTCGACACAAGTTGCCCCTAAGTAAGAGGTCTTGTAGACAATAATTCAAAGCTATTCATGCATAAAACCTCTTAAAGTGCACAATGTTCATGGGCTTTGGAAGTTCTTCACCATTGGGTTTAACTAGTTGATATGCTCATGATCCATAGTTTGCCATGATAACAAATAGCCCCAACCAATTAGGTTGAAACTTACATTTTTTATTGCATTTAATGTTTGTGTTCTTTTGGTTCTCTTTTGGGACAAAATCACCAATCTCAAACTCCCAAGGGAAAATGCGCTTGTTGTAATTTCTCCACAATCTATTTTGATAGGCCTGTAAGTTTTATAGGGTAGCCAAATGCTTGCCATCAAGAAGTTTTAGTTCTTACAGCCTTGAGACTCTGTAGTCCTCATCATCTTCAATATGTTCCAATGAGACTCACAAGGGTGGTAACTCAATCTCAATCGAGATAATAGCTTATGTTCCATAGACAAGGAAGTATAGAGTGGCTCTTATTGGGGTTTGATGATTGGTTTTGTAAGCCTAGAGGGTAGAAAAGATTTGAAAGTGCTAATTACAGTCAACATCATTGATAATATTCTTTAAAATGTCTACAATGGTTTTATTTGATGTCTTGGCTTATCTATTGCCTTATGGGTTATATGGATTTGATTTATTGTGTTTGATCTTGAATTGTGCACAAAGAGATTTTACATCTTGGTTTACAAAGGATCCACCATTATCAGATATAATGTGTGTAGGGATGCCATATTGATAGATGATATGGTAATGGATGAATCTGGTAATTTACTTCCTACTAACATAACTGAGAGGAATGTCCTCGATCTACTTAGTAAAATACTCAGTAGTAATTAGGATATGCTTATGGCCATCTAAAGATGTTGGGTTTATTTTCCTAATGAGATCGAGGCCCCATGTTGATCACGACCATGGTGTTGTCATCAGCTATGGTGGTAAAGAAGGTGTGTATCAAATTTCTATGTTGCTGACAAGGAATTCACTTCCTTAAATAATTACACGCATTAGTCTCCATTTTTGGCCAATAATAGCCTGTTCTAAGTAGCTTCTTTGGTAAGACTACACTATTGGTATGGGCCCCACACATTACTTCATGAACCTCCCTTTTCACTTGCTTGGATTATCCCAAAGATAAACAATGAATAAACATTCCATCATAGCCATTACGATAAAGCGTATCTCCTAGGAGGGTATAACATGATAAATGGTGATGGAATAGTTTCTTTTGACTACTAGGTAAGTCAGATGATATAACATGATCATGGAAGTAGTTATAAAACTCTTAGAACTAAGGTAATTTAGGTGGGTGATTGGGACCAACAATGGTGCCTACCCTTTTTTAATATGGTATAACATGTGTAGGCTAAAAAATATTTTCAATCAGGAACTGATACTCTTTATCTCCACCATCGATCTGTATCATGGAACCAATTGTTTCCATTGCATCAACTAGTCTATTGTTTGCTCTTGGAATTTTTTCAAACTATAGAGTTTAAAAATGGCCTTTGAGATTATCAACAATTTGCTTGTAAGGAACAAGCTTGTCATCTTTGGTTTGATACTGATTAGTGGTTTGATTGATGATTAATTGATAATCACCATAGACCTTTAAACTCTGAATATCCCACTGTATGGCAAGGTGAAGCCCTATAATCAATGCCTCATACTTGGTCATATTATTTGTATAATGAAATTGTATATGAAATGCTTCTGGAATAAGATCCCACTAAGGTGTAATCAACAATATATTAATTCCAAATATATCGGATGTAAAGGAACCATCAAAATATAGATTCCATTATTCATGTTCATGTGATGCTTGTTCTATTGTCATAATATAATCATTTGGAAATTTGAATTTTGGAGGTCGATTATCTGTGATAGGGGAATCTACAAGTTGATTATCAATAACCTGCCCCTTGATTACTTTTGATTCTTATACTCAATGTCAAATTCACTTAGGAGCATAACCCACTTGGCCATGCATCCTTGAAGATCTACTTCGGATAATAGGAATTTGAGAGGGTCCACCTTGGCAATGATAATAGTTTTATTATTTAGCATATAATGTCATAATTTTTGGGTAGTAAACACCATAGCTAAACATGCCTTCTGAATAAGCATATAATTATGTTCATAATCCACCAGAGTGTGAATTAGATAATATACTACATGTTCTTTACCTTGATCATCATGTTGGGCTAAAAGTGTCCCAATTACATACTCTGTTGCTGATATGTAAAGAAGTAATGGTCTAACAGGTGTTGGTGGTCTCAAGACTAGTGGATTGGCCAAATATGTCTTGAGTTTCACAAATGATATTTGACAATCTTCATCCCATTGAAAAGTTACCCCTTTCTTCAAAAGGTGGGTAAATGGGTGGCACTTATTTGCCAATTAAGAAATGAACCTGTGTATAGATTGGATCTTTCCTTGCAGGCTTCATAGTTATTTAATATTGTGTGGTGGAGGCATTTCCACAATGGCCTTGACTTTTATAGGTTTGACTTCAATCCCTCTCTATGATAAAATTAAACCTATCAATTACCCTGATGTGAATCCAAAAACACATTTCTTAGGATTGAGGTAGACTTTATATTCACAAAGCCTCTCAAATATTCTTCATAGAACATCAAGATGTCTAGTTCTTATTCTTGATTTTGCTAGTATATGATCAACATAGTCCCCAACAATATCATGTATCATGTCATGGAAGATGATAGTCATAACATGTTGATATGTGCCTCCAATATTATTCAATCCAAATGGAATGACTTGGTAACATAATGTTCCCCACATAGTGGTGAATGAAGTCTTGTGTTGATATTGTTGGTCTATCTTGATCTGATTATATCCAAAAAATACATCCATTAAGGATAACATCTCATACCCAGCAGTCGAGTCAATGATCATGTCGATGTTGGGCAGAGGAAAATCATCTTTGGGGCATGCTTTATTGATATCTCTAAAATTAGTATAAAGATGTATACCTAGAGTCTTTTTATTCACTGGGACTATGTTTTATATCCATTCATAATAATCCAGTGGCCTAATAAAGCCTGGCCCTATCAACTTTTCTAGTTATACCTTAACCAATAGGGCAATGCATGGATGCATCTTCCTTAATTTATGCTTGATTGGTTTAGTATTAAGATGGACAACAAGGTGATGCACAACCAAATCTGGGTCTAAGCCTAACATGTCAAACTATTCCCATAAAAATATGTCAATAAAAGTCTTGTAAGAGGGATATAATTTTTTCACGTTTTGCTTCAGTAAGGGAAGCTCCATGATAAACCATTTTGGGATCCTCATAGGTTCTCAAGTTCACTTCTATCATGTTTTCCATAAGAAGTGTGGATCCATCTTCTATAATTGTAGGCAAGGTATGATCATGATCATCTTCTTTAGCTACATCTTCTTGTTATTCCTCCCAAAGTTTTAGATAGTGTGATGAATCAGAATATGTCATCTCAAGTAAAGGCCAAGTAGAAAAAGCTTCTAGAAACTTAAGAGCAAGACGTTCAAACATTTGTTGTTGTTTTGAAGAGATGCTTATACTGGCTGTATAACTTGGGCTAGATGGACCTTATGCATCCTAAGGGGATGAACAAACTTTCTTGCCTAAGAGTGCCTAAAATAGGTTTTCACTTAGAGGCTTATCTTTTTCTTTTCTTTTTCCCTGATCAATGATTGCCTCATAGAGTTTTTCACCAAAAGATCTTGATGTTTGATCTTTATTATGACCAAGAAAGTTTGCCTACTCTCTAAAGTAAGCAAAAGGATCCAATGAAAAATCAAATCCTTGTTTGTGATCATCAATAGGTAATCCATCTCTTAGGCCCATATATTCAACAAGTGATTCTTCATTCTAAAACTCATCAAGACATATGATTGGATTTTTCTAGTCCCAGTCAATGAGTTCAGGATGGAAAAGGCATAGGGAATAATGAGGGTTTGCTTCAGGATGGGAACCTCCTTTGGTAAAAATATGAATTTCTACTTTAGGAGGGGAAGTAATAATATAACAAGTTCTTACTTCAAGATGGTGAGCTCCAATGGTTAAGGTTAAAATGTCATTTGAATTAAATAGGTCCATGTCAACAAGCTCATCAAAAAGGCTATAATGGGATTTTTCATCACTACCAGGAGTCTTGTTACTAGTCACTTTTTGAAAGTCATGAGGTCACCCCCAGATGGTATAAATCCAAGACCATGATCCAAATTAAGTACTCCAACTAATAAGGGTTTCAAGATTCCTTTCACTCCTGAGCTAAGGCCCTTTCTTATATAATCAAGATGAGCCATGATCTGGTTAGGGATAGGATACTTTGGATTCTGAAAGCAATTAGCTAGGCCTTCATAATATAACTAATCTCCCTCGATAAAATCCTCTCGATCTTTCTTTAGTGTAATAAAAAGTACAAAAACCATAGGTGGTTTTTGTTATTTATTCTTCTATTACCGAATCATTATGGGTTCATTAGGATTCTTTGAAGGTTTAGGCTTACCAAATGTTTTTAGAGTTTTAGGCAATTTTGAAACATGGAAGGCATCCTTAATACTATACGTGTAAATGCCCACATCTTCAATAATAACCTGCTTTGCAAGAGTTACAATAAATAGATCAGCCGAAGTAGAAGCGATATCACTAGGGTTGATATAATTAGATAGAGGTGGATGTGAAACTATAGTCTTGTTATTTTTTACAATGAATTCAGAACCTTGAAAATAGTTATAATTGTGTAATTGGGCCTCAAGATGTTTTCAATATTCATAAGGCTATTAATCAATGAGAATAATAACCTGGATCCCATCATGGGGAAACTTAAGGCATTGATGCAGGGTGGAAGGATCAACCTATTATTCATGGATCCAAAGATAACCAAGAAGTATGTTATAAGGCAATTCAATGTCCACAATATGAAGCAATGTATGATTTGAAATGAACCCAACAATGATTGGTAACCAAATAGTACTAATAGATTCCTATTTTGTGTTGTCATAAGCTTTGATAGTGATCGTCTATGGCTGAATGTCTTTCATAGTGTAGCCCAATATTTGTACCAACTTAAGAGATATGATGTTTATCCCTAAACCATTATCTATAAGAACCCATTTGATCTTATGGTTTTCAATGAATACTTCAGTGTATAGTGGGTTATTGTGGCTAGGTCCAAGTGTAGACATGTCTTTTTGATCAAATGTCACTTGACGAAATGAAGATAAATGTCCCACAATGTTATAGAATTGCTCAAGGTTTATATCATTAGGAACATTGGATTTTTGTAAAATATTGTGTAGGATAGTTCTATGGGCTTCAAATTTCCATAGGAGATAAAATATAGAACTATGTACAAAGGTTTTGCTCAATTGGTCTGATAGACTATAAGGCTTTTCAAAATTGGGATGAGATGGCTTGGCTTTGGTTAGGATAGTAGTCAACTTTGGATCCATTGGTAAAATGTTCACATTAGGTTCTATGAAAGAAGTAGGTGAAGGGACTTGAAGAGTAACTCATGAGTGTCTAGTTATAACTACACAACCTAGAGGTGGTGAGGAGCCAATATAATTAGGAGATGAAGGCAAAGGGCCTTGGAGAGTGACTCACGGGTGTCTAGTTGCATTACTATAATTTCAAGTCGACAAGGAGCCATTATAATTAGAAGAAGGGTGTTATCCATAAATAGTAATCCATGAAAATGGAGTCACAATAGAATTGTGCAAACTCACCATGGTATTACTAGAGATAGAGGGTGTTGACCCTATAATGATGGGTCCCATACTATGATGAACATGAGATGGTTCACATGGTTTAACAATAATAGTGGCAATATGTGATCTAGAGATAATTTTGTAAAAGTTCTCAAATTAGACTAACACCTATACCATTACATAAGACTCATCAAGAGCTTTCTAATGGTATGCATAACTCTAAAAATTGAGCTCATTTGCTCCTTGTGTAGCCAGTCTAAGTTCTAATCAAAGCAGGGTAACAAGCGGTCAACACCAGTCAAACCAAAAAAATTGATGATCTTGGAATGTTTATAAACTAGATACATGGTGTAGAGCTTATTGAGATATTTTTGGCACATTTTATGGTTCAAAAAATGGAGTTCGTATGTGTAAGTTATGACCAATAAATGTTATGGTCAAAGTGATGATGTGACCATAAAGTGATATGGCAATAGACTTACATGGAAAATGAAAAGCCATTTTAATATGGTTAAAATATAAACCATCATATATTGGGGAATAATTATCACCCCATATTTTGAAATACATGGGATATTATTAAAATTTTCATATTAAAATGTAAAGGGATAATATAAATCCCATAAAAAATGGTGAAATGGGATATTATCCAATCCCATCAAAAAAGATGGGGATAATGAATAATCCCACTATTTGTGCACCTCCAACAAGTATATAAAGGGGTGAGGGGTTATTTGGAAACCATTAAGATTGGAATTGTAATTGGAATTCAGTGAATTCATTCCATGGTTTTAAAGCTCTCATGGTAGAGCCAAAGAGCTGAGAGCCGAAGAGCCAAGAGCCAAAGAGTCGAGATATGAAGAGCTAAGAGTCGAGAGCTGGAGCAAGAGATGAATCTAGCCATATGCTGAGAAACCTAATTTGAGTTCATTTGAGCCACTTTTTAAACTCTTGAATTAAGAATTTTGGTAGAAAAATTAAAGAATATAAGATTAATTTTTATGATAGGAAGGTGGAAGGTCCATCCATGAGTTTTGGGAATTTTCGAAGGTCTATTGTTGAGTTTATATAGTCTTAGAAGTGTGCTTGGGGAAAGTGGAGAACCTGTCTGAGAGTTCAAATATTCTTCAAAGGGCTGAACATACACATTTGGAAGTGTTTTGGGAGGGTGAAGAATCCATGTGAGAGTTTCAAAATTCTTTGAAGGTCCAAAACATGTGAATTCATTATTGTTTTATAAGGGTTGCCTTGTACTTATAGACATTTAATAATGAATTGGTTCAACTAATTTGTGAACCTAGAGATGTAGGCATTGTCAAACTCCGTAATCAACTCTTGTGCAATGTGGTTGGTATTTTTGCATCGATTTTCTTTAAGTTGATTATTTTACAGATTAATTTGGTATGTTTAATAAATTGCTTACAAGGATCCAAGGTAAAATTTTTGCATAAAAATTAGTTCCAATTTACAAATCAATATGGGTTACAAATATGTGTCCCATAATATTTTTATAGTCATAAGACATGTTGTTATAACCAACATTATTAGTATGGGTATTATGATCATGATTATGCTCAGCTAATTATGATTTTGGGCCTAATTCTAGCTTTGATTCTACCTCTATCCTTGGTTTTGATTGTTCCTTGGTGACAGTTGATTATGTCAAGGAAAGGGGTCCTTGTAGATTCCCATATCCTGATTTGTGTCCTGATTAGGGGCATTTTAATCTCAAGTTCATCACTTTTAATGAGATTTTCAATAATAAGTCATAATTGGATGCAATGATAAGCACTGTGACCAATGACACGATTAAATTTTCACCATTCATTCTCTTTGTACCAATTTGGTTTCAATTGATCTTGAGGAAATAGCCTTGGTACTGGGCATACAATTAGGTTAGCTGCTATGAGATTTTGAAACACTGTTTCAATTAGTTCTCCCAATTTGCTAAAGATCCTAAAACCATTGTGGTTTGCTCTTCATAGAGGTTGTCTCTATAAATTAGGTGGTGGATTAGGGGGAGATAATTTTACATTTGGGGCTGATGAAGCTTGCACCATTTGTATGTGCCTTATTTTAGTCACTCTATTTCCAACCATGTTCTTGTTATTATTAAATCCTTTAGGCATATCTTGTACAACTATCTGACTAGAAGATGGGGTCTGATTTGATGTTTGACCCTGCACAAAGATCTTGACAAGGCCTTTAGAAATAAGAGCCTTCTCAATCTGTAGACCCTTATCTATGATCTCCTCAAATGAGTTAGCACAAGCAAGATGTAGATTATGCATGGCCTCAATATGTAAGTTATGTGTAAATATATCTCAAAACTATTTGTCTAGTAAATTATGTTGAAAGTGACCTGCTAATGCTCTTCATCTCTATAAATATGCGGTGACACTTTGACCATATCATTGTTTGGCTTTGCACAAGTCAATAATAGTCAATTCAGGCTCTATGTTATACGAGAAATGGTTGACAAAATTTTTAGATAATTCATTCCAATCCATAATTGATCCCTTAGGTAACTTAAGTAGCCAATCTAAAACTTGTCTAGCTAAACTTTGCAAAAACAATTGAAGTAAGAACACGCTATTGTAAGCAACCTCTTGGCATAAGATGAAAAATGCCTGGATGTGTTCACATGGGTCACCCTTTCCTTTGTATTTATCAAATTTGGGTTCCTCAAAATGATATAGAAAAGGGACTTGGAGAATGCTTAAATCAAATGGATATGGACATATCTCATCAAATTTGTACATTTTGATCATGTTCCTAGTCTCTAAACATGACACAATCTCCTTCATGAAGTTCCACTCTTGCATATTTGGTGTATTTGTGGGTGAAACATAGTTATATTGAGGTGAAATGTGCCCCTGTTACTATTATTGGGATGGAATGTGCTCATATTATTGTTTTTGGGGTGGAGTGTGCCTCTATTGTTGTTGTTGGGGTGGAATGTGCCCTTGTTGTTACATGGATTTATGAGGGGTATACACCCTATGTTTCGTGACTTGGTTTTGATTTACTCCTAGAGTCGAGTAAATGGGCCATTGTTTTTTTTAATATTTGCCTTGAACTATACGTGCTTTGTTGATTTTGGGGAGTCCTTGGTCTATTCACCAATTATTGCATTAGTTGAGATGAACTAGCCAAATTATCTTGAGGGATCTCCTCAATTCAAACTTAATGTTTAGGTATCTATGCTTGTAAATTAACAAGAGGTTCTTGATGGTTAAATAATGTGTGTTTCATGTTTAGTGGAACATTTTTCACTACCTTTTTTGTCTTGTTTTGTTCATTTGAGACACCTTGTTTGATTGTTATCGTGTTATCAACTAATGTTTATTGTGTAGGTTCATTCAAATTTCCTTGTTCCTTAAAAGCATCATTATGGATTTAAGAAGAAACTAGAGAGTCTATTAAGTTTGTGATAAGTTGATCAGTATACCGTTGACTTATTTTCTTAATGTTGCTGATAAGATCTTGATCAGTTGGTTTTGAATCTATAAGTATTTCTTTACTTTTGTTAGAATAATAAGGTATGTTTGATTGTGCAAAAGCTTGCTCTTGATGCTGTTGTTTTCTTTTTCTAACTAAGGTGTGAAATTTCTCCATAGGAAAATCTAAAGGTAGGATAACACCATATTATATCAACCTAAGGAGTGCTTCATCTTGGTTCTCTTGATATTTAGTATAATCCCCTTTGAATCCTACAGTTGTAAGAATGTCCTCAAAGATAACATAATTATCTTGTCCATCATGAAAGTTCTCATCCTCATAGTTAGGGCCGTAAGGGACCCCACTACGTGGGAACCTTTGAGTCATGTATAAAAAGGTTTTATCTATACATTTATCTTAGTTTTGGATGAATGTTTTACAAATGTTTGAAACAAGGTATGGATTTTTATCTTTCTTCCAAAAAAATGACTAAGGTACCAAAGAGACTATAAAAAGAGGGTGGTTTGGAACCACACAAAATTAGAAAAATGTGTTCACTAAATTACTCAACATTTGGGTAAATTTGAAATAGTATAAATTGGAAGAGGGTATGATAACTTGAAAAGCCTAGAGTGTCACTAGTACACTAAAACTTAGAATTTTGAGATACATCAATACTATAAAAGCTAGTTCAACTTTGACAAGTTTATAATCTAACACTAGAAGAAAGCCCTTCAAATTAGGATGGAGACAATACAAACCAAGAAACTCATGATGTGAAAACATACAAGAATTCTTAAGCATAAAACTAAAACCAAATGGGTGGCACAACGTCACCACATGGTAATAGGAATGGTAGTATAAAATGTGATTTAAGACTCAAATCATGAGTGATACACAAGATGACTTGAGTCCACTAAAGATGATAATGTGATGATGAGTTTATAAACAACCCTCAATTCAAATGATAATTTGAACCCAAGTTTAAACAAGTCAAGTGCAAATGATGAACCCAACTTAACACATCAACCTTTAAAACTTAGAAAAGTCCAATTTCAAATTTAAATTATCAATGAGGGACTTAAGAAAACTTGGAAAATGATCTATACTCAAATGGGTAGCATAATTTCACAAATATGGATGATATGACATAATGTTT
Organism: Torreya grandis; assembly: GCA_037957365.1. Lineage (NCBI taxonomy): Eukaryota > Viridiplantae > Streptophyta > Pinopsida > Cupressales > Taxaceae > Torreya > Torreya grandis. The sequence goes on from JARHVA010000006.1 coordinate 9,496,808, forward strand.
TTGGATGACAAATTAAACAAGGAAAAAGATGATTTTCAATCAGACAACATAACACCTCCTTGTTCAAGAAAATGATGGACAATGTGCTTGGTTATGACATTTGGTTAAAAAGCAAGTTTTTACCCAAAACAAGACCAAGTAATTTAAGACAAAAACAAATCAAATAATTAATCATTTTAAGCCCTAAACTGTCAAGGTGTGGCAAAGTGGGGCTAACTAGACTAGCAAGTTTTTGAACATTTATAGATGGATCAAATGCACGATACTTTCACGTCAAAATGCAATAAAAATAACACATCAATTAGGTCTACATCATATCGCTTGTTGTAAAAATTCCTTGCCCTTTTTACAACCACTACATCCATTACTTGATCAGTGTAGTATGATGTCCAACATAATCATATGTCCCAAGCTTAGTGCCAATGATAGGAGAGGTTTAACTACTCAAATGACCATCTCAGTAGGGTGATCCTAATTTATATACCCCCTATGGAGAGGGGTTAAAAATGATACTAAGAGATGAAACCCTAGGTCAAATCTTCCCTAAATAAATTATGGGAGGTGATGAAATCCCCCTCACAAGCCAAGATGAAATATAAATAAAAACTAAGTAAAATATCTTTTAAAGGTTGTTCCTAGATCACCCAAGCCATGTAGGTCTTGGAGAGAGCATTCACAACATTTGTTATACACCTTTGGACTAAGGCATTTTGCAATGAAGATGGTGATTTTTATCCCACAAGTTCCCTATAGGGGATGGGGGGAGAGCATACATGCACAAATTTATTTTTGCACAATCAAAACTAACCAAGCAAATAATGATAAACAACTTGCAAAATTTTTGAAGTGAGTCTAATTTTAAAGCACTAAATAAAATGTTTGGTGGTGTTCTTTATCCCCTTAGCTTTAAGTTACACAAATCTTGAAGAACAAGCATAAAAAAATTCAAATAAACATCTAAGTGTTTTCTTAAGCACCAAAATTAAAGTCCCTACTACTTTTTAAGTACCCAAAAGAAGTTAAAAATACTAGATTAAGCTTATTTTGATCACTTTTCAAGTTGGCCCTACAAGGAAAAAGTTAGATTTTTGTCTAGCCTTGAAGCACTTTTCTAAATGAAATAAATAACTTTATAAATTGAGCTCTTGGGTTTACACAATACAATTCTACCACTCCATAGTAAAATCTCACTACTTTGAAAAATCATGACTGGTGAATTGTGGTATTGCAATATTATTACTAGCAATTAGCGGTATTGTAATATCACTACTAGTAAATCATGGTATTAAAATATCACTATTAGAGAGTAGCATTATTGAAATATTTCTACTTATGATTCATAGTATTGCAATATCACTATTAGAGAGTAGTGGTATTGCAATATCACTATTGGATATGTAGATAAAGAAATGTTAGCTAGAAAAACATAGTTTAAATGCAATATCATGACTAAATTAGAAAAATTGTTACTATGTCAATAATGGGGTTGTAGTCCACAGGATAAAACCATGACTCCATAGTGACAAAATTGTGACTTCTAGAAAAATGGGGTTTTGCTCAAAATTTTCACTCTTTTTTCTCCCACACTCCAAGATCGTGCATGAAAATGGTTAGTAGGTTATTTGTAGGAGCTATTTGATAAAATTCATGGGGTGTCATCCCACTAGGCATGCTAAAATGTAGAGTGGATTATGATATTTGATTAATCAAACATTAGTCAATAAAATAAAGAGAAATGCATAAATAACTAAACATATCAAGCCAAACTATTCATGTGAGGGTTGTTAATGACAATAAAGAATAAAATGAAAGAAAGCAATATTAGTTACCTTCCCAAATTGATTCCATCACCCAAACATGGCTCCAAGCGTGTTCTCCCCTTGATCAAGCATTCTTGTCTTTATCAACAATGATGGCAAAACTCTTCCAATATCTCAAGAATACTTTGTAAAACCTAGGCTCAAACTACAAGGAATCTCTAATCTAGCCTATCAATGAAGCTTTACCCAAATGCAAATAACATAATAATCAAAACATAAATGACTTGTGAAGAGATTTTAACATTATAAGTCTACACAATTTAAGCTTAAAAATTATGTTCATGGCCTCTCTATTTATGTTTTTTTGAGATTGATCAGAATGAATTATGACCGTCCATCTTGAGATCAAGATGTATGGCCAAGAATTCATTCAATTTTGGAGGTTAAAATCAATAAATTCCCTCATAATGATTTGGGAAGAAGGGGCATTAATTAGGCATGAGAGGCATTAATGAGGTATAGAAGACCATGATTTAGATATTTTATGCATTTATGGCCTAGGGATGCCTTTCCAAGAAATGATGTCATTAGGTGATGCAATTAATAAAAATCAAGTTCCAAAAAGAAATATTCAATAACCTCCATGGAAAACTCAATCTCTTGATTTGAATTAATTAGCTTTAAACAATATTAATCAATATTTGTACATTTTTTGGAAATTGGCCCTCATTTAATAAAAAATGATTAGAAAGTCATATTACTGGGTCATAATTTGACTCGAGAAAAGTTAGAAGGTGATGTTAGATGTGTTAGAACTATATTCCCATTTAGGAAATTACCAACAAAAAATAATAAAGGTATGTGATGTGTACTAACAAATTAGAAGAACATAGTGATCTAGAGCATAAAAAAGTGAAATTATCATTTTGACTTGAAATGAATTGATCAAAGTTAGGAATCATATAAAATGCATTGCCTCATTTAGGGATACTTTGGCCTATATCGACACTTTTAAATGACAAGTTCAAACTATTTAGGGTGTTTTAGTGATTTTAACCGGCATTTGAGTGTAATTTGAGTAAGATTGATAATTTCAACATAAATGGTGTTAGGAATTAGATGTCTACACTTTAATGCGAGTTATTACTCCAAAGGGATTGATATAAATACAATATCAACCCTCATTCATTCTTCACCTAGCTGCACATATGAATACCTAATAAAAGACCAAAGAGCATTCAATTGATCAAAATCTTCCCTATTTATTCCTATTTCCATACTGATCATAGGGACTACACATCTATACATCTGAAGTACTAAAGGGAAAACCTAAGAGCCTGATTTGCCAAGTTATAAGCTAGGTCATTATTGTACTTGATTTGCACATATTGTATGATTCACACACAATCTAACACATAGGGGGACAACTACATCAATTTGAGGCCATTTTCAAAATATTAGTTATGTAGGAAACATCATTTGACATCAAGGTCATTGAGTTCAGCTTGACACTGTGTGACCACTAACCCATTTTCACAAAGGTCATATCGAATATGAAAATATAGGGTTTTACCATTTCACAAACAATAACTATCCATGACCTAGATCTAAATACACTAGAGTGAAGGTGAAATAGAACTAAAAATCATCCAGGTGGTCACATTTTGTTTTAAAAGATATTTTATACATGACACTAGTGTCAAACCCAAACATTCCCAGGCTGATGTTAATGTCTAGAGAGCCAGAAGCATTAGATCTAGAATCTGATGACTTTTCCATAATCTCCTTCCTATGCTTTCAACTTGTTCCTAATCTAGAACCACATTAGCATCATAATAATCTAAGTACTTACCTTAATTGTCATTTCTATATCTAGTATAGTTATACTTTCCATTTTTAGACTATCTCAACATAATAAGTTTAGTGTATGATTATGTTTGAGTTTAGCATCTATTGACTTACTATAGCTCTGATTATCAACCTTATGCCATTTAATTTATATATACCCCTTTAATCCAAATCTAATGATAACTCCAAGTACTTATATTTCATTTTAGGGTTAAACATTTGGTGAACCCAATCTTTGAACATCAAACCCTAGGTCACTTAGGGTTTTCTGGGTTTTTTTGTTGTTGATCTTTAAATTGCTATATCTTTTGTAAACATGTTTCCCATGGATAGTTATGTTAATTATTTCATGGTCCAACACCTTATAGTGGTTCTTAATTTTTATATCTCATGCCTAATTAACTCATTTTGATCTAAAAGGGATGCAAAACATATGCTTTTACAGGATCCACCTTATTTTAATGTCTATAATAAGAGGGTTTTAAAAGTTCATTTTGCAATGCTATAGAGCCATAACCTAAGGGAAATAACATTATTGACCAATTAAGCAATATGCTTGTAAATATTTCAATATTGAGCTCCTAAAGCAATTTATAATTTACAAGAATATCCTATATGACACATTGCATGAAACACAAGTTCTAACTAATATTGAGCCTACTTATTTTGTGGATATCATGCAATGTCTTAAGAACTATAACAAACTTATTAGCTTTGATACAATAGATTTACCATCCAAAGATATTGTTGACCAAAATTTAACTTTGTTCATACAAGTCATAATATGAAGTAAATGTATCAAAATAGTGCTCATTGATAATGGATCAAACCTAAAAATTTATAGCATACAATTCCTAATCACTATGGGTGTTAGCCCAAATCTTACTAAAAAAATATATGCAAATAAGAAGGTTTGATAAATTACAAAGCCCTTTGGTTGGTCAAATTACATTGAATATTACTATGGGTCCCCTACATTACCCACTTTGTGCCAAATTATGCAAAAGGACTTAAGCTATGACATTTTATTGAGACGGTCTTGGATACATAAAATGTATGTGATTCCTTCTACATTACACACATGCTTAAAATTTTTTCATCAGGGAATCATTTACACATGTCCAGTGGATCTTAATCCCTTCAAACACTATTTAATGGTCTAATAAATAGATAATATTAAACCATAACACTCTAAATATGAGTTCAAAATTGATACACTAGTATAAAAACCTAATTAGACTATGCCATCTAACATATCAAAAAGATAATATACAGTTTTATCTAAGTCCCCAACTTCATTACTCTGACATTTCATAGAGCACAAGCTTTTATATATCCCTCAGCCTTTCAAGGTTGATATGAGTTAACCTCTACCAAAAGTATGTGATGCGAATGCTTACTATAATTATCAAGACATTCTATAAGCCATTTCTTTACCTCAAAGCACAAGATCCAAGATATTATCGATGATCAAAAACTTATATTTGAGGATCCTCCAAAGGAATTACGTTCATAACAACCTAACAAACATTCCCATCAACAAGATTTAACAATTACATTATACATGGGTGATATCTATTTTAGGCATAACCATATTGATCTTACACAAACCAAAACCACTTGCCATATAAAACATTTCCAACAACTTAATTTTAACCTACAAGACCTGCAAAAGAAGGTCACTTAGAAAGACTGCTTGGGTAGCATAATAATACCAATTAAAAACATGATCACAAGAGAATGGAGTACACCCATGCTCTTACCATGTATGTTGCTAAAAATTGTGGCATAAAACTATCATGCCCTAATTGTAATTATAGAGTTTGAAAATGTATGTGAATTCTCATTGTGACTTATATTTCAAAATTTATAATTGTGTAAATTTTCTCTTTGAAAAAAAAATAGGAGTGCATATGCAAGGGCATATGTCGCCATAATATGTGCCAATAAATAAATTTTTGTAAATTTGAAATTATGATTGTGCCAATGACTAAATTTTTCTCTTTGAAAATGGCTTATCTCATGCATGAGAATCCCATTTAAATTACCCCCTTTTGAGGTGAGGGAATTTATCCTAAAAATTCACTCATCTTAAAATAAAAGTTAACTTGAAACATGCGTAGTAAACATGTTATCCCTAAAAAGTGTATTAACATTGTAATATTTTAATTTTGCATAGAAATTAAGAGGCAAGACCTATAAAATGTATCAATGAAGCTCATATAATTAGTATGTTGGTATGCTATGAGTGCATGATATGGATCATGGCACTTATCAAACTCATCAAGATCAATACGCACACACACGATAAACATAATGATAAAAAGACCATAATTGAAAGGCCAAGGGCCCATAGCAAGGACATGTTCAAATGTCCCAAATAACACACATAGACATTAATAATGTCACAAACAAGGGACATGTTCAAAATTTTCACACACATAGGGCCTAGGGCCAAAGCAATGACATTTTCAAATGTTACACACAACACACAAGATCTCATAAAGATTCATCAGTCAAATGTTGCACACAAGGGCCAAGGGCCTACACAATAAAAAATAAAAGTTGTAATATGTATACACACAATGTTTTTTAACTTTATCATTTACCATCACATTATCTCTTGCAATAACTTGTCAATTTTCAATCTCTTTGAGTGCACGCCTTAAAGGGTGTACTGGGAAAGGGGTGGGTAGAACATTGGTACTTTGTAAGATTATTGATCAACTCTATCATTACCTAAATCTTTTACAAATCCCAAATTAATCCAAAGCATGTTTATACATTTCCCTAAGATTTTATCCTTTCAAATAGACCCTAAATAAGAAAACACCCTCTTTTCCTACTAATTCAACAAGGCCAATCCTGTTATAAAGATTAAGTGCACATTACAAAACTATATCGGCCTGACTTACTTAACTCAAGGCCTAACATTAACGTTTTATAACTCACTGGATCAAGTTGGCCAATCTTGTCAGTTAAAATTTTGAAAGGGTTAAGGCTTAACTATTGTTATAAATAAAAGGCTCATTTCAATCCAATAGAGAGTAACATTCAATTTCACATTATAATTCTTAATTCTACTAAATTTACATTTGAAGGAGCCATTACTTAGGGTTTACCTTGGAGAGAATACTACTTATCTTATGGGAAGTATTGGATGCAAAGAAGGAGTATTTTATCCTAGATCTGATTTTTATAGTGTTATTCTTACAAAGCCATAATAACCTCTTTCAAAGTACCATTGGCCAAAGGAGAGTTTGAGACTCGACAGGTTCACCCAATGTAAGTATTCCTAACTATTGTTATTTCATTTGATAGATAAACATTGTATAAGTAATATTTTTTGAATGTAAAAATACTTGATTAGATTACCTATGCTTAAAATTAGTGTCGATATAGGGTTTTATTTGCTTTCCATCTTCTAGTTTAGGTGATCTAGGCTCCCATTTTCCAACCATGGTCCCTTGATTGTTTACTTGTGTTTAATCATCCCCATTTGTGCCACAAGCTTTGGTGAACACTAGATTGGTTTTAATTTATGTACTTAGACCTAGTTAGGGTTATTTCATATTGTCATTTGCCTAGATGCTTTGTAACCCTCTCCTTTGGTATTGTGTGGTAAGATATTTCTTGGTTAGGTTTGGAATATCCAATTTGGTCATGCTCCTGATGTGAGTAACATTGCAATGGATGTTAGTTGATTACCTTATCCAATCTTGGATTTTACTAAGTCAGAAAAGCTATAGATCTAGCTTAATTTGTTGAAAATGTTTGTATGTCCTACACAACAATTCATAGATACCCATGCAGTGAATGCGTGATATAGAAATAATATCCTATCTACTAATCATAAGATAAAAAACATATTACAAAGATGAAAACTAGAGTGCTAATCATGTTTAGTCCCTGATTTTGTATTTTTTGATAATATTTGAATGTTTTTTCATTTTTTAGAATGTATGATGTTTTTGTATTTTCTTGATATTTAAATTCAGTAACATCAAGTAATAAAATAAAACATAGGTGTTGAAAATAGAATAAAGGAAATAAGTATGGACAATTCACAACAAGTGTCAATGAAAGAGATGCACTAGCAAAAGTTTGAATTGGCTAGAAAGAAGGAATTTACCTATTATGGTATGTGAATTATAATTATTAGAAATTTATAGGGGAATAATGAAAATAAGTGATTGTATGTTCTCATTTCTTCAAATATACACTTGTTAAAATATGTCACATCTATAAATCAACTGATCTTGAATAAGAGTGTTTTTTCATGAAAAACTTGAAATTATATGAATCAACTAAGTTATCTAAAAATTGAAAGAATTAAGTATTTGTTTTTTAGAAATGTATATTTTTAATGTGTAAAGAGATGGATAGGATAAACCAATTGGGAAATTAGTCGTCGATGTTTTTGTCCTATTTTGAGTGATTCTATCATGTAAGCAAAATTACAAAATTTTGACCAAATTATGCTAAAAGATAGATAAATGTCACTATTATAAATAATTGATCACTATTTTGAGACTGTGCAAATATTGAAGGAGAATTAGAAGGGCCAAGATTACAATAATTCAATAAAATCCCATATCATAGAAGAATGAATTAAAGAATCGTAAATACAAACAAATGGAAGAATAAGATACAACAATCAAGAAGATACGTGCAATAATTTTTTTATTTATTTTGAATATGTTAAAATATTTTTAATTTTTAACAATGCACAAGCTATCCAATGATTATATCAAGATAGAAATCAAAGAAATCAGTAATGAGTGGTAGATATCTCACTTTATTTGAGCATAAAGCATTAGATGTGCCAATATCATAATACAAACATGTATCTTTTTCACTGATAAAAATATTTAAATGACTATTCATATGATCTTGAGTAGGAACTGTGGATATAGAAGATGCAAGAGTACATGAAACCTTATTAGGTGTTGTATAGTACTAAGCTAATTATTGGACCTTTGAAAATACATGTTGTGTAGTATGAATAACCAACTTAGGAGATTTTTAAGTCTTTAAATAGTGATATGATGTAAAGTAAAATTGTTTTGAATGATTTGAGATTAATATATAGATTGATTCATGGTTCTTTGAATGTATTTTTTACTTGTTTTATGTGTAATTAAATTATATTTTGTGTGAATATATTTACTTATATAGTAAGAATTGATGATTTGTATAATTTTTTAAATTTTTCCAAGACCTATCAACAAGATCGAATGCACACATAAAAGTTATGGAGTAGGTGAGAGAGATTACCAAAAAACAAAGAGAATAAATTATATTCCTCATTAACTTTGGATTATGAATACAAAGGTAGAGAGGTACATATATAGGTGGGAGAGAAACTAAAACCCTATATTCTAATGAATGTGGGACTAATCTTCCCAAATAATCGAAATAGCCTCTAAGACCCTAAAAAAGTAGAATGAACCATGTAGACAAAAGTCACAGGATAAAAGTCTACATCAACATCCCCCTTTAAGCTTCACTTAGGTGGGTTGGAGAATTGGGTCGTGGAAATGAGGCCTGATGAGGTACCCAGGTACATAGTGATGATCCCAATATCCTATAAAACATTAAGGATATATGCCTCCACAAATAAGAGAGAGAAGGTAAGCATAAAATGTTGTATGGAAAATGCTATAGTAGGTCTCTCTTTAACAAATGTTGTCTCTTCTTTTTAGAATAAAGAAAAGCCAATTTGTCAAACTGTTAAATTCCCACTCAAGTGGATTGCGTGTAGGAATCAAGATGTATATCTCTATAACATGTTCAAATGTCTCCCTAAAAATGATTGAATGTACAAAAGTCTAATTAATTATCATAAGACTAACATTAGAAGATGACAAAGAAGAAGAATACAATGAAGGAGAGAGAACAACAAGAGAAGAAGATAGACATGAAACATTTGTTGAAAGAATGTCCATGGGAAGAGGAGAGCAAAGCTCAATAACCATCAAAATTGAATACTAGTATGTAAATGAATCACTCAGATTTGTGAGATGAATGTACACATGAACATATGAGTCATCAATACTCTCAATGTATATACTCTCACTAGAATCAATGAAGTCCTCTAAAATGCAAGTTTGTGAAGGTTCTAGAAGAGAAATAATCTATACAATAATGGATGTAGAATCTATAATGAGATAACTAAGGTCTAGAAAAATCTCATCTTGTAGTGGGGGCTCAATAGAAATAAGAGAACTATCCACCATGGATGTGTCATCACAAGAAATAAAATCATGAGAAGAGAGTACAACAATCGTAGAAGAGAAAATAGGAAGTAGAGGAGGAGGTGTGACATAAATCATAGTAGTATCCCTAAAAAGACTCTAAAGAGTGCTCCAAATAGTGGAGGGACACTCTATGTGCTCCACATGGTGGTGTAGATCCCATGAAATATGCAATAACAAGTGACCATAGACACAGTCATAAGAGTTGGCTCAGTCATCGTATTGATCTGGGTCAATAGGAATATGAATCTATCCATATAATAATGGAATAAGGTCTTGATCTGTGAGTGAATGTTCTATGTACACATGTCATGAAGCATAATTGGTCTTTCCTATAAGGACTACTAATATAGACTTAATCTTCCTCCTTTGAAGTCTCTCAAATGGGTCTACATGACTAAAAGAAGACACTAGAAAAGTGCACAACTACACAATGCAAACTACAAATATCTCCTAATGCATGCTCAAATATGAGGATGTCAAACACAATCGAGAATGTATCCACGTGTGAGTAGTAGGTGCATGAAGTATAATGCAGAAAGTAGTAGGGCACATAACATAGGTAACCCCCCTTGAATATGACACTTTATATTTTGATATGTTTTACAATGTAAATGGGACCAATGTGTGGGAAATGAAAAAATATGAATTTTTGAAAATTATGACACTCAATTTCAAGCTATCAATTATAAGTTATTACAATATTAATTTCCCATAAGGCCTATTTAATAAAACTTGCACTAAAACTTTAAAAATCCCAACCAAACAAAGGGTAAGGTAGCCTTCCAGCTACTCATTTTAACTAGCATGGAGTGAATAATGCAATGGTTTAGATTGTGAGGGGGAATTAGCCTTGTACCAACATGAGCCTCACCTTTCATCTTTGACAGGCAAAAATACAAGGTAAATTAACAATGCAATAATGCAAGTTCCTTAACAATATATTATTTTTAAATAAAAATAATCAAAAAATCTCCTTATGCCACCAAAATATATTGTCCTCTACCATAAAATATGGCCTCAACCTTTATCAAAATCTCTTTTTGTAAAAAAGTGTTTTCACCATCACAAGCATCTTTCACCATATATCTCCCATGTGTGAAATAGTAAATCCCCCATGAAAAAATCTTCTTTCACTTTTGCAATAATATCCTTTGCCATGCCTAACAACTAGAAGGATGTGCTGCTCAGATGGGCTTCAAATTGGGTTATGATGGATAAAATATCACTGACAATGGGTGAGAAGCATCCAAAATTTTAACCAACCACTAGTTTGATTGGGCAACAAGGTAGGAGGATGGTAGAGTGAATGCATATGTGGGAGGAGGTATGGTAGGCTTTTGACACCATGGATAGGTAGTAGGCCATGTGGAGTGGACAACAAGGGTTTGAAGCTATCATAAAACAAGACAAGACACCAAATCTAGAGAAACAGTGCTATGGCAAACTAAGAGGAGTAACACAGGAGCCTTGACCAAGGCTAAACCTTTGTTTCACTACTTCACCTACTCATTGTCCTCCTCCAACATGCCTCAAGAATTTTTATGGGTCCTTTAACCACTTGAAATGATTTGGTGGGTAGGATAATCTAGGCTTGAGAGTGCTCTGGTTTATGAAAGGAGACTACTTCAATTAGAATTTAACGTTCTAGCAGGCTGAGCCAGGTACTCCATGACAACAAAAGTAAATGGCAAGATAGACATGCCATGACCATGTGAGCTGATGGCTAAGAACCAAGTATGGTAATTGATAATTGGAAGTTTAATGGGGGCATTAGATGCATAAAAAACTACATATAGGTTGGAGGGATGTTTCAATGTTAGTTAATAATACCGCTCATTCAAAAGATGGCATATGCCTTCAAGCAAGGATGAAAAAAAACTAATGTTTTCTCATTGACTGGATTATATCCCATAATAGAAGGCCAATAGATAGGCTGTATAAACCCTCAAAATCCATGGTTTAGAATTGAGTCAATGAAATCTACCTATAACACATTAGAGACCAAGCCAAGAACATATCCCACCTCCAAAAATAGCAACACCCCTAGAATTTTCAAAAAAGGACCCCTACAATTTTTTTCATTTGAGATTTTTATTTCAAAAAATAACCTCAAAATTTCATAAACCCTCTAAAATATTGAAGATAAAACATTATACTTTATAAATAAAAACTACAATGCCAATCACAATACAAACCAATCAAAATCCCACTCAGATCTCAAAGAAAACAAGGAATCTCACCAAGAATTCAAGAAAGGTGAATGACAGTTGAGTGAGGCTCTAATACCATGTCAGATTTCTCCAAGACCTCTCAAGAAGATTGAATGCACACATGAAAACTATGGAGTAGGTGAGAGATATTACAAAAAATCAAAGAGCATAAATGATATTCCTCATTAACTTTGGCTTATGAATACAAAGGGAGAGAGGTACATATATAGGTGGGAGAGAGAGTGAAACCTTACATTCTAGTGAATGTGGAAGTAATCTTCCTAAATGACCCAAATTTCCTCTAAGAACATAAAAAAACATAATGAATTGTGTAGACAAAACCCATAGGATAAAATTCTACACCGACATAATTATGTGTATGTTTTAATGGATAATTTTTAACTTTGTTTAGAGTGACTACTCAATGTATTCCTTGATTATATCTACATTATGAAATTATAATTTCCTTTTTTTATAAATAAATATTTTCATGTTATTATGGTTTTTTTAGGTTTCTCTACTAATAATGGTGCACATAGAGTGGAACATGGAAACATGTTGAGATGGTTACCTAGACAAAAAGATGTGGAATGATGGTTGGATGAGATAATTCATAATTTCATAAAAGAGAAGGAAAATATAATAATAATATCTATGAGAGAGGTTATAATTGAGCATGTGCATGGATAAATATAAGAAATATTTTGATGCAAATTACATGGGTTGTTAGTTGTCTATTTATCAAGATTGGAATATTATTGATTTAGGTCAAGAGAAATAGTGTGCTTTACCTATATTGAAGAGAAAGTAGAAATATTATAAAGCTTAGAGACTGAGTAGATTCGTGTGATAGACCATTGGATGAAAATCATTATCATTGAGTACATTACTAAGTTATCATGTAAGGGTACATCCTATTCAAATATACATAATATTTTTTTGTAATATGAATCGAAGAAATTCTTTTACAATGACTACCTCCTCTACTTAATATGATGGTTATGGAAAAGGCCATAGTTTCTATTTTGACTAACCTAGATTCATCATTTCTATCATTATGGGGATGTGTGTGATAAATAAGTGATTGATGAATAACTGAGAGGAGAAGATTAAACCTGAACCTAGAAGATGGAGGATGCATATAAACATAATGATAATATAATTATGGGGTTAGAATGAGAGCTAAAACAACACAGGAGATGGAATAAATAGAACAATCCTAATATAACTACAAGTAGGAATAGAGTAGAAAGTTTAAAATATAAATAAGGAATGGGAGTTTAGAAAGGAGCTAAAGATTATGGAGATTATGTAAATGAGGAAATGAGAGAGACCAAAAGAGGAGAAGGCATAGATGAGATTGTAGGGATGGATAGATATTGAAAAAGGAATTCAAAAGATATGGAAGGGAATGAGGAGAAAGAGAAGGGAAAGATAGTAGAGGATTAGTTAGAGCAAATAGAAGGAAGTTTTGGGTCATAGTTACAAGGGATAATAATTTTTGGAGAAGAAAAGGAACAATATTTTGATTCAAGTTCAAATAAGGAAAAATTCAAATACAAGGATCATTCATTTCAAGGGTACACATCCCTTGTGCCTAATATATCAATAGAGAGAAGAATAAATAATGTATAAAATGGTACATATTATATGTGGTTTGAGTATTTTATAGATAAATTTGTAAAATATAGTGAAGACACTAAGAAAGTGTTAGATAAGAATAGATTGATTAAGGTTGGGTTTCATATCATAACAAATTTTATTATGTCAATAAAGTCTAGTCCATAGTAGCTAGTGGTTTTAGGTACAAGCATAGGAATCTTGGATCTCACTATAGGATTTTTTGTCACCTTTTCATTTTATTATGGGTATTCTAATCCCAATAATTACTTGTTAACCTGTGAGATGAAATGGCATGTTAAGGGTATAACTACAGAGGATGCAAATAAGTGAGAGCTCAAAGGAGCTCTAACATGCAGATCATTAAATTTCATATACAAAGGGATGCTACCAAATTTATCCTTCAGGATGTCAAGGATTATTTGATAGGATAATTTAAAATGAATAAATTTATGAGTCAAATAATCCAAGCTCTAAAAGAGATTTGACAAAAATCAGGCAAAGCAGTATGGGACTATGATCACAGGTTCTCTAATGTGATGAATAGAGTTGATTTTATGTTTCTAGATATAAATAAATTCACATGGTTTGTAGAAGTATTACAACCTCAAATTAGGTTTTCCATCACTAAAATTAAGTTCACTTGTAAGGTGAATGTTTGAGAAGCTGCACTCTGAGTAAAGCAAATAGAGTATTATGGGGATAGTCTATGGCCTAATTTGAAAATTAATCCAAAGATAGATGTGAAGGATACGATAGTCAACATAAACAAGGTTATGGTTTTCAATAGAGACAAGGAAGATATAGAGGTGGATACTAAGGAGGTAATTTCAAACTAGATGAGAGATAGGTCTGATTATTGATTATCTATTCTCTGGGAAGAGAATACAATCACTTCACATAGAATTTTCCAACCAATATATAAAGATAGGTCTATTGCGTATATTATAGAGTTATAGGAAAACATCACACAAAATATTTCCTTGTGTTAGAAAATAAAATAAAATAAAATTTAGTGTGAAATGTAAATATGGTGAATTCATACCCAAGGGATCTTGTGCTCATGAAAGTGATCACCCAACATCAACACACAAAATAAGTATTTACACCTTAGATATTATGCAAGATTACCATATTATAAAGGTGCATCAAGGCAACTATCTTGATCATATGAGGGAAAAGGGTTTTATTTATTAGGCAACACATGTATTGTTGAATATATAACATGAGACTGCATCTAAATGTGATGTTGTAGTTATTAATGCATAGATGTATGGTAAAATTATGTGCATGATGAGGTAGAATGGCATAGTTAATGATTTAAAAAATTTACTTAAATTTATAAGTACTATGTGAAATGAAGATATATTAAAAAACATCAAAAATATTCTACATAATCTATTAGACTACGTACAAAATGACCTGCTTCACACTAATTAGGTGGTATGGTATGTTAAGACCAAGAATCCATGGGATGTTGTTTCCCAATGTATATAAAATTTTAAGGGTATGAGTTTCTAAATTTATTATTTGAATTTAGAAGCACAATAAATATGATCCCTTAGTTGACATGAGAAGCCGTTGGATGACCTGCTCTTAGTTACATCCCAGTGACATTGAGTCTCGTAGACTATAGAAGGGTAGAACCTATTGGGAAACTAGAGGATTTATAAATAAAAGTTATTAATTTAGTCTATGAGGTGATTTTAAAGTTATAAATATGAATAGAGATGAAATACACTAGCCTATTTTAATTGGCAACAAATGGGCATATGATGGTTAGATTACCATGAACATAATGCATAATCACCAAGGGAATAATATTATCATCATACCTTAGAATAAAGCTAATAGCACTACCTATATCATTCTAAAGGAGCATGCCTCATCCTATGTATATGGGGATAATAACTGGTTTAAGGTTAGCACATAATCTAAACACAACACATTGTGAGAAGGACAATGCAACTTTTTCCATCCAGAGATAGAACCCCTTCTGCAGTTACAATAACCAGAGCAACCTTCATATAGACTATTGATAACAAAGGACAAATCCCATAATTACATACATGGAAATGCAAGTCTCCATTTGTGTAGTCACCAATAAGATCAAAGTGTATTTTTTATATCAAATGGGTGTGATAGACATGGATTACACTTAACAAACTTAGGAAGGTGTTCTATTTTGAAAAGATATGTCTTTTATAAGTGTTGATTCAGATACTCATGTTGAATTAGGTAAGAGGATACCATGAGGTGTGACCACTATGAATGGTTTTCACTACAGAGTGATAATTACTCCAATACTTCACAACCAATAACTTGGGCATATTTATTTTCAAATTGGGACATGTTCCAAATATATATCATCGAGTTAGCATGATGAATTATGCACTAAAGGGAATTATTATGACATGGTGGGTAGTACACAAGTCAAATTAGTTACATTGGGATGATGTTTACAAATTGTTACAATCTTGATTTTAAATAATACCTATGATCATGAGTCAATGGCCATTTTTTTAGAAGGCGAGTGCCCTAAAATGCATATTCATAGATGTGTTGATGTATGGTATTTTTAGGGTGTGGAACCCAAATACTGGATATATGTATTTAGTTATACACTAACACCTCTTCCAACAACATGGTACATGCACCATTAACATAAGTGGCAAAATTATATTTGGCCACAAGTCCAACATTATTTATTTAAACTTTTGTCCTTGAAGATGAGAATCCAATGGTGCATTAAGCTCTACATAATTTGAAGAAATTTTTATGTCATGTGTGAGTACAGGACCTAAGTAATGCACATGAATGCTCTTTGTAGGAATAAACAACTATAGACTTGAACACAACTCTAAAAAATTACAAGGCTAGTAAGCAAAAAGATTAGTTGTTTTTTAAACCACACAATAGGATCATGGAAAATAGATAATAGATTGAATACAATGATAGCGATGAATATTTTTATTTGAAGGGTTGCTTTAAACCTGAGCGAGAGGCAAAGGAACCAAAAGACAAAGTCACAACACAAAACAAAAATGCATATTTACATAATTTATAATAAATCTAGTTTAGATTTAAAAAAATAAACACTGAGTAAAATTTCTCACATAGCAAATAATCTTTAATTTCATATTCTATGCGGGATTTTCTATTATTCTAAATTAATTAAAATAGGGAGAGATATTACATTTATATAACTCAATGAGATCCTATTATCAAGGAGTCAAGGCTCATCATCTAATCTCATAATCTTCTCCTCTAATCCCTTTATTTTCTCACACACACCCTATCTCTATTATCTATGTGATTTGTTTTCACAAATCACTTACAAACATAATTATATTATATTGCCTATATTATTATTAAATGAGTTGAAAAATCATATTAATAATAATATTAAAAACAAATATAATGTGATCAGTAATGCTAAGCCATTCCTAACATCCCCCTTTAGTGAGAACATAGGGAAAACATTATTCTGTACTGTAACTATTGCCAACAGAACTTGTTCATGATTTAGATGGTTTTCTCAAGATAGACAACAACCTTAAGGATGGTTTTACAATTAGATAACCAACAACCTAAAATAAAATGATGGTTTTACACTCTGCATACCACCAACCTACAAATAAACAAGATGGTTTTACATGTGGTTAACCAACAACCATATAGATAATGATGTTACAATACTATATTAGTTCTCATCACTATCTTACCTCAAGTGGAAATACAAAGAAATAAGATCACTTATTAAAATACTTGAACATGTATGAACCATTCCTTCTTATTTGCATAAAGTAAAAACATAACTGAAAAATAAGCCACAACTCCATTACATGGCCCCATCTCTTATGGTTGATGAGAGGATGCTATTTATCCTCAATCCTCCTATGTCCTCCATCCTCTTGCTTAGGAAGTTACTTACTCATCCAATTAAGACTTTGATATGCATGCTATTTTGAATATAACAGCTCCCCCCCCCCCCCCCCCCCCGCCCCCCTCACAAGATTAATATATTCATTACAAAGTGGACATCATTTTCACTTGAAAATGTGCCCTTTTACAAACAAATTATTTTGTTTTTGATAATATGACAAAGAAATTTTTGACAATAGACCCAAAAAGATTACAACTCTAAACTCTGACACCAAAATAGGACTCTTATCAAAATGACTTTGACACTGAGATTGTTTGATGATAATAACCTTGACAACTTGACTCTTCACAAGATGACACTATATTTTTTTAATTTATACAAATATGATTTAAAAAATGGACCCTTTTCTATAAAAAAATATAGATCTTGAAAACCATATAAACAATGACTAAAATAAAAAATTTCTTAAACATCTAACCTATCAAGCTAATCATTGAGCACTGATTTTATATATTTATTTATTTATTTGGCACTTACAATGATGACATGCATTGTTAGACTAACTTGACATAGAATAAATAATTTAGATTTTTAAAACTAAATAAGACTTAACTAAACTTTAAATGCTTTTGACCTCTAAAAACTAAATGACACGATTGGATCCTGTCATGACTTAATATCCAAAATACCTAAAAATTAGACATAATATTAAATTAATGACTACAATAACAAACAAAAATGAATTAATATAATGAAACATCTACTTGCTTGGCTGGTGGAAAAGATATGCAGAGGATTTTTGGATTTATCATTGATGACTTAGAATAATAGCTTGATTCTAAAAGACTAGGAATAATTTGACATTGAGTTCGAAGAGTATACGCTACCAATATTTTGGTTTATATCAAGAAAGATGATCTAAAAACTTGTAGGAATATGAAGAGATCACCAAATTGATGTATGAGAGGTCTAAATCCATGATATTAAAAAATAACTTAGACATCTAATAGAATCTATGTTGGGTGCATGATCTAACTTGAGCTACACACACCACCACCTTTTGTCTCTAAAATTGACAACTAGATATGCACACGGTTGTATAGATCAGTCAACAAAAATGTAGAATTCCATGAATGGATCATATCAGTTGTTAGACCAAATAATGTGTAGCAGACAACATACAAAATTATGCACACACATGTGACATGAAGATACAGAGATCCTGACAAGTAATGAATATAGGACTGACAAACATTGGTGTTGGATTCAAGATAGTAAACACACAAAAGTAAATCATGTTAGATAATCAAACTGTAAAGGCAAAAATAGTATAGGTGATAGGATCATTTAGATGAGAATACACACTTAATAGTGTTAATGAATCATAAATATTGGTAAAATACTTAACACAAAAAGACCAAAAATATTGGTGTAGTTGCTTGAAATATATGAAGCCTTCAATGACCATTCAATGATATAGCATGTAAATCTATCAATGAAGAGATTAATGTCATTATTGAATGTACTTGATTGAACTAGGTAGAAGACTTGACATGTAGATTTGAATGGTACTAAAGGACAATGAATCTAGCACTTCCTCCCATAAAAAACACAAAACTCAAAATGATGCTCAATATAGGAATTAGAACACTTTTCTTAGCATGTACAATCTGAGTCACATGGATTGATTGTCTCCATTAGATATGGTTTCCCATGCTTCCATTGCATATAGATATACAATACTATATTATTTGTAAACATATATCTAAATTGATTTTAATTCATATGACTATCATTGTAATAAATAATGGATAATTTCTCTATACTGATGGATTAACAGGGCTATGATACTAGATAATAAATATGGTTTAGATTTAAAAAATAAACATCGAATAAAATTTCTCATGTAGGAAATAATAGTCTTCAATTTCATATTCTATTCGATATTTTCTATTATTCCAAATTAATTACAATAGGGAGAGATATTACATTTATACATATCAGTGAGCTCCTATTATCAAAGAGTCAAGGTTCATCATCTAATCCCACAATCTTCTCCTTTAATCCCTTTATTTTCTCACACACCCCTATCTCTATTATCTACATTAGTTATTTTCACAAATCACATACAAACATAATTATATTATTCAGCCTATATTATTATTAAATGACTTGATAACTCATATTAATATTAATATTACAAACAAATATAATGTGAGCACTAACGTTAGGCTATTCCTAACAATTTAAACATTTAGGAGAAAAAATGGTAGAGAAAAATATGAGACTCTATGCCATGTGGGACCAACAAGATATATCAAAATATGTTAAAGAAATAAATAACAAACATTGGTACCGAGTCTGTGCCAAATATTATGACTTTGGGTTACTATTGGACATAATAAAAGATATCGAAAGGTCTGAAATTGATGCAAGAATATCAAGGTGTGTTTTAAAAATGTTTTTAGAAGTTAAGGGTTTGGATCCTTCTTTGGAAGAGATTCACATATAACTCAAATAATGTGCATGGCATATTAATAAGTGGCCATATAGGCTAAATCCCAATATGAAACTTAAGGTTAAGGTTGAAATTGATAGGATACAAGAAGCATTGATTATTTATCCAATAGAAAAAGTAGACTAGGTAAGTCCAATGGTGGTGCAAGCCAAAAATTTAGAGGAGTTTAGAGTCTATGGGGACTACATGGCTTTGAATGATTCTTGCATTAATGACCTATTTCCAATTCTATTAATAGATGAGGTTTTCAGGTCAGTCACGAGGCACAAAGTTTATACCTTCATAGATGGATTTAGTGGATACCTTCAGATATTGATCATAGATGAAGATCAGGGTAAAACCACCTTTGTAACAAAATGGGTTCCTTCACATACATGGTAATGCCCTTCGGCATGAATAATGCTAATATTATTTTCTCTAGGGTTATGGTAACTATGTTAAAATATTTTATCCATGATTTCCTAGAAGACTGTCTTGATCATTAGGTTGTATTCTCTTTATTAAATAACACCTATCCAAGATAGGACTCATGTTAGAATAATTTTAATCTTTGTGCATTGCATTGAAATTGAAAAAATGTTTGTTATTTACACTATTTGGTGTTCTCTTGGGTCACATGGTATGCAATAATGGTATTTTGGTTGATCAAGATAAAATCACATTCATTGTGAGTATGCCACCTCTTGCAAGCTCTACTAAAGTTCAATCATTCATGGGACATACAAGATATTATTGTAAGTTCTTCAAATAGTATGCTACCATATCCAACCTAATGGAGAAAGTATTGTCCAAAGATACAACATTTGAAAGGATTACTGAGTGTTAAACCTTTTGTGGATTTGAAATAGAGGTTAGAACCAACCCTGATATTGGTTTTCCCTAATTGGAGCAAGCCATTTCATGTGCATATAGATGCTTTAGGAATTCCATTAGATTTTTGTATTGGCTCAACAAGGAGACATGTTTAGATCACCCCATGCAATTCACATGTAGAAAGTTTTCAGCAACAAAGAATAATTACACTAAAATAGAGTGAGAGACCATGGATATGGTGTTTAAACTATAAAAAAATAAGCATTACCTCTTTAAAACACCATTTTAATTTTTAACAATAACAAAACCCTTCGATATATAGTAAATAATCCCATGTTAGGTGGAAGGATCTCCAAGTGGCTAATTTTATTCCAAGAATATTAGTTTAAAATAAATATCAAACTAGGGAGAGATAATGTGGGTCCAAATAATTTTAGCTCAATAAGGAATGGTGAGGATCCATAAGAATTGTATGATGAGTCACTGGATGCACACTTATTCATAGTCTATATGATTTTATAGAATATGGAAGACATAGCCAATTTCATGGAACAAGGAATTTTTCCAACACATTATGTTGATAAAAATAAAATTTAGCTAGTCACAAGAACTATACCATTCAACATTATCAATGGGATTTTGTACAATATAGATAAAGATGACTTGTTGCACAAAGTAGCCCTAGATCATGAGTGACCATAATTATTGGAAGAAGCATATCAAAGAGTCTTGGTAGGACAATTAATAGGAGAATCAACTATGAGGAAGATAGTATAAAGTGGTCTATGGTGGCATAATATATTTTAGGATACACATAGATTCACAAATCTCTATGACATTTATCAAAGAATAAGAAAGTCAAATCAAAGGGACAAAATTTCTCTAAACCTAATGTTAGCAATGCAAACATTTGAGTGATTGGTAATTGATTATGTATGACCTATAAATCCACAAAATAAACACAATCATTATAGATATATAATAATTGTGATGGATTACTTCATGAAATGGGTAGAAGTTATTGTGACACTAAACTACATGCTAAATACATAGCCAAATTTTTGTATGAAAACATTATAACCAGATTTGGATGTCGTATGAAGTTGGTCAGTGATAGAGGAACACACTTCCTCAATAATAAAATCAAGACTCTAATATAATAATTTATGATATTTTAACATTAGATCACAACCTATCATCCTCAAGCTATTGGGCAGGCGTAAGCATCCAACAAAGTCCTCAAGAATATGCTTATAAAAATATGCAATGTGCAGAGAGATGATTCAAATGATCAAATTCCTTTGATATTATAGGCATATAGGATTGATTATTAGCATGTGATAGGGTTCACTCTTTTTTAGTTGGTCTATATAATAAAATTAGTTATGCCTATAGAATATATAGCTCCAAGTCTATGGATCACATTGATAATGTGACTGGGAGATGAGTATTCACTTCAAGAAAAGTTGTTAGATATAACCGCATAGATAAGATGAGGTAGAGAATGAGTTAGACACATGAAAAAAATAAGTATAATCAAAAATCATGGAATGATCACAATCTATGATATAAAGAGTTTTATTCAGAGTAGATACTATTATTGTATGATAACATATTTTGTGCACATCTAGGTAAATTGTGTATTTAGTGAAAACAACCATATTTCATCCATGAAGTATCGTAGCAATGGAAAATAGTGCTAAGGGACCTTCAAGTAACCATCCTCCTAGGGTGTGTAAATGGATTCAAGCTTAAACCTTATCACCAATGATCTCTATTAATCTCATGTTGAAAATTTGAGAGGGTGTCAAGTAACAACATGTATCGAGTGTTTTATTTCATTTACAATTTTCTTGTCTTTTTTTAGGTTTGTAGTGTAGTTATATACAATGAAATTTTTATATCATAAGAAATTATAATATAATATAAAAATATAAATGTCATAGAGTATGAAAGGAAAATATCAAAGCAATAAAAAAAAAACACAAAAAGAGGTCAACACGAGGTTAATCAATCAAGTCCTTGAATGAAGCACTAAAAAAAGGGTAACATAAGATAGGTAATAAACATTCAATCACAAATTAGTTAATGATAAAGCACTTCAAATATTACACCTTTCTTAAAGCATATTAGGGTGTCAGACTTAGGTAATTTCAATAAAGGAAAGTTTTAGAAGAATAAAGGTGGCATGTCGTATCAAATATTTATGTTATCCAAAACACATAATATATCTATTGAAGCATAAATGTCACCTCACAATAATCGATGGCATTTAAACCAAGTGTATAACAATATGAAAAATAGATTAGCATAATTCAATACAAAGTGTCAAATGAGTGGAGTGATGAAAATTTATATAAACATAGGGCACATAGAACACAACACATTTTAAACCCCCTAGAGTAAAATATCCTTTTGAGATATGAGCTTGAGTTATTTACCTAAGCATAAAAATGTCAAAGTTTTCACCACAACATAGCAAGGATGAGTCAATTAGAGCTCCTCATACAACTAAATGATGTACACAATGAGGAGATGGGAATAAGCTTGAAATTGAGATAAACAAGGTACCATGACCTTGAACCCCTTTATTTTTAGGTGTATAAGAGATAGTTTTATTCAAATTAGATTCAGTCACTGATATGTAACTAGGAGCCCTAGCCATGCAACATCAACTATAAGGGTCATATGTTGAGTGATTGATAAAGCTTCCAATTTTTGGAGAAAATTAAAAAGGTAGTAATCATGCTACTAAATTGGTACAATGATGGAGAAATAAACTTGTCCAAGGTGTTAGGGGTGGTGAGAATCCAAGAACAAACACACTATTCTGATTCCACCTGTTAAGATCTTGCTCCTCAGAAAGAGCACAGTATGATTACCAAATATAAGTAATTGAATATGCGGAAATAACCAGAAACACAAGTAACTAGAATTCACCAATAGCACAGAATATGAGAGACAATACACTATCTTGTATTAACACTTTACAGAAAAGAATACAACAAAGAGCCGCCACACTCTTCCACCTTACAGAGGTTTGCCACACCTCAAGTGTACAGTAATTCTTCTCACACACACTCTCCTACACAAAAAAACGGTCCCAACAACCAACTCACACACAGAATTGGTGTTCACCTCACCAACCAATCAGTAATAACCCTGCCGGTACACCAAGCACTCTATAGCACTTCAAGCTGATCTCCCATGAACCTGCAACCTGCAATTCAAAGACCAAACTCACATGTAGATCTCCTATGAGCTTGCAACAACCTGCAACTCACTGATCTTACAACTAGAAGGAACTCTTCCTTTCTATCTCATGCATAAACAATACATGCCAATGGGTCTATAAATAGATCCCTAACTCAAAACAATAACTTAGACTCTTAATTTAGACAATTATCCTCGCAGCCCAAGACTCTGACTGGTCTTAACATGCAAACTCTTCATTCACTTAACTAACTGTCTGTGCAACGAACAGTTCTGGAACACACAGGCGACCGACATCGGTCCCTGCTTGTCTGGTTCTGCTGACGTCGGCCGACTCCCTACCGTCGTCGGTGGCCTTCTGCACTGGTCTCAACCGACGTCGGTCCTGCTGCTGATGCCGGTGCTCCTGGAACTCAGCAACCATTGTTCCTTCAGTTTGCAAAGGGTTGAAGCTTTTAGCTCCACAACCTAACACAAGGATGTTATCTAGGGTTCATTTCAAGAGGCCCTACTAGAAAACCCATTGGAAATATTTAGTGAATCTAGGGAA
This sequence comes from Torreya grandis, assembly GCA_037957365.1. NCBI lineage: Eukaryota > Viridiplantae > Streptophyta > Pinopsida > Cupressales > Taxaceae > Torreya > Torreya grandis. The sequence continues at coordinate 9,521,486 of JARHVA010000006.1, forward strand.
ATTTGATTTGTCAGTATGGTGAATCATCTGTAGGTGATGGAAAATTTTTTATCCATGTTTTCCCCCATATTTGAACAATAGATCCGAATGATCAAACTAAATGATGGAGCCAAATGTTCAAGTTAAATTACATAACCAAATTATAGAGATGAATAACATAGTTAAATGATAGCCAAATGACATAGATGAATGACTAAGTCGAACAACAAAGCCAAGCCATGAAAGACACAGCCAAACAACACAGATGAAAGACACAACCAAAAAACCTAGTTGAATGACACAATTGAATGACCTAGCCAATTGACAAAGATGAATGACACAATCAAATGACCTAGCCAAATAACACAAATGAACATCACAACTAAATGACACATCAAATGACCTGAATGAATGGTAGAGATGAATGACATTGAATAACATAGTCGAATGACACAACTAAATAACCTAGCCAAATGCCTATACTGAATGATGTAGCTGAATGACATAACCCAATGGTGGAATTGAATAGATAGATTAAGGTTTTTTATTTGGCACTATTATTTGTTTTCTTCATTCATTACTATCATTCACTTCTGTGTTCCTCTAGTTTTGGTTTTACTTGTTGCTTGGGTTGGTATCTCAGGGGATCTACTATATATATTTGGAAAATTTAAGTGTAATCTTATATATTACTATAAAGGGTTGGTGATCTAACCCAAAAAATATATATATCCCTAAAAGTTTGGTGATTCATTCCCATCTATCAACCCTAAAAATTTTCCAAAACCAAAATCCTAAAAATGGAATATTCATGAATTAATGAATATTCACCACTAAAAAAACTTGATGTTACCATATACATCAACACAAGAATAATAGCAAGGGAAACTAGACTTCCAACTCAGGACAAATCCCTTTCATCATATAAAACCAAGATCCCTCTAATTCACTTAGACATAAGATAAAACTACACCAAAGGTTCCATGATAATCCCCCTTAATTAAATACAATATATCATAGTGTGAGTAATATCTAATTTCATTTCATGTATATTATGGTAGAACACTAAAATTACATGGCAAACAACAAAATGGGTCATTGATATTGTGTATTGCATGATCTAAATAAACTAAAATTTTAATTGATTAGAATTCCTAGTGGCTGATTTGATTTCCAACTTGAAGAATAAATTTTTGGGCATGTCGTATACTTTACAACACCCATTCATGGTATTTTTAATCTAACTTACTCAATAAAAGTCACTTGATGGTCTTGTTGTAGTTTTAGAGAGGATTACAAAGCAAGTTAGTCAAGCATTAGTCCATAAATAATGAAAAATGCATAAAGAACTAACTAACCAAGCCTATCTATTCCTATGGGAATTACAAAGGATAAAAAGAAACAAATGAAAAAAAGCAACACCATATTACCTTCCCAAATGGATTCACCATACCCATGTCACTTAAAAATATGTTCTCCCTTGATCAAGCATCCTCGTCATTATCAACAATGGTGGTAAGCTCCTCCAATGCCTCAAGAACACTCCATAAAACCTAGGCTCATGATTCCAAATTAGTAAACCAGCTTATCAATGAAGCTTGCAAGCAAAATCTATGATCAAATGTAAAGCCTTGTGGAAAAAATTTAATATTATAACTTTGCAATATTCAAGCTTAAAATTCATGCCCATGGCCTCTCTATTTATAAATTTTTGAGATTGGTCAGGATCAACCATGACCATCCATCTCAAGATTGAGATGTGTGGCCATGGATAATCCTAATATTTTGAATTAAATCCATAATTATCTTCATTATGACCTTGGAATAAGTGGCATTGAAGAGGAATGGGAGGTATTAACTAGGCATGGGTGACCCATAATCTTGATATTTATGGCATTTATGGCCTAGGGATGTCTTCCTAAGAAATAATGTCACCTGATGATGTAGTTAATAGGAATCAATTTTCAAAAAGAATATTCAAAAACTCTCATGGAAAATACACTTAAGCTCTTGATTTGAATTAATTAGCCTTAAACAAGGTTAATCAACATTTGTGTAATTATTTGAAAATTGGCCCTCAATTAATCAAAATGGTCAAAAAGTCATATTACTGAGTTGTAATTTGACTCAAGAAGAATTATAAGGTGACATTAGATGCATTGGAACCATATTTCCATTTAGGATGTTTCCAACACCATATAACAAAGATACATGGTGTGTACCAATGAATCTAAGAGAAAAGAGTGATCTAGAGCACAAAAGGTGAAATCATCATTTTGACTCGAAATGAATTGATCAAAGTTAGCTGACCCATAAATTGCATTGCCCTATGTAGAGATACTTTGACCTAAATTGGCAATTGTAAATGACAATTTCTAGCCATTTAATGCATTTTATGAATTTTGACCTAAAATGTGCATTTGAGTGCAATTCGAGTAAGATTGATAATTACAACACAAATGGTGTTAGGAATTAGATGTCTACATTTTGCCCCTATTTGAGAAGGCATAGTGAGACATTCAAGTGAAGCAACATCTTTTCAAAGAAAAGAGTTGTTAATAATAAATTGGAATAGATGCATGATTTGCCCTCGAGAGGACATACTAGGATGGAAGAGAAGGATGGACTCTCAAAAAGAGAGAGAAAGTGAGAGGTTAACCCATGGAATAGATCACATCCAGATGAGCTAATGCTTACACACATGATTACCATCAATGATCAAAATATAATGAGAGGTATAATAGGCTCTAAAGATAGGGGGAATGGGAAAGATATAATCCATAAATGTAAGGGACACACTGTAAACATACCCAACTTAAGAGTACAAGCTATGCACTTATGGCATTGATCAATCCTAGGACAAGTTGCACACTAACATATTTCCATCATGGGATTTAATGTGGAGAGCTTAAAATTAGAGGAAAAGAGAGAACATTCTACTTTAGGAAGGGAAGCACCACTAGAATGAGGTCTCAAAAGAGAATATAATAAGAAGTACTCTAGTAGAGCAAATTTTGATTATGATAAAATAGTTTTGCCCTAGTAGGGCAAATTTTGATCATTAATAAAGAATAAATAATAATTTTTCCCTATAGAGCTAATTTGATTCAGACATGGTTCAAATTGTGTGCCCCAACATGGGCAATAGACAAGCAAAAATAGCTCAAGGATATAATTGAAAAGAGAGGTTAAAGTGAGTGGGTGAAAATGTACATGCAATGGTGTAATGGCTTAGAAATCCATATAAAACCAAGCATATGAGAATGCACAAAGTGATGATAGAGATGAAAATAAGAATGGAGATAGCTGAGCTGACTTCAATAGAAATTGAGTGTTGCCTACATAGTTCCATGGAATCATGTTTCAACATGAATTTTGGGCTAATGTAGTTCACCCAAGTTTGGGAGAGAATGGAAGGAGGAATGATGAAAAATGACCAAGAATTGATTAGACTCACAATGCATGTGAAGAGATTCACATCTAATCATAGATTTGAGTGCTAAAATGCATGTTACCTAGAAGCCTAATTCCATATCATGAGCCTAGGTTTTATAAAGTGTTTTTGAGAATCGTTCAGCGGAGCTGATGTTGATGTTAAGACATTGAGACCTGAGCACAAAGTTCTTGCTATAGCAAAAGAAATTAGGCATCATAAGTATGAATAACTTAGAATGATATAAGATTCCATTTGTACTGAGCCAATTCAAATGTGAATATATATAAGTAAGGATAATGATACAATAATGACCAAAACTAGAGTTACAATGATTTACATTTAAACAAAAAATAAAAAACAAAGAAAAAGATAAACACAAATGAACCTAAATTGAAATCAATATATGATCTTAAGTAGGAACAAAATGTTTAAAAACAAAATTCAAGAACATCTTAATGACATGAGACCAAGATATGAATAATCAACATCCATGTGGACCATCAAGGCATTCTTGAACACAAAAGACAAAAGCAAAAAACAAACAAGGAAACACAAGACCAAGAATGGAACAAGAAGTAATAAAAAAGAGAAAAGAAGAAGAAATAAAAGGAGATGTACGAAAACACAATAAAACACCAAGAAAACACAACAAAACACCAAGAAAACTCAAATAAGCACACACAATAAAAACCAAGTTAGTGTGGTTTAAAGACAAATGTTCATGCATATGAGGTAGAGGTGTTACTTTCCACCACATCATAACAAATAACAATGACATGGAAATTGTTCCATAATTAAAGAGGAATAATGATAAAAGAAATGGGGGAAGAAAAGAAAAGGAAGGGGTTTACCGAGCTGACTCCAGATGTATAAGAGAAGTGGATGCTACCTACATAGTTCCATGAATGCATGTTCCAACATGAACTTCAGGCCAAATGTAGTTCTCCCAAGAAATGAGATAGAAAAAAAATGATGATCAAACTAGCATGATTAATGTTATAGAAGAAATGGAAGATACAATAAACAAATGAGAATGGTTTGGTAAACAAGAAGCTGATGAGATGAGAAAGAATGATCTTGTAAAATGGTAAGTGTGTGGGACAAGATGAGATGAACTGGTGTTTCTGTGCTCACAAAATGGTGAGAGCATTCAAACTTAACAATTGTTACAAAAATTTACAAATGTATAGGAGTATGAGACAATGTTTTTATTCTTTTGTGGATCATGTTTTGATGTTTTTAGTATTTTCAATGTTTTTGGCATTTTTGGGATTAAATATGTACAAGGTGGGAACATTTAGTCAAGGAGATGCATGTCCTAAGAGTAGATGTTCCAATAAAATAGCTAAGTCAGTTACAATGGCCCATGATCATAAATCGGTGAGACCAAGGTTCTTGATAAAACAAGAAAGAGTAAAAAATAATTGAACTGAGAAGATGTGGTTATTCACTTGTATAAAACTACACAAGACTATCCTGGTTGAACTACTTTGTAGATCTGCTATTAAAGATGTTCATAATGTGCATGAGACATAGTCAAGATCATAATTAGTCAAGGGATAAAAAGTGTTCAAGCTTATAACATGCCTTAGACATAACAAAGATGCGCTTCTCAAAGAGAGAAATATAGAATGGGATAAAGAATGTGTTCAGAGTGTCAAGGGTTCAAAGCCTTTATTATCAGGATTCATGAAAAGTGGACCAGGGTAGTATAAAATATGTTCAAGGTAAGATAAAAGGATGGGATAAAATTACAACAGCACAAGCTACCCCCATGTCAGGGGTCTTATATAAAATGGTTTAAAGTTATTCATGCGTATAACCTCTTAAGGTATATGATGTTCATGGGCTCTGAAAGTTCTTCACCATTAGTTTTAGCCAATCGATATGCTCCTGATCCATAGTTTGCTATGGTAATATATGGTCCTAATCAATTAGGCTAAAACTTGCTTTTTTTTAGGTTCAACATTCATGTTCTTCTGGTTCTCTTTCAAAACTCAGTCACCAATCTCAAATTATCAAGGGATAATGTGTTTATTATAGCTTCTCTGCAATCTATTCTGATAGGCATGCAAGTTTTCTAAGGTAGCCAAATGCTTACCATCAAGAAGCTCTACTTTGTGCAGTCATGAGGCTCTATAGTCTTCATCATCTTCAATGTCCTCTAGTGATATTATTAATTATGGGTTCTCAATCTTGACCAGGATGATAGCTTTAGTGCCAAAAATAAGGGAGTATGGAGTAGCTCTAGTTGGGGTGTGATGATTGGTTCTATAAGCCTAGAGGGTAGGAAAGATTTGCAAGTGCCAATTACAACCAACATCATTGAAAATATTTTTTAAGATGGCTAGAATAGTTCTATTTGATGCCTTATCTTGTCCATTGCCTTACAGTTTATATGGAGTGGATTTATTGTGCTTGATCTTGAATTTTGCATAAAGAGATTTCACATCTTAGTTCACAAAGGATCTACCATTATTGGATATAATATAGTCTGGGATGCCATATCGATAGATGATATGGTAATGAATGAATTTGGCTATTTGTTTCTCAGTAACATAAGTGAGAAGAATGGCCTCAATCCAATTGGTAAAGTACTTAGTTATAGTAAAAATATGCTTATGGCCATTTGAAGATGTCAAGTTAATTTTTCCAATGAGATTGAGACCCCACGTTGAAAATGGCCATGGTGTTATAATCAACTGCAATGGTAAGGAAGGTGCATGTATCAAGTTGCCATGCTACTAACAAAGAACACACTTATTTACATAGTTACAAGCATCTATCTCCATTTTAGGCCAATAATAGCCTATTATGAGAAGTCTATTTTCTAGGACTACACCATTGGTATGGGCCCCACACATTCCTTCATGAACCTCCTTTAGTCCCAGCTTGGATTATCCCAAAGATAAATAATGAAGAATCATTACATCATAGCCTTTTTGATAAAGCATGTTTCCAAGGAGGATATAATGTGTTAAGTAATGAAGGAAAAGTTTTTGTTGGTTATTGGAAAGGTTGGTGGGAAATACATGACTATGGAAATAGTTATAAAAATCTTGGTACCATGGTAGCTCAAGTGAGATATTAGGATCAATAGTGGTGCATATCCTCTCTCAATTTGATAGGATATTTTCTTGATAAAGAAGATTTTTAATCAGGAACTAATACTCTTTAGCATTGTCATGCATTTGAATCATAGAACCAAATTGTTGCCATGGCATTAACAGATCTGTTGTTGACTCATGAAACTTGCTCAAACTACAGAGATTTAAAATGTGTTTTGAGGTCATCGATAATTTGCTTGTAAGGAATAAGCTTATCATCTCTTGTTTGATACTAATTAGTTATCTGATTTATGATTAGCTATGAATCTCCATAGACCTTTAAGCTTTGAATGTCCCATTGTATGGCAAGATGGAGCCCTATAACTAATACCTCATATTCGACCATATTGTTTGTACAATGAAATTGTATATGGAATGATTTGGGGATCAAATCCCCCTATGGTGTGATTAATAATATGCCAGCTCCAAATCCTCAATATGTAAAGGATCCATCAAAATAGAGAATTCATTATTCAAGTTCTTGTGATGCTTGTTCTATCATCATGATAGAATCATTTGGAATGTCAAAGTTGAGAGGTTGAGTGGATGTAGTAAATGCTTCTACAAGTTGGTCTACAAAAACCTATCCTTTGATTACCTTTTGATTCTGGTATTCAATATCAAACTCACTGAGGAGCATAATCCATTTAGCCATGCATCCTTAAAGAGTTGCTTTAGATAAGAGGAACTTGAGAGGATCTACCTTGATGATAATAATAGTTTTATTATTTAGCATATAATGTCACAATTAATGAATGGTGAATACCATAACTAACCATGCCTTCTCAATAGGCATATAATTATGTTCATAGGCTACCAATGTATGGCTTAAATAATAAACCATGTGTTCCCTACCATAATCATCATGTTGAGCCAAAATTACCCCCAGTGCATATTTCGTGGGGGATATATAAAGAATTAGTGGTTTTCCTTGTGTTGGAGGTCTTAAGATTGGTGGATTGGCCAAGTATGTTTTAAGATTTGTAAATGCTATCTGACAATCTTCATCCCACTGAAATATTACCCCTTTATTTAAGAGATGGGTAAATGGGTGGCACTTATCTACCAATTGAGAAATGAACTTGTGTATAGACTGGACCTTTCCTTATAGACCTCATAACTATTTAATATTATTTGGTGGAGGCATTTCCATAATAGCATTAACCTTTGTAGGGTTGAATTTTATCCCTTATTTTGATACAATGAACCCTAGAAATTTTCTTGATGTGACTCTAAAGACACATTTCTTAGGATTCAAGCAGACTTTATATACATAAAGCCTCTCAAATATTCTTTATAGAGTGTCAGGGTGTCTAGCTCTTGTTCTTGCTTTTGATAGTATATCATCAACATAGTCCTTGAAAATGTCATGCATCATGTCATGGAAGATGATAGTCATTGCACACTGATATGTGGCTCCAATATTCTTCAAACCAAATGGCATGACTTGGTAACAAAATGTCTCCCACAACGTGGTGAATGTGGTCTTATGATAATCTTTAAGAGCTATCTTGATCTGATTATAATTGGAAAATCCATCCATTAAGGATAACATCTTGTACCCAATAGTTGAGTCAACAATCATGTTGATGTTGGGCAAAGGAAAATCATCTTTGGGGCATGCTTTGTTGATATCATGAAAATCAATACAAACACATATGCTTGGGGTCTTTTAACTTACTAGCACTATGTTATAACTCCATTTAGAGTAGTCTAGTGGTTTGATAAAATTGGCTCCTAAAAAATTTTCTAACTTAGCCTTAACCAAAAAGGTGATGCATGGATGGATCTTTCTCAACTTTTGCTTGATTGGTTTAGCATCAGGGTGAACAACAAGATGATGCATAACTAAATATGGGTCAAAGCCTGGCATGTTAGATTATGCCCATGAAACGATGTCTATATAATCCTTAAAAATGGATATAATATGTTCACATTTTGCTTCAATAAGGGAATCTCCAAGTTAAACAATTTTAGGATCCTCATGGGTTCCTAAATTCACTCCTATTGTGCTCTTCATAAGGAGTGTGGATCCATCTTCTAGAATTGTAGGCAATGTATGGTCATGATCCTCTACTTCATCTTCTTGTTGTTCTTCCAAAATATTTGGATAATATGAAGAATCAAAATCTACCTTCTCAGGTAAAGGCCAATTGGCAACAACCTCTAGAAACTCAAGAGCAAGATGCTTACATATTTGATGTTGTTCTGAAGAGATACTTATACTAGCTATGGAACTTGGGCTAGATGGAATTTCTACATCCTAAGGGGATGAGAAAACTTTCCCACCTGGGAGCACCTAAAATAGGTTTTCACTCAAAGGCCTCAAAGAGGTTTTCACCTAAAGATCTTGATGTTTATTCTTTATTATGACCAAGAAAGTTTTCCTACTCTCCAAAGTAGGTAAAAGAATTCAAAGAAAAATCAAAACCCTGCTTATGATCACCAATGGGGAATGCATCTCGTAGGCCCATGTATTCTGCAATTGATTCTTCATTTTGAAACTCATCAAGGCATATGACCAAATTTTTTTGATCCCAATCTATGAGTTTAGGATGGCAAAGGCATAGGTTACAGTGAGAGTTTGCTTTAGAATGGGAAACATCAATGGTAAAGATGTAATGTCCTATTTCAAGAAGGGAAGAACCAATAGGATGGGTTTTTGCTTTAGGATGGGAAGCTCCAATAGGTGTTATGGTTAATATGGCACTTTAATCAAACAAATTTGAATCAATAAGCTCATTGAAAAGGCTATAATGGGATGTTGTGTCACTGCTAGGAGTCTTGTTACTAGTTACTTTAGAAGAGTCACTAAAAAATGTTATGAGGTCATCCTCTGATGGTTTAAATATGAGACCATGATTCTAATTAACAACTCCATCTGATAAGGGCTCTAAAATTCCCTATGCTTGTGGGCCAAGGCCTTTCCCTGTATAGTCAAGATGATCCATTATCCTATTAGGGATAGGATACTTTGGATTTTGAAAATAATTGGTGAGGCCTTCAAAATATAACAAATCTCCCTCTGTAAAAACCTTTTGATATTTATTTAGTGCAATTGCAAGTATAAAAACCATAGGAGGTTTTGGTTCCTTCTTCTTTGGTTGCCAAATCTGATCAAGTCTATTAGGAGTCTGGGAAGTTTTAGGCTTACGAAATGTTTTATGGGAATTTTGTAATTTTTCAATATGGAGGATGTTCTTTAAATGCTACATGGAAATGCTTGCATCTTTAATAATAACCTATTTGGCCAGAGCTACAGGAAATGGATCAGCTAAAGTGGAGGCTATATCACCATGGTCTATATAATTAGATGGAGATGGATGAGAAATGATGGCTTTATTTTTCTTTTCAATGAATTCAAAACCTAGGTAAGAGTTATAATTATGAAACTCTGCTTCAAGATGTTTGTAGTATTGGTATGGTTTCTGATCAATGAGAATAGTAACCTTGATCCCATCATGGGGAAACTTAAGGCATTGGTGAAGAGTGGATGGAACTACCTGTACTTCATAGATCCAAAGATGACCAAAAAGTATTTTATAAGGAAGCTCAATATCCACAATATGGAATAATGTGTGATGATAAATAGACCCAACCATGACTGGCAACCAAATTGTACTGGATGACTCCTTCTCAACATTGTTGTAAGCCTTGATTGTAATAGTTTTTGGATAAATATCTCTATCCATGTAACCCAATCATCGCACCAATTTAAGAGATATGATGTTTATCCCTAAACCATTATCTATAAGAACCCACTTGATCTTGTGATCTATAATGATTATCTCAATGTATAGTGGGTTATTGTGGTTTGGGCCAAGGGTGGACATGTCCTTTTGATCAAATGTGATTTGCTAAAATGAAGACATATGTCTAACTAGGTTCTGGAACTGATCAAGGTTTATATCATTAGGCAAAATATACTCTTTTAAAGTTTGTTGAAGATACTTCTATGGACATCAGATGTCTACAAGAGTTCTAATATGGAAATTTGTGTAGGGGTTTTATCTAATTGATCCATTAGACTATAAGGCCTTTGAACTATGGATTGAACTAGTTTAGTCTTTGTTGGGACAATATTTGGCTTTGGAACCATTAACACAATGGTCTCATTAGGTTTTTGGAAAGAAGTGGGCAAAGGGCACTGAATGGTAACTCATAGGCATCTAGTTGTGACTACATAACCTAGAGGTGGTAAGGAGTTATTATAATTAGAAGAGGGATGCAAAGGGCCTTGGATGGTGATTCGTGAGTGACTAACCATATTGCTATAATTTTGGGTTAGCGAGGAGCCTTTATAATAAATGCACTATTATTTAGGATTAGTAACTTGTTAAAATAGAGTAGCGACATGATGATGGGAACTCGATATGGTATTACTAAGAGGAGAGGGTGCTAACCCTATAATGATGTGTCTCGTGTTACGAAGAACATGAGATTGGCCACATGGCTTCATTGTAATAGTGGCAATGTGCGTTACAGAAATGCATCCCATATTATTATTGTAGTCATAAGGTACATTGTTATAAACCACATTATTAGTATGGGCATTATGATCTTGATTTTGCTCATTACGATTTTGACCTTGTTGTTGGTTTTGATTCTGCCTCTGTCCTTGATTGTGACCATTTTGATTGTTCTTTGGTGGTGGTGGATCATGTCAAGGAAAAGGGTCTTTATATATTCTTATATCCTAATTTGTGTCTTGATTAGGGGCCAACCTAATTTCTCATTTACCACTTTTAATAAAGTCTTCAATAATATGTTATAATTAAATGTAATGATATGCATCGTGACCAACAACACAATGAAAGTTACACCTTTTGTTATCTTTGTACCAGTCTAGTTTTGGCTAATCTTGAGGAAATGGCTTTAATAATGGCCATATAATTAAATTATCTACAATGAGCTTTTGTAACACTATTTCAACTGATTCTCATAACTTGTTAAAGACTCTAAAAATGTTATGAAATGTCTTTCGTGGAGGTTGTCTTTGCAAAGTAGGTAGTGGATTTGAGGGATTTAATTGTACATTTGGAGGAGGTATAGCATATACCATTTATACATGTCTTGTTTCTTTTACCCCATTTCTAACCATGTTCTTATTTTTGCTAAATCCATTAGGTTTATTATACATAGCTATAAGAGCTAGTGATTTCATCTAATTAAACATTTGACCTTGTACAAAAATATTAACAAGGCTTTTAGCAATAAGAGCCTTCTCAATCTACACTCCTTTGTCAATAATTTCTTCAAATGAGTTAGCACAAGCTAACCATAGATTATGCACAACTTCAAGATGCAAATTCTATGCAAAGATATCAACCAACTATTTATCTAGTAAATTATGATGAAAGTGACCAGCCAATGCTCTCCACCTTTGCAGATATGTAGTAAAACTTTGACCATCACGCTGCTTGGCTTTGCATAAGTCAAAAATAGTTAATTCATGTTCTATGTTATATGAGAAATGGTTAAAAAACTTTTTTGATAAGTTGTTCTAATCTACAACTGATCCCTTGGGTAGTTTAAGTAGCCAATCAAGAGCTTGTCCCACTAAACTTCACAGAAATAGTCATAGTAAGTACTCGCTACTATAAGCAACCTCTTGACACAAGATGAGGAATGCTTGTATATGTTCACACGGATCTCTTTTCCCTTTGTATTTTTCAAATTTGGGTGCCTCAAAATGAGGTGGAAAGGGGTTTTGGAGAATAGATAAGTCAAATAGATATGGGCATATCTCATCAAATTTGTACTTTCTGACTCTATTATTTATCTCCAATATTTGGACAATTTCCTTCATATAATTCCGTTCTTACATGTTTGGTGCATTTGTGGATTGGATAAGATGTTTTTGGGGTGGAATGTGCCAATATTTTTGTTACTATTAGTGTGGAATGTGCCCCTAGTTTTGTTGTTGTTGGGGCGGAATGTGCCCCTAGTTTTGTTGCTATTGGGGTGGAATGTGCCCCTAGTTTTGTGTGGATATATAGGGAACGTATACCTTTTGATCCATGATTTGGTTTTGATTTTCTACTTGAGTTGAGAACATAAGCCATTGATTCTTGGATTATAAAACATTCCCTAAATTTGGTTATTTTGCACTTTGTTGATTTTGGAAATTTCTATGTTTATTTATCAATCTTTGGGTTGGTTAAAAAGAACTAGCCAAATTATCTTGAGGGATTTCCTCAATTCAAACTAAATGTTTGGGTTTCTAAGTTTGTAAAGTAATAATAAGTTCTTGATGATTGTAGAATGTATATTCCATATCAAATGGAACACTTTGTAAGGTCTCTTGTGAATTTAACTATTGATTTAGATTTCCTTGATCCACTATGGTAATGTCCTCATCCAATATTTGTTGCATAATTTCGACCACATTTCCTTGTTATTTTGAAGCATTATTATGAATTGAAGTGGAAACTAGGGAGTCAGTTAAGTCTATGACAAGTTGATAAGTATATTGTTGACTTATTATCTTGATCTTAGCTAGAAGATCCAAGTTTGTGGGTTTTGATTCTATTTGTATTTCCTTTCCTTTGTTAGAGGAAGAAGGTATGTTCATTTGTACAAAAGCTTACTCTTTCCATCATTTTTTTCCTTCTTTAAATAAGGTATGTAATTGCTCTGTAGGAAAATTAGAAGGTAGTCTATCACCTGATTCTATCAATCTAAGAAGGGATTCATCTTGGTCTTCTTGGGGTTGATATCTATTGTAATCATCTTCAGATCTTATTGTTGTGGGGATATTATCAAAAACAATGGGGTTATCTTGACCATCATAAAATTTCTCATCTTCATAACTAAGGCCATAAGAGGCCACACTACAAGTGAACCTTTGAGTCATGTCTAAAAAAAACCACTCTTTGTGTTTGATTAACTTTGGACCAATGTTCAACAACCAATCAAAGTATGCCTTGGATCTCTTTTAAACAAATAACCAAGGTACCAATGAGACTATAAGGGAGGGTGGTTTGAAACCATGCACAATTTAGAAGATTTGGTTCATGAGTTTACTCAACCTTTGGTAAAGTTGAAATCATATAGATCAGAAGAGAGTAAGATAACTCAAAGACCCAAGGTGAAAACTAGTACACCAAAGCCTAGATCTTTGCGATACACCCACATTGTAAAAGCTAGCTTCAACTTTGAAAAGTTGAGCCTAGAAGTTTAGAGGAAATCTCTCCTAATTATGAAGAAGACAAAATGAACTAAGCAACTCAAGATGTAAAAATATACGTGAGTCACTAAGTGTAAAGCTAGGATCAAATAGGTAGCATAACATTGCCACATGATTCTAGTAGGATAAACTATGTTCTAGGACTCAAAGAATGGGCGATACACAAGATGAGTTGAGTCCACCAAGATTATATGTGATTTTGAGTCTTAATAAATGACCTTTAATCCAAATGGGAAATTGAACCCAAGTTAAAACAAGCTTAGTACACAAATGGAAAACCCACTTTGACACACCAACCCTTAGAACTCAGAAAGGTTCAATTTCGAATGTGGATTATTAATGAAGGATTTAAACAAATTGGATTAAAGAATTAGACTCAATTGGGAAACATGAATATGCCAAAGTGGATGACATGACACAAAGCTTTTGATAACAATTTGAACAAGGAAAAGATGAATTTTCTATTTGGATAGTGTAACACCTCCCTTGCTCAAGAAGATCGGGGACAATGTGTTTTGGTTAAGTTCATTGAGTTAACAATTAGTTTTAGACACAAATCAAGACCAAGTAAGCTAATGACAAGAAACAAATGTCTTAAGTCTAAACTGACAAGGTGTGGAAAATTGGGGTCAATGTCGAGAGGTAAAACCCTAGGTCAAAGCTTCCCTAAAGAACTTGTGGGAGGTAATGACATCCCCCTCACAAGCCAAGTTTGAAATGAAATGAAAGACATAAAAATAAAGACTTTAGGATCATTTTCAAGGTCACCCAAACTTTGACAAGTTTTTGGGGAGTGCTTTAGATGAATTTCTTTCTAAGCCTTGGAATAGGCTATTTGCAATAAGAATGGCACTTTTGATTCCAAGGGTTCCCTAAAGGAGATAAATGGAAGAGCATACATGTAAAATTCCTCTTTTTGCCAAACAAAAACTAAGTAAATAACTATTACAAATAAGAATTGACAAGTGTGTTCAATTTTAAGCCCAAACGAAATATTTAGTGGTGTTAATTTGACCCCTTGGTCTTAGTTGCAAACTTTTGAAAACATTCACCAAAACATCTAAATTCTTTGTTAAACACCAAAACAAAGTTCCTAATTGATTTTTAAGCATGAAAAAGGTGACTTAATCATGTTTTTATCAATGTCAAGCTTGGTCCTATAGCAAAAATGTTAGCATGTCCTTTAGCTTTGAAGCTCTTTTTAGCTTAAAACAATGAACTTTGGAAAAATAGATCTCAAGTCTATGTTTTAAGAAAAACATAATAACCGATGTTAGTTATTAAAACCAATGACGATTACTTTGGCTAACTAAGATCTAACCGATGTTGGTTTTACTAACCAACATCAGTTAAACCAGGTAATTGATGTCAGTATTACTTATTGATGTTGATTACTGTGTAAAATTGTGGCAAACAAAAATGGCAAAATAAAGATAGAAAATCAATTTGCAAAAGTTTTAAGTGTCTAAATGGATATTTTAGAGTTGAAAAGTGATCTTATTTAGGTGTGATATGCATCTTGTCCCATTAGGTGTGTCAAGATATAGATTGGATTATAAAGCAAGTTAGTCAAGCATTAGTCCATAAATAATGAAAAATGCATAAAGAACTAACTAACCAAGCCTATCTATTCCTATGGGAATTACAAAAGATAACAAGAAAAAAATGAAAGAAATCAACACCATATTACCTTCCCAAATGGATTCACCATACCCATGCGGCTCAAAAACATGTTCTCCCTTGATCAAGCATCCTTGTCTTTGTTAACAATGGTGGTAAGCTCCTCCAATGCCTTAAGAACACTCCATAAAACCTAGGCTCATGATTCCAAATCACTAAACTAGCCTATTAATGAAGCTTGAAAGCAAAATATATGATCAAATGCAAAGCCTTGTGGAAATAATTTAACATTATAACTTTGCAATATTCAAGCTTAAAATTCATGTCCATGGCCTCTCTATTTATAGATTTTTGAGATTGGTCAAGATCAACTATGATTGTCCATCTCAAGATTGAGATGTGTGGCCATGAATAATCCTAATATTTGGAATTAAATCCATAATTATCTTCATCATGACCTTGGAAGAAGGTGCATTGAAGAGGCATGGGAGGCATTAACTAGGCATGGGTGACCCATAAACCTAATATTTGTGTCATTTATTGCCTACAGATGTCTTCCTAAGAAATGATGTCACCTGATGATGTAGTTAATAGGAATCAATTTTAAAAAATAAATATTCAACAACTCTCATGGAAAATCCACTTAAGCTCTTGATCTGGATTAATTAGCCTTAAACAAGGTTAATCAACATTTGTGCAATTATTTGAAAATTGGCCCTCAATTAATCAAAATGGTTAGAAACTCATATTATTGAGTTTTAATTTAACTCAAGAATAATTAGAAGGTGACGTTAGATGCGATAGAACCGTATGTCCATTTAGGATGTTTCCAACATAAAATAACAAAGGTACATGGCATGTACCAACAAATTTATGAGAAAAGAGTGATCTAGAGCATAAAAGGCGAACTCATCATTTTGACTCAAAATAAATTAATCAAAGTTAGCTGACCCATAAATTGCATTGCCCTATTTAGGGATAATTTGACCTAAATTGGTACTTTTAAAAGACACGTTCGAACCATTAAACGTATTTTATGGATTTTGACCTAAAATGTGCATTTGAGTGCAATTCGAGTAAGATTGACAATTTCAACACAAATGGTGTTAGGAATTGGATGTATACAGTAGTAGATGAAGTTTTTTGATCTGAAACTACCTTGTATAATCTAGCTTAGACCAAAATAGTGTAATACTACACACAATCGAGTCACTTAAAATATGGTGGATTAAAGTATAGGTACTCATTACATCACACCCTAGGGTGTCCACATATGTGATATAGTACGTTGCACCCCACATATAAATCACCAAATTTCATGATGGAGTGTAGGTGTCACTTCATGGGTTGGCAGAGGTACCACACATCTCATTAGCATTCTTCATCACCATGTTGGATGTGCAAGATAAATTTCTAACGTAAAAAGCCTTATTAATAAGAATTGTAGAACCTCTATGTTCCATGACCCTTAGAGAAAAACATCTAATATCACACCCACAAGTAGAAGCAAAAGATCAATAATAAGCACCACCATAGAAATTTATGGCCCTGACACAAATTACTATAGGAAAAAGGAAGGTGCCAACATACAATAAAACACCACCTTTACCACTAAAGATGAATATTTGTGGCACCAACCCCTGGCTCACTAACATTAATTTAACTAAGATTACTATAGATTCTAATCTTTCACAACTTGGAAACTTTGAAGAAGTATAAGTCTTTGTTAGAAGACATGGGTAGATAACTATATGAAGATGAGGAATAAAAATAATTTTTATTCTATAAAGTAGTGTGCACTTTCCAAGTGCGTAACAACATCCTAAAAATCCTATCTATAAACATCCCACACCTCCTAATTTAATCACATTAGACATTATTATAGATGAAAAAGAGATAAAAAAATAAAAATAGTCATCTTCCAATGAGTAGTGGGAGTAGTATCATCAGTTGTGAAAACTTCCTAGCCACAACCAAAGGCAATGAAAGGCATAAAAATAAATAAGCCCTCAACAGTTGCTAATGCATAGACCTAGAACACACACAATGTCAAGGACCTATCCTTTAATTAAAAAATTCATGGGATCCTTTGATGCACCAAAAATTATGGAGGATATTAAATCTAAAGAAGATAAAATAGTAGAACAAAAACTTATTGAGAATATCAATGCCTAAAAGCGTGTGAAAAAAGTTATAATTCCACCTAACTACATAAAGGTGTTAATAAATAGGTGCACATGGTGACTTTTTCTCCCTCAACTTCACCAGTTTATTCTACCCCTTCTCCCCCTCCACCTACACATAATATTATTCAACTTTTATTGATTGCTGACACTTTGTATCTTTTAGGAACCCATCACATCTTAATCTCTCTGAGTGTATGACTTAAGCATTACACCAAGAAAGGGGTGGGTAGACCATTGGTGCTTTGTAAGATTATTGTCCATCCCTTTTTCCACTTGCCATATACACACTCATCTCCTAAAACCATTTACCCTAAACTTATTCTTCTTAGCCTTACCAATTCCAGTCATTTTCCATGCTTTATCCTCCTTGTTCTTGCCTCGACCCCCTTTCAACTAGTTGATTGTACTAGGTTGACCCTATATAGTTTTCATCCTCTAATTACCATATAAGGTTGATTGGATCAACCCTGTACCATTTAGGGACATTTTTCATTAGGAGTTTTGTGAGCCCTTTGGTTGACCTAGCTTAGGATCTAGTGATTTATCT
The DNA here is from genome assembly GCA_037957365.1 of Torreya grandis. Taxonomy (NCBI): domain Eukaryota; kingdom Viridiplantae; phylum Streptophyta; class Pinopsida; order Cupressales; family Taxaceae; genus Torreya; species Torreya grandis. The sequence continues at coordinate 9,539,550 of JARHVA010000006.1, forward strand.
CTCAAAAACATACAGGGTTGACTGGTCAAAAGGATTTAGGGAAAGATACACCTATATATATAAGTTTATTTCCAACCATTTGTAATAATAGAAGTGAATAAGAATAAATTTGAATGAAAATCTACTTATTGACCATTCTACTTGAGGAATAAAGCTGAGGGTTTCATACTTCTTTGGAGATATAGATCTTGTCTTGTGGATAAGTCTTTTGGATGCATAGATAGGTTGTGTAGCCTAGAGCTGATTTGTCTTTTTTATCCTTGCATACCACAAAAATCTCTTACGAAAAACCTTAGCCAAGGGAGAGATTGAGGTTCGATGGGTTCATCTTCAAAGTAAGTATTCCTAACTTTATTTATCCTTTATAAGAGTAGATAGATAATATAGTTGTGCTTCTTTCTTTCCTACATTAGGATTCTGTATAAATTGATGTGAGCGTATGTATTCTATGCATGTTTAGTTTAGTTTGTTTTATTTCTAACCCCCACTTTGTGCCACGAGCTTTGGTGTGTACTAAATTAGATTTACTTTCTTGTTATTAGAATAGAGTGAACATTAAACCTAGGAATTTTTTAGGGTTGTTGCATGATTATGTTAGACTGTAGGTTTTAGAACCCTTCCTAACATGGTGTATTGTGACAAGTGATCCCCTAATCAGGTCTATCAGATCCCCATATTTCTCATGCCCCTGTTTAATAAATGTATTCCCAATCGAAAGCATGGGTATGTTTTCTCTTCTTCGGTTTAGGATTGATTTATAAACATGATGCATTTTTGATTGCATACATTCTAGTGAACCTAACATGAAATAATCCTTGAAATATTTGTTCATCTTATTTCATTTATTTAACTCTTTCATCATTATTTTTATCATATATTTTATATACTGCATTGACTTAGTTGACCCAGTATCTAACTTTTGTGCATAGGTTTTCAAGTACAGGGTACAGGATCAATCTTGTTAACCTAGTACAGGTTTTTATCTTTTTAGACTTCTAGTCCAGACTACTAGGTTGACCCAATTGATCCTATACTTTTTCAGACATTAGGTTCAATATACTAGGTCACCCAGTTGACCCTGTACATTTTAGGCACTTAGTAACAAGTTTTTGTAAAGCTTAATCGACCCAATCAACCCAATTAGAAAAATTTACAAGCATATATCAAGGTTCTTGAACAAAAATATTCATTCTATATATCTCTAATCCACTAAGGTTCCTTTGTATCTCTCTATTTCTTTCTTTATAGTATTTCCTTTCATAGTTTGTAGTCTTTAAAACTGCCTTTGCATAGTCAACTAGATCGACCCTGCTAACCTAGTTCTATGTTCTATGTGTTATTTGGATAACTGGGTTGACTCTGCTAAGCTTGTTCATTTTTAGACCTTTATATTATAGTGTATGTTCAACCTTTTTGGCCCTATTCTATATTTTGTGCATACATCATTATCTATATCAACATTGTACCTTATTTCAAATTTGGAATTAACCTTATATGCTAGTAATTAGTGCACATGTTATTTTCTTATTGCTTGCATGCTTAGAAAATATTGCATACTTTAATTATCTCATTTTTAATTAATCATTTAGTTTCACTATTTTTTATTTTAAGCACACACAACCAAATCATAAAATCTAAACAAGCATTTTAACATTTGTCTACCCAAGGCCAACCTACTTGGATTTCATCACCAAGGTGGAAGCAAACTTGATACTCTAATCGAGTATAAATCATGGTTAATAGTATATTCTAGCAACTTTATTGCTATTATGTATGAATTGAGGAGGTAGGCCCCAATACCAAGCCTAAATCATTACCACTATAGCCCCTTTCAGCCTAAACTACCTGAAATAATCCTTAGATTGCTATTCTATTTCCTTGCTTATAGCCAACTTCCCATCACATTTAAAATCATATCTTAATAATCTAATAAACATTCAATTTGACCAATTAGTTAGATCTTTACTTTTCAAGTTGATTACTTTCTCTTTGTTCAATTGTATTTTGTATTGCAAAAACTTGCATTAGCTAGCATTGGTGCAATGGTTTATTTTGTTTGCTTCAATTATATTGGATAACATTAATCCAATTGACTATTTATTTCTTTTCTATCATTTCTCTTCAAATTAGTTACAAAATTTATCTTGTTTTAGTCCAAAAATATGTTATAGGCTTCTTAATTTTACTTCTCTATTGTACAGGGTTGACCCTGTACGTTTTCCACCCCTATTAACTATACTAGATCAATCTAGTCGACCTTGTTTCCTCTTTTTCCAATCTTTGTTCATTATACTAGATCAATCCAATTAACCCTGTACCATTTGTAGACCCTATTTTTATGTTAGGTTGACCCAATCAACTCTGTACTATTTTTGTCATTCCCTATTTTCTTGCTTTCTCATCTCTTTCTTTCCCATCATCATGGAATTTCTATTTGATGATAATACTAAATTGCAGTCAATAGACATGATGAATCTTACCAACCCTCGTATGATTTCCCATAGATAGAGTAGGGTTCCTCTCTTAGATGCTAGTAATGTTCATATTTCCACTTGCACAATGAATTATGGGACTCTTCCTAATACCTCTTCAAAATGTAATCCTTTTTTCTCATTAGAAGACCAACCTGAATTAGAGTATAACCCCAAAATGCTCTTCTTTATATCTAAATTTCCTCAATATCGAGGAAAAGATCCTTTTACTATTTATAATCTTATGATTAATGGTCAAGTTGAAGAACCTCATTCGCCTACTCCTACATTCTCAACTAGATTTGTGGGTGCCACTTTCTTTGATTCTCAACCTCTTCCTTTGATTATGACCCCTTCTCATACCATGACCTATTCTTCTCTAACTTATTCCACCTCCATGCCTAGTATATCCACTAACATGGTAGGTTCTACATCTAGTGGGCCTCTCATAGGATACATTATTCTTAATCCTTCCATTAGTGCATCGTTTACTACCCAAGTTAATCATGCTACTAGTGCTTCTTCTTCTCAACCATTCACTAGTCCATCTTTTAGTACACAAAAACTTTTTTCCATTAGTACCTCACGTTCTCATAATTCCTCTCAAGTTCTTATCAAAACCAATAGTGGTACCCAAGCCACGAACACCAACTCTAATGCTTCTAAAAATGCCGATCAAACACACAAACTATTATTACAAACACCTAACAAAATGAATACCTTTCAATCTCATAACACAAATCAAATGATGAGAATGCAAAACCACCTTTTTCATCTTTAATTTCATCCTCAACCAATAACTTGGGGTATACATAACTAGAATGTTCCCCCTTCTCCTCTTCAAGATTCTCAAGGCAATCTCATTCCTCAATATCCTTTGGTCAAAAAAACCATTAAGCATCTCTAAAATTAACATCTCACTACTCAAATTGCTAATATTGATATTAGAGGTATCACACTTACATTTTCTTATAATGGATCAACTAATCCCAGTCTTCATCTTAAAACAGTTAGAAATATTTATAAGGACTGGGTCAAATTGAACACCTTTACCGCTACCAAACTCTTAGCTAAAAATCTCATAGGTAATGCATTGGATTGGTAAAACCAACTTAGAAATCATTCCATTTATTGTTTGGAGGATTTAGTGAATGCTTTAGTTCAAGAATTCCAAACTAGTGATCTTCCTAAAAACAATTTGTCACACTTAATAAATTGTAAACAACATGAAAATGAAATTGCTCAAGCCTTTGTGAAACAAATGTGAACATAACATGGTTTATGACAATATTTTCCATCTCTTTACCATTTCCCTTTTTTCCCCTAAACTTTAATATTAGGTCTACACTCTCTCTCCACGTACGTTGGAGGAGGCTATTGACCAAGTTAAATAACATGATTTCCTTATGCATCAATTAGAGCCACCATAACCTTCTATAGGTCCTCATCTCTTACTTAAAAAAATTGTAATGTTACCAATGATGGTGATACAAATTCTTATGACACCATTCATAATGTTTAAGTTGTCATTCCCACTCCTTCATCGGAACTAGCTCCCCCTTCTCAACAATATACTAATCCTCATTTATCTTCACCAAACAATATTAATGCTCATAAACCTCTATCCTTATTTAAATTGCTTAATCATATACCTAGGTCTCTTCTATGAGATCTTGAACCTACCTATCCTATGAAATCTTGGTATGATCCTAACAAGTTTTGTTGGTTTCATGCTAGTTGGGGTCATTCTCATGAAACCTGTAGACAACTTCATAATTTAGCTATGTATTTTCTTCTTGGTCCTAATTTTGATCATGATTATATCAATCAAAATATTTAAAAATGTTATAAAATTGATTTTAAAGATTATAAATCACATGATAAAAATCAAGCCTTGAACCAAAGCAATGCTCATTTGGATATCTACAAAGATCCTCTTACTAATCATCAACCTATCCAAGACAATCAAGATAAAGCCACCCCTTCTACCAATAATGTAGAAAGTCTTGTTGAACCCACTTTTGAAGAGAATGTGGTTAGCATGACTAATATGTGAAGGGTGGTTACTTTTATTGATTCCCAACCTATCTACAATCTTCTTTCATCTAGAATACATTGTGTTATCTAGGATTCATCTCCAACTCATTTAAATGAGTTGGGGAAACACAACCTTATTAATTTTGATGATCCAATTTCTAATTCACCCTTGGATAACACTTATTTTTATATTTATACCACTCTTCCATCATCTTCTAACACTAATGATACTCAAATTTCTACCAACACTTTTTATACCAATTCTCAAAATCAACTTGAGTCAACTACTTCATCATCACAACATGATTTACAACCTTCTTCTAAACCTTCTTCTTCTTACAAACAAAAATTATAATGTACTTCATCTCCTCCTTCCAAGGACCTCCTTGATCATTATGCGCCTATATCTAACAACCTTATTATGGGTTATGATGAGTGGGATCCCATTATGGAACTCACTAATCTCCCATCCCAAATTTTGTTCCTTGAGATTATGAGCACTTCTCCACATCATAAAAACATATTATGAAACTATTATTTGAAATAAATGTCCCTTGTCCTCCCTTAGCAAGATAGGAAGCAACCTTATCTAGATGTGAGGATAGTATGTTAGGTTGTGGAGCTAAAAGCTTCAACCATTTGCAAACTGAAGGAACAGAAGGTTGCTGAGATCCAGGAGCATCGGCGTCAGCAGTAGAACCGACGTCGGTCGTGACCAGTGCAGAAGGCCACCGGCGACGGCAGGGAGTCGGCCGACGTCGGCAGAACCAGACTAGCAGGGACTGGCGTCGGTCGCCTGTGTGTTTCAGAATTGCTCGTTTCACAGACAGTTAGTTAAGTGAACGAAGAGTTTGCATGTTAAGACCAGTCAGAGTCTTGGGCTATGAGGATAATTGTCTAAATTAAGAGTCTAAGTTATTGTTTAAGTTAGGGATCTATTTATAGACCCATTGGCATGTATTGTTTATGTATGAGATAGAAAGGAAGAGTTCCTTCTAGTTGTAAGATCTGTGAGTTGCAGGTTGTTGCAAGCTCATTGGGGATCTACATGTAAGTTTGGTCTTTGAATTGCAGGTTGTAGGTTCATGAGAGATCAGCTTGAAGTGCTATAGAGTGCTTGGTGTACCGGCAGGGTTATTACTGACTGGTTGGTGAGGTGAACACCAATTCTGTGTGTGAGTTGGTTGTTGAGACCATTTTTTTTGTGTAGGAGAGTGTGTGTGAGAAGAATTACTGTACACTTGAGGTGTGGCAAACCTCTGTAAGGTGAAAGAGTGTGGCGGCTCTTTGTTGTATTCTTTTCTGTAAAGTGTTAATACAAGATAGTGTATTGTCTCTCATATTCTGTGCTATTGGTGAATTCTAGTTACTTGTGTTTCTGGTTATTTCTGCATATTCAATTGCTTATATTTGGTAATCATACTGTGCTCTTTCTGAGGAGCAAGATCTTAACAGGGGGAATCAGAATAGTGTGTTTGTTCTTGGATTCCCACCACCCCTAACAACTGGTATCAGAGCTTTTGGTTGGGATACTAACAGATTGGTTTAGATCTGGGTAGTGTGTTTTGATTACAGGTTACTCACAGGGTTTCTGTTTGAGTGGGAGTTGAGCAATGGCAGAAAACAGTCAGCTACGAATGGAAAAGTTTAATGGCAAGAACTACCAATTATGGCAAGAACTACCAATTATGGAGGATGCAGATTGAGGACTATCTATATCAGAAAGATTTGTACTTACCGTTGGGTGGGGTTGCTAGCAAACCCTCGAATATGAAAGATGAAGAATGGGAGGTTCTTGATCGGAAGGCTCTGGGATCTATTAGATTGAGTCTTGAATCATATGTGATTTCCAACTTATCACAGTGTAAGACAACGGTGGAGTTGATGAAATCTTTGGCAAATTTGTATGAAAAACCCTCGGCTTCTAATAAGGTATTTCTTATGAAGCGTTTATTTAAAATGCAAATGTTAGAAGGTGGATCTGTTCATAGCCATCTTAGTGATTTCCATGGTTTGGTAAACCAGTTAAGTTCGGTCAATATTGTATTTGATGATGAAATTAGAGCTCTCTTAATCTTGTGTTCATTACCTGAAAGTTGGGAAGGTTTGGTAATGGCAGTTTCTAATACTGTGTCTCCTTCAAAAGTCTTAAAAGTGGATGATGTTGTGAGTGTGATCTTGAATGAAGAGATACGCAGGAAAAGCACAGGTGAATCATCAGGAGATGCTTTGAGTGTTGAAGGCAGAGGAAGGCCAAGAGAGAAGATAGAGCGTGGGAGATCAAGGTCGAAGATAGGCAGGAGATCCAAGTCCAGGTATGGCAGAATAACTTGCTGGAAATGTGGAAAGCAAGGGCACTTAAAGAGAGATTGCAGATCGGGTGAAGATCAGCATGAAGGACATGGAGAAGAAGCAGATGTTGCGGATTACGTTGCACAGGATGCTCTGGTATGTTCTTTGGATAAAGTAGAATCTTGGGTTTTAGATTTTGGTGCCTCTTTTCATGCATCCCCACATAGGGAATTTTTTCATGAGTATGTCTAGGGAGACTTTGGAGAAATTTGTGTAGGGGATGGTAAGCCTTGTCAGATTGCTGGCAAAGGAAAAGTGAAGCTGAAATTGCAGACAGGTGACACATGGGTGTTAAAGGAGGTCATGCATGTCCCAGTTTTGAAGCGGAATTTGATTTCTTTAAGAAGTTTGGGTGATGAGGGTTGCACAGTAACTCTCACAGTGGACTCTTGGAAAGTTACCAAGGGTACACTTGTTGTAGCTAGAGGTAAGAAAGTAGGTACGCTTTATCTATCTACTTGTATTACTGATTCTCTTTCTGGGTTATCTACTTCAGTTGTAGATTCGGAGATGTGGCTTAATAGGCTTGGTCACATAGATAAGAAAGAGATGCTTGTTCTTGAGTCAAAGAGTATGCTTTCAGATTTGGAAGGCATGGATCGTGATTTCTGTATGCAGAAGAAGAAGGTGACGTTTCTTGAGGAATCCGATGTTAGTGACAAGAACAGGAAAGCCTTGGTTTTCAAGGAGAAAGTGACAGACAGAGTTCAGCATAAGGTGCAGAGGAGTTCTGAGCAGAGCAAGGGTGATTTGGACAAGGGTTTGATCCAAAAAGAGCTCACAGGAAAAATTTAGGTCTCACTAAAAAACACAAAGACCGACGTCGACAAGAAAACTGGCATCGGTGTCCAGACAGGGACCGACGTCGGCTATGTGCAGCCTGACATCGGTGACTCAGGGCAGATAAGGACCAGCGTCGGCCAGGGGAAACCGACGTCGACAAGGTGGTAGTCGCAGGGAACCGACATCGGTCGACTGTAGACTGAGATGTGACCGGCATCGGTTACTGAGACAGATTTTGGGTGGACAGCTAGTTGTCATGGAGTCTCAAGCGCCCATATGGAGGACTAAAGGTGTAAGTAAGTTCTTAAATTCGTCATTTCCCTTCTTTACACTACTTGTTGCTCACTGATGGTATAGAACCAGGAAGTTGTTAAAGAAGCAAAACAGGTAGATCCAGGAAACAGTGGGAGCTTGGCATAGATGAGGATGTGATTCCTTGGAGGAGAACCAAACAGGTGTTTTGGGTAGTGTTGCCAGCTGGAAGTAAGCACTGAGAGACGAATGGATGTTCAGGATGAAGAAGAGCGGAAATGGATACGTGAGATGGAAGATCAGGGTATATGGTCTTGTATTAGCTGCAGGGCAATGGAGGTTTGATCATTGTGTTTCTCTTTACCAGGTTGGATAATATTAGCTACATTATCCTATTTTCTGTATGATGTGCTTGTTGCAGGGTTACATATATAGGTATTACTAAACTAAAGGTAAAGCTAGTTCAGGTGTGTGTCATGGAGAATCTGGGAGCAGCAAGATTCTTTGGCATGAGTGTGTCCTAGAGACATGGAGGTCTTGTTGACCTTGTTTTAGGATGATTGTGTGAGACCGGTTAGCACGTCGATGGTTAGACAGTTCATAGAACAGGTGTCTTGATTCACATAATGAGGTTGAGTGCATGGTATGTACTAAACCTGAGTTTTCCCAAGCAGTGGGAGTTGTCACAAGTTTGGAGTCAATCTGGGAAAGTAATACTGAAGGGCAGTTCAGTGGGACTAACAGCAGGTGCACATGCTATGCAGGGTCAAGTTCTTTTTCTACATGGTTGCAGATGCAGATGTGGAAGGTAATTTGGATGACAGGTTTTACACTACAGGATTTGTAGTGGTTGGTCTTTAAGAGTGATCTTGAAGAGGGATACAAAGCCAAGGGAACAAACTAGATGGAGTACAGGTACAGGTACAGGTTGCAGTTGTTTATCTCCAAGTGGGAGATTGTTAGGTTGTGGAGCTAAAAGCTTCAACCATTTGCAAACTGAAGGAACAGAAGGTTGCTAAGATTTAGGAGCACCGACGTCGATAGTAGAACTGACGTCAGTCGTGACCAGTGCAGAAGGCCACCGGCGACGGCAGGGAGTCGGCCGACGTCGGCAGAACCAGACTAGCAGGGACCGGCGTCGGTCGCCTGTGTGTTCCAAAACTGCTCGTTTCACGGATAGTTAGTTAAGTGAACAAAGAGTTTGCATGTTAAGACCAGTCAGAGTCTTGGGCTGCGAGGATAATTGTCTAAATTAAGAGTCTAAGTTATTGTTTAAGTTAGGGATCTATTTATAGACCCATTGGCATGTATTGTTTATGTATGAGATAGAAAGGAAGAGTTCCTTCTAGTTGTAAGATCTGTGAGTTGCAGGTTGTTGCAAGCTCATTGGGGATCTACATGTAATTTTGGTCTTTGAATTGCAGGTTACAGGTTCATGAGAGATCAGCTTGAAGTGCTATAGAGTGCTTGGTGTACCGACAGGGTTATTACTGACTGGTTGGTGAGGTGAACACCAATTCTGTGTGTGAGTTGGTTGTTGGGACCATTTTTTTTGTGTAGGAGAGTGTGTGTGAGAAGAATTACTGTACACTTGAGGTGTGGCAAACCTCTGTAAGGTGAAAGAGTGTGGCGGCTCTTTGTTGTATTATTTTCTGTAAAGTGTTAATACAAGATAGTGTATTGTCTCTCATATTCTGTGCTATTGGTGAATTCTAGTTACTTGTGTTTTTGGTTATTTCCGCATATTCAATTGCTTATATTTGGTAATCATACTGTGCTCTTTCTGAGGAGCAAGATCCTAACAGGTGGAATCAGAATAGTGTGTTTGTTCTTAGATTCCCACCACCCCTAACATAGTATATTACAACAATGTGAAGAGATGTCTATCAACATTGATGAAACTATAAACACTTTTCTTTCCTTAAAATTTCCCATAGCTTCTATGATTCTTGATGAGATTCTACTTTATGTGGATGATATTCCATTAGTAATTAGTGTTCAAATAGGTGATATCCAATTTAAGTGTGCATTAATTAATGAGGGTTCTAACACCTATATTGCCTCTCTTGAATTCATTAAGGCACTTTGATATTTAGAATGCAATCTCAAGTCTACACACAATACCTGCCAAGGATATGATAAAAGGAAAATGCCTCCTCTAGGTTGTAAGTGACTTCCCATTACCATCCCACCTATCACAATTTTCATGAAGGTGATGATATTTAAGTTTTCTCTTTCTTATAACATCTTTCTTGGTAGGCCATAAACTCACCATATGAGAGTTGTTTCTTCTTCTACCTACTAATGCATTAAATTATTTCATAATGGATCCATTTATAAGATTCAAGGTGACACTAACCCTTAAAATTTTTAACAATTCCAAGACTATGGTGTCTTCAAGTTTCCTACTCTTAAACCTTTGCTCAATGTTCCATTTTATGAGTCTCAACATCTTAATTTTCTTGTTAATTCAAATCGAGGTTAGAATGGGCATCCTAAACTCATTGGGAACATTCTTACTAACCTATTAGATTTTGATGATGATGAGCTTGATGAGATTAACCTAAAGATTAAAACTTCTAATCTCTCACCTCACCTCATCTTGTAGTTTCTTACTTCATTGCAACCTCATTCTCACAAGCCTCCTTGCGATGATATTACCATAGTCTTAACCAAGAATCAACATTATATTCACCACACTTCTTGGGATGACAAGGTCATCCTTATTTGTGTCATTGATCTTCATACCCAAGATTATGATGATGGTTATTCCATAGATGATCCATTCTTAGGTAATCTTGTACCAGCCTGTGATGTTGAGATTGTCCATTATTATTCTTCTTTACTTGAGTTTTTTCATGTCTCTTCCTGTCTTCCTTTGTTTATAGTTCCTAATTTTAATATTTTTCATATTTATCATAGGGTAAATATAGTGTCAACCCCCCCAATTTCTAATAAGCCTCATAGGAGTATGCTCATGGAACTTGCTATGATCGGGCCTTACCTTTTACTAGGTACCTTGATCACCATAGTTGGTTTAATCTTGAGATTAGTGTGACCCTCCTTAAACCTTCTATAGATCCCACTCTTCCCTCATTGGAGCCCTTATCAGATGCCATTCCCATTTTTGCTTTTTTATAGTTGAGCCTATTCCCACTCCTATTATTACTAAGTCTACCCTATTTTTGATCCCATTACTCCTTCTATTGAGCCTGGTTCCACACCTCCTCCAGTACCACCTTCCCTTGGTGATGATTTGTTTCCTCTACCTAGGATGGCTCCATTTCCCACCAAATAGGCCGATGAGTCCTCTTTGGCTTCTTTCACTCCTATTATACCTCCCTCTATGAGTGCTTATCCTAAGTGCACTCATAAGATTATTTATTGCTTACATGAGATAGATAATCATTCTTATCCCATTATCATAATTTGTAACAATATATTGATACTTTTCATCCTTCTTATCCTTCCTTAGATAAATCCACACCTCCCTTGAAGGTTCTACCTAAATATATACCTAACTATGGTGAGGTGTATTATCTATCGCACCAATGTAGCACCCACCACAATGATCATTTTTGCATTCTTCAACAACACCTTAAGGATCACCTTATTTCTATTCCTAGACGTTCTTTCATTCCTCTCATAGGTCATTCCCATAAGAAGACTTCTTCTTCTCCCATGGCTCCACCTCCAGTGGTTCCATCCCTCCTATGGTCACTTCGTCACCCTCTACACCTCCACCCATGATTCCTTCACTTGTGGACCTTCCTTCACCTATGGATCCTTCTCCACCCATGAGTTCATCACCCATGGATTCGTTTCCACCAATAATTCTTGCATATCCCATAGATCCTACTCCTACACAGTCTCCCAAGCATCCCTTGACTAATTTTCCTTAGCATGATCCATTGAGTATTCTTACTTTTCCAATTGAAGAGATTAAAAAAAAGTTTTTTCCTAATTTTCATTGAATATTGATGAGACATTAACAACAATTTGTATCCAACTTCATAGAGATTTATCTGATGTCTTAGATAATATGTGTGGGTATATTTATCAGTACTTATGAGCACATGCATGGTGACTTTACATTTACATTTTGATTGGATGTGTGCTCTAATTTTATTCTTATATATATGTTATATCATTTGACACTGTGTCAAATTCATATTTTTCTTATATGGTGATCTTACCTTTTTGTATTATATTTGTCTTATATTATCATTTATCTTTGCATATGATTGTCTTTCTTTATCATTATCTTATCTTGTTTTTTGGATTTTTTCTCAAAACTCTCTTATTGTGTCTTCATGATTGTTTGCTTTCTTATCTCTATCTTTCATAGATAATTCTCATTATGACTTGGTTATACCAACCCTATTCCCTTTGGTTCTTATCTTCTTTTACCATGTGATCAATTATCAAATAATGTATCTCATTATACTTTCCTTTCACCGGTCCACTTTGGATCTCCTTTTTACCTTCTTCCATTTTCATAAACTAAGCATATACATGGTTGAGACTTGAGTCACATGCTAGTTCATCATTAAGCCTAAGTGTCCTAGTCAGTCTTTGTCTTTGGTTACTTAGCTTCCTTTAGCCTTAGCCTATAACTCATTCATGTGTATCACTACATCTTTCATGATTGGTCATAAAAAAATCCATATGGAGGAGGAATATTAAACATCCATAAAAAGTTAAAAGCCAAATCATCTTTCAAAAGGTAATGATATAAGAGGCAAAAATAATATTAAAAGTTAAATCACACTAAAAGACACGATTCAAAGCACATTTCCATCTTCTAGTCGAATCTCAAACTCCACAATTGGCCTCAAGATAGAGCCAAGGTATTTTGGGGTGCAGTAGGCCAGTAGATTAGAAGAGAAGAATAGAAAATCTTTTAGTGCTACCTACTTTCTCATGTAGGTACCCAATCTTAATAGTAGACCGATAACTCTATAAGGGGTCTTAAAGAATGGGGAACACATCATGGGAATGTAGGTCTATTTTCCTTTTCTTGTACCAATCTACCTTCAAAAGTTGATCTTAATAGCACACTTATCTGCCTAAAAATCTTTATGTCTATAGCGAACAAGTTTCCTTTGTATATTAATGGTCACTAGTCACTTAGTGTCTTCTCATGTCCTTAGTATGCCTCTGGTCCTCTATGATCTTCTCATAAGACAACTAAGTCTTGATTTTTATACTCCATTTTTCATTCCCTATACCCCTCATATTTCTAGTTAAGAAATATTATTTTGTCTACTGATCACTCCCCTTGGAATTTCATTTGTGAGTTACATTATAAGACCATGAATAGGACCCAACCATCCTCACAAATTATCACTTTTTTCCTTCCTATTACCCATATCCTTTGTTACCTAATTGTCCTAATTTTTCCACCTCATTGGTTTCCTCTTTATGAGTTACAGTATAAGACCATAGATAGGACCAGACATTCCTCACAAAATTTTCTAATAATAAAAGTCACAAACAAAATTACATGTGTCAAATATGAGATTAGATGTGATTGATTATGAATTTACACATCATTGACATGCTTCCTAACTTGATTTAGTATGTTTTATGCTTACTTAATTTCTCTTTTGATTTTATCTTCTTATTTTTAAGTGCATGTAAGAATTCAACCATTTATTGAATTTTTCATACTTTATAGCTTGAATTAGTGTGATAAATTTAAGACCAATATTTTTACCAATTTTTTTTCTCGTATACTTTCCAACGTGATTTAGTATAATTGATTGACTTAATTAATTTGATTTTATACCATTTTTGCCCTTTTACATACCTTCCATTCTATTACATTGTTTTCATAACTCCCAACGTGATTTAGTATGATTTTACTTGTTTTAATTTGCTGTAAAAATCTTTCAATTTAGTTGAAAAACAAAATCCTTTTTACCATCTTGTTTTACCATCCCTTGGTTATTTATACTTAGTCATTTTCTTGTTATTACACATTTCTCAACTTGAAATAGTGTGTAGTACATTTTTGATTAATTATATTTTACCAAATCTTTTTGCCTATTTCTTTTTAACCATGCATGTGTTAAACATAATGCTAGAAAAGAAACCACATCTCATATATTGACTACAACGTATACAACAAAATCTAAATACATGTGCTAGAAAGAAATATATCCAAAGCATCTACAACCATAACCATAATAATGATAACATACACAATCAACATAAATATGCTAAACTGATACATCATATATATACATCTCATAAATTTTGATACAACAAGTAAAATCATATATACAATGATTTAGTTCTATGGCTAGGCTCCATCATATCTATCTTGTAGCCTAGAGACACTACCTACTGAGGCCTCATTCTAAATCCTTTGAATAATATGTTGTAAAGAGGCCATTTGATATCTCAATCCCTCTACCTTCCCTGTAGGCATGCAATTTTCACATGTGCCTATGCTAACTCAATCTGGGTCACTGCATGTGCCTATGTCATCTACATCATTGTATCCAAATACATAGTTCTCTCCTCTACCAAGGCCTACCATACCTATATCTCACATGTACCCATCTCTGATAGTGGCTACATCCTCTCCCTCTATGCCCATATCTACCTCACTACCTCCCCTACTAATCTAAACCGGCTCACCTAAGTTGGGGCAGATAATACACCAGGGTCCTCTAATGTAGTAGGGTCATATGGCTACAGAGCCTCATCCAAGATGTCATGGATTGATCCCCTCATAAAGTACCCTCATATCTCTTCCTCATCCTCATCCATGCCTATAAAATCATACCTAGATAGATATTAAATCACTATCATATCTCACAATATCTATCTACCTCTAGTCTCTATTTCAAAATAAAACTTTTACAAATAATTTAATCATCTTTATTACCTATCTATGCCTCAGCCACTATGGTCTTGCCATCCATGCAATCACTTAGCATAGTCTCTCCATTTATGTGGCCTCTTAGCACCTTATTTGTAAGTCACCTCCTCAGCTCAAATCTAGCTCTCATGAATCATGTCCTTGATGGTCATAACTCATCTCATTATAGAGCTAGTGGTGGTATATCTAGTGCCACTACCTCTACATCCCTCTCCTCTTTCTCTATTCCCTATCATACTCACCTAGTCCATGGTCATTCATGATGTGGTCTTAGCATTGGCCTCATCACTAGTGGCCCTATTCCCTTCCTCCCCATGACTCTCTCACATGTTGAGTCCACTACTCGGGCATCAATATTAGTGTTGCTAGATGAAGTAATTCTATATGTTCTAACACTCATGCCACTAGATCTAGATCTCTCCACCATGTATACTATTCAATCACTTCTATCCTCACTATATATAGTGTAATTATGTCCTAGCATAACCATGTAGTCACTATGTGCCCATATGGATAATATATTATGTCTACACATCTCTCCATATACAGTGCTTGCACATAGGGCATGTCCTTCACTACTTGGTCCTCTCTCCATCTCTACACTCAAGGTGACCTATCCCCAACCATATGGGGCAACCCAATTAGCTGATATATGGGAAACTTCTTATAGATCCAAGCTATCAATAATATGATCTATCTTATAGACTCTACCCTCTGACTAGCACCTTATAGAGATCATGTATGAGATGGACCTAGATGACATAGCTGAGATCATATAGTATGCCCTCCTCTAGTATCATTCAACTCAAGGATACCACAAATAGTGGTACCTTATTATCTAACTTGAGACATAGCACTCATTGAATCATAAGTCCTATCATAAATTTATAGATATCAAGAATCTGTGATGCATATACATCAAACATACTAATTCACCTACTTGACAATATCATATCCAAGCTAGTATCTCACATAGACAAGGTTCTCCTCTCCTCCAAGTTATCTAGTATGTCTTTAGTCATCATTACTCCTATCATTGCTAGCCCTATGATGGCATGCACATCTTATAGAATGATAAATATATCTACCACATCCCCATCCACCTCCCATCTAAAGGTATTAGTCAATCATTCTGAGCATCTAAGGAACATGACTAATAGATCCATGCTCAAGAGAATCCTACACATGCCATATATCCCTACTAGGCATATATCTACTAGCCTATATTTGTCTGTAATGGCAAGATGCTCTAGTAGATCTAATAGCCACAACATGTCTACCAATCTTTAGAACCTGGGTCATCCTTGTAACTAATAAATAATAAAAGATGTATTAGATCCTCCATGTCGTGTATAATCAAAATACATTATTTTTATAATTTTAATAAAATTCAAGCCTAAATTACTTTAATTCATTCATTATTACCTATTTTTAGCCTATTCAATCATTTTTACCCTTGGTCATTTCAAGCCATTATAGCCTTCTTTCAGCCTTTTGCATGCATTTTCATACAATTTTGTTTCTTTCGTCGACCTAGTTTGACCAAAATTTCCCTATTTTTAGCTTGGTTGAATTAAATATATAAGTGAACCCTCTTATTTTCCCCTCTCTAGTACTATGTTGTCATTCTAGACTTTTCAAATTAGTTGACAAACTATACTAGGTTGGTAGTGTATAAAATGTATAGGGTCAACACATACCTACAATGTTGATAGTGTGGATTTTGCCTATTTTCAACCTACTAGGTTGACTGGGTTAACCCAATTTTTTTTAGCTACTGACCCCTTACATTTTCCTAAAAAAGTGCCTTATTATAATTTTATTCTTAATTCCTTCAAACCCATTTGCCTAATTGGTTTTTTATACCTATATAATCTAATTTTGCTTCATTCTAACATCTAGAAATGCTAAAAATTATTTTTTTATAAACATACACTAAATTCAACAAAATACTCAAAAACTAGCTTAAGATTCATAGTTGCATACCTATAGTGCACCTGATACTACTCTTGGAGCTCCCCCTCATCTAGTTTGTCATCTCCTCGCCATCCTAGCTTGTTTGGTCTCCATAGCTCTTTTTCTCTCCTTCACAAGTCAAAATAACCAAATGACTTTTCTTTCCCCCTATTTAAAAACACTTTTCAAAATTCAAATTCTTTAATTATTTTCTTGTAGATTCCTTCTTTTGCGTATATCTTTATTTCTATTTATCCATTTTCCAAATCATAAAATACATTGGATTCATGATGACTTAGAGAATATTCTCCACTATGATATGCCTATTTTCCAAAAAAATCAAATTTTAGCTATTTTTTGCATTAACTTATATAAGTTTGCCTAATGTTCTTCACATTGGATTTATTTATTTACAACACTAAGGTAAGTAAAGGTATGTGTTTTTCAATTTTATCCTTTTATTTATCTTATTTATTGCTTATTGCACTTTATTTAGCATCAGTATTATGTGTTATAATGTTCTATCCTGAAGCACCATCCTGTGTTGCACTTAAGTAACATGTGATGAGATTTGACTGGGGCATATGTATACACAAAATATTTTGAAACTTTTAATTATTATTGACACTTTGTATCTTGTAGGAACCCATCACATCTTAATCTATCTGAGTGCATGCCTTAAGGGGTGCACTGGGAAAGGGATGGGCAGACCATTAGTGCTTTGTAAGATTGTTGTCCCTTTTACCACTTACCATCTACACACTCATCTCCTAAAACCATTTATCCTAAGCTTATTCTTCTCAAGCTTACCCATTCTAGTCATTTTCCATGCTTTATCTTCCTTGTTCTTGCCTCCACTCCCTTTCAACTAGTTGGCTATACTAGGTCGACTAGGTCGACCCTGTATAGTTTTCAACCTCTGATTACTATATAGGGTCAATTGGGTTGACCTTGTACTATTTAGGGAAAATTTTCATTAGGAGATTTTTTATCCCTTTTATCGATCTAGCTCAAGACCTAGTGATTTATCTCCCAAAAATATACAAGGTCGACCCTATATAGTCGATATGTTCGAAAGGATTTAAGGAAATATCTACCTAAATATAAAAGTTTATTTTCAACCATTTTTAAGAAGATAAGAGAATAAGAATAAGTACAAATGAACATCTGCTTATTGACCATTATACTTGAGGAAAAAAGCTTAGGGTTCCATATTTTCTTTGGAGACATAGATCTTGTCTTGTGGATAAGTCTTTTGGATGCATAGATAGGTTATGTAGCCTAGAGCTGATTTGTCTTTGTTATCCTTATATACCACAATAATATCTTACAAAACACTTTGGCCAAGCGAGAGATTGAGGCTTGGTGGGTTCATCTTCAAGGTAAGTATTCCTAACTTTATTTCTCCTTTGTAAGAGTAGATAGATAATGTAGTTATACTTCTTTCTTCCATGTATTAGGATTCTATATAAATTGACATGAGTATATGTCTTCTATTCATGTTTAGTTTAGTTTTTTTTGTTTCTAATCCCCATTTTGTGCTATAAGCTTTGGTACGCACTAGATTAGATTTACTTTTTTGTTATTAGATTAGAGTGAACATTAAACCTAAGACTCTTTTAGGGTTGTTATGTGATTGTGTTAGACTATAGGCTTTGGAACCCTTTACATCATGGTGTATTATGACAAGTGATCCCCTAATTGGGTCTAGTAGATCCCATATTAGTCATGCCCTTGCTTAACAAATGTATTCCCAATCAAAAGTGTAGGTATGCTCTATCTTCTCTAAGCCAGGATTGATTTATAGACATGATGCATTTATGATTGCATACAAACACCACATTTAACACTAAAAAGGAATATTTATGGCACCAACCCCTGGGTCACTAACATTAATTTAACTAAGATTACTATAAATTATGATCTTGCACAACTTAGCATCTGTAAAGAAGAAGTATAAGTCTTTGTTAGAAGACATAGGAAAATAGATATATGAAAAGGAGGAATAAAAATAATATTTATTCTATAAATCAATGTGTACTTTTTAAGTATGCAACAACATCCCAAAAGTCTTATTTATAAACATTCACACACCTCCTACTTTAATCACATTCGACATTGTTGCAGAGGAAGAAGAGATAAAATAAAAAATAATAGTCATCTTCCAATGAGCAGTGAAAATAGGATCCTCAATAGTGAAAGCTTCCTAGCCACAATCAAAGGCAATGCAAGGCACAAAAATAAACAAGCCCTCAATAGTTGCTAATGCGTAGACCTAGAACACACTTAATGTCAAGGACCTATCCCTTAATTTAAAAATTCATGAGATCCTTTAATGCACCATAAATTATGGAGGATATCAAATCCAAAGAAGAGAAAATAGTGGAACAAAAGCCTATTGAGATGACCAATGCATATAAATGTGTGAAAAAGGTTATGCTTCCACCTAACTATACAAAGGTGTCAATAAATAGGTGCACAATGGTGACTTCTTCTCCCTCAAATTCACCAATTCATTCTACCCCTTCTCCCCCACCATATCTTCATTCTCCATCTCATTTGAAACAATAGGGCATCATAAAACATTAGGATGCTACACAAGACAAAACAAAATAAGAGAAGGCTAAAAAATAAGTTGATAAAAAGGCCAAAAGCTAAGAAAGGAAGAAGAACAAGAAATAATAATTTGAGTATAAGGATAAAAAGAATAATACTAGAGGAAGAACCAAGATGCAATGAGAATCAAAAGGAAGAATAAATTGTTGCACAAAAGAAGAAAGAAGAAGAAAAAGAAACTGCACAAAAAAGAAGAATTGGGATGACCAAGATAAGTGAAAGAATAAATAATAATCAGAAGAAGATGTGAGAAAGAAAAAAGAAAAAGAATATAAGGTAACATAAGAGGTGTAGATAAATAAGTCTGAGGCTAACACAATAACCAAAGTAGTGGAGGAGAAAAAGATAGAAGCCTTACAAAATAAGGAATAAGAGAATTAAAAATACAAAGGAGAAAATTGCCAAGAAGGTTGTGCAACAAATAGAAAAGGTGGTAAAGGCACATGAAAAAGTAACTGCCAAGGTAAAACAAGAGATAGAAATAAATAAAAAAGATAAATTTGTAGCCAATTATTAGAAGGTCAAGCAGTCAGGGTAATCTACAAAGCCAACAAAATAGCTTAAATAACAATTGATTCTTAATGCTCAACAACCTTCCAACACAACGTAAGACTCAATATCAGCACTAAGAGGTGCAAAAAAAGAGGATTAATAGGAAATACCTCAAATAACTATCCAATGGTTATGGTACATGCAAATACCCACCTATACAATGTATAAATTTTAGACTCCTAGTGTAAATTTGACACAAGTTGGCCCTAGCCACAAGTGTTGTGAATTCTTTTACTTTGACCATAACAATTCAAAAGGTGTCATTTAATGTGACCCCACTAATACTAGCAAATAAGGTTGAGGGATCAACCAAATTTTAGTAGTTCATAATATAGAAGGACTTTGAGATGTAATAGGATAACCTCTAGCTAAGGGTGGAAACATGTATTTGCATGCTCAATTGGCCAAGGCTCACATGTTCATAAATGATACTTGTCCAACACTAGTCATCTAAGTCTTGGTGGACCAATTGATATCTGAAGAGAAATAATTAATTACATTGCTTTCTCAACTCAAAAAGGATTGGGTGGTTGTGCATAAACTTCAACATTTTTGGGTGCAAGGACAACACCTAAAATATGAAACAAAAATCCTCTTCTAGCTACTTGAAGAATATGATTAGGTTTTGGACACTGTTGCATAATAAGCCACCCAAATTTATTGAAGTATGCTAGATTGAAAATAACTACTACATATGGAAGAACATATGGCCATGTTGGAGTGCATAGACATTGTGCTTAAGGAGTCTCTGAAATCAAGAGACAATGTCATGATGAAGATGAATACATGAAAAAAAAGAGTCTTCACAGCACATTCGTCAGTGTCAAGACTTATAGGTATATAGATAGACTCAAGGAAATGTTGCAAGACATTCACCTAAATCTCTTACTAAATAGGGATATCATTGCTATCATAGAAGAAGCCATTCAACAAATCATGTAAAGTCAGGTCCCATTGTGCACTTTATCAGCATGGTTCAGGATGCATTAGCTAATTATAAATAATTCAAGCAAAATATTTCACACCTAGATAACTTGATTACTATGGTTTTCAATGAGCCATAGTTCATTCCATCAACCAAACTCATTCACTAACTTTAAAACAAGAATGTAGTTAAAATAATGCAATCATAACCTCTAGCACTTGATTTTGTAACCACATAGTTATTGCCACAGTTCCCACAATTCCATCTTCTTGGCAACACCATCATCTGACACAACACTAGTTGCACCTTATTCATAGACTCCTCCAATACCAGCAATAGGTACCTCCATCTATCTATGTATTACACAAATTTTAGTTTTGAAAATTTGAAAATTTTTGAAGTAGGGAAGGCCATAAGCTTTAGGTGTAGGGCTAGGATGGCTAAAAACTCATAAAGGCTAGCCTCTTGGTTATGCCAATCTATTAAAAACCTATAAGGGTAGTAGATTTGTAGGTTGCATAGTTATAATTTTTAAAGGACAACTAAGCAGTAGTTTTGGACCAACTTCTTGGTATGCAATTCTACTAACTCTAGTAGTAGGCCCACTTGTTATGACTTTGTCTCAAGATGTAATTGTTTAAATCCCAAAAAATGTTGATAGTAGATTTAGGATTGTAAAATTACAGAGTGTAAGTGTATGATAAGTGTGCAATGTAGAGCACTTTTACTAACATATATCATTTTGTATGTATTCAACTATAAATGTATACCAACATATTGTTAAATACAAAAAGACCCATTCAAAGGAAGAAATTTAAGGTTAGAATGTGAAGTGACAAATCATCGTAAGTCTTTAAATATTGATCTAATGTAAAGGAAAATAGTTTTAAATGATTTGACATTAATATAAATAGTGATTCATGATTTTGTAGATGATATTTTATGATTATGTAGTACCTCTATATTGTACGCTTGGAAAATTCATGACCCTGGTTGTTCCTCTTATTTATACCCATGTCTTGCTTCTACAAACCTCATATTTACTATATCTTATGCCTCTTGGCCTATCTCTTAATTTTATCATCCCTATATTGATGAAAAAAACATCCCATATTTCTCAAAATTCTTAAAATTTACCTATCTTATACCTTTACAAGTTCTAAACTCATGCCTTCTCTCCTTCCTAAACACTGGCATCTGAGTTAAACAGTAGTGTCGACACTAATGTCTTGGCCCAATACAAGTGTTCAGTGCCCTAAAGTCATCTAATTTGTAAATAAAACATATTACAATGGTTGGACTAAGTGATTTAAAGTGAGTTATATCCCAATAGGATTGGTATAAATATAATATCAACCCTCATTCATTCACCACCTACAAATACCTAGCAATCAAACTAAAAGATCACTCAAGAAGCACTCAAGTTATCAAAAGCTTTCATATTCTACCTTATTATGATATCAATCAAAGGAATATCCTAGCTACAAGTCTAAATAATTAAAGGAGCACTCATAAGGTCATATTTCATAAGTTATAAGCTAGGTCACTATTGTACTTGTTTTACACATTGCATGATTTATTAACAAGCCAACATGTAGGGGAGAACTACGTGTCTAAGGCCCTTTTCTAGAGTATTATCTATGTACATAGAGCCCTTTGATAATAGGTTCATTATATGTCAACTCAACATTATGTGCCCACTAACTCATTTTGCCCCAAGGTCACATTGAAGATGGAAAGTTAGGGTTTTGTCATTTCACCAGAAGTGATAGTCCATGACCCAAATCTAAATGCATCAGAGTGAAGGCAAATCCAAACCTAGAATCATCCAAGTGGTCTCATCCTATTTAAATGAATATTCTATACATGACACTAATATTGAGCTCAGACACTAGCATCAATGTAATTGTCCTAAGCTAACACAAGTGTCCTGAGGGCTAGAGGCACCAAATCTAAAATCTGATGACTAATACAAAACTATTTTCATGCTTGATTCTTGCCTATACCAGATCCAACATTGTATTAACATCATAAATAACTAATCACATTCTTTTATGTCATTTATATATCTAACATAGTTTTACTTTCCATTAATAGCCTATCTCAAGTTTATAAATTTAGCATATGGTACATTTGAGTTTAGCACATTAATTGGTTTGATGTAGATATGATATTCACCCTTGTTCCCTATCATTTATATATACTTAACCCTATCTACCCAAGTAGGATAACCTCTTATCTAAATTAGGGTTAAATATTTGATGACCCTGACCTATGTGAATGCATTTTTTTATGATTTATAAGGTTTTAAACTAATTAGGGTTTCATATTGACGTACTTTTAAATTTTCTATTGGTACTATTTTGCATACAACCTAGGCATATCCCTAGAATGGGGTACGTGTATAACATAATGAGCTTCCCCTCAACCCATCCAAGATGTCTCAAATAAATGAGGGATCTCATACCTTAGATCATGATAATAACCATGTTGAGACTAAAAAAAATCCTAATAGGGTTATCATAGAAGAAGATTCTGATAATGAAAATATAGAAGCCAATGAAAATGACCAAATGCATATAATTACACTATTTCATGAGTGCATTAGACAAAACCCTAAAGATCTTGATAAAATCTAAAAAACTATACTTGAAACTAAAAATGAAAAAAAACTAGTGGATACATCCCTCCTCTTGAACACATTACAACTTAATGCATCTAATGGTGGAACAAATTATGTGTTTCAACCTTTGTTCCCAAAAACTACTATTGATACATCTATGATGAACTTACCTATTATTTCAACACAAATACTAGCTTCAATACCTATTACTACTCAAAACATGTTTCCAGCCCATTTGGTGACTATTCAAATTTCTAATAAACCACAAAAGGGTAAACAACAAGCAATCCATATGTTAAATTACTAATCCTTTTAAGGATACTACACCATAAAAGGGTAAGCAATAAACAATCCCCTTTATTAGGTGACCACTACTGGAGATACCTTTACATCAGAGAAAAATAATGTGTTCCATATAATTCTCATCTTATATTCACCATATTCATATATCCAAAACACCTAAACATGTTCCTATATTTATATTCCAAAGAAACCATAAAACACATAGAGATGGGTTCCAAGAACCCCTATTCATTCTATTGGTACTGCATGATGTCAGAGTCCTATTATACATATGCCAATCATCATAGATACTATAGTTATAGATATTTCACCTATACATGCTCCTTGATAGTACCACCAATTTCTTGTACTAGGTTTATGATTGGGGAGATACCTATGATCATCCTTTGGATGTGATCATAGGATGATCTTGTCTCTTACAAAAAACCAAAAAAAAAAAGAAATCAAAACATTCAAAAACCCAAAAACATTCTTGGCACCTACATGTTCTCTTAGCTCCTTGATATATGTGTTTGTTCGATGTTGATGTCTAGCATATCATTTACTCCTATATGCACTAAATTATGCTCACCCCACTAATTTTATTAATTTTCACTAATTTAGCCTAATTCCTACATTTTATAGCTAAATTAACTATTGGACTAATAACCCACATCCCATTCCTATGTCCCATAAACCTTTACCCCATCTTAAAACCAATTAATCTCCCCATTAAACCTTTAATAGAGCCTATTACCTACTAACCTACTCCCTAAACTAACTAGCTAGTTTAAAATTCATATTTATTCAACTACCACCCTAGCTACCCTAGCCATTCCTACATCCCTATGAATCCTAAACCTCATCAAATCCCATCTAATCCCCCCATTATCCCCTAAACTAATTAAGAAGACTCTAGAACTAGGGAATATCCTCCAAAATTCTAGAAGTCTCTAAACTAAAGACTTCTAAATAATTTTAAATTTCCCTCCATTCTTCTATAAAAGGCCATGCCTGGGCTATGGCCAAACTAACTAGAAATCCATCAAGCCATCATCTTTCCATTATCATTTCAACCATAGAAGCACTCATCCAAGCCATTATCCACTTCACACAACCATTAGAAGCCATTGCCAATATCTATTAATAAATCCAATAATTCAAGCTATGGACTTCAAACAATCTAAGTGCAAATCCTAGAGTGGAGTCATAAGGAGGTAAAAATGATGGTAAGCATGTTCTTATTGCTCTGATTTTCCTTTTTTATTCATTTTTATTGGTGTCATTGAGTTTTAGGTTTTTATTAATAAGTTTAGTAATATTGCTTGAATCTAAAATTTGGTGTACATTTTGGAGACCATGGTGGGACTTTACTCCCTTAGCTAGCATAATAACATTGATGGAAGTGATTTCAGGACAAACTAGATGTAAATCTAAGGTCACATTTTTAATTTTTGTCATGCACAGGTGAATCATGACTTTGCACTGGTATTCATGATATTATAGTCATGACTTTGTAGATGTCAGTAGCAATTTTTTCAATTAACCACTAATGGTTAGGGATTCTTTAGGGTTTTAGGTTTTTGATAAAACTACAAATATGATAGTTACAATTTTGTTTTGCTAATAATGGTATTATAGACTGCAATTGTAATATTGTCAAATGTAACAATTAGGGGTAATTCGATCATCTATTTCTGGCTAACCCTTCCCTTCTATGAGTAGTTTCTTTGTTTTCATTCCTCTATATGTAGGACATAAAGAGATTCAATTAATACTCAAAAATTGATACATTTTCCACAAAACCACAAATCGGATAGTTATGATATTGAACTGGTAATCATGACAATATTGGGTATAATCATGATTTTACAAAACCTAGATTTTACCTTTAGACTACTTGTCAGTACCTAACAATAGACATTTCTATATGTTTATTCTACTATTTGGGAAAGGATTCTGTTTCTATTTTTAGGGAAACAATAGGTTGTATTAAGTTTAAATATGTTTGGACATTCCATACAAAATCACAACTCTGAGACTAGCAATTTTGTCTTGGTAATCATGGTTTTATTATCAACAGTTGCAATATTGTCTTTTCTCATAAAATTGGTAAAATTTTGACCTCTTTATTTTTTGTATCATAAATAGAGGCATCTCATGTTCTATAAGAAGAGATATAAGTTTCTTTGAGTAAATATAAAATTGCCTTTTGTCAAAAATTCTAACCATCTATCAATCTAATTATTTTATCCCTTTACCTGCAAGAAGATTCTTACAGTGTAATTTTTGAGTGCAAGATCTATATGGGGTATAAAGAGGACAAAAAAATATCCTATACCCCATCTCAATGTTTTTGTAAACCTTATCACAAACCTTTAAGCCTCAAACTTGTGATATTGACTAGACAGTCATGATATTATTAATTGCAGTCACGAATTTTTAGTTTAGACTCATCTAGATAGCATTAGGTTCAAATTTTATTAGTATTAGTCTTTGTCTAAGAAAGATAGTATTTTTTTTATCTTGTTTATTAGCATAAGAACACCTTTGTAAAATTTTGTCATAAAATTGTATATATTCTACCTTGTAATTATTTTGATCTGATAGAAGAATTACATAGTTATCTTAGGCACACATTTTTAATATCTTACTATTATCTACAATATCAAACATTGTGTTATTTCAATAGTTGCAATTTTATTAGTTTAGGTAGATATTTTTTTAAATAGTCATGGTTTTGTTAGATAATCTTAGCATTTTGATAACCTTTTGTAAAGTCATGACTTGTGACTTAAGGTTTTGCTTGCTAAGTTATGGTTGTGTATTATAGTTACAATTTTGCTCTATGCATTTGTGATTTTATAGGTACTTATAGTTTTATAAAAACCTAAACTAATAACCCTTTTTGGTGTAAGAACCTTCAATATTTTGGCACCCTAATTGAATTTCTAACCTTTGTGCTTGTAGGGAGGGGTGCATTTTCCCAGTTTACATTATATTATTATATCATCATAGTTCTTATTTTATATATCATGGTTGTGAAAAATCATTCCTTATATATATTTGCTTGTGTGTGTGTGTGTGTCTTGACTTGTAAATAATCATTGTATTGTGCCCCTCAAATTAATCAGTAAATTAATCATATCATGTTTTGCTTGTTTATTAGCCCCCTCTAGGATAGTATGTGATGTGTAATTCATCCCTATGCATGGGCTTAGTATATAGGGGCTGGTGATGTAGATTTCATCACCACACACTAACTAAACTCCATGTTCTAGTGGAGTCTAAAAATCAAGAGATTTGTCATTACGCATCTAAGCAAAATTCCCCATAAAGGGTTTTATGGAGTGAGGGGTGATTAGGCTCCAAGATTTAAGATGGTCAAATAGCATCCTATATAGACTCAAACCCTAACATACCTTCACATATATAAGGGATGCACCTAGAACCTTTTTATGTGTATACCTATATTAGGGGAATTTAGTTGTAACAAGTGTACCACTATAGGAGTCAATATCAGCTCCAAACTATCCATTGAGTGTGAGTGGGGTTGAGAGGGTTTAGTCGATACCACAATGGGTCATCGACCTATAGCCTCACCCATGAATCCATTGGATGGTGAAATCATTGGATTACACACCCATAATAGTTGAATAATTTAGGATCATACTTGTGAGTGTTGTTTGAGTGTTACGATAAGACTTGTATTATTTGTAAGTTGAGTCAGCCTTACCTGTATTTTATGTGATACCTTAGACAACCCTACGTTAATGCTAATCATTTTATCATCTCATCATCATATCCTAATCCTCACACCATTCACTTACATATTAGTCATATACCCCCATTTGTCATTTCTCCTCCACACCCAACATCTATATAGTATTCATTTTGGATACCCCTTTTGTTTAATACCTCCCTCATCCCATATCCATCTCATATCACCTTTGACCACAATCTATTGTACCTATATTCATCATATCATCTCATATTTTCTATCTTATACATCTATTATCTACTATTTATCCCATTTACATCCTAAAACAACTTATATAGTAATTACCCCCTCCACATCTTTCTTTGAAGACTAGCTTGTATATATCATCTTATGTCATATCCATTTGTATATCCATCCTTTTGACCAATTTTATTATACCTTTCCATATCACACCATTTTTTATATATACTACCTATATCTAATATTCATCCTATCATATTTGACATAACATCCATCCCCTTCACATCTTTTATCAGCATCTAGTTACTATCTAACTTCACTTCACAACACATGGTCAATATCATCCTCCATCCCACATCTTTCATTTCTCAAACATCTATTTGTGTATAATTCCTCTTGAGTGGCTATCATTCTTATTCAATCCTAATTTCATCACATATCCACCTAATACACGTCTATGTTTTCACCCTATATATCACACATGTCTCATTCTCCAACCATCTCATTCCCTATAGATACTAGATTCTGTCTTGAAAACAAGATTCTAATGGTCAATAATCTTCTTTGGATTATCATTTGTCACTTATACTTTATATTATCAATATACATAGTCTTATAATATACTAATCTATCACCCATCATTTAAATTTATCCTTATTAGGTACCTTTGTCAACTAGCACCCATCAAATTATCTCCTTGCTAGTAGTCAAAGTATTTAATCCCATCACCCTCCTTTATCCTTGCTAGATAGGTCTCTTAGGATACTTTGTTCCTTGGTAATCCTTGGTCACCCATTCTCTTACATCATTCTCATTTGACCACTAGTAGCTTTTGGTCTCTAGATGGAGGTAGTATTTGATTACTTCCATCTCATCTATCACATTTCATCACATCTCTCTTTCATAATGGTTATCCATATCCAAACCCAACTTAGGATTGGGCAGGCTTCCAACCAATATCATGAACCTATTGGGCATATAGATGATCAAAATTAAGAATATGATGAAACTCATAGTGATATTCACACATTAGAAGAAGAGGATGAAAGGTTTAACCCCCTATATAATGATGAAGTAAAAACCTCATTGACCACTATCTATATGAGAATCATGACCATGTCCTAGCCCATTCCGTATAAACAGGGGGCACATTACCCTCCAATTTTGATCATACCATCTTACACAACCTATTCCACCCTCCATCACACCCAAACACACCATGTCAACATGTTAATCACATACCCCAAGAATAAGAAAGTGTGGACCATGGATTCCTTTGTAATAATCACAGTGAGGCTAATCAAAGACAAACCATCATAGAGGATCACTTAGACCAATTGATGCAACAAATTAACCTCCTACTCCATAATCAACAACCACCATCCCCTATAAATAATAACACAAATAATAATGCTCATAATAATAATACCATTAATAATGCTTATAATACCAACACTAACAATAATGTCAATAACATTCATAGCACCCATGATATCCATATTCCCTAAGGTAGCCAAAATCAAACTACCAATCCTCTTAGGGATCACACCTTTTCCCAAGAATGGAGAATGATGAAAGATACCCTTAAACAAATAGATCCATGATCATAGGCCCTTAAATATAAGTATAAAGACTTTTGTTCCTCACCCCTGGACATGAGTATTTTGAAAATACCCTTTCCTTCACATTTTGAAGTACCCAAATTTGAGAAATATCAGGGAAAACAATATCTTAGAGACCATATCCAAGAATGTTATGTGGCTTGCCATGAGGCGGCTTATGAAGATGTTTATTTGTTGAGACTCTTTCCCAAAAGTCTCATAGGACCCACTTTGGAATGGTTTATGCATTTACCTAAAGGGTCAGTAGCTAGCTCTGGAGAGTTGATAGAACAATTTATCAAACACTTTTCATTTAATATTGAGCATGATATCTCCATAATTGACCTTTATAATACCAAGGAATGAAGTGGTGAAATTATAACATACTTCTTACAAAGGTGGCAAAGTTTGGCAAGCCGCTTAAGGTGTACGGTACTTGAGAAAGAATTGACCAAGATCTTTATAGACAATATTATGTAGAACTCAAGTATCAATTAAAGCTACAGTGTGTCAAAACCTTTGACAAAATAATAGAGAAAGGAATGCAAATAGAGAAGGCCCTTATTGAAAAGGGACTATCAAGTTATATTCTCAAAATGAGCACACCCAAAATCAAGATAGTTTTTTTTCAAGAAAATCTAAATTCTTCAATAAGAACAAGAATGTCATGGGTGATGGGGTAACATATTATAAGCAACAACATATAAAAATAATGTAAAAAAAATGCCCCACACAATAACCAAATGTCTCTTCCATCTGAATACCATTAAGCACGCCAAATCCTCATACAAGAAAAAAAACACTCACAATCTTAGGAGTCCTAATAGAAATAATCTTGGATCAATTAATTGCCACCAATATTATCATCTTGTATAAAATTAGACCTATGGATGATTCCCAACCAAATCCAGACTGGTATCATGAAGATGAGTTTTACAAATACCATAGGGTTAAAGGGCATGATACAAAATGATGTATGCAACTTAAACATTACATCCAAGATTTGATTGAGAGGGGTGACATTGAAATTGAAGGAAAAACTCCCCCAAATTAATTAGAAAATGGGTAACTCAACATCTAAAAGGATCCACTCCTTAAGCATGACCAAAGAAATTGGAGACCACTAAGAGACTAAAGTCAGGCCTCTTCATCTAATTGTACCATCTACCACAATGTGACCTATCATTACATCAACACCATAAAAATACATAATGCACAAGAACCCACTCCATCCTCATCCCCTATCCTAAAGATTAATTGAGCCACTGTTGATTGCATAGTTACTACTAGGTGCAATAAGATAGTAGTTCTCACGACACCCCCCAAAAACCCATCCACTTCATCTACTACCCAAAATGGGAATGCTTTTAGGAAGGATTCAACCTCCTCTAATAACTACTCTGACATCATTTAGAAACTTTAGAACACTCTAACTCAAATATCCTTAATGGAGCTTCATAAAACATCTATTTTACACCACAAAATATTAAATCAAGCACTAAATAATCTCAAAGTCCCTAGTGAGTTAGATACTAATCAGTTTCAAGCACTAGTAGAAAACTTATCCCCTTCACAACAAATCACTTTTAGTGCTTGAGATATGCCACCTATTGGCCCAAACCATAATTATTCCCTATACATTGAAGTGATCATCTCCTACATCAAGTTTCATGGCTTCTAATATATGGAAGATCAACATTAAATTTATATAATTTGGACTTTTTGAAGAAATTGGGATATTCATAAACATCCTTAAGGCCCACCTTGATAATGATCAAAGTGTATGATGATGATGAAATGATATCATCTAGGACTATTTATATTCCCATTGCTATGGGACTCATATTACATCAAACTCTAGTTCATGTTGTAGATATAAATTTTCCCTATAACATGATGCTTGGAAGATTGTGGATTCATGAAATGCAAGTTGTTCCATCCAATTTAAATTAGTGCCTAATATTCCTTGACTTCCAAATGGAGGTCACCATCTCTAGAGTCATAGACCATCTTCATAGTTGTTAAATGGATCAATCATCATCACCATCACCTTATCTTGGCACAAATAATTCTATCCTAAGTCCAACAGCTACCAAATACATCTCCCCTAACCAGCTTGAGTCCACATCTAATTCACCACCCAATGTCACTTGTCTAAAGATCACATCCAATAGCTATGGAGAATATGAATACAAGACATTCTACATTGATAATTTACCTCTCTCTTCATGCAAACATGGGTCCCCAGCCATGAAGAAGGCTAATCTTATCAAATACCAATTTAGACCAATAGTTTTTTCAAGTACCATAGTTTTATCTGAAGATTAAATTGAAGATGGGGATGATTCATGGATTATTCTAGATGGTGAGGCCCTTATCTCTCTATAAAAACAATATCCTCAAGTCTATAAAATGATGGAGAAAATGCATTATAAAGGGAAAGGAATGGGCAAGAAAGAGCAAGTCCACCTTGAACCTATCATGGTTTAATAATATCCAAAATATTTTGGTCTAGGGCATAGACTATATGATGATGACCTACCCAATATCATTGTGGATTCTCTTTCAATCCTTGGAAAGTCTCTCCCTGACAAAGATATTGAAAAAGGTTCCATTTATAGTCACTTCGAGGAGCTCGTTGTCACTAACCTTTTCTCAGATACCACCATCTCCACCATTGACATTTCCCTTCGCTATCCATCCATTATAGACTGGGATTTAAAACATGATCCTTCTTTTGACATGTTTCAAAATGATGAGGCTATTTTGGAATACATGGGAGCTCGAGATTTCATGCCATTTGGTGACTATAAAAAGGGATTTTCTATAAATCTTTATCAATCCACATACTTTGGGGAGCAACATGAACCCCATAATCAAAGTGATGAAGAACATTCTAAAGAAGAAGATCCTCCCAAAGAACCAAATGAACTTCCCCATGTCTCATTAGAATCATAAGAATATTTTGATATTGACATAGTGCTCTCAAATTGCTTTGATTTAAATGTTCCCAAAATATCATTTCCCCCTTATTTGAAAGAACAATCACCCTCTCTTATTGAGGGCATGATAGAAATCAACATTGGGATAGATCAACATCCTAAAATGGTTAAATTGGGGGCATGTCTCACATTAGAGGAATGTGAAGTCATCATAGCATTGCTTAAATAATTTATTGACATATTTACATGGAGTTATGTTGACATTCTTGGATTAGACCACTCATTAGTAGTACGCCACTTTGTTATGCATCCAAATGCAAAAATCATCAAATAGAAGCTATGAAATATGCATCCCAAGGTGGGTATATTATTCAAAGAGTAGTTACAAAAATTCTTGGAAGTTGGTTTTATACACCCTATAGATTATTTAGATTGGATTTCTAATATTGCCCCTAGAATAAAGCCTCAAGGTAGAATCAAAATTTGTACTAACTTTTGGGATATAAATTAGGCATGTCCAAAGGATGACTTCCCACTTCCTAACATCAACATGATTTTATACATGACTGTTGGATATGAAATTCTCTCCCTCATAGATGGATTCTCATGATATAATCAAATCAATATCACCCCTAAGGACCAACATAGAATAGCTTTTATTACTCCATGGGGAAAATTTTGCTATCAAGTCATGCCATTTGGCCTTAAAAATATAGGTGCAACCTATAAACGGGCCATGACCATCATCTTTCATGATATGATGCATGGCATCATCAAAGATTATATGGATGACATTTTGGGGAAGTCTCACCTAAGATCTGAACTCCATGTGGTTTTAAGAAGTATTTTTGAATGATTGCAAGAATATAAGGTTATGATGAATCCCAAGAAATGTGTATTTGCTGTCACCTAAAAAAAATTATTGGGATTTATCATTTTAAGAAGAGGCATAGAAGTATATCCAAAAAAGGTCAAATTAATCATAGAAATGCCTCCACCTCACAATCTTAAGCAACTCTTAAGTCTTCAAGGTAAACTATAAGCTATAAGGCATTTTATTTCTCAGCTTGTAGATAAATGTCACCCCTTCACCCATTTATTGAACAAGGGGACTAAATTTTACTAAAATTTAGAATACCACCAAGATTTTGAAAATATTAAATAATATTTGGATAACCCACCTATATTGTCACCACCCATCTTAGGAAAACCTTTGCTTCTATACATTTAAGTAACCCCATGTGCAATTGGTGCTCTTATAACACAACATAATGATCAGGGTAAGGAATAAGGCATATACTATCTCAGTTGCACGTTAATATCTTACGAGTTGAACTATACTCCCATTGAAAAGGCATGTTTATCCATGGTTTTTGCCTCATAAAAGCTTCAGCATTACATGCTTAATAATCAAGTACAACTCATTACCAAAGTTGATCCCTTGAAATATTTATTATCCAAATCAGCTCTTACTAGAAGAATAGAAAAATAGATAATGTTGTTTAGTGAGTTTGACATTGAATATGTTAATCAAAAGGATATAAAAGGATAGGTTATCATGGATCAATTAGCTGAGGCACCAATTGAAGTGAATGAGCCCATTATAATGAATTTCCTCAATGAGTCTATAATGAATACTTCACAATCAAATAACTAGAAATTTTACTTTGATTGCTCATTCACCACACATGGGTTAGGGGCAGGCATCCTCCTCATCACCCCACAAGGCGATCTCATCCTAAAAGCTTTCCACCTTGCCTGCCCCTATACTAATAACATTTCAGAATATGAAGCCTTGATAGTTGGTCTCCACCTAGCTATTTAGTGGAACATCTAACATTTGCAAGTATTTGGTAACTCGTAGCTAATTATCAAATAGGTCAATGATGAATTCCAAATAAAGGATGAAAATTTAATCCCTTATAAGTAGTTGGTGGATCAGTTAAAATCAATTTTTTAATCCATAACATTTGATCAAATTCCACAATGAAGCAACAAAGAAACTGATTCAATGGCTACCATTGGCTCACTCATTGATCTCCTTGAAGATGTTCTAGAAGGAAAGATTTTAATTGAGAATCTGATTAATCTAGCCCATTAACCTATGGCCCCTTTTCAAATTTGTGTAATTAATGATCCCAGTCTCCCTTGGTACCATGACATTTACAGGTACCTCCATGACAACATCCTCCCTCTTGACCTCAACCATCACCAATGTAAAGCCTTCATTCATTGCACCTCTTGCTACACCATCCTTGGCAGCATGTGTAGACATCCAATTCCTAACACCATTTGTGTTGAAATTGTCAATCTTACTCAAATTGTACTCAAATGCACATTTTAGGTCAAAATCCATAAAACACCATAAATAGTTTGAACATGTCACTTAAAAGTGCCAATTTAGGTCAAAGTATCCCTAAATAGGGTAATGCATTTTATGGGCCAACTAACTTTGATCAAATCATTTTGAGTCAAAATGACAATTTTGCCATTTAGTGCTTTAGATCACTCTTTTCTTTTAATTCATTCGTACACATCACGTACCTTTATTATTTGGTGTTGTCAACATCCTAAATGAGAATATAGCTCCAATGAATCTAACATCACCTTCCAGTTCCTCTCTAGTCAAATTATAACCTAGTAATATGACTTTCTGACCATTTTGATTAATTATGCACCAATTTCCAAAGAATTGCACTAAATTTGATTAAACTTACTTAAGCTAATTAATCCAATTTAAGAGCTTAAGTAAGAATTCCATAGATCTTTTTGAATATCTCATTATTAGAAATTGATTTTGAATATCTGCATCACCTAGTGACATCATCTATGGGGTGGCATCCATCAAGCCATAAGTGCATAAAATATCAAGATTATGGGTCACCCAAGCCTAGTTAATGCCTCTAATGCCTCTTTAATGCTTATTTATCTTGAGGATATTTATGAGTTTAATTCTAAATATTAGGATTATCCATGGCCACACATCTCAATCTTGAGATGGACGGTCATGGTTGATCTTGACCAATCTCAAAAATATACAAATAGAGAGGCCATGGACATGAATTTTAAGCTTGATTTATGCAAAGTTATTATGCATAATTATCTCCACAATCCTTTGCAATAGACCATTAAAATTAGTTACAAGTTTCATTGATAGGCTAGTTTAGTGATTTGGAATCATGAGCCTAGGTTCTATAGAGTGTTCTTGAGACATTGGAGGAGTTTTCCACCTTTTTTGATAAAGACAAAGATGCTTGATCAAGGGAAAACATGATTTTGAGCCACATGGGTATGGTGAATCCATTTGGGAAGGTAATTATTGGACTAATCACTAGCATCCCCCTCAGGGATTTGTGACATGGACTAACAGCTTCCTGTGGGTACTTATCTGGTGTTTGTATCGACCATTAATAGGTTGACCTTTTAGCGCAATGACAAGCATTCCTTTCTAACAATTGGTATTAGAGTTGTGGTCATGGGTTTGAATCCCCTTAGGTAACACTGAGGGGGAGATTATTGGACTAATCACCAACATCCCCCTCAGGGATTTGTGACATGGACTAACAGTCTCCTGTGGGTACTTATTTGGTGTTTGTATCAGGCATTAATAGGTTGACCTTTTGGTGTAATAGCAAGCATTCCTTTCTAACAGTAATATGATGTTGCTTTATTTCATTTATTTCTTATGATCCTTTGTAATTCCCATAGAAATAGATAGGCTTAGTTAGTTAGTTAGTTAGTTATTTATGCATTTTTCATGATTTATAGACTAATGTTTGACTAACTTGCTTTGTAATCCTCTCTACAACATGCTTTATTGGAGAGGCTATGATGAAACCTTGTTGAGGTGTCTAACATTGAAAGAGGCTTCTCAGGCAATCAAATAAGTTCATGAAGGTATATGTGGCAGGCACATCAATGAAATAGCCCTAGCTGAGAAACTCCTTTGAACTAGCTATTATTGGCCAATGATAGAATAATATTCTTATAAATATGTGATAAAATGCATGTCCTATCATAAACATGAGAATCTCATTCATGTTCCTACATAGGAATTATATCCCATCATGAGTCCATGGCCATTTTCCATATGGGGCCTTGATTTAATTAGTAATATTAACCCAAATTCATCAGATGGTCACAAGTTCATTATCACAATAATGAAGTATTTTACCAAATGGGTCAAGGAAATGCCACTCACTTATACAATAGGCCTCTAGATCTCCAAATTTATTCTTAATTAGATTAATTTCCATTTTGGCATACCTGACAACATCATTTTAGATAATGGCAAATCATTTAAGAATCAAGAAGCTGAGGCCCTATGTCAAAAATATCACATCACACAACATTTTTCCTCTCCTTATTATCCCCAAGGCAATGGACAAGTTGAGGACACCAACAAGACCCTCATTAAAATATTAAAGAAGATAGTTAATCAAGTAGGTAGAAATAGGCACATACAATTGTATCTGGCTTTGTGGTCTTATTGTACAAGTGTCCACACACCTACTGGTGAAACTCCTTATGCCTTGGTTTATGGGACCGAATCAATCTTGCCAGTGTAAGTAGAGATTTTCTCCCTTTGAATCTCACTGAGGGGCATCATCACTGACCATAATTATAGGCAATAACATCTATAAGAACTGGAATGCCTTGATGAAAAATGTTAGGAGGCATTGGATCACCTATGAACATATCAAAAAAAACTCAAAGGTTAATATTGTAAGAATATCCAGTCTAGGGAGTTAAAATTTGGTGACTTAGTCTTGAAGGAGAATAAAAAACACCAATGTAAAAAGAGATAAGAAGGGGAATTTTGAATCTAATTGGTTGGGCCCCTATATCATCATTGCCAAGTTTCAGTTAGGAGCATATAAATTGGCCACACTCGATTGAGAAGAACTTGATGAACCCATGAACATCATGCATCTAAATCACTTTTACACCTAAAATAGGATTCACCATACTCCATCTATGGGACATCCCATATCCACTCCATCTACCCATCACGCCTTCTCATCAATCCAAAAAAAAAAATTGTCTAATGGTGAAAACTAGTTCTTTGGTGCCTTGGATAACTACCATGATGAAAATAAATTCTCAACATCATGGTACAATAACCCTGACCCTAGTTTCAATAGTGGGCATCCATCATATGGTTCTCGAACAACAATATGGGACAACTACTTCAACACCAAGAAGCAGGCATGGCTTGTCGAGAATTGGGAATGTTTATTATAGGGTTATTTGGAGTTACTTATCCATACTTGGTATACATATCCCCAAATCCTATCATATCTTTATTAGTCCTATCATGCCCTCCCAAATATTCTTTGACAAGTATGTCTCCCTTTTAGACTCAAAGGCAACATCCCATCTCCACTCATCCATTATTGTCACTAAGCCTCAAGTCCACACTGTCCCACAAATAATCATCATTATGGAGGGTCACATTGTATAAAGTTTTATTTTTAGGTTTTCAAGCATACACTGTGCCACAAATTCTTGAAGGGTCATCATGACCCCCTTTTTGTAACTTGGTTGGAGCCCCATCCTAACATGGACAAAATTTTGGGCATCACATATCCTATATATAGCCTCTACATTATCACTAGATCCATTGTATATAATCATTATTAATCACTTTGTTTCCCATGTATCTATCCCTATTAACCTAGTTAATATCTCTTTGATTGTTTGTTGTGATTGTGTGTATTGTTTTGCAAGTGTATTTCTGAAAGATCTTTATGTACATATTAATGTGTTTTATTTGTTAAATCTATTTGCATAACACTTTATGTTTATCTTATCTTATTAGTCTTCATGGGAATAAGGATGGCATAAGTGACTTCTGAATATGTGTTCAAGAAATTCATAAATTAAATGGAGTTCCCCACACATCTATACTAATGTGTCTTAGACTTATCATATCCTTAGTACATAGTTGAGAGATGCAATATTAAAAAAGATTGCATACATCTTAATGGATTCCATAACCATTACCCATCATATGTTCTCCAAACAAATCTATACCCATTCCTATCCCAACCATACCCCATCATATTTAACCTTACCCAAAGCCTAAACCTATCCCATCCCATCATCACCCTACCTACATGGTGTAGGACGATTCCTTCCATAGTAACTAGGCATAAAATAAACCAAACAAGGGATTAATTCATCCTTAACATATCAACCCCATAGGGAAAATTGTGTAACTATCATGACATATTTATAAACCACATCACATCACAATTATAATCATATCATAGACATGTATACCATGAAATGCAATCATATATGCATAAGCATTCTAACTCACATCATAAAATAACATCCACAATAAAAAATCATATCCCATATACATTACATCTCACATCACCTATAAAAATAAAACATCTACAACATATTTATCTATCATCACATCATTAATAACATGCTAAATCCATCTACCATAACATATAACATGCATAATAGAGGACCATGTCATTTTCATCCTACATCCATAAATAAAATCCATAACATCTAAGCTAATCACATCACTCAAGTCTAAACAACATCATACATCATCACATGAAAGTAAATGCATCCCATATCAATGTAAATAACAAAAATAAACAATATCCATACATCCACCATCATAAAAATCTGATCATATATACATCATCCACATGGAATCCATGTCAAAATATATAATACAATCACATGAGCCCATGAGGAAAGAATGAGCTAATAATTAAAAAAACCCTTATACATATATACATCTCTACATCATGGTTGTGGCCTAGGTGGCCCTGGTGGCCCTAGAGGTCCTCACACTCCCCTGGATGGTTGATGAATTGAATGAGATCTATTGGCTCGAAAGGAAGATGCACACTGGCCCAATGGTACTATCACCTCATATAAGGTGTGATAATAATGTACCTTATGTGTGAGTAACATAATGTTCCTCATCATATCTATTATAACCTATGCCCTCATTTCCTGACCAACCTCATCCCTAGCCCTCTCAGCCACCTTCACCTATCCTATCAAGGTGTAAATGTGAGCCTATAACTATCTAATCTGGTCCTAAAACCCTATAATATAACCATCTTTACTCAAAATTTGGCTCTATAAAGTGGTAATTTGTGTCTAAGCATGGGAGAGCTACCCATATCACTATATCACCTATGCCTATAATATTTTCACATGCCTCTACAATTCAGATATCTAATCCTATAGATGAGCCAGTTGCACATCCCTCTATGCAACCTAAGCCTATAGTGAAATAACCTATCCCTATGCCTATGCTAACTAGTCATCCTTCTAAGCTCGCACACTCTAAATTTGAGCTTGAAATTGGTCTCACTCATAGGTAGGTCTTGCAATCTCTAATATCTACACATGTATCTCACCAAGTAACTAGGTAAGCTAGGACTGCTCATCTTGTGATAAAGTCAATTGAGAAGGACCTACTCCACTCTACCACCTACCTATATCTTAACCTGTACCTATGGCTAGACTAGTCCTTTAGCCTATACCTAAGCCTATAGCCCCATCTGACCTATTACCACCACCTAAACCACATCCCCTCCATCTGCATCTATAACATCTAGCCCATCAGCTCCATCATGCCCATCACCTCCATCATGTCTCCCCTATACTGGCACCTAGCTCCTCCATCTCAACCAAGCTCAAGCTTATAAAAATATCCTCACCACTCCTCATTAAACTAAAATCCTAGGTCATGTCAATCTCACTAGTATCCTGGACCTCCACTGGGATGTATAGGTTGCAGTCACACTTGGATCAAGAAAAAGAGTAAAAATCCCACTCAACTGGGGTAACACCATCATAATGTATATGGCCATCTATTCTATCTACCAACCTTTCCCACTATGATATCTCCTATTCACTACATGTAAATAGATGTTTTAGACCTATAATGTCTTGAATGAAACCAAACTATCTTTGTACCTGATCTATTTGATATCTCTCAATAATCAAATCCCTATGACCCATCAAATAATATTCTATCAACATATACTAGGTTACTGCCTGATCATCCCAACTAAATTAAAGACCCCTATATGACATCCATCATACAATGTGCTCTAGCCATAGACTATCCAAATCCTCTCTATAAAATCTCATCTCACTAGATGCCCCAATTGCACTCCTAAAAACATATGCCAATGAAAGACCATCAACTGTTTGGGCTCATGCATTTTAAGTATACCTAATGGCTAATGGATAGCAATGTGCTCCCAACTCTAGATCTATAATAATAATGAAAGACCAAAACTGGCATCTCCATATTACACTCCTAGGTGAAGCTCTTTGTATAAATGTGCCATGAAAACTGGCCCCAAGGAAAATACCCAATGATCATGAACCATGTATGTAACTACATCTCCCAGGCTGATATGGAACCACTGAACACTCTTATCTCATAGGAGAATGCTAGAAATAAGAGACATCACTACTAATGTTACTCTATCAAGGGTCCCCTCATGTAAACACCCATCAATATCAATACATATATCCTGCATCCTAACCTATAATCCCACTCCTTGGCACTACAATATTTACATCAATGTATGAGACTACCAATATATTCTATCTCCATGCATAATTAGATGGAATATCCTATATACATCCTCCAAAGTAACTGTCATCTCCTTGATAACAAAATGGAAGGTGTTGGTCTCTAAATTCTAGTGTTTTACTAATGTTGTGATCAAAGCCTGATCAATACAAATCATGGGCATAGTCACCACATTATGCAACCCAATCAACTCTAGTACCCCAAACTCTTATGGTGTCATCCACCATATCTCATGGAGCACCTATGGAAGTTATAATAATGATGTCATCATGCCTAGATCTTCTTGCACCAATCACCATCCACCTATCACCATCTTCATCATCAAAATAATTGTCCTAACTCATCTATCCTATCTATCTAAGACCCCTATAGCCTTAGCCAATCCCTAATCCTTAAAGTCACTATCATCTATATAAACCATCTAAATCAACCCTATCATTACCTTACCAATACCTCTTCCTATCCTAACCCCTATCTCACTAACACTCCTCACATCCAATTAACATACTTAATAAACCCACATATCACCCAACATCCATATAATCCCCTTACCCCATCCCATCCATCTAATTTACCGAAATAACATAGCTAAGTAACTAATCTAACACCCCACATCATCCAACCTCATTCACACTTACCTATTTTCTTAGTCCTAACAAAATTGCTACTTGTAAAAATGCCCTTAGTGGTGGTTTTGACAAAACTGCAACTCACTAATAATAATATTGCAACATTGTGACTTCATAGTTATGATATTGCAATATCATGAATCCCCTATTATGGTACTATAATACCACAACTAAGGATTTGTAGTATTTGAATATCATAGGTTGACCCTACAAAACCACAAATCATGACAACAATATCATGACTGAGAGTAAAACCATCAATAACTCAATTATCAAGGTGACTTTGACGACATTTCTTTCTATAAAAAATCCATCTAAAAATATACATAAACTAGTAAAAATAAATGAAATGACTGAGCTAGGGTCTTTTTACTCACTATAGGTCCAGCATCAACCTCTCTCTAGTGCTCTTAAACCATCTCACTAAAATAGGAAGCTTAGGGTAGTCGGTCCATGGTTTGGCCTCAAAGCTCAAAATCATAGAAGTCAAAAGGTGAAAATGACCCAATTTTGACTCTTTTGTCTTATATGACCCCCTTATACACCCCTAGTAGCCCATTACTAACATCAAGTGCCCCAATTCTCATCTAATTGAATAATCATCCCTATCTAATCATTTTTAATCATCCTCTCACATCATTTAGGTCATGGAATGACCACCCCCTTATCATCCACTTTGTTCTACATCCAAAACTACATCGGCTTGAGGTGTTTTAGTACTATGTAAGCAACATCTGCTTTGAATTTTCATGCCAAGGGATAGCTCGGCCACCATTCACTATCCCATTCCCTAATTAGTCACTCGATATCACACACCATTTTAAGCCCCAAATCTTACAAAAAGTAGATCTTTATCCCCAATCAACAATCATAATCATTCTTATCCCTTTTTCAAGCTTTCCCTAGCATGTGTCCTTACTATGAGATTTATCACCATCTTGAAACCATCCTATTTTAATCACAGTACTTTCTAGACATTTTTCATCTGTCTAGAACCCATCACTTGAGCTAATTCATTCTTGGGTCATCTTATTTACCAATTGAGGCATCCCAATCCCATCTCATTCTCATTTTATCCCACCCTAAGAATTCTATTTGAGTGACCATTCAGGACATTCCTCCCTACATGCTCCTTCGAGGGGGCATATTAGTTGACACCATCTAACATCAGAAGTTTTATTTGAAATACCATTACTCCTTCCACTCACAATACCCTTTCAAAGAGGGACAAAATGTATGCACTAAATTATGCTTGCCCTACTAATTATATTAATTGCCACTAATTTAGCCTAATTCTTACATTTCCTAGCTAGATTAACTATTGTCCATTAACCTACATACTTGTCGTATATCCCATAAACCCTTACCCCATCCTAAAACCAATTAATTTCCCCATTAAACCTCTAATATATCCTATTACCTACTAACCTACTCCTTAAACCAACTAGCCAATTTAAAATTCATATTTATTCAACTACCACCCTAGCTACCCAACCACCCTATCCATTCTTACATCCCTATGAATCCTAAACCAAATTAACTCCCATATAATCCCCCCATTATCCCATAAACTAATTAAGAAGACTCTAGAACTAGGGAAGCTCCTCAAAATTCTAGAAGTCTCTAAACTAGAGACTTCTAGATAATTTAAATTTCTCTAGATTCCCTTCCATTATTCTATAAAAGGCCATGCTTGGCCCATGGCCAAAATAACTATAAAGCCATCAATTCATTATCTTTCCATTATAATTTTAGCCATAGAAGCACTCTAGCACTCATCCAAGCCATTATCCACTTCACACAACCATTGGAAGCCATTATCAAGATCTAACAAGCGATCCAATAATTAAAGCTTTGGGCATCAAATAATCCAAGTGAAAATCCTGAAGTAGAGTCGTAAGGAGGTAAAAATGATGGTAAGCATGTTTTTATTGTTTTGATTTGCCTCTTTTATCCATTCCTATTGGTGTCATTGACTTTTAGGTTTTCATTACTAAGTTTAGCAATATTGATTGAACCTAACATTTGGTGCACAACTCCTACATAATCATTCATAGGAGTACACATATAAATGTAAACTTATGGTTTTTGGGCCTTCTCTTTACTCACATCATCAAGATGTTGGGGGCATCCATATTCTATGATCTTGATACCCATAGGTTTTATGATTTGATGATCACTCTACACCATCATGTTTGAGCTTACATATGTACTTACACATGCCTATTATCCATGATTATAATTTACACAAGTTACTTGGTATGCTATGTAATTGATTTTCTATGCTAACACATTAGATCCATGGTCCATTTTGACATGTTTATGTTAGTTTCTTGTTTTTTTCCTTTACACACTTCCTTGAGTGTTTTTCCTTGGCATTGTCTTACTTGTTCGAACATTTAATTATGTTCCATTGTTTGTGCCCCATGTGCCTATGATTTCCTTCTTCAAACTTTGAATATATCATTGCATTATATGGGAATTTGAATATGTCATTCTTTTATTTTATGGGCATTTTAATAACTCATGCCCATTAGATTTCATGACATTTAAACATGACCCTTGTTTGTGGTCTCTTTGGACCATTGCCTTTTAACTTGATTTTGAGTACTCGTGTGTGTGCTTGTTTGCTTGTTGAGATTATACCATTACTATATAGACATTACCATTATATTTATCATGCATCTTAGGCCTACATGTGATCACATTAGTTGTATACACTTCAATGTTATATTTACCGAGACATATTTCCTTCTATATGTTAC
Organism: Torreya grandis; assembly: GCA_037957365.1. Classification (NCBI taxonomy): domain Eukaryota; kingdom Viridiplantae; phylum Streptophyta; class Pinopsida; order Cupressales; family Taxaceae; genus Torreya; species Torreya grandis. The sequence goes on from JARHVA010000006.1 coordinate 9,583,782, forward strand.
ATGGTTATTGTTGTCCCCCAGAAGTAACAGTCATTTTTGGGAATACATTTGAACTCTTTTGGTCTTAAAGACCAAAATTGTATATTCCATTTTCAAAAATTTGTCTTAGACATTCAGATTTCTCATTTTAAAAGCTTCTCAGAAAATCTACAGACTTTGCAAGTCAAGTTCAATGGATTTTACATGTTGATTTCTACAGACTTTGTATCTTCAGATTCTACAGGTAGGTTCATTTATACATGTTCAAAGGCTTCTGCAGGCTATTTCAGTTAAAAGAATTGTTTTCAATGCTTGGTCATTTTCCAGAATTGGTTCAGAGCTTTGGTTTAATTGAAAATCTTCATCGACAGACATCTGAGTACAAAAAGAGACTTGAACCATTGAACCGTTGAACCATTTTGGTTCAAAGTTTCAACGAGTTCAAAGGTTCATCAAGGTTCAAAGTTCAACAAGTTCAACATCTTTGGCAAGAGTTAAGCACTTCATCAAGGTTAAAAGTTCAATCGATATAATTGGTTCATTGGCTTAAAGACACTTGGCCAAAACAAGGCGGCTTGAACCATTGAACTGTTAAACCATTGAACCATTTTGGTTCAAAGGTTCAACGAGTTCAAGGTTTAATGGCAGGTTCAACCAAAGGGACAGTTCAATGGCTCGGTTCAACTAAGTGGTTCAACTCTTTATTTTCACTTAGTTGGTTCATTCTTTTAGTTCATCCTTTGGTTCAATGTCTACAGGTTCAACAGCAGTTTCAAAGACATTTTTCAAAGCTTTGTTTGAACCATTGAACCAAAACTTGGTTCAACGAATAGGTTTAATGAATAGGTTCAACAGCAGGTTCAACCACTTGGCTCATTAGACGGTTCATCGCCCTTTGTTTCAAAGGGGCTCGACGCACTTCATTGAACCGTTAAACCAGTTCAACAGATTGGTTCAACATCAAAGTTCCTGTTGGTTCAAAGGCAAGTTCATCGGCTTGTTTCATTCATTGAACCATCGGCTTGAACCATTTTTGGTTCAACCGATTGGTTCAATGTTAAATTTCATCCAATGGTTCATCACCAAAGTTCAAAGGGGCAGTTTAATGCAAAAGGAGACTTCTTGAAGGACAAGTGCCCTTGCAGAGGAAACTTAATTGACCAAAACACCCTTCAAAAGGGTTATTTTCAAAGAAACAGTTAAGTAAATTTCTTCAGATTTGTTTAAAGGCATTTGAAAATTGGCTTAACACTTAACTCTTTCAAACTTTTGTTCGAAGGAATTCCTTCAGATAAAAAGTCTGAAAGAATTCCAAGTGGCTTTGAGCGCAAATCCGAAGACTCGATAAACACTTTGCGGAACAAATTTCTACGGAATTTTGTCCGCGGGAATTTTCCCCAGGCAAATTGTCTGCGATAATTTTCCCCAGACAAATGTCCGCGGGAATTACCCATGGGGGAGACTCAAATAAAACACCTGGGGAAAATGTCTGTGGGGAATGTTCATGAAAGAAGGCCTGGGGAAATATTTTCCTGTAGGGACTGTCAAAACAAAAGGGGCTACCAAAGGACCCCGAAGGGCAGGTGCCCTTGCGGGGGACTCTTGGTAGCCAAAGTGAAACATCATTCCGACTCGGCAAGGATCATTTCTCAAAGCTCGAAAGGGTAAATCCAATCCAGAAAAGTGCCAAGCAGAAAGCCGAAAGCCAAAAGAAGACGAAGGGGTGACGTCCACAAAGATGTCAAATTTAGGATAGTGAACTAGCTATTGAGATCACATTGACGGGCATGTAAACGTCAATTTTAAAGATAATAAAACAGCCATTGATCCTTTGATTTATAGACCCAAATGCATTTCTAGAATTCATGACAAAAATCAGCTAAAAGTGAGGAAAGACAGAACAATGGATGAATCCAGGGCCTGATTCAATTAATCTAGAAAGGAGGAACGATGAAGACAAGATCAGACTGCCAGGTGGACATTGAAAGTTGTAATCTTTCAATTACACGGCTTGTTTATCTACATTGAAAATATCAAATGGGTAAAATTCCCCAAAGTTCCAGCTTGTCTTCCTAACATTTCCCAACACATCATGATGTATTATTGTTCCTGAGCCCTTCCTCAAGTGGCTATATAAGGGACTTTCTTTCATTATAATTATATCTTCTTTTTGACAATCTGAATGAAACTCTACCCAAATTGAGAGGCATCATTGAGACTTTGTGCTCAATCTATTGATCATATTTTGTTAATGAAAGAAAGGATTTTTTTTAGACTTTGTGCTGTGATATCTTTTTTGTTTCATTAATTTAACAAGCAAGATTAGTAAAATTAGTTGGGAAGGTGTCCTGAAAAATCAACTATGGAGAGACTTTGTGCCCCCATAGCTACCTTCAGTGTGTTTTCTTTTTATTACTGTCTAAAAGACTTCAAAAAGACTTTGAGATTTCATTGCCCTTCATATATTACTCTTAAGCTTTTTAGGTAGAGACTTTGTGCTCTGTCTCGATTTGCTGGTTACCATACTCTCAGTTACATTCTACTTTTATTTCCAAGAGTATTCTTGTGGCTGGCTAAATAGTTCTTCTGAAAGAAGAGGAGAGCTATCTATCATTCCCTTGAGTTTTTCCTTTGTTTTGTATACATCATCTCTGAAGAAAGAGAGATGGATGTCTGGTCCTATCCTTGAGTATTATTTTCTGTTTATACATATACATATCATATCCACAGGGAACCTCCCCTTGATGAGTGGAGAGAGCAGTCTCCTTCTGATGTGATAAACTTACACATTAGGATGACTAATCTTCTTGCTTTGGCTAATAAGACCCATTTTTTTTACCAATACGCTGATAGACAAAATATTCAACCAATAGTTTTTGGTGACTCCACTGGGGATATACCCATTATCCATTAATAGCCTATTCATTCACCTCCACACTCACAGGGAAAGAATGCACAGTTTAAAGCCCCAAGCTTTAACTGAAGCAAGGTCAATTCTTTTCCACTTTTGTTTTACAATCTGGCAGATTCAAGGTATACACAAAGCCAAAGGGCTAAATGTGTCGTTGATCCTGTGTTCGAGCTAGTACAACAAAGTGATTTCAACTTGTTTCCTTCACCATCTCATCTCCAACAAACCAAAATCTTCCCTCCTACTAAAGCCAGATCCCCATTACCAGATGAAGTATCTACTTTTGTTGTTGATATAGCTATGCCTATAATTACCCCATTGAGATTTGGTATCCCTCCTTTTCAGAATCTTATAATGGTAGTTCAAGGCCCCTGGGGTAATGCATTTGGTCCTATTAATCTTACTCCTCCTCTACATGAGCTCCCACACAGTTCTAGGAAGAATTTCCCTAAATTCTATGGTGATGGCAAAGTTCATCTTGATGAACACATTGTAGCATTTAGTATAGCTTATAGAGTAATTGGGGTAGAGTTTGAAGATGTAGCAGTCAGGTTTTTTGTTGAAACACTACAAGGTCCTACTGCAAATTTTTTTACCATTTACAGGCTCAATCTATGACTGATTGGAATACCCTTAAAGCTAAGTTTGAAGCCAGATTCAAACCTGCAAAAGATGCACATACACTTTTGGCTCAACTTACACAAATGAAAAAAGAGCCGCATGAGCCTATGAGAGACTTCATAGCTAAATTTGATAAATTGAGAAATAGAATCTCTATAATTACTAGACCTATAGCTAAGAATCTCAAATGCTTTTTCATTAATTCTTAGCTATTTGAAGTCAATTTCCTCTTGAGACGTGATGGCTAAATAGATCTCACTACAGCTTAACTTTTGGCCACTAAAGTAAAAGATGATCTCATCTTAGAAGGGAAGATAAGAAGAGATCCCAATAGAAACAGAGCTTCATCATCTTCTGAATTTACATCTACAAGCACCACAGATCTAATGGTGTAGAAATTAGCAAATGAGTTGCTTGCTCTCAAAAAGCAAATGGCTCAAGGAATGTCTTCTGCTCTTACATACAAAAGAACATTCCCAAATCAGTTATATTAGGGCAATGTTGCCAGAAACCAAGGACAACAAAATCACCTTCCTCCCTCACAAGGAAAACTTGCCCTGGAAGCTCCTCCAACTAATTCAGCAATGGGATATCTTGAAGTAGAATCAAAATTCTCTTATCAGCTTGAATTAAATCAATAAAATGATGTTAATATCATTGAAGATAGTCAAGAAGAATCAACCGGTGACTCCCACATTGGTTTCCTAAATTACCAGGATGAACTCGAAAGCAAAGGAAAAGCTTCAGATGGATCATATGTAGTGTTTACCAAGTCTAAAAACCAATCAATCTAGCAGGCTGATAAAGAAAAGACAAAAGAGCAACCATATCTAGTAGTTACAATTATCAAGCATGGGACTAATCTACCTTTTCAGCCAAAAGATCTAGTCATTACTCAAAATGTAAATACATCTGTTGCACCTTCCCCTTCTACTTCTAATTCGCAAACCAGCCCACCTCCCATCCCTCCTAAAACTCAGAAAGCTGAAATACCTTTCTCTGTACCTAGCTCGATTTAGCTATTTGACATAATTGATCATGTCAAAAAGACAAAAATATAGATGTCTGAATTTGAATACTTGCAGTCCAATCTGGATCAATTGAACAAGCTGGTTCAATATGTTAAAAATCAGACCATCCCTACAAGACAAAAAGCCAAAAAATTAATTCTTGATTCTCTAAAGAATATGCCTATCCAAATAATCTGGTCATTACTCCTCCAGTTGCTCCTGGAAAAATAGAACCCTTCTATGTTTCCTTGTTAATCAATGGCCACAAACTGAGTAACTGTATAATAGACTCAAGCACATCTGACAATGTCATGCCTACTAAAGTCACTAAGTCTCTTGGTCTCACATTAACCAAGACATTTGGGAGATGTTTCTCCATGGAGAAAAGGCAAGTGCCATTACTGGGGCAAATCAAAGATGCCCAATTTGCATTCACAACCTTTCCAGACAAGAGGATTAAAATGATTGTATTAGTGGCTGACATCCCAGCATCTTATGGCATTTTTCTTAGATGAAATTTTTGCAAGGACGTGGAAGGAGAAATAAACATGGATTTATCTGAGGCAAGGATCCCTGTCTAAGGCGTGATGAAAAGATTACTTCCTAAAAAGGAAGCAAAGTATGTAGTTACCAAGACGTCAGCTCCTGAAGCTCAAATCTTTTTTGAATCTGCAGGTATGGGTAATTACTTTTTATATACAAATCATGAATAAAGATCCTCCATCTCTGATGAGGGAAAGTTTGAAGTAAAGTCAGTGTCTAATGAGATTTGGACTCTAGAATTTGACGGTAGTTGTTCCTCTACTGGTTCAGGGGTTGGAATTGTCTTGATATCTCCTCAAAGAGATTTGTTTCCTTCATCCTATAAATTACAATTCAACAATACTAATAATACAGCTAAATATGAATCGTTGTTGCTGGGCATGAAGGCTACTCAAGAAAGAGGCGTCAAGTTTCTTCATGCTAAAGGAGACACCGAATTAGTGGTCTGTCAAGTGAGAAATTTATATCAGACCAAGAATAAGAGGTTACGCCACTACCGTAACCTGATTTGGGATCAAATTGAAAGTTTTGATGCTTTCAATATTTATGCCATTTCAAGAGAGTCCAATGACAGAGCTGATACACTTACTGTTTCAAGAACTCTTTTAGTTCTTCATTCTAATTTTAAAGAAGACAAATATACCATTGAGCTGGTCTATAGACCAAGTGTTCCTGACAATGCTAATCATTGGCAAATTTTCAATGATGATCATCAGATCATTGCTTTTTTGGAATGAAAAGATAATTTTAAATAGTTGTATTTTGAAGGCAGCAAATCTCAAAAGTCTGAATCTTTTTCTAAATCCAGTTCAAATGTAAATGAAGAGTTCCTACAGCTAAAAGAAAACAAAATTCCTAAAGGTCTGGTTTCTCTTGAGAAGCTGTTTGACAAGCATGATAGATTCGTCAAACAATAGCAGATAGATTCGAATTTCTCTCAGGGATTTGACCAAGTGAATCTGACCAACAAAGAAAATCCCAAGATGGTCAACATTGGTAAGTGTTGCACACCTGAAGAAAGATTCAAATTTACTTCTTTGCTCCATCAATACATTGATGTCTTGGCATATTCATATGAAGATCTGAAGTCTCTCAGACCTGATGAAATCTGCCATCATATTCTTCTAAAGGCTGATTCAATGCCTTACAAGAAAAAATCCAGACAATACAATCCAAAAATTTTAGGTACTATTATGTCTAAGATACAAAAAATGTTAAATGCTAGAATTATCTTCCCAATCCATCATTCTACATGGATTGTGAACATAGTACCTATAAAGAAGAAAAATGGCAAAATCCACATTTGTGTAGATTTCCAGAATCTGAATCAGTCATCTCTGAAAGACAATTACCCTTTGCCAATCATGGACCAAGTGCTTCAAATAGTAACAGGATCAGAAATGTTATCAATGTTGGATGGCTTCTCAGGTTATAATCAAGTTGAAGTTGTTGAAGCTGACCAACACAAGACTACATTCATCACGCCTTGGGGTACATTTGCATATAAAAGAATGCCTTTTGGCTTAATAAATGTTGGTGCTACCTTTCAGAGAGATATGGACATGGCTTTCAAAGATGAAATTGGCAAATTCATAGTGGTATATCTTGATGACTTAACTGTCTTTTAAAAATGTTGATCTGATCATGTACGCCACTTGTAACAAGTGCTGGAGCACTATCGACAGAATGGTATTTCTTTGAATCCTAAAAAGTCTATTTTTGGAGTGACAGAGGGGAAACTGCTTGGACACATTGTGTCTAAAGAAGGCATAAAGATTGACCCAGACAAAGTCAAATCTATTCAAGAACTGTATTTGCCTACAAGTAAAAATGTTGTTCACTCTTTCTTCAGAAAAATGAATTTCTTACAGAGATTTATTTCTGAATTTGCTAAGAAGACAAGACACATTGTGAACATGATGAAATGGAAAACCACCTTCAGCTAGAATAAAGAAGGTAAATCAGCATTTCAAGATATCAAGGTCGTTATTGCTCACGCCCCTACCTTGGTTTATCTAAATTACTACAAAAAATTCATCATTTACAGCTATGCATCTGAGCATACTCTTTCACTGATTCTTGTCCAATAAGACAAGGAAGGTATGGAGTCCCCTATCTCTTTCATGAGTTGCCCTCTCAAAACTCATGAAATGAAATATTCAAATATAGAGAAGCACGCCTATGCATTGGTAAAAGCTGTCAAACATTTTCGCATCTATATTTTGAATTCACATACTACTATTTTAGTTCTTGACGCTACAATCAAGTCTATATTAACTCAACAGGAGTTTGACTCAAAGAGAGGTAATTGGATTGCAAAGATCCAAGAATTTGATCTGGATATCAAGCTGATAAAGCTGGTCAGAGGTAAAGGCCTTTGCCAATTAATCGCTGACAATAAGCCAGAAGATACACAGCGTGAAAAAGTTGAAGTAGAAGATATGCCAATAATCCTTTTTGTCTCCATTACCAATGAATGGTACTCAGATTTTTCCTACTTTCTGACTTATGGTGAATGTCCTACTCATTTGTCTTACAAAGAAAGGAGGAATATCAAGTTGAAATCTGCCAATTTTGTCCTTTGGGACAATGGAAGTTTCTACAGGTAGGTTCATTTATACAGGTTTAAAGGCTTTTGCAGGCTGTTTCGGTCAAAAGAATTGGTTTTCAACACTTGGTCATTTTCCAGAATTGGTTCAGAGCTTTGGTTCAATTGAAAATCTTCATCGGCAGACATCTGAGTGCAAAAAGAGACTTGAACCATTAAACTGTTGAACCATTTTGGTTCAAAGTTTCAACGAGTTCAAAGGTTCATCAAGGTTCAAAGTTCAACAAGTTCAACGTCTTTGGCAAGAGTTAAGTGCTTCATCAAGGTTCAAAGTTCAATCACTTCAATTGGTTCATCAGCTTCAAGACACTTGGCCAAAATAAGGCAGCTTGAACCATTGAACTGTTAAACCATTAAACCATTTTGGTTCAAAGGTTCAATGAGTTCAAGGTTCAATGGCAGGTTCAACCAAAGGGACAGTTTAATAGCTCGGTTCAACTAAGTGGTTCAACTCTTTATTTTCACTCAATTGGTTCATTCTTTTAGTTCATCCTTTGGTTCAACATCTACAAGTTCAACAATAGTTTCAAAGACATTTTTCAAAGCTTTGTTTGAACTGTTGAACCAAAACTTGGTTCAATGAATAGGTTCAACAACAGGTTCATTCACTTGGTTCAACCACTTGGCTCGTTGGATGGTTCATCGGCCTTTGGTTCAAAGGGCCTTGGTGTGCTTCATTGAACCATTGAATTGGTTCAACAGATTGGTTCAATATTTTGGTTCAACGTCAAAGTTCCTGTTGGTTCAAAGGCAAGTTCATCGGCTTGTTTCATTCATTGAACCATCAGCTTGAACCATTTTTGGTTTAACCGATTGGTTCAATGTTAAAGTTCATCCAATGGTTCATCGCCAAAGTTCAAAGGGGCAGTTCAATGCAAAAGGAGAATTCTTGAAGGACAAGTGCCCTTGCGGAGGACACTTAATCGACCAAAACACCCTTCAGAAGGGTTATTTTCAAAGAAATAGTTAAGTAAATTTCTTTGGATTTGTTTAAAGGCATTTGAAAATTGGCTTAAAACTTAACTCTTTCAAACTTTTGTCTGAAGGAATTCCTTCAGACAAAAAGTTTGAAAGAATTCCAAGTGGCTGCGGGCACAAATCTGAAGACTCGCCAAACACTTTGTGGAACAAATTTCTGCAGACTTTTGTCTGCGGGAATTTTACCCAGGCAAATTGTCTGCAGAAATTTTCCCCAGACAAATGTCTGCGGGAATTACCCTCAGGGGAGACTCAAATAAAACACCCGAGGAAAATGTCTGTGGGGAACATTCATGGAAGAAGGCCTGCAAAAATATTTGCCCGCAGGGACTGTCAAAACAAAAGGGGTTGCCGAAGGACCCCGAAGGGCAGGTGCCCTTGTAGGGGACTCTTGGAAGCCAAAGTGAAAGATCATTTCGACTCGACAAGGGTCATTTCTCAAAGCTCAAAAGGGTAAGTCCAATCCAAAAAAGTGCCAAGCAGAAACCTGAAAGCCAAAAGAATACCAAGGGGTGATGCCCACAAAGACATCAAATTTAGGATAGTGAAATAGCCATTGAGATCACATTGACGGGCATGTAAACGTCAATTTTAAAGACAATGAAATAGCTGTTGATCCTTTAATTTACAGACCCAAATGCATTTCTAGAATTCAAGACAAAAAATAGCTAAAAGTGAGGAAAGATAGAACAATGGATGAATCCATCCAGGGCCCGATTCAATTAATCTAGAAAGGAGGAACGATGAAGACAAGATCATACTGCCAGGTGGACATTGAAAGTTGTAATCTTTCAATTACACAGCTTGTTTATCTACATTGAAAATATCAAATGGGTAAAATGCCCCAAAGTTCTAGCTTGTCTTCCTAACATTTCCAAACACATCATGATGTATTACCGTTCCCGAGCCCTTCTTCAAGTGGTTATATAAGGGACTTTCTTTCATTATAATTGTATCTTCTTTTTGACAATCTGAATGAAACTCTACCCAAATTAAGAGGCATCATTGAGACTTCGTGCTCAGTCTGTTGATCATATTCTATTAATGAAAGCAAGGAATTTTTTTAGACTTTGTGCTGTGATATCTTTTCTATTTCATTAATTTAACAAGCAAGATTAGTAAAATTAGTCAGGAAGGTGTCCTGAAAAATCAACTGTGGAGAGACTTTGTGCCCCCATAGCTACCTTCAGTGTGTTTTCTTTTTATTTCTATGTAAAGGACTTCAAAAATACTTTGAGCTTTCATTGCCCTTCGTATATTACTCTTAAGATTTTCAAGTAGAGACTTTGTGCTCTGTCTCGATTTGCAGGTTACCATACTCTTAGTTACATTATGCTTTTATTTCCAAGAGTATTCTTGTGGCTAGTTGAATAGTTCCTCTAAAAGAAGAGGAGAGCTATCTGTCATTCCCTTGAGTTTTTCCTTTGTTTTTTATACATCATCTCTGAAGAAAGAGAGATGGATGTCTGGTCCTATCCTTGAGTATTATTTTCTATTTATACATATACATAGCATATCCATAGGGAACCTCCCCTTGATGAGAGGAGAGAGCAGTCTCCTTCTGATGTGATAAACTTACACATTAGGATGACTAATCTTCTTACTTTGGTTGATAAGACCTATTTTTTTTACCAGTACGCTGATAGACAAAATATTCAACCAACAGTTATATTCATAGATTTATAGTTGTCTTACCCTTTTGAGGTGAGCTAATTATTGGGTTTGATTTTTCCCTCAACTCAAAAGGGGGAGGGAATATTAGTGGGGGCATTTCATGGTAACATGGCTTCTACATTTTCATAGTTATCATATTTAGTGGGGGAATGCTTTGGAAGCATGTTATCCACACTCACATAGTATATGATACTTACACTAGTTTGCAAATTCAATGGGGACATGCCATGGTGACATGGCTTCCACATATTCATGGTTTTTAGATTTACTAGAGACATGATTTGGAAGTGTTTTATCCACATTGATTCATTATGGTACTTATAATTCATAAATTTAAGGGGGCATGCTTTGAAAGCATGTTCTCCACACCTACTCAGTTTTTAGCACCTCTAGTTTGCATGGGGGGCATGTTTTGGAAACATGTCCTTCACATTGGAAGTTATATCAATTTTATACTTATCCATATATAATAGGGGCATACTTTGAAATTATGTCCTCCACACTTACATAGTTTTTTAAATTGGTCAAAGCACATAGTTATATGATTCTTATACACATTTATGGAAAAAAATTATACATGGTACCATTGTTAGACATAATTTTAAAATGACACAAATATAAGGTGCATATGATATGCAACATGTGATTAATATTTCAAAATACAAATCAAATTCAAATTCTAAAACTATTTCACATAATGATACCCCATAGACTTTTAAAAACTTTACCAAGCCAATCTACTACAGTAGTTGGTTCACCTTTCAACATGGTTAGGGTGATTAATTCACTAAATATGCCAAGTTTTTATTTTGGAATTGATCATCCAAACTCACTAGGTTGTAAGTATCATTCAATTTCATGATTATGATTTCACATTTGAGCTAATATCACCTACTAGGTGGCAAATTGATTTTACTCCAAAGTTGGGGGCATGTGCCTCTCTCTCTCTCTCTCTCTCTCTCTCTCTCTCTCTCTCTCTCTCTCTCTCTCTCTCTCTCTCTCTCTCTCTCTCTCTCTCTCTCTCTCTCTCTCTCTCTCTCTCTCCTTGGATATATGCACTTTAAAGATTTATCTATATTTATCCTAATCTCAATTTTAGATCCTTGTAATGATATGAATTTTGAAAAAATAACTTACCAATAGGCAAGGTGGTTACATAGATACACATGTGTACTCCTAAACCTTACTCTTTCAATTTCAAGTACTTTTGACCCAGATTATATGCACTGGTTATACACTATAATATGCTCTTGGTTGCAAGTCAGCCACCATTAAAGCACTCAAACCTAGCTCTAATAAATCACTCAAATTCAACTCAAGCATATACAAAGTGTGTATATACACCCAAGTACTTATTCCTTTCCTTTAAACTAGAAATATAATTACTATAATAAAAGAGGAGGAATGTAGAAAATATTTTGTGATTTTATAGCACCTCAGTCTTGTACACTTAGAAAATTCATGACCCTAGTTATTCCTCTTAGTTATACACATGCCTTACTTCCACAAGCCTCATATTTGTTATATATATATATATATATATATATATATATATATATATATATATATATATATATATATATATATATTACCCCTTGGCCTATCTCTCAGGCTAACTAGCCTTATATTGATGACACAGACATCCCATCTTATATAGAATGCTTAAAATTATTTATCTTATACCTCTACAAGTTATGAACCTATAACTACTCTCCTTTTCCCTAGACACTAACGTCCATGTTAGAAAATAGCATCAACATTACTATCTTAGCCCGACGTAAGTGTCTAATGCCCTAAGGTCATCCAGTTTGTAAATGAAATGTATTACAATGGTTGACCTAAGTATTTTAATGTGATTTATATCCCAAAAGGATTATTATAAATAAATATCAACCCTAATTCATTCATCACCTATAGATAGCTAGTAATCAAACCAAAATAGCTCTCAAGAATCACTCAAGTCACCAAATGCTTTCCTATTCTACCCTTTTCTAATATCAATCAAAAGAACCCAACTATAGGTCTAAAGTACTAAAGGTGTAGTCTTAATGTCATATTTTCTAGATTACAATCTAGGTCATTATTTTACTTCCTTTACATGTTGTATGATTCACTTACAAGCCAAAACATAGGGGAGAACTACATGAGTACGAGGCCCTCTTCTGGAGTATTGGCTATGTAGGCAATGCCCTTTGATAGTAGGGTCATTATGGGTCAGCTTGACACCATGTGCCTATTATGTAGGGGCATATTATAAGGACCATAAACTTGTTTCATTTTTATCTTAAGATGGTATCTTATGTGTATGATAGGTTATATAGGTCATAAGTTGTCCTAAGGTGGAGTCTAGACAGTCCAAAGGTGCATAGAATTTGAATTTTGGCTTTTCCTGCCAAAAACTCCTTTTAAAGAATTTGAATTTGGGCCTTTTTAAGGACTTTTATGCATGTGTAAAGGTGGAAAGACATTAAAAAAATGTCTAATGGTTTTTTCCAGTTTATAAAGTTTATAAAATGTTCCTTAGTCTAAGGTCGTGGTTCTATATAGCTCATATTATGTAGAATCAAAAATGATGCAATGTAACCAAAAAGACCTCTATGAAGGAAAGGAGCCATGAAGTAGTTATGCATATTTTAGTAGTTACAGGAGTCCATTTTGGTGGTGGTCACCTCATATATCTCATTCGAGTTAGACATAAAAAATGGGTGATCAATTTTTGAAGAAATGAGTTCAAAGTTTTATTGAATTCTATGACAATAATGTGCTCTGTGTATTGGAAAAGTTACTGTGATCAAAGTGTTTGAGAAGGAAGACTCTAAAATGTGTTGTATTTTGTGTTTGAATGAATAAGTGATTTTTTTATATATTAGTTGATGCATGTGGAAAGAATTTTCACTTCAAAGGAGAAAATAAAAAGAGAACCCTGTTGAAGATTGTGACAAAACACAGAGCCCTATTTTTGTATAAGTTATTTGTTTATAGACTGTGTAACCAATGTTTGATGAATACATGTCTCTTAAAATTCATTTAAAATGTGATTTAATGAGTTTGTATGTGTTTTATCATTCATGTTTCAATAAACAAGAAGGAGATCTTTGTTTGGAAGACTAGATCTATAGACTCTATTTTTTATTGTATGTTTTCAATGCCTATGCATGGATTGTATAACTGTATGAGAAAATTGGTAATGGACTCTATATTCAATGATTATTTTAAATTATGGTAAGTGTGTTTTAATCTATTTAACATTGTTATAAACCCTTTACTTTCATATAATTTGGTATGTGATTTCAAATTGTGACATAGGCCTATAGAACACACATTTTTCCTGCATAGTCAAGACATATTCCATTAGAAAACCTTGAGAATGGATTAAAAAGAGGAAAATAATTCTTAGAATAGTTAAGTTAGGTTAATACAAATCCAAAAAAACTTTCACATATCTTTGAAACCCTTTAACATGTTCACAATTGAAATTTTGGTGCTCTCAGGCTAGTACAGGGTTATATAATCCCTAAATTAGGGTGATCTAGACAACACTTCATGCAATGAACTGAGCAACACTTCAGGTGACGGTCCTACCCCAATTTGTGGCAAAGATTTTAGGAGCCATAACTTTTGTACCATAACTCTGTTTGACTCCCCGTTTGAACCGTTGGAAAGATAATAATGAGGGGAACATCGTGAGATGGCACCAAGCTTTGCTTGGTGGGTTTTGACCCCTAAAAACCAAATAGAAGTGCCCAAATTTTCAATTTTAGTAGTGCAATCTAAAAATAGTAAGTTTATAAAAATAGTAATTTCTCAAATTTTGTATTATTGTAATTCATGGAAGTCAAACCATTTCATCTCCTTCGAGATTGGTGACCTTCTGCATCCTCCTCCTGCCTTTAAAAATAGGTATAAATAGATATGTAGACCAAAATAAAATAGACATCTCTTCCTAGAGATAGGCATATGTTTTATTTGCAATTTTGATCAATAAAACATATCTTCTCAGAGATAGCATTATTATTTATGTGTTCTCGAAATATTCTTCAACCAAGACTTTTTTGAGTTTTGGATCATAGGGTTTATTCTATATCTTTTATTTCAACCATAAAAAAAATCCAAAAATTTGTATTATGGTCATATTTCATGTTCTCTAACTGAATATATTAATTTTAAGTTGGTATGGAATTCCTAGTATGACTTTTTGAGAACTGTGCTATGTTTAGGCTTGAGGAGGCTTGATTGGTGAAGGCTAATAGCTAGAAGATGGGTCTATCAGTGAAGTTAGACCTTAAAAATTGGTACACATGTGAAAATACATAGATGGTAGCTACAAATATATTTGGTTTCTTCCAATTCCTTTTAATTTTTCTGTACAAGTAAGAAAACATGAATAAGAAGGTTACACGGATTGAATTTAGTGTATGCAGAGTTGTGTAATTGGGTGAGTTAAATATTAAATAGAATTGTAATATGGGATAATAGTTTTAAAGGTCATAAAAATTTTGACAATGATCTGAGACCATTGAATACAAATGATGAGAGTGAAATTGTTGAGTGATTATGAAATCAAACAACTAAATTCAATGTGTGTGTACATTGGAATAAGGCATAAAATGAGAATTTTTGTGTATGATATGCATCATTTTGGTATCAAGGAAAGATTAGGTTCTTATTATATTGTGAACAAGATTAACATCATGTGTTTTGAGGTGAATTTAATGATAGGGAACCAATAATAGTGTTCCATGGAGAGAGTTAGCAGAGATGAAGATTTGGTCAAGAATATGATAGACCTAGTGGCACAGTTGATTACCCCATTGGTCATGAGGATGGAAGATATTTAGGATGATCTCAAGGAGAGAGAATAGTAAGTAGTAATAGAGAGAGAAGAAGAAAATGGTAGGCAAAAAATTCAAATAGTACCTTTACAGACAAGAACAAATGAGAGAGGAAATGAAGAAGTGGTTCAAGAGAGACCACAAATATAGGTAGCAGTAGTTCAAGAAGACATGGAAGTACAAAACCATGCATGGGATATTAGATCATTTATAGAAGTAATATTAAGAAGAGATGAAGGTCCTATGATAAATGGACCAAGACAACATTTAAAAATTTGGTTAAGAATATGATAGACCTAGTGACACAGTTGATTAACCCATTAGTCATGAGGATGGAAGATATTTAGGATGATTTCAAGGAGAGAGAAAAATGAGAAATAATAGAGAGAGAAAAATAAAATGGTAGGCAAAAATTTCAAATAATACCTTTGCATACAAGAAAAAATGAGAGAGGAAATGAAGAGGTGGTTTAAGAGAGACCATAAATATAGGTAGCAGTAGTTCACGAAGACATGGGAGTACATCACCATGCATGGGAGATTAGATCATTTACAGATTGAAGATTAAGAAGACATGAAGGTCTTATGAGAAATGGACCAAGATAACATTTTCAAGGAAAATGTTGGAAATGGAATAGAGAGGGATATAGGGTAGCAGAGTGTCCATTGAATATTGGTAGAAGTATGTAGCATAGTCTAAGAGAAGTGAATGAGGAAAGAAGACAAGAAATAAATGATTATTTACTCATGAGAAGAATATTATTGTAGTAGAATAATTAAGTCAAAGGGCCATCCCAAAGAATAAGCTTATTCAAAAGTAGGTGCAAAACAAAAGGTAAGGCTTGTAATTTAGTGATTGATGGAGGTATCACTAATAACATCGTGTCTTTAGATATGGTGAGAAATTTGGGCTTGAAAAAGATGCCACATCCATAACCATACAAGTTTTCATGGGTTTAAAAGGGTCATCAAATCTTGGTAAGTGAGTAAATTTGGGTTGAATTCCATATAAAAATATATAGAGATAAAGTATTATGTGATATTATGCCCATAGATGTTTGTCATTTATTTTTAGGGATACCATGACAATTTGATAAACATGTTATTCATGATGGTCAAGATAATACATATACCATCAAGAAACATGGAGAGATACACATTCTTATCCCATTAAAAGGTGAAGAAGGAATAAAAGATGAAAGAATAATGATGATGGAAACAAAGTAGTATTAGAGCAAAGCCATAGAAAGTTTAGGTTTGGTCAAGGCACCAAAGAGTTAAAAAAAGGTAAGATGTCTAGAGATGGTTAGTATGAAGAGTTCTGAGTGCACAAATATGGACATGAGAGATGATGAATAAGAATGCAAGGTGATAGAAAAGGTCATCAAGAGGAAAAAATAAACTGGTCTTCAAAAGGAATAAGACATACCACCTAAGAGAGAGCTCAAGAAACAAAAAAACCAAAACAAGAAGGGAAATCAAACGTATGAGAGAGAAGATAGAAAAATAGTAATAGAAATTAAAGCTGATATGGATACTAAATGGTTTAGAAATGACACCAATCAAGATAAAAAGTTGGACATTGAAGTGCCCAAGGAGGTAGCCTAAGAAAGAGCCATGAAGGCTCCAAATTTTATTTGTAATATGTTGTTTTGTGATGAAAGTACATGTAAGAAGCAAACAAAAATTACCCAAAGTTTGGAACAAGTTAAGGAAAATGATAAGATAGAGATGAATAAATAGCCTAAAGTGATTATGGCATCAAAATAAGGAATGGTAGATAAACTCAAATGCTTGAAAGAGAGTCTTGAATAAGAAATGAATGTCAAAGAGTTGGGCAATATGCAATAGACCCATCAGAGACAGTCAAGTGATTTACAAGATAATCATGTAAGAGTGCCAAACCAAATAAATTAGATATGGAAAATGATCATATAACCCTTACATATTTAGGAGATAGAGCAGTCATAATGGTGATGAACAATAATAAACCAAGAGTCTATACAAGCATGTGGCATGCAAGGATCAAGAAGATAGTAAACATAGTATGAAGTGGACAAAACAAGAAGCATTGATGGAAGAAGAAGACTACATATTTTCATCAAGATTTTATCATGTAAAGAAAGAGGAGTTGGGTTAGTTTTCAGAAGTAGAATAACGGTATACACCTTCAAGGCAGGTAGAAGACAATAATAGATGTGTTTTTCTTAGCAATTTTGTCTTATGGACAAGTATACTATTCAAGAAGATAAACCAAATAATGCCTAATTATGGGGCCCAATAACATGTTCACCTTTGTGAGAGGCAAGCAGAAGCAGATACCTTATATAAGGAGGTTCATTGCAATCAAACAAGAGCATACACTAAGTGCATCAACCAACACCTATGGTAAATATTTCTTTTCAACTTGGTAGTATGATGCAGGGGCATCCTATAAGGGCCCAAAAGTTGTTTAATTTTTATCTTAAGATGGTATATTATGTGTCTAATAGGTTTTATAGGTCATAATTTGTCCTAAGGTGGAGTCTAAATAGTCCAAAGGTGCATAAAATTTGAATTTTGGCTTTTCTTGCCAAAAAATCCTTTTGAAGAATTTGAATCTTGTTAGGCCTTTTTAAGGACTTTTATGCATGTGTGAAGGTGGAAACATGTAAAAAACATGTCTAATGGTTTTTTAAACTTTATAAATTTCATAAAATGTTCATTATTTTAAGATAATGGTTTTATATAGCTTATATTATGTAGAATCAAGAATGATGCAATGTAATCGAAAAGACCTCTATGAAGGAAAAGGAGCCAAAAAGTAGTTATGAATATTTTAGGAGTTATAGGAGTTAGTTTTGGCAGTGGTAACCTCATATATCTGATTTTAGTTAGATAAAAAAAAGGGGGTGATCATCTTTTGAAGAAATGAATTTGATGTTTTATTGAATTTTTTGATAATACTGTGCTTTATGTATTCGAAAAGTTATCATGATCAAAGTGTTTGAGAAGGAAGAATCTAAAATGTTTTGTCTTTGGAGTTTGAATGAATAAGTTATTTTTTTTTATATTAGTTGATTCATGTGGAAATAAGTTTCACTTGGATGGAGAAAATAAAAATAGAACCCTATTGAAGATTGTGACAAAACACAAACCCTTATTTTTGTATAAGTTGTTTATTTACAGACTGTGTAATCAATGTTTGATGAATACATGTTTTTTAAAATTTATTTTCCAAGGTGATTTAATGATTTTTGATGTGATTTATTATTCATGTTTCAATAAATAAGAAGGATATCTCTATTTTGAAGACTGGATCTATAGACTCTATTTTTTCTTGTATGTTTTTAATTCCTATGGATGGACTGTATAACTGTACAAGAGAATTGGTGATGGAATATATCTTCAATGATTATTATACACTATGGTAAGTATGTTTTAATCTATTTAAAATTTTTATAAACCCTTTATTTTCATAAAATCTGTTATGTGCTTTCAAATTGTGACACAGTTATGTAGAACACACATTTTCCTACATAGTCAAAACATATTACGTTAGAAAACCTTAACAATGGATTAAAAATAGGAATTTAATGATTGGAAGAGTTAAGTGAGGTTAAGAAAAATCCATAGAATATTTTAAATATCTTTAAAACCCTTTAAAATGTTCATAGTTGAAATTTTTGTGCTCTCAAGCTGGTACAAGGTTGTATAAGCCCTAAATTAGGGTTTCTTCTATATCTTTTATTCTAACTATAAAAAAAGCCAAAATTGTTTGTTTGCTCCTATTTCATATTATCTAACTGAATATCATAATTTTAAGTTTGTATGAAATGCCTAGTACATATTTTTGGGTACTATGTTATGTTTAGGCTTGAGGAGGCCTAATTGGTGAAGGCTAATAGCTAGAAGGTGGGTCTATAAGTGAAGTTAGACCTTGAAAATTAGTAAACAAGTGAAAATACATAGAGAATATCTATAAATATTTTTTGGTTTCTTCAAATTCCTTTTAATTTTTATTTACAAGCAAGAAAAAAATAATAATAGGGTTACAAGGATTGAATTTAGTGTATGCAAAGTTGTGTAATTGGGTGAGTTAACACTCAAAGAGAATTATACTTTGGGATAATAGGTGGAAAGGTCATAACAAGGTTGAATAAGGTATGAGACCATTAAATATAGATAGTGAGAGTAAAACCACTGAGTGACCATGAAATTAAGCAACCAAATTCAATGTGTGTGTGCATTAGAATAAGGCATAGAATGAGAGTTTTGATGTATGCTCTACATCAACCTACCAACCCATTTCTTCCCAAGGCCACATTGAAGATGGAAATCTAGGGTTTTTCCATTCCAACAAGAGCAACAATCCATGACCCAAATCTGAATATATCATAATAAAAGTGAAACCAAACCTAGAAGTATCCAAGTGGTCGCATCTTGTTTTAATGAATATTTCATATAGGAGACTAGCAACGAGCAAAGACACTAGCAATGATGCAACTATCCTAGGTTGATGCAAGTGTATAAAGATAAAGATGTACCAAATATAAAATTTAATGATTGCTCCAAAACTATTTTCATACTTTTTTCTCACCTATACCAGATCCACCACATTACTATAATAAAAAATAGCTAAGTACTTTATTTTATGTCATTTATATATCTATCATAGTTGTACTTTCCATTAATAACCTATATTTGTTTTATAAATTTATAATATGGTACATCTAAGTTTATCTTATTAATTGGAATGTTTTAGATCTGATATTCACCCTTGTGCCCTATCATTTCTATATCCTTAAACCTATCTACCCAAGTAGGATAGCCTCTTATCCAAATCAGGGTTAAACAAGTTATTTGAATGCCTTTTGTACTTATCCTGTGTGCAGTTGAATTTTGTTTTGTGTGAATTTGTTTACTTATATTACAAATAATGAATGTTTTGTATCATTAATTCTATGTTTTAATAGATAATCTATAACTCTGTTTAGAATGACTACTCAACTTGTTCCTTAGTTCTATCTGCATTTTCAAACTATAATCTGCTTTGCATATAAATAAGCATTAGTATATTCTAATGGGTTTTCTAGGAACTTATACTAATAATATATGAATTTTAGAAGGTATAACACATTTTTTTTTCAACTGTGCACATCCCAAAATTATATCAAAAAACTTATTTTTTTGTAAGACAACAAAATAAGTGGATAGTATTATTAGGTCCCACTTGAAGAGGTAAAAAAATATGTCCCAGGCTTACCATTGAAAGTCTTAAAACTTTTAGTATTTTCATGTATGTCACTTTGTGTGCTTAATGAATTAAGTAAGGTAATTATGCATGCATTTTCACTTGATCTATTATCAACTAACACACTATGAATAGATTGTTGATATTTATGAGATCTTACACATAAAGCATGGAAATTAGAATCATCGCCAACTATTTCACTGTCATTAAAAGTAATCATAAGACATGGTGTAACATTTGGAGTAATTGTATCAATAATGCCATCTAAAGGATGATCATATGATTCAAGAGTTAGATAAATATTATAATTATGATTCACATTTGAAGTATCCTTATTGGTATCATGCTTAGGAAATGGATCATAAAAAATATTGAGTTTAGCATTGTCATTTGGTTGAGGTTTTATTTCCTTTGTAGGAGTGTATACCTTTATGACATTATTTTCAATAATATCCTAAATAATATGCTTGATTTTATAAGACTTGTTTTTATAAAGATCATTACATTGATGATAATCACAATATGCATTGTTATCAAATAATTACCTCATATGGAGGAGTAAAAGTGATTAAATGGGATTCAATTAACCTTTGTAGTAATTTATAAGGTGTTTGTGGTAATCTAAAAATTATCTTCATGGTTAATCTGATAAAAAAACTTTATTAGTAGATTAAGAAATAACATTGACTTGTATCTTTGATTTTGATTTAGTATCTTATGTCTTAGCTTTATAAGATGGTTTGCTTTGAGATTTGGTTATAGTAATTGTACCAGATGTAGATGTATACTTAAGTTTTTTAAAAATTTATTGAAGCCCTATTTTTCACATGAATTAGGTGTACAAAATCTTCTTTGGCTTAGTGCTAAAGACTAAGGGGTACTGATTCTACCAAATTCATTAGGGGCACGATCTCGGCCTCATCCCCTTTTTGTATCTCTTTGGATTTGTACATTAGTGGATGGCTAGGCAGCACCTTTTACACCATCATCCTCACCATTGGAATAAAACCCACTTGATGTACTAAATTTTTTTCAAAGAAATAAGTTTTACTTATCTATCTTTAATAGTATGACAAAGCTCTTAAAATGATTTAATTTTCTTAAATATTATTTATTCATGTAATAGTGAAAGTAAATTTTTTTTTAATATGGCTTGTAATTCATTTTCTACCAATGCATTAGTCATTTTAGCCAACATAGTTTTGTAACAAAACATGTAATCACTCATAGTTTCATTAGTTCCTTGTTTAAGCTTTATTTTTTTGCATACTTAAGTTTCTCATCAATTTTGAATGTGAAGTGTTTGATAAAAAATATTTTATAAAGAATTGAGTGTTTTCCTAGATTGATCAGGTAAATCATAAAACCAATGCAAATCATAGTCTTTTCAATTCCTTAGAAAGAATTTAATGAACAATTTGTCATTAAATGCATAACCCAGACATGTTGTATGAAAAGATCTTAAATGTTGTCAAGAATCTCCTTTAGCTTCATATAAAGTATTTTTAGGAGCTATAAATATAGTGGGTAAAGGATAAGATGTAATATCACGTGTTAAATGATTATTAAGTAAAGAATGGGAATCTAATTATGGGATAGCTTTTAGGATATCTTTCTCTAATTGTAACACCTTAGCTTGTATAAATGTAACTACTTGCTTGAGGAATTATGCAGTAGATAAGGTATGAAGTGTAGTATGCATAGATATCAAAAGATTGAAATGGCTTTCCTAGTTTGGAATATGAATATAAATTTATTGTAAACCATGTGTTTTCCCCAAACTTTAAGATGTGAATAGGATAACAATATCAACAATGATAGTGGCCACACCTATAATAGGGTTTTAAAAAGGTTTCTCAAAATAATGATTTAGTTTTTGGGATGCAATTGCATTTTCATGTATTTGTTTATTGTCATACTACAAATAGTAAGGATTCAATGTCATGTAGATGAGTATCAAGGTAGTGACTGAACTCTCTGGCATCTGTATTATCAAAACCACTTTCTTGAGTAGTTTTAGACTCATTGTTTTTAACCCTTTATATGGCCATAATAGTTCCATCAAGGAGGTGTAAATTAATTGTGTTATAATCCATAGTAAATATATTAAAACAAAATAGGAAAAGATGTAAACAATAAAAATAAAAGGATAATATTTAAGACAAAAATAAAAAATTTAAAGTTTTGAAAGGTTGGAACCCTAAGGAAGACCTTGGGTTAGATAAGGTATGAACAATAAATAGGTTCACCAAATTTTTATGATGAATTTAATATTGAAATTAACTCTAATTCACATAAATGGAATAGAATAAGGTAGGGTGTTGTAAATTCACTTTTTAACAAAAAAACAAAATGTAAATTTCTAAATAGATAGATTTTTAAAAAAAGCCTAAACTATGCAAAAAAGAGATGAACTTAGATTTTTGAGGCACCAATTCATTGAGTAATAAAATAAAATACAAGAATAGATAGAATGTAGAAAACCTATAAATCTTTTGAAAGTTGTGTTCAGAGTGCCCTTAAAGATAATAACACCTAGAAAAAAAAATAGAAACTACCACTATTATCCATGTCTACCATTTTTGTATTTTTTAAAAATTTATAATTTACATAATATTCTAGTGCAATAGTGAAAATTAGGTCTTATTTAGCTAATTTCAACTTTAGAACTATGTTGGAGACCTGTATGTGCCTTCTTGAAAAAGAAAACCCTAACTTTCTGGTACAAGAAGATAAATGTTACAAAGGAGTAAAAATTAGGTAGCGGTTGGAATTGGGCTAGGCCTAAACACCCCATTGTGTTGAGTGATGCCTAAAAACTAATACCTGAGGATGGATCAAACCTCCATGTAGTTCTCCCACCTGAGTATTTTGTGTAATTATGTTCTTTTGACTATATAAATGCATATAGAATTGGCTTGAATACTTAATCATGTAGGATTAGGGATACATAAAATTGGTGTGGAACTTGGTTGATGACTACTTGAAGTGCTTGGAACCTAATTTTGAAAGAATAGGAAACTTTTGCTCAATGAACTCTTTTGTCAATAATCCTTGTGAATTTAAATTGATAGTTGTGTAATAATTGTTTTGAGTGTGTATTTATAACAATTTCAATGAGATGAAAACATGCGATGAAGCCTAAAAATATGGAGCATGACCTTAGGGAGAGTTTTATTTAAAAATTATTATTGGTAGGAAACAAATAGGATCATTGTATAGGGATAGGACTGATGTTTGTTATTATCCTTATTTGGCATTTTTATCCCCTAAGTAAATGGTGTCACTCAATTTTGAACCTTGAGAGAGTTAGTTCAATCCTAATCCAATTGAGTGAAATAATGGGATTACCCCTAGACTTGTGAGCCATCTATAGTGGGGTTAAACCTCTACTTGATAGGGCTAGCTCCCTTGATATGTCTATTTAAGCTCATCACCTATACTACTAACTTGTTTGGATAAAAAGGGAGAGATAAACATGAAAAAAACCTAACCTAATGAGGTGATGTACTAATTTTAACTCCATAATACTACCATTTAATTACACTATGAAAGGTGATTTGCAAAACTGATCTCAACATCCAAGGTTTCTCTAATATAAGTATTTCAACATGGACGTAAGATGCAATGCATTTCTCAAGGTGGATGAATAAGAGGTTTGATTTTAGATAATAGTACTCTTACTTACACTTAAATACATAAAATAAAACTAACTACACTTCATGTGACCTATTAGAGAGTAGACTATTTGCACAAAACATGAAAGAGTAAGGTGAACACAGGGAAATATGACTATCACTTGCCATTTAATTATGAACTACTTCAAACACTTAGAAAAGAAGTTGAGAACCAAAAATTAGATTAAAATATTTTATTCAAAAGCATAATCAGTACTCAAACCATCAGGGCTTTGCCATACTAGATGTGGATTCATTACAAAGCCAAAATTGGATGCTTATATAGAGAATTATGAAGAGAGGGGGGGGCTTAGTAGAAGAAGAATTAAAAGTGTATTAATGAGTTAAAAAAATTAATGGAATTATGTAAAATTCATAATAGACTTAAAAATCCATGTGTCTCACTCTTGAAGATGCTTCAACCCTCCATGTGGTGTAGGAGTTAGAATTTTGGCTCGATACCTTGACTAACTTCTTGAAAACTGCCCTTCTTTACATAAGAAGAGTGAAAATGGACTTATAAATCATTAATTTTCCATGAAATAATATTATAAAACTTATTTGAAACCTACCATACATTAATAAACTCTTCTAATCTGACATTCCATCATTCATGTGCATAAGTGTCTTGAAACTCCTCATTTCCCACACCTAGTTTGGTCCAAGTGGCCCAAAAATCACATTCATATTCTTCAAGTCACTCTTTATCAATGGATGGTATTAAAATATCCTATCAAACTTGAAACAAATCATTTTGGCTCCTATAACAACTCCCAAGACTCCATTTTGTTCATCAAGCTCTCACTAGGCCCATTTTCCTTATAGCCCTAAAAATATATAAACCTCCTTATGTATGAAAATGTATGGAGGGTAATGAAAAAACAAGGGAATATTATAGGACCTAGTATGTCCTTAAAACTTCATGTCAATTTTAATGTCTATATCTTGGGTGGAAGTCCATTTTTCTACTTTTAACTCTCTTCAATTAGGCCTCTTTGATTGGAACCCTATTTTGTAGCTCCAAAATTCTTACACACATGTGAAGTAACCAAAATCATTTGATTCACTTTCCATAGTCTATCAAAAACATCCATGTCAATTTTTAGGTCTTGATACCCTGTGAAAGTGTGAAACCCATGAGATGACCTTTCCACCTAGTCTTATTTTAGGCCTATTTGAGACTGCCTTGGAAAAAAAATCCTTGTTTGACCACCTAAAAAATATCCTATGCATATTTATTAAATTTAATATATGTAACATATACAAAATTACCTCTTAAAATGATTGTAAAGTTCTCCTTTGCTCATAACCCCTACAAAACATAAAAAAATGAAAAAAGGGCATTTGTTATAGTTTGTACAATTGCAAGTATAGAAATAGTACATGTGGATAACCTAATTAGAGTCCTCAAAAACATACAAGAGGTTTAAATATAAAACTATGGAATTATATGTTATTTATAGGTCCATTTATCTTGACTAGTCACTATTAGGGTTTTAGGAGGGTTTTAAACATGTTTCATTCTTAAGGATTTTTCATAAAGAATAGATCCTCTTTATCTATCCTAATGACATAATATTGTTTTTAGGGACCCATACATAACCTCAAATAACCACTGGGTCTCATTCAAATCCTCATGAAAGTTTTGAGTGTGATAAGGTACTCCTTAGGTTGTAAATAAGCCATTTGAGAGGGGTCTAGACTCGTAGTCTTTATTCATTTATGTGCTAGACCTAAACCACCAAATTATACCTCAAGAATGTTATGTGGATAACCTAATACTTATTTTAAAAACCACTATTCTCTATGCATAATTTTAATATCACAATAAGAGGGATAAAACCTACCTTAAAATGCAGTCTTGCATGAGGGGCATCTGAAGAAGAGTTTAAGGCCATAATTATCATTTATTTGCTTTGATATATCAATGGATAGTCTTGGAGACTATAAATCATAATCTTTAATCTCTCAATTCCATTTAGACCATTACACCATCCTCAACCATCCACTTGCACATAACTATGATTTATGGTTTATGCATGGTATTAGACCTATTAGGCCTAAAAAACATATTATCTTCATGTTATATTTATGTCATTGGGTCTAAGGATTAGAGGAGATATATTAAACCAATTTCAAGTGTCTTTCATCCTTTTATATCTCTTCAAAGACCTTTCCTTTCTCAAATGAATCAAAACCTTCATGAAGAGAAGGCATACCTGTAGGTTGTTATGGACTATGCATAGAGACCTCGAACTTAGTTTGACCAACCTTCCTTGCCATTTTAGCATGCTTCTTTTGGTCTTAAAAAAATCTCATGACTTTTTCCTCAACTAAGATATACCTCAAAAATTTTCATATACCTTTTCCCTTTCTTCAGGCTTAAGATCAGTCTATTCTTCATTAACAACCTATAAATGACCTTTTGGATGATTGATTGCATCTAAGGGTCTCAAGGTATTAAAATTATAATTTATTATAATATCAATGATTATTGACTTGGTTTGAGTCCCAATTGGGCTCATATCTCTTTACAAACATATCTACCCATTATTTACATAGGTCTGATGTTTAACTAATTCCTCAAGTTCATACAGACTGTAGATGACCTTAAGGATGATTGAATACTAGGTTTGAAAGATAAACTCCTCACTATCATGGTTTTTTAAGGAATATAAACCAAATAAGTTAATTTCATTATATAACAAGGTCTACAAAATATTTTTATGTCATTTTTAAATCACTTCTCACTTGCTCATTCTGTACACATGCCTGTAGGTACCTTCTAGGACTTGTCAACTCAGTTCCTTAACCAAATCTAAATTATAAGTGGCTTAGTTTCTCTTTAATGGTTTGATTTTTATCTTCATCTGAATTGAGGTCAGATATTCCTATCTTGGCCTTACTTTTGTTTATCTAATATTTATCTTGGACAAAACTGAGGGCCTACATGCTTAGGGTTGTAGGTCTTTACTTGCTTGTTTATGGATATAAAATGCCACCTCTTGAGTTATTAAACATTTCAACCCTATCAACTTCACCAAAATTAATTTTAATTCCTTCAATGGTCTACAAATCCTATGACAAGCATCATGTCACCTTTTTCAACTTCCCTCTCTGATTAGTCTATATGGACTGTATACAGTCATCTTATATGTAGGGTTTGTGTATTGAGTATTTGAGCATCTAATATATTTATTACACTTTATGATGGTAGTGGGGTAGTCAGGGCCATATGAATGTATAAATATATGTATCATATCTCTCCATGAGCAATTAAGTATCCTTAGATTGAAACTTGAGATCCATAAATGATCGCTTATAGATCTACTTGATAGTGAGTGACCATAACACCCTATAACTTTGTTTGAGAGTGTGGTTTGATTAAAAATTTCCATAAATTGAACTTCAAAACTCCTCAAATATATCAAACATTAGTTTCTAATCACCATTTAGATCAAACATGGCACTCAGACCAGTGGAAGACCATTTATGAACTGTATCATGCATTTTAAGAGTAAGGCATATGACATTTCTTGAAGACTAACAAAAAAGAGATAATTATTAAAAGAGGACACATGAACTATGGGAGAGTGAGGAGACTTTTTATGAATAATGGAGTTATATAAACCCCTAAAAGTGACCAACAACTCAAACAAACAAAACTTGTAGGAGTAAGTGAAATACTTTGTACATAAAGACCACTTTTCTTCCAAGTGAAGACACTTCATGGAGATGATTAATCTAATGAAACCACCATGAAAAGGAGATATTTGACCTATACAAACATACCTCAAAACCATTCTTCTCCATCAAATTCTAAATTGGAGAAACAAATGCAAGAACATACCCTGCTCAGATGGACAAGTCAATGACCTAATGTCACTCTTAGCAATTGTTCATAAAGAAGAGGATATTGATATGCAAATTAATGCCACTAATTTTGATCTTACTAGGACCCCTAATAATGGCCAAATTTTTAGCTCCTAACTCTCTCTCTCCTAGACATACCATTCACTTTAAATTTGCTTGAGCTTGTGAAGGCAGTGATGGAGAAGAAAGAATGCCTAAAGAAAATGTTCAAATTGAAAATTGTCCAAAGCTGGAAAATGATCTAAGGGAACCCAAGGGACACTTTGAAATAATTTCCAACTAAAATTTGATCTTTCAAGGTCGTATAAGTTCCCAAAAATGTTTGTAAAGTATCCTTTTGCTTAGTTTAGTCATTGAACTATAGATGTTATCAGTCTTTGACCATCCCTAAACATTCTCTAACCTAATTATGACATTAGGTACATTAGAAATCTTCTTGAAATGTTTGCTTCTTGAAATGTATGTGTAACTCTTCCAAATAGGCCAAAAGGTCATTTTTGCATATGAGAGCCAAATAAAAGGTTAGTGCATGATACTATGATCTTAATGACACTTTAATAACCTTTTATAATGACCTTAAGCCATACTAAACCTTTAACCATGTTTGAGAATTTTAAGACCTTGAAATTGACCTAGAGGACTAGACAAGTGAACATAATACCAAACTTTGGACAATGTTAGACAAGGACAAATATGACCATATGGAACTATTTAAGACCATTTAAGACCATGACAATTTATTGACAACCCTATGAAGTTTCAACCTAGAGAGGGTGACTAATTTTCACTTGATGTCAATATTTGGTCAATAATTTGGTGATTCATAGGGGTAGCATGCCTGCAATGCTAATGAATCAGTGGCCTTATCCTCCCATTAGGAAATGGAGTCACTCTTATGCTACTATCTAAAAATTACATGCCTTTTAAAGGCTTCAAACTCATACCAAACCACACAACAAGAAGCAAACACACTATGCTCAAGGCATTTAGGGAAAACCACACAATAAAGACTTAAAACAACACACCTAACCTACTATGTACAGACTTCAAAAAATGTTTGAAGTGATAAAACACTTCATATTTGCTTCAACCAAGATCACAAACAATATTCCTTGAGTCATAACTACTCCATAAGAACAATTCACCATATGATGGATGTTTGTCATAGAAACTTTTATTGTGAAGGTGATCTAAGGACTTACCACTCATGGGAACTCTACTAGCTACAAGTGAATCACTTTAAAATCCTTTGAATGGTCCTCTTATCTCCTCTTGAATTATACTTGATAGTGTAGCTTAATTGATCTCTTTCATGCTTATTTGGTGCTTATCAATCTACTTCTTGGGAGTCATGAAATATTTCTCAACTTCACTGTCTTTTATACCAAGGTGTGCTTGATGTCTATGACCATCATACTTGACTTCTTGCTTGACAAACATTCCTGAAAATGACTCAATATCAGACTGCTACCTATACTATTGTTCAATCACAGAAACCTTTGTCTTTGTCTTAATGCATGTTTCTAATACTACAACCTACTTGACAATGATTCGACACTTCTCTTCATGATCTTTAGGTCCACCAAAGACCTTACTATCAAGATCATGTTCTTCAAGAAGGAGAGTTGGGCTATTTACTTATTAAAATTATTGAAATATGGCATGGAACTACTTCCATAGATCATCACACTCTTCATGACTATCACACTCATGAACTTATTCATTTTGGGTAGGTAAAATTGCACCATATTCATTACCATGCTCTATTACACTTTGAAAATCATCATCATCTATGTGAAGAAAATAGTTACCCCATGCATCTTGTTGAAGAGGATCATCAAGACTTACCTCAAGATGTTCATCACCCTCATCATGAATGATATATGTACCAAGACCTATCTTTTAAATGAAATCATAGGGATCATACTCATAGGTCTCATCACCATATTCATCTAAAAAGATATCAAAAATACCTTCAAGAGGGGAAGATGCTCCATCATCTATGGCATGCTCCTCTTGTTTATTAATAGTGTAATTTATATTATAACTAGTTTCTACATGTGGTTCAATGTGGAACTTGGCCAATGGTTGTGTTCTTATTTTCACTTTAGCTCCATACCTTGTTCTAAAATCCAACAAAGACCAATCAATAGTAACATACCCTCCTATCTTGGCAGTGAATTATCTGGATAGGCAAATGGAAAAGTGTATAGTTAGATCCACCACCATTATGTCTTATAGAATTAGAAAAATTAGTCATACAAGAACACTTTCAAGCTTTTGATGATCCCTATAGACTTGGTTGGTGTTCCATCAAGCTATAACACTCCTCTGATATAAGGTTCATACTTCAAGCCCAACTCATTTGCAACTAGTTTAGGCATGACTGAAGTGCTTGCCCCACTATCCACAATGAAATTATGGACCAACTTATCTCCCAAAATGAGGGTAAGATAGAAATTTGGAGTTTTTTCAGACTTGGTGGAAGGTTTAACAATATTTTTAGGTGAATTTGTGAGGGCTAAACTAATATGCTTTATTGGTTCGAGGGAAATATGGAGTTGGATTAACTGCTCTTAGAGTAACTCCTTTTGACCAGGCATATGGAGTACCTCCCAAAGGGATATGTTGGTTTATTTGTTCTTCAAGGAGTCAATAATATTCAAATGGGAGACATTATCCTTTGATTTCATCCTTGGAGGCAATGTAGTACCTTGAGCTTGAGGCAATGAAGGTTTGACCACCTTTCCCAAGTTCTAATTTTGAGGAGGTACAAGACTCATAGAGGCTACCATATTTGCATCCATACCTTTTTGCATTGAAGAGGGGTTGTTTGGATGTGTATCCACATCTTGATCATCTCCCAAAGCTCTCCTCTTTGACCTTGTGTTGGCTAAAACTGAGGTGCTTTGATTTAGGACAAATATATCCTCCATTTGGTAGTTTACAAAGCTTGCTCCTAAATTACTACACTCTCCACTTGGTTCTGCTTGTATGAGGCTATCATTTTTTGATGTAAAGTAAGGATTAGTCCCTCTTTAAGCCACCAATTATTAAACAACCCCCTAATTAGAATTCATGTACTAATATTGAGGTTAAAGCCAAGAATTTTTCCATTTTTATCCTTAAACTAGGTTGCTTTAGACCGGAACCGTGGTTCTTGAGGTGGGAGCATAATTTGGATTGTAGGCATTAGGTTTCCTATTTTTCCCCTCCCTTAACCATTATACTAAGGTGGAAATCTATTTTATTATGGAGGGTAATATTAAGAGTTTTGGTAAGCTCCAATATGCTGATTTGATTGCCTAGTTGAAGCTTCTAAGGACTTATATTTTGCTTGCCAATCAATTGCATCATCTGATTTCTTTGGAGAAAATTTATACTTGTTATTTAGATTTTTAAATGGATAAATTATGGGAGGGGTAATGGGCATGTTGGCCAAGATAGACATTGAAACCTTTGGAGGAAGTTTACTAGCTTGGATCAAACCATTCTCAACTATAATAGCCACAACATAGGCATCAAACAAGGTATACCCTCCCATGGATTGCAACATGACAACTATATCAATCCCAATAGCTTTGAGGTAGGTTGGGAAAATAAAACTTTTAAGGGGTCTCATGGGAGGTGAAAGCCTATTCCATGTCCTTTGGAACATTTCATTAAAATAATGCATGGATTCCTTAGGCCCTCTTTAGATAACATTTAGATGATGGATCAATTGTGTATGATCACTCCTATCCTCAAATATTTTATTCAACAACTCCCTAAATTCATCCCATATAGTAATGCATCCTCCTAGCAAGGTTCTATACCAATCAAGGGATTTTCCCCTAAGGGACATGACAAGAAATCTAATTCCTATGTTAATTTATGTGATAGTATGGAAATTTTATAAGTTGGATATGTCTCTAATGTGTTCACTTGGGGTGATAGGACCTTCCCCATTTAAATTAGAGACACTTTTGGTGGCATTGGGAGGTATATCATCATAAGCAGCAAGGATTATGGGATTTTCAGTATTTAACGCTGGTAAAGCATATTTTTTTTATTTAAGTTAAAGGGGGGATTTTTTTGAACTAGGATCCCCAAACCCTAGGAGAAGAACAAACACAAAAATATCAATAATCTAAACAAGACCAGGAAATAAAATAGGACCATCCAGGTCAAAAAACAACCCAAAATAGCCTATAAACAACCATAGAACAATTAAAGAATGGTCTAAATCTAAGCTACTAAAAACATCCTTCTAGCAAGCTTTCATCTTTTTGAGTTTCATATCAATCTGTAACAACAAATTTTCATGATCCATGCCATATTGAGACCCACTGCACTACCCCTTCATGCCCTTCCATTTGCCTATAACACTAGGCTAAAAAATATCCCTAAGTTGAGCCCATAGGTTTTCAATGTTTTGTATTCCCACATACATTATTACTTTTCTAAAATTAACTAAAAATATAATTTTATTACATAGATTATCATTAACTTGTTCTAACAACTCCACCTTGAAAGAAAGACTTTGAATCTAATTGTCTTCCTCCCTAGCTAATAAGATTTGAGTCATCCTTACGTTTTTAAGCTGTAGAACATTAAACTTGCCCTTCATCTTTGTGATCTCATGCATAAACCACCACATGATAGCTTTTTATAGGTCAAACTCCTCCACAATTTTGTCTGAGCTCTCATTGCCTTTGAGCAAGGTAACTAAATTGTTGAAATCTACATTTTTTTTCCTTCTAATTCAGAAAAGTCTTCCCTTTCTTCGAGTGAGTATATGTAGGATCTTTGATCCCCTTCTCCTTATCTATTGTAATCGAATCTTGGTTTGGTTTGCTTCGCTAATCCACTTCCTTTTAATTCTCCCCTAGATCCTCACTTTCATTATCAAAATCAATACAAGTCTCCACCCCCTTATTATTTTGCAAATCCTAAGGACCCTAGTTCCCCTATTTCCCCTGGCTCCCTTGGTTGGGCTCTGTAGGCTTTGAGTACTTTGAACTCTTTTCTTAATATTATCCTATTGTTTTTTGTTTTTTTTAACCTCCTTCACACTAATATTTTCCACAAGTTTCTTATTAAGAGACCCTGCTCGGACTCCCAAGATACTTTATCCACACTTTTTTAATTTTTTCAATATCAATAGGCCCTCCTTAGGCTTTTCCTTCTGGGGCTATGGTATGTATGGCATGATTTGATTAATGCCTTTTAAATACTTTAAAATTAGGTAGATCACTCCCTTGTGTCTAGGAGTGGAGTAATTTCCATGTTTAAATTTCAAAATTGATACCTCCATAGATTTCAACATTAAAAAAGGGAGACTAAAGGGTACACCATGCCTTTAGTAATTTTAACATTCTAAATAGGGACCATCTAACAAAATTGTACCTACCTTCTAGTGTGATGTACTATATTAAAGGGAAGGATACCTCTGAAAATGGCTTAGGTAAGCATTCCCTATCAAAACCATTGTGCAACTTCTCCAGTTTCTCTCTTTCCTCTAGAAAAGCATCTTTGTCTAATTTGAAATCCCTCAGCATATAATAACTCTTTATTTCCTCAATCACTAGACTAGTCACATGGGAAATGAATTCTTTGGTAATGTCTAGATTTACTCCATTGATAATCATTGATCTTTCCTACTATGCCTTCGAAAACAAGATTAAGAAATGCCTATCAAAACCTTTGATCTTATCCATAAAACTCGTAAAGCCACCAAATTATAGAGCTACCTAGACTCTTTCATTTTTCCTAACTTTAAACTATATTTTTGGTTCAATTCTATTCAACAAACCCATCTTAATTCCTTCCCATCCACTCTAACTAACCCTGCTATCAAAATTCACCCAAACAAAC
Source organism: Torreya grandis (assembly GCA_037957365.1). Taxonomy (NCBI): domain Eukaryota; kingdom Viridiplantae; phylum Streptophyta; class Pinopsida; order Cupressales; family Taxaceae; genus Torreya; species Torreya grandis. Next base: position 9,617,576 of record JARHVA010000006.1, read on the forward strand.
CAGGATGGACTACAAATAGAACAAGTGTTTTAGCCATCTTAGAGTTGTTTTGGAGTATTTATAAGCTTCTCCTTTGAACCCCTAAACTTTACATCTAAATAAATGACTCCCTAACTCACCTTAAAACCACCAATGACTCCTCTAAGAATTAGAGGATTCACCCATATGCATAAGATTAGCAACATTATTATTTCCTTCATTTTAAACCTTTAATAACAACTCTCTAGGAATATCCTCATGGCCTATCCAAGTTGTAAAACCCACATTAAAAAATCCCTTATTGGCAAACCAATCAGCTATACCATTTCCTTCCTTATAATTATGATGAATACTCACCCACTAAAAAGAGTTAAAAATGACTATAGCTTCAATTATAACATGCTTCATAAACCAACTAATGGCATTTTTCCTCGACAAATAATTCACAATGTTCAAAGAGTCTCCCTCCACCAAAACATTTAGAGCATTCAATTACTTAGCTATTTTGATCCCCCACAATGCTATCAGAGCTTCCACCTAGTGATTTAACCTCACCCCCATGTCTCCCACATAATCAATAATCAAATTTCCCTTATGATCTCTAATAATTTCATCTCCCCCCATTGGCCTCAGATTTTATTTTGAAGCTCCATCAAAATTGAGCTTCATCCAGCCCTCAGGAGGGGGTTTCCACTTTATTCTTTTCCTAATTTCATCATTAGGCTCTAGTTTTCCTAATCAGAGGAATCTATTTGCCAAATAAGAACTAGGATTTGTTTGAAATGAAGAAATTTTTACCTTCTTTTATTCAAATAGACCTATAATTTTATTTAATGAGATTGAAAATTATTTATGAGGTTACTTTACTATTTCATCTCTTCCCCATAAAAATTATGTTATGTCGCTCTCCCTAGATCCCCCAAATTATATGAGGTAGAGTCAATTTATAGAGCTTCTTGAGATGTACATTTTGGAATGGACATCTCCAAGATTGCCAAACTTACATTAGGGAGCCTAATTTCACCCATAAGATATTGAAATTTTTAATGAAATAACTCTAAATGATTTGTGTGAAAGAGCAACTGACCAATAAATGAAATATTGATTCATTTTCCTCTTCACACAACACACATCTATTGATAATAATTCAACCTCTTTTACTAAGGTTATCAACTACTAAGAATCTATTTTGAATCACCACCCATAAAAAAATTGTTTTAGGAGTAATCCATTTATCCCAAACACTTTCCCAGCATACATTGATATCAAGTTCTTGAGCAAGCAAATCATATCTTGATTATAATTTGTACTGGCCATCAGATGAGTCCATCCAAAATAGTTGGTATTCTCTAATCACCCCTAGAATGTGAACATTTTACAACCAATTATTTAGTTATGTTATCTTTAAAGTGTCTTCTTGATTTACGTTATCTAAGCTCAAAATTTTCCATCTTTTAACTCCCTCCATCTCTTGCCAATAGTCCACCACCTTGTTGCCATATATCTATCTCATGTTATCCTGCAGATGCAAACCTATATCACTCTGATATAGTGGCATATCAGAGCTTCATTTGTCTTTCCAAAATTTGACCTTACTTCTATTTCTTATTTTCCATTTAGAACCTACATTTATCAACTCCTTGTTGGTAGTTAAGAAGTTATAGATGTGTGATCCCGTCACAAATTATTCCCTAGCCAGAATGAAGACCATATCTCTCCCTTCAATATATTTAAAAGATAAAATTTTACCCCAAACTAAGTTCATTGTGATGAATATCTAGACAAATTTAGAAATGAGGGCTTTATTGATCAACTCCAAATTTCATATACCAAGCCCATCATACCTTTTTTTAGCATAAACTTTACTCCGCGCCACAAGATGAAATTTATTTTTTCTTCCATCCCATCCCAAAGGAAGTTTCTTTGAATCTTAATTATTTTATCCTCCACTCCTTTAGGCAAATTGAACAATGAAAGGATGTACACTGATAGATTCTGTAAAACACTCTTAATTGAAACTACCTTGCCAGCCTATAAAAGAAGATTATATTTTCATCCTATGAGCTTCCTTTGAGATATCTCTATCAAAAAATTCCAAGCTACCACCTGAAGTTAGTTGCTACAGAGAGGCATTCCTAGGTAAGAGGAAGGGAGTTCCTTTATTTGGCATCCCAAATGAGTAGCTATCCTAGTTTGTCTAGCTACTAGAGTATTAAATAAGTAGACAGAACTCTTATCAAAATTTAATTTTTGGTTAGAATCCTTTTATACATAACTAAAATATTTTTAATAGTTCTTACTTCCTGCATAGAAGCATCAGCTAATAAAATAGTGTCATCCATGAACTACTGATGTGTCACCAAATCTACAAACCTAGCCTATTTAAAACCTTTCAATTGTGTAGCAACCAAAGCCTTAGATATATATCTACTCAATAATTCTACCATGATGTTGAACAAGAATGGGGATAGGGGGTCTCTCTATCTCATTCCTTTAGCACTCTTGAAAAAACCTTGGGCCACCCTATTAAATAACATAGAAAACATGCAAGTGATTATAAAATCTCTAATAAATTTTATAAATTTATCACTAAAACTAAATTGTGCCATAACTCTATCCATAAAACTCCAGTCCAATCTATTATAGGCCTTGGCCATATCTATTTTAAGGACCATAGATGCCCTTTGAATTTTTTCCATTGAGTGGATGGCTTCATGAACCATAATCACACCATATTGAATTTGTTTGCCTAGAACAAAATCTCCCTACTGAGATTGGATAATTTTTTCCATGCTTATCTGCATCCTCAAAGCTATAAGCTTGGTAATAATTTTATATAAAATATTTGCACATGCTAATAGGATAGAAATCTAAGAAAGCATGTTGCCTAGCCATGTTATCTTCAATATCTTTATCCTTTTGGATTTTAAAATATTCTTGCTCTTCAGGATTTTCCTCAAGATTTTCAAGTGTCAATAAAGGCTCAGGGTACTGAACTTCAAGAAGAAGCTCAGGATGAGGGAGTGGACTTGTAGAATGATTATCTCTATGAGCATCTAATCTAGTAGTGATCATGAAGCATAAAAATGAGAAATTGGTCTGTAACCAAATGTTGTAACTTCAATAGAGTCACCAAATGTTGAGTAGGAAACACTTGTGCAACTTTGGTCTTGTCAAAACCATCATTCACCTTGACAAGAAGTGCTTGGGACAATTGTCCCACTAGGCTTGCCAGACTATTATCACTTAGTTTTGTACCCTTGAAGAGGTAGTTCAAACCTACTCAAATTGAGTGAAAAAATAGAATTACCCCTAGACTTGTGGGTTATCTATAGTGGGGGTAAACCTCTAGTTGATAGGGCTATCTCCCTTGATATGTCTATTTAAGCTCATCACCTATGCTACTAATTTATTGGAGTGAAAAGGAAGAGATAAACATGAAATAAACTAACCTAATGAGATATCACCAATTTTAACTCCATAAGACTACCATGAACTTGCAGTATGAAAGGTGATTCACAAAAATGATCTCAACATCAAAGTTTCTCTAACATAAGTATTTCAACATGGAGGTAAGACGCAATAAATTTCTCAAGATAGATAAGTAAGAGGTCTGATTATAGATAGTAGTACTCTTCCTTAAACTTAAATACATACAATAACACTAACTACTTCAACTGACCTATTAGAGAGCAAACTATTTGCACAAAACATGAAAGAGTAAGGTGAACACAAGGAGAGATGACTATCACTTGCCATTCAACTATGAACTACTTAAAAAACTTAGACAATAATTTGAGAAATAAACACCATCTTGAAATATTTTATTCAAAGGCAAAATCAGTACTCAAACTTTACCATACCAAATGTAGATTCATTACAAAGCCAAAAGTGGTTGCTTATATAGAGAATTGTGAAGAGAGAGAAAGAGGGGAATAGAAGAAAAAAGATTGACAAGTGTATTCATGAGTTAAAAAAATTAATGGAGTTATGTAAAATTAATAATATAACTCCAAATCCATGTGTCTCACTCCATGAATATGTTCCAACCCTACATGTGGCGTAGGAGTTAAAACTTTGGCTTGACACCTTGACTTATTGAAAACTGCCCTTCCTTACATAGAAAGAGTGACAAATGGACTTATCTATCATTAATTTTACATGAAAAAATCTCAAAAAACTTATTTGACACATACCATGCATTAATAAACTCTTTTTATCTAACATTTCATCATTCATGTGCATAGGTGTCTTGAAAATCTTCATTTCCCACGCCTAGCTTGGTCTAAGTGGCCCAAAACTCAAATTCATGTTATTCAAGTCACTCTTTATACATGGATGGTATTAAAATATATTATTATACCTTAAAAAAACCATTTTGTTTCTTAGAACAACTGCCAAGACTCTATTTTGCTCATTAAGCTCTCATTAGGCACATTTTCCTTATAGCCTTAAAACCCTGTAAACCTCCTTGTATAGGAAAATGTATGAAGTGTAATGATAAACACAGGGAATATTCTAAGACCTATTATGGCATTATAGTTTCATTTCCTGTTTCATGTCCATATTCTGAGTGGAATTCCCCATTTTTTTGCCTTTCTCTCTCTTCAATTAGGCCTCAATTAGGCCTCTTTGCCTAGAAGCCTATTTTCCTGATCCAGACTTATCCCACACATATGAAATTACCCAAAATAATTTTATTCACTTTCCATATTTTATCACCAACCTCCATGTCAATTTTTAGGTCCTGAGACCATGTAGAATGTGAAAACCATGAAATGACCTTGCCACCTAGTCTCATTTTAGGCCTGTTTGAGACAACCTTGGAAAATGAGCATTTTTTACCACCTCAAAAATATCCTATGAATATTTTTGAACTTTAATATATGTAACACATCCCAAATTACCTCCTCAAATTATTTTCAATTTCTCCTTTACTCATAACCCCTACAAAACACCCAAAAAATGTAAAATAGGGCATTTATTGCACTTTGTACAACTACAAGTACATAAAAAGTATATGTGGAGAGACTAATTAGAGTCATAAACAACAAAAAATATTTTTTAGGATTAAAATATGGTATTGTATGTGATTTATAGGTCCATTTATCTTGATTGGTCAATATTTGGGTTTTATGAGGGTTTTAAGCACGTTTCATTCTTAAGGTTTGTTCATAAAGAACATATCCTATTTTTCTACCTTAATTCCACAAGATTATTTTTTATTAGACCCTTCCATCACCTCCAATCACCACTTGGTCACATTAAAATCCTCATGAAATTTTTGAGTGTGAGAAGGTACTCCTCAGGGCACAAATAAGCCATTTGAGAGGGGTTTGGACTCTTATTCTTTGTTGATGTAGGTGATGGACATAAACCACCAAATTATTCCTTAAAAATATTGTGTATAAACACCTATACTTATTCAAAAAACAAATCTTCTCTATGCATAATGTCAATTTCACAATAAGAGGGAGAAAAGCTACCTTGAAATGTAGTCTTGCATGAGGGGCGTTTGAAGAATAGTTTAAGGCCAAATTTATCATTTATTTGATTTGATCTATAAATTGATGGTCCTAAATACTCTACATCATCATATTTAACCTATCAATTCGCTTCATACCATTACACCATTCTCAACCATCCACTTGCACATGACTATGCTTTATGGTCTATGCATGGTATTAGACCTATTAGGCCTAAATAAGGTCTTATCTTCACGTTATATTTTTGTCATTGGGTTTGAGGGTTAGAGGAGATATTTATGACACCATGAAATAATTTTAAAGTTTCCTTCATCTTTTTATACCTCTTTAAATACCTTTCCCTTCTCAAATCAAGCAAAACCTTCATGTAGAAAAGGCAAACCTATAGGTTGTTATGGATTGTGCATAGAGACATTGAACTTAGTTTGACCAACCTTCCTTCTCATTTTAGCATGCTTAATTTGGTCTTAAAATAATCTCATGACTTGTTTTTCAACTAAAATAGACTTTAGAACTTTCCATATACCTCTGCCCATTTTTCAAGCTTAAGACTAGTCTACTCTTCATTAGCAACCTGTAAGTGACCTTTATGATGATTGACTATATATAGGGGTCTCAAGGACTTAAAATTATAATTTATGATCATATCAATAGTTATTTAATTTTTTAGAGTCCCAATTAGGCTCATATCTCTTTTAAAACTCCTCTACCCCATCTTTCCTTAGGTCTGATGTTTGATTGGTTTCTCAATTCTGTACAAACATGTAGATGACCTTTAGGATGATTGAGTGCTAGGTTTGAAATATAAACTCATCACTATCATGGTGGTTTAAGGAATATAAACCAAAGGAGTTAATTTCATTATATATCAAGGTTTTTAAACTCCTTTTATGGCATTTTCAAATCACTTTTCACTTGATCATTCCATACACAAAACTGTAGGTGCCTTCTAGGACTTGTCAACTTAGTTCCTTGACCATCTCTGAATTGCAAGTGGCCTAGTTGATCTTCAATGTTTTTTATTTTATATTCATCTACCTTGAGGTTAGGTTTTCCTATCTTGGTCTTTCTTTTTTTTATATGATATTGATTTTTATCCAAATTGAGGGCCTATAAGCTTAAGGCATGTAGGTATCTACTTGCTTGTTTTGGGCTATAAAAGGTTACCTCTTGAGTTCTTAAACCTTTAAATCTTGTCAAATTTATCACACTTCCTTTTCATTACTTCAATGGTCTACAAATCCTATGATAAGCATCATGTCACCTTTTTCAACTTTCCTATCCAACTGGTCTGTATGGACTATGTACAATCATCTTATATTTAGGGTCCATGTATTGTGAATTTGAGAATCTAATCCATTTATATCACTTTATGATGGTAGTGGGGTATTCAAGTCCATATGAATGTATAAATAGATGTACCATAGCTCTTTATGAGCAATGAGTGATCCTTAGCTTGAAATCTAAGATCCATAAATTATCACTTATAGGTTCACTTGATAGTGAGTGACCATAACACCCTATACCTTTGTTTGAGAGTGTGGTTTGATTGTAAATTTATAAAACCTTAACTTCAAAACTCCTCAAATAGATCAAACATTAGTTTCTCGTCACCATTCGGATCAAACATGGCACTTAGACTAGTGGAAGACCATTTATGAACTATGCCATGCATTTTAAGAGTAAGGCATATGACATTTCTTGAAGACTAATAACAAAGAGATGCTTCTCAAGAGAGGACATATGAACTATGTTAGAGTGAGGAAATTTTTTATGAATAATGGAGTTTTGAAAACCCCTAAAAGTGACCAATAACTCAAACAAACAAAATTTGTAGCAGGAGTGAGTGAAACACTTTGTACATCAAAACCACTTTTACTCCAATTAAAGACACTTCGTGGAGATGATTTATATAATGAAACTACCATGAAAATGATATATTTTACCTCTAAAACCATCCCTCAAAACCATTCTTCTCCATCAAATTCTGAAGTGGAGAAATAAATGCAAGAATAAACCCTACTTGGATGGACAAATCATAGTGACCTGCTATCACTTTTGGATATTGTTCATAAATAAGAGGCTATTAATTTTAAAACTAATTCCATTGATTTCAATCTTATAGGACTCCTAATAATGGCCAAATTTTCATCTCCTAACTCTCTCTCTTAGTCGTACCATTCACTTCAAATTGGCCTTTCTGTACTTGTGAAGGTAGTGATGGAGGAGAGAGAATGTTTGAAGCAATTGTTCAATTTTAAAATTGTTCCAAAGTTGGAAAATGATTTGAGGAAACTCAAGGGACACTCTAAAACTTGTTGTAACTGAAATATGATCATTCAAGATTGTACAAGTGCCCAAAAGTGCTTGTAAAGTGTCATTTTGCTTAGTTTAGGCATTTAACTATAAACGTCAGTCTCTGACCATCCTTGAACATTATTTGACACAATTATGTTATAAGGTATGTTGGGAATATTATTTAAACATTTTATTCTTGGAATGGTATGTGCAACTCCTCTAAATAGGCCAAAAAGTGGCCAAAATATTATTTTTGCATATGAGAGCCAAATAAAAGGTTAGTGAATGATATTATGATCTTAATGACACCTCAATAACATTTTATAATGACCTTAATCAATACTAAACCTTTGACCATGTTTAACAATATCAAGACCTTAAAATTAACCTCTAGGATTAGACAAGTGAACATAAGACCAAACTTTGGATAATGCTAAACAAAGACAAATATGACCATATGAAACTATTTAAGACCATGAAAAGACCATGATAAGTTTTTGACATCCCTATGAAGTTTCAACCTAGATGGGTGACCAATTTTAACTTGAGATCAAAATTTGGTCAACAGAAGACATGTTAGGATTTATGTCTAGACTAAGGCATATAGATGCATAGTGGCATTTTTAGTAATCAAAACATTTATGTGTGTGATAAATGATGGTTAAAATATAAAATAGGTCATCTCTTAGGCTTAGGATAGGGTAAACTATCAAAATAAGTACCAATTAGATACATAAGTTAACTAAAGATAAAAAGAGGTAAAATAGGCATGATCAAGTATGCATGATGGTATTTAGGTTACTACATATGGCACTCCAAGATTCTGTAGAGTTGAGGAGGACAATATAATGAAGCTCTTGGTCTGCACTAGTTTTGGGGAATAAGTTGAAATTAAGTTGGAGGACTCTAGGAAGTTTTTCAGATCTATCAAGTTAGGCAAGCTTAGATAATGTCATCTATGAAGTGTATGAAATATGATAAGTCTAGATCCAAGGATGAAAAAGAAATAGTCAAATTTATAAGTTGTAAGCTTGGTGGGTTAGAAAGTGGATTTGTCTTTTTAATTTGGCTTATGTTAGTCGAGTTTGCTCATCAAGAACATCTAGTTAGATGATGATGATGTTAGGAAGAGTAGTAGAGAGAAAGACTTGTAGTCAAAGCTTTGAGTCTATGTCACTTTGAATGTTTTTTGTTGATACATGGGCTGGTACTCTTGAAAATGTTCTTACTCTATACAAATGAGCTTGTTCAAGAAGCATCATTCAAGAGTGAGGTAAACATTCACATTGAGATTTTAAAGAGTTTTTTTATTTTTCAAAACATATATCTGATTTGGTTATGTTTATCCCAAAGTATGCTTGTTGATTTTGAATTTAAATGTTTTATTTGGCAATGTCTAGTTGGGATTGTTTGTGTTTGAACAAGGCTTTTAAAATGGAAAGAAACTATATTATTACTGGAAATAGAAGTACTAAAAGAAAGAAAGTAAAATCTTTTCTCTGTATTATTCTATAGAATATTTATACATACAATAGCTAATGAAATTTAAATTAAATTTAAACTATCCAATTACTAAATTTTTTCATTTTCTGATTTTAAAAATGCAAAAATTAGTCTTTATTTGCTTTTTTTTTTTTTTTTAAATTTTGATGCAGATGTAATGAGAGGATAATGTATGCTTTAAAATCTAGGTATGAAAATAGAAAATAAATCTATAACTCATAATTTTAATGCATCCAATTGAATTTCCGAAATCTAGTTTGTAGATGCAAAGCTAAATGTAGATTTTATATTTTTTGTTGTTGTTGTTTTCTATGCAATTAAAGTTGAAATGAAGTTGAAATGAAACTAAATCTGATTAAAATGCTTTGGATGAATTTTCCTAACATTTAATAATATAAAATGCTTCTAAATGCAATTTCCCCTTTAGATTTTTTTGGTTTTTTATACAAATGTGTACGAGAGTTGGTTGTTTATGTTGTGTGAAAAATTGTATGTACTAAAAAATTGAATTATATTATTGCTTGTAATTAAATAAGAATTTCACCTATCTATCTTTTATTTACTATGAAAAATATTATTATTTTATATGTAATGCATATGAATGCAACTACAAATTATTGAAGAACTTTTCAATGCAAAGAGACGAGAGACATTTTTTTAATTAATATGACCTTTTGTATGAAAATCTAATAAAACAAGAATGTAATCTAATAAACAAATTAATAATAAGAAATAAACTAAAACATCTAACCTAATCAAAGCAAAGGACAATTGAAGAATACGATATTGGTTAGATCAGTTGATCCTCAAGCTACTAACTTCGTGTATATTGCTTAATAATCAACCTAAAAATTATTTAACAAGATGAACATAAATATTATGAAGGTACAATTACAAATTAAATAAGGATATAATAGGATGATGGTCAGTTACTTATGAACAATAGAATATTATGTTACAAGTTAGTAGGTTTCTTTTTTCAATTTGTGTGGGTGACTAGATGATTACTATGGAATCTAGGTTGAGTTCTTCAAAAGTTACATAAGGCAGAATGTGTCTCTCTAAAACCTATGTGCTCAAATATTAATGTAAATTTTGAATATAAAAATTAAGGAAAAATGAGTTAATTGTAGGGAAGGATAAGTGTTTGCATGTAGGAATTAATTGAAGCTTGACTGAGAGCTTGTTGGAATTAACTTGAAAGTAGCTGAAATTAGATAAAATATGACTAGAAGTGTATTAGAACATTATAAATTCAAGTGCAATAGAAAAGGATAAAAAAATGGGAGTTAAAACATGCAAAATACAAAAAAATGCATGTCTTAGGAATGAGTTTAGAAGAACGTACAATTGTGGCGAAACTATTGCTTTATGCAAGGAATAATTTTGTTGTGCCACAAAAAGATTCAAATTTTTAAGGAAAAATACTTAGAAAAATACAAATTTGGCATTCATCAAGGCCAAAAAAGCGAAGGAAAAGACTGGGTTTGAGCATGTTTTATTTATGGATGTCTTTTTATCATAATTAGATATCAAGAACTGTTGCACCATGCAAAATTTGGGTGTGTATAATCCTGCACTAAGCTATGATCATTTTTTAAATTCAAAAACATCTTGATATGTTGACTCATACGTTTAGGATGTCAACAATGTGAGTAATGATCCAAATTCTCATCAAAATACATAATACATCTAAGCCTACACTATATCTAACACTCCTCAAAGATACATCTATACACTTCTATACATTCAAAGGGACTGTTCTATTATTTCTAATTCAGCCATCAATCACAAGGAGTAGGTCCTAACCATGTCTGAAGCACCTTAAATTTAAGTAAAAGTTGTCATTTTCTAAGTGTTGAAAGTTATATCATAGGTTACATTAATTGAAGGGGTATTATTGCACACATATACCTAATAGGGAGGACTACATACGGCTTGAATTCCCTTTTTAAGGTATTAGATATGTGGGTAACACTCAACCATTCATTGGGTAGTGGTTGAGGTTAACTCAACCAATCATTCTTCCCCTTTTACAAGACTAAACTTAGTGTTGAAAGTGGACCTAGGGTTTCAAGGAGAAGGAGATAAGTTTATAAAATTATGCACATAGATAGATCCTGAAGATCGCACATAGAGATGGTATACAAGTAGGCACAATGACCTATATAGAAATAAAGAAGCAAAATGTACTCAAAATATTTTTCAGGTTTCAATGTTAATGTGAGTTGATACCATCCAAAAGCTAATGATTATATCTAGGTACTACTAGAGATCTAGTTTCTAATTCATGTGACTCTTGACCCTATTTCCTTCCCTTTCTATCATCGACATTCAGTGTCAGACTCACACATAATAGAAAAATGTTAAGTATATTGCTCCCTTAGGTCTTTTATATGTATAACAAGTACAATTGTCAATTTCAAATTTTATATTTTATATTAAGATTCATATTTATTACTATATTCTATATAATCAAATTAGTGCAAAGTTATATCTTATTAAGTTCACATAATAAAAAGTAAGGTGAAATACCTTGAATATCATATCAACATTCACGTGTTAGATATTTTTTTGTTTCTTTCTATAACGTTACTTTTTATTGTTCTTGACACTACTTATTGCTAATTAACTATGATTAGGTTGGAAATGTAATGAGTTTAAATAAATTTATTTAAAAATATATATAAAAACCATTAATATATAAAATATTAAATTATTAAATATATAATTATTAAAAAATATATTAATATATATTAACCTGAAACTACCATTAAATCTTGAAAATTCTCAAATGATTTAGATTTTTAAATATCTTAATATATTAAAATATAATTTAAAAAAAATGTGTATATTTAAAAACATATGAAATTCTTCTATTACATTAACAGTATTTTAAAAGAAACCTTAGTGAAATATATATATGTTGCACCACTAGTTTAACTTTGGTTGTGAAATATCTATATGGTGGAAAGTTCCACGAATATAATTTTCTCTTTCTTTTCAATTTTTTTTTTCATCTATATTTTTAGAGTATTAATATTATTATTATTATTATTATTATTATTATTATTATTATTATTATTATTATTATTATTATTATTTATTTTTATTTTTATTTTTTTATTTTATTTTTTTTTGGTTGGGGGGGAAGATACAATAGTTATTGTTATATTAATGTCAATTAATAAAAGTGAAAAGTATTGATGGAGAACTTTAAGTTAAAAAAAATTAAAACAAGAGTCTCAAAATTCATTTCATGCAATTATAGTTTTTTAAATTTATTTATTTAAAAAAAATTAATTATGAAATATATATATATATATATATATATATATATGTTAGAGGTATTTTTATTGAGAGAAACATACTTAAGATTTATTCATGATTTTGTTGGTATTATACTTGTCATTTTTTATAGTTGTTGACTTTTTGTTAGGTCAATAGGTGATACTGGTTGACCCCATCACCATCAATCGACCTCATTGTTATTAGTTAGCCCATCGTCGATGACCAACACCACCATCATTGATCAACCCCATTGATCGACCCCTTCATCATCAACTGACCCCATTGCCATCAGTAAACCCCGTCGTCATCAGTAAATTACATTGCTGACATTCACCTACAAGTAGATTTTGACTATATTATGTAGTCTCTCGACTAAATTATGTAGTTGGAGTATTGCATGATGTTTTCAAATGACTGCACCATTTTGCTCGACTACATTATGCAGTTAGGTGACTACATTATGTCATCAAATGATTGCATCATGCAGTTGAGTGACATGTTGTGGTCATTTGATGACATCATACAATTTTTTGCCTACATAATGTAATTGGGATGTGATCGGGTGACGGTAACATGATGCAATTAGTTGACGATGACATACAGTCATCTGGCTACATAATGTCATTGGGAGACTATGAATGCATGCATTGATTAAAATTTATTCATTTCTAACATTTATGTTTGAGCTTATAACAATGTTCGATAAAGTTTTTACACATGGTACAAGGCATCAAAAAGTCCATGGACAAACCTTAGGTGTTTTCATATAAATATAAATGCTCCTTATTAGTGCATCTTATCATTTATACAAATGCGCATATTGGGTTTGTGTATTTCCAACATGTAGCACGCTGCACTGATGAGCCTTTATCAATCTCCATTATTTTCTATAAGGGTTTTGTTTAGTTTTACGTACACTGTAGATTTATAATTGTAGCAAATCTATTGCAGGTGAAGTGCTCTCTCCATATTTGAGATGGCATGGGAGAAAATAGAGATAAAGAAGATAGAGAAAAGGGAGGGTATGCATGTCACTTTTCCAAGCAAAGGAAGGGTTTAGTGAAAAAGTGTAGGAACTCTCCATTCTGTGTGAAGTAGATATCGGCCTTATCATATTCTTTATAATGGGGAAGCTCTTTGAATTACATGTTAATATTATTTGCTGATGAAACTCCATATCGAAATTATGCTTTGGATAGTATGCATAATTGGGTTAGGTCATGGAAGGCTTGAAATAGAGCATAATATTTCTCAATTACCCTTCTTCCTGAGGTCAGATGCCCTGGATATTGTCCATCGAAAGGAGCAGTCTCCTTCCAAACCACATTGACAATCACCATTTACTTCTTTGAGCTACATATCCATTTGAAAACAACCACATCAGAGATTAAAATCACAAATTCTAACCAAAATTTTATACAATGTCAAAGTAAAATTAAATTAAATTTTTTTTTGGCATAAATGGCAGTAAAAAATATCCATAATTTTTAAATAACCAAACTGTGGAATTCAGATGTAAATCTTCCCTAGCAATGCAAAAAAGTACATAAAAGTATACACAATGCAAGGTTGTGCAGATGTCTAATATTTTTATTGTTGTTGGGAGGCTTGGAATCATATGAGGCAACTATATATCCTCAAATAGTCTGCACGCACCTTGTTGCTAACAACTACTACATATAACATAGTACATTGTTTATGTGTAGGGCCACTTTAAATCGATATTTAAAAACATGACCAAACTAAAATTAACGCAACAAAAAAAAAATCTCATATGGATATGTATGCATATAAGATTTAGGTATAATTAATATTAATATAATAAAAGCAAAATTGATTCAACAAATACATATTTTATTTCTCACACATATATGTATGCATATAAGATAGGTTGTAATATGACGTATAGTGGATTTGATGTAGAAATTATATGTCAATATTGTAATGTCAAGTCTTACCAAAATAAAGTTAATTATACCTGTCACTGATGTGTAATGTGGTCCTAAATTACATCTGACGTGCAACTTAAATAAACGTTACAATGTCGATGATGTGAGGATAAGACATTGAGGTCTTATCATCTATCTTGTAACTTTCATTAGTCCATGTTGGCAATATATTGACGCCTAGAGTAATTACATCAAGTTAAGTATATATGGGAATGCCATACTCATACATTTGGAAGAAAAAATAGCTACAATTGGATGTTGTCTTTGTAAACATCTTATTTATCCATGCTAACAAAAAAACATAAAATCTAAGGAAACATTAGTTAGGAAAAATGTGTTTTAGAAAAAAATTATTAAAATAAATATCATATTATTTTTGCTATGCTTCATTACAAAAATTGAGATGGAATCAATTGTCATGAATTTGAAGTGAGGTGTGACTACCAATTTACACTCTTCACTTTACAAAACCTCATTTTTATCAAAAATAATACATAATATAAATAACATATAATACAATTGCTTAATAAATATAATATAACTATTATTCATAATATCATATATTATAGTAAATATATTTTATATGTTATATTATTAAATTAATATATTATAATATCATACTTTTCAAAATTAAAAAATTGTATATATATATATATATATATATATATATATATATATATATATATAAAATCCATCATACCACCATAGTATTAAGAGGATATATGTAAAAATTAGTGGGGATTTAAATCTAGCTTCAACATAAAACTTAAAATTAGTAGCATTTGTACTTCTAGTGGCAATTTTACCTCTCTTCCATTCACCAAATAAAGAGAAATATTCTCTATTGTTACAAATATAATAGTTGTTATTGGTGTTATTGAGAGAGATAATGGAAAAATCTTGTAAATATTTGTATAGATATATCTATTTGTATATGACAACCTGCATCCATATTTATTTGTATATTGTAGTTTCATCTCACCTTAATTTCTTTCACCACTTTCATATATTATATGGTCTTGCCCTTATCTACCACTTCTTTATTCCAAATTCCAAAAACAATATATATAAATAATATATAATATAATTACTTAATAAATATAATATAACTATTATTTGTAATATAATATATTATAGTAAATATATGTTATATTATTAAATTAATATATTATAATTTTTTAAATTAAAAAATTATATATATATATATATATATATATATATATATATATATATATATATATATATATATATATAAAATAAAAAATTATGTTATTTATAATCCATCATACCACCATAGCGTTAAGAGAAACTATGCAAAAATTAGTGGAGATTTGAACCCAGCTTTACCATAAAATTTAAAAATAACAACGCTTGTATTCCCAATAGCAGTTTTACCTCTCCTCTATTTACCAAATAAAGAGAAATGTTCACTATTATTATGAATACAATCATTGTTGGTGTTACTGAGAGAGATAATGGAAAAATCTTGTAAATATTTTTATACATATCTATTTATATATAGCAATATGCATCTATATCTATTTGTATATGGTAGTTTAAGCTCATCTTGAATTCTTTCACTATTTTCATGTATTGTATGGTCTTGTCCTTATCTACCATTTTTTTATTTTTCTAGTTCATAGTGAAACATGATGTGTCATCCATATACAACTCATTGTCATATCGTATAAAGTAACAAAATACCTCTTTTTCCACCATCACTTTCATTAGAAATATCAAATTATTATTACTTAATATTTTGTACACAAAAAATGAAATGATTTTCACGATTATTTGTTTCACATGATTTACTCCTACTACACCTTAAGAACAACAACAAACGAAATATGTATATGGTAGAAATTTTCGTGAATATTAGTTTTCAAACTTTTTTTATTTTCATGTATATTTTTATAATATTAATATTTTAATTTAAACTTTTATTAAAATACAAAAGTCGTAATTGTATTAGTTTCAATTAATAAAAGTGAAAAAGTATTGATGAACTCCGAATTAATAAAAAATTAAAATAAGAGAGCTTCAAAATTTATCATATGTAATTAAAGTATTTTTAATTTATTCATTAATTAAAAATAGTTATTATAAAGCCTTATAAACGGTTCCAAAGAATTTATTATTGATTAAATTATATAAATTTAAAGTATTTGTGTATGTATCTATTATTGGTCTACATTAGATGTGTTATTGGTGTAGTTGTTTGTTTATCATTGTGTTCCCTTTTTATTTATTATTTCCTCTCTTAAGTTTTAGGTTTATTGTTTGTGTTTCAATGTCATAGTGTAATTATATATATTTATGAGATTAAAAACTAAAATTATTATATCTAGTTATTAGTCCCAAAGGGAGGGATTGTAGGATTCATTTTTTTTAACTTAGAATTATTCTTTCTTCACTTTATCAATGATAAGACATTGATTTGTTTGTTGAAGAAATGTATGTAGGTCTCGTGAAACTAATCGCAAGGTTTTTAACATTCTAAATAAAAAATAATATTCCCTGTGTTTTAATTCATTCAAAAATTTAGATGTTATGATGCACTCCCTATTTATCAAAACTGTCAAAGTGCATTACTGTTATTTACAGTTGGTACATTTATTGATTGCCCTTGACTTAAGAAACATGTGGGCAATCCTTGGTGTGAACATTAGTTTGTATCCCTGCACAACAAGTTTCAAGGATTCATGGGATTTACTCATCATTTAATAAGAAAATCAAAAGCTGTAGAAATTTGTTTTTAATAATTCTATCATATGTATGTATTTAGTTGAGCAGTGGTTTCTCATCGTAGGGTTTGGCGGTGCCTACATGCGACTAGTTTTAGTATGCATTATTCCTTGCGTGATGGCCTACAACTCATATTTTCTCTGTTTCGTTCAATTTTTGCTTTTTGTAGTTGTTTTGAGGGTTTTGGTTGCAGGCTATTGATTTAATGAGAGCTGGGCATTCTTGATTTTTTGTTGGGCTTCTTCCAAATACAAACTATTTCCATTATTATATTTCCAATATCAAAATCTACAATATTATATTGCCTTTAATGAGGCTTCAAATCCATAATATTATAAATTTGAACATCACCTGTCCCTAGAATGCAGGGGAAAATATAAGGATGTACACACCTCTATTTAACATATAGTTGGGAAAATAAAGGTTAATTCCTGGCTATGGAACCCACTTCATCCTCTTACAAATTTCCCCTCCTCATCAACATAGCAGAGGATGGGTCTACAAACCTTAAAGGAAGGCTTGTTAGTAGACTTATCACAGGGGGATGGGCAGCTTCTCTTCAAATAATTGGTGTTGAAATGACAAAGAGAATGGCCTACTATGACATATCTGCCAACTTAATCACTTATCTCACAAATTTCATGCAACAGAGCACTGCTACTAGTAACTACTGCAAGGAATGTTAATGTTTAGTCAAGGTTTGCAAGCATTCTTACCCTTTTTGGAGCTTCTGTTGCAGATTCCTTTTTATTATATTTGGTACAAATTTTTACTGTATCAACAGGTTAGTCACACCTCACTAAAATATTCACTATAATTGATTAATACTTACAAGAGACCATGAATTCAACCACTCCCTTAGACTTGTATAGATATCGCTAATTATTATTAATGTAGAAAATGTTGGAATGAATGGACTTGGCATCCTTATCTATCTGCTAGTCATTTTCTTTTCTAGATCCCTCTTTTTTAATGCACTTTGTTTGACCCTCATGACAATAGCCTCTCTCTATCTATAATCTAAAATAAAAACAAGTTTTTCAGTTCTTTAATCTGGGTTAATATATCTTCAAAACATCAACTATACATTAAAGATCTAAGGCTTTCACAGTCTCAATTTATTATCTAAGTAAATGGATTTTGGGAAAATCATGTGCAAGTTTTTTTATCACATAGTTTTACATTTTTTTAAAAATAAATTATACATTTTTCAACAAGATTCTTAAAAGGAAAAATATTCTTTTCATCATCTTAAATCTTGACTAATATTTATAATTTTCAAGACATCCATTATACATTTTTTGGCATAGCAAGTGTACTACAAGTCCTTCTGTGTATGTCAAAATCAATGTGATGGAAAGTGGATACATTTTGTGAAAACCTCAGTTTGGCCTTATAGTTAAGGGCCCATATACATTAGTAGAAAATTTGTATATTGGATCAGTTTGGAAAAATTATTGTTACTTACTAACATGCTCTGGCTATATGGGTTGATCTATTTAACTCTTTTAGCTTCTCTGCTTGTTAGTTGTGTGGAATTTCATTAGGACGGTAGTGGACAATTCTTCTATCATCCCTATCTATCTATTGGTCAGTTTTTTTTCCCAGAGCCCCTTTTTTGAACGCACTTTGTTTGACCCTCATGACAAAAACCTCTCTATATCTATAATCTAAAAGAAAAATATTTTTTTTAGTTCTTTATATGGGTTAATATATCTTTAAAACATCAACTATAAATTTAAAAAAAAAGGCTTTCACAGTCTCAGTTTATTATTTGAGTAAATGACTTTTGGGAAAATCGCGTGCAAGTTTTTTAATCACATAGTTTTCCCAATTTTTCTAATCAATTATACATAAATAAATATGATGTTGGCACCTATAAATAAATGGTGAGTAAATGCAATAAAGGTTTTAATACTAGTGCTTCCTTTCATATGTTAAACAACTTTCTAGTCTTTGGTTGGATGCAAAGAGCTATGTTTGGTCAAATGCAGAGGAGAGCAGTTGGGGAACATACTGTCATGGGATGGAGCCATCTCCTCCTCCATAATATGATACCTATCTTGGAGATCTTTATAGTGTTGTTTGGATGGAAGACAAGTTTGAATTTACCTATTTGTTCATTTTTAGAGTTTGATCTACATCAGTAAATAATAAATTGGTTCCTTCTATTGAAAATGACTTATTGATCCTTCTTCATTGCATTACCAATGAGATGCACAACTTAAAGCATTAAACCTTGAAGCAATAGTATAATAATGTAAGTATGTATATAAAGGTTACCTATTGCTCTATTTGTTAAGTTTGGCATGATGATTTACTAAATAGTCTGAACACTAAGCAAGATATTCATAAATGTTGTTTTCTAATGCTTTATTTAATATGAAAATTGAGTGATCATTTAATATAAGTAACTATCAGGGCATATTTCCACAAAAACACCAACATTATTTTCATAAACAACCAAAATAAGAACGAGATTGACTAGGTTACAACATATAGAAGTTTGGCATTGGTGATTCCTTCTAAAGTTGGGGCAATGTACGTATAATAAAACTTAGTGATTCAAGTGTGAGAGGCACTCATGACCTCATAATTCTATATTGTTTCCCTACTTTTATAGTTTCTAATGTTATGCTTTCTAAATCCATGTGATTTGAAGTTGTTTATTTAGTGAATGCCACATCCTTTTTAATATTTTACTACATGAAGGCTTGTTCTATGACATCTACAAACATTTTTGTTCTTGATTCACTGGAACAATTGTGTTAAGCCTTTTCATTCCAGACAATCAAAAGAATAAATATTTACCCTTAGAATTTAAAAGATCCAAACCACTAACATTTTTGATTGAGTGCAGCCTTGAAAGTTTTTAAACATGTTTTTTTATATCTCTTATGAGGCATCTTGAACAAGTAGTTATTTCTATTGCATGAGGTGTTCTAGCATTATCAACTGGCAACCTATTCTTCAAATACTTTAGAAATGTCAGACAGACCACCATCAGTAACTTTTCCATCATCATTTGTTTTGATAAGTAAAAATAAAATAAGTGACCTCAAGCCCCACAGATATACCAATAAAAAACCATCACCTATGTTCATCTCTATTTATTATGCTTGAAAAAACTAGCACATATATGTGCCTTTAATGCCAACCAATTTGGTCCAAAATGTGACTAAAACTTGCTAGCCCAATAGTTTCTTCCATTTGAAATACTAGCCACCATGGAAGATATCAACCTATAGCTACTAATTGCCTACAACCAGTCTCATTCTAGATTTCACCATTGGAGCACCACACCAGGACCTAAAAAGAATTCAATAAATCCATTAACATAGAAATATAGTAGACCAAGTACCACCACCCATTACAAATTTTTAGTAGAAAAGGTCACCCCTGCTTCCTCGCTGGAATCAATGACCCTAATGGGGTCCTCCTCTTCCATTCTCTCTTGTTACTTATCTCCCATATTTAGCCTTAGAGCTACCCAACAAGGGTTGGCCTTGATGATTATGTACCTATATAAGAGATGCAAATTTGTACACAAAAATCTTTGAAGAAAAGCGTATGGGAGGTTGCTAGTAGCTCTGCACCTTCACCCAATAGGCATGCCAAATAAATAGACAGCACAGGGAGTATAACAATACAGATCATGGTGCTAAAATTATGCCTTAACATTGGCACGATGAGAAAACCTTATATTTTTTCCTTGGGTAGTGAATAACTTTAGCTTAATAATCACAAAGTCATAGGGTTTAATGTAATAGCCTAGCAAGACCAGTGGTAGAGAAATAGGTACCTTGCAGATAGCTCAGGGTTCTAACTTTTAATAAAAATTTATCATTAAATTTTTCATTATATTTAATTCAAAGTTTCTTCAGTTTGATTTAGTTAGTGCATACATGTTTTGACATTGCTTACAAGCAGCTTGTAGGGCTAGGAATCTGTGCCCCACCACTTGAAGCCACACCCCTTAAACCCAGGTTTATTTTGTGTGAGATTTGGGGGTAAGGGAATCAAACTTGAATATTTATTTGGTAAAATCCTTAGTATGTCTTCCATGTTTCATAAGTATACATATCCATATCCCCAAATCTTGACACAGACAATCTTATGAATAATTTGATGCAAAATAATCTTGCTCTAATGCTAATTCATTTACCATTACACTTGTTAAATTTCTTATGAATAATTTGATGAAAAATAATCTTGCTCTAATGCTAATTCATTTACCATTACACTTGTTTAATTTCTTTATCAAAGCATAATTTGTATCATTACACTGGCAGCATGCATATGTGTCAGCACACTGCAGTCCTCCCATAGGGATTAGTGCTTTGTGTCCTTGTTACAATTAGTATTGGATAAGATATAAACATTTTTTTATGTTTCTAACTTCAAATTTTTCATTTGCATATTTCACTATTTATCCTTTTGTTCAATTTTCTTGTTGATATACTCATTGTAACTTGGGTGTAATTGTTAGTCCATATTTTTAAAACTCTAAATAAAATTCTTGAAATGTCTAAAAAAAATTCCTTACAAACTCATTAAGGGTTAATGATTGTCTTGTGACCACCTTTTATCTATTAAATAACCCTATGAGGCTTCTAAAACATGAAGTTGATCAAGTCCCTACTATCAATTATTTCTCATGTGAATTCTACCAATTTCTATGGGATATAGTTAGTTCATACATGCATAAGGTTTATCTTGAAGTTATTCATAAACAATCACTTAACAAACTCATTAATCAGGGAACATCAAGTTTATACCCAAACCTAGGTACATAGAGCTCATCACTAATTGGAGGCTAGTCACCCTTCTGAATGTGTCATATAAGATCATTACTAAGGCCATTGCTCTTAGGATTAGATATTTTTTGCCTTTCATAATCTGCCCTAAGAAAATTGGGTTTATTCATAATAGATATATCTTAGACAATTTTATTATTGTCTCAAAAGGAATGGAATTGACTCGTTCCTCACAACAAAAAAGGTGTTGTTCATAAAAAATTATTTTGAGAAATTTTATAAAAGAATCAAATGGCCCTTTACCCTAACAATGCCATAGGCTCTAGGGTTTGGGATGAGTTTTGTGAAAATAGTTAAAATGCTCTATCAGGATGTTGGTCTTTATATCACCATTAATGGAGTTCAATCTGAACAATTTGGTCTCCTTAGATCTATTAGATAAGGTTTTTCTCTTGCCCACTCCCTATATGTTTTGGTTGATAAAGGATTAATGTATCTCCTAGTTGGCTACACTTCTAGAGGTTTGGTTAAAAACCTCTCCCATTCCCATAATCAAATGGTCAATGGTCACTTTGTAGATGATTCCTTTCTCATTCTAGTAGAGGAAGTGGCATCCATCACAAATGCCATAGAATGATTGGGTATGTTTTGTATATCCTCTAATTCTTCTATTTAATGGAAGAAAACTCAATGAGGCATATAGTCAAACTCTCATTTTCTAGTTTGGTTACATAATTAAATGATATTAGATTCAAGTTAGTGAACTATTCAAACTTATGGGCATTCCCTTTGCTTTCCAAGCTTTTCCTTCTAATCTTTGGAGTTATGTGGTCTAGAGTGGAGAAGAAGATAACATTTTGGGTTACCATGCCTCTCTCCCTATCATGCAAGTTCTAAGTTTTTTACAAAGTTCTTGCGAAAACCCATGTATATTATTCCTCATGTTGGGCTCTCTCTAAGGTGGCCTATTCTAAAATTGAAAGATTTTTAAGAGACTTTATTTGGGCCAATATTCAAGGTTACAATGTATTTCATAGGGTGGATTGGGACATTTGTTACATACCTAAACAAATGGGATGGTTTGGCCTTTTATATGTCAAACTCCAAGGTACTATCCTTTGTGTCAAATGGATCATTCAATCCTTGGAAGGAGATGAAGCTTGTAAAAGTTTATTTAGGCATTGTATTTCTCAAGGCAACCCTTTTGGAAAAAAACCATGGAAAGGTCTAGCTTGCAATACATTTTTCTCACTCATGGTATTACAAAAATTGTAGGTTCTTTTATGGCTTATAGCATTTGGAAATCATGGAAATTGATCAAATCCCACTTGGTACATAATGGGGATGATTGTATAACTAGGCTCTCTTTGAATTTACATTATCTATGTTAGTCTCCAGTGCTTTTATACTATGGTGTCCCTTTTTCCATGGTCCCTTGGGTTAGTAACCTATTGTAATAACCCTAATGGGTTCTAACTATAAAAATATGTGAAAGTTTTTTTTTTATAAACACAAAAACTATAAATAAATTACATCATGAGAATCTACGAAAATCATACAAAGTTACTCCAAGAGTGATAATTGTAATTAAGTACATGACATCAATAGTCATTAATCACTATCAATATATGAAATGCATCATAATACATTCATAGAAGTAAATACAAATATCCAGCCACTGTTGGTATAATACTCAACCATTGCTAGTCAATCCACAGTAAACAAGCAGTTACATATCTAACATGAAATGTTTCCAATAGAGAATACAATATAACACAATGTAAAAAGATAAGATACAAGGCCCCCTAGAGCTTGAGTTCTCCAACCTCTCCAATATCTGTAGCAATCTCAAATGTCATTTCAAATGTAGTATTGTTGTGGAGAGGGAGAGCATCATCCGAACACTTTTCCACACCAACCACTGACCAATGATCCCCCACACTAATACCATCAAGGAATGGCCCTCCCTTCATAGATGAGTATATAGTGACAGTGCGG
The DNA here is from genome assembly GCA_037957365.1 of Torreya grandis. NCBI lineage: Eukaryota > Viridiplantae > Streptophyta > Pinopsida > Cupressales > Taxaceae > Torreya > Torreya grandis. The sequence continues at coordinate 9,641,582 of JARHVA010000006.1, forward strand.
GAATCCAAAAAATAAGCAAGTACCCATATGATGTATGCTTTTTAAAACTAAACATGCAGTGTATCATAAAAAACTTGTTTTATTACAAGATATCACACTAACATGTAAATCATACACACTAAAAGATAATGTGTCACTATACATTATATAACGATAATATTCATACTATTTACATCCTACTAGAAATTATATCATATCACATGTTAAACATATGAGTAAGCAAAGTGTACATTTATTCCATCAATGTAAGAATGAATCTTACATTATTATCTATCCCAAACTAAAAATAATGCCTATAATTTATACCACCATCTTAAAATTCACATTAAATTACAGATTCCAACTACTACAGTAAGTTGAAAACAACTACACCCTATGATATCCCATATTATCATAGTCTAGTGTTTTAAGACTACTAGTTTTTCCATAATCAATCATACAAAGTAGTCATAAATACATAGAAACATAAGCTTTTATTTAAGCAAATACATATAACAAATCAAATCATATAAACACATAAAAGTCTAATATAGCATTTATTTACACTTTCAAGGTTGTATACATGCATACATGATGTCATGTTAACTATCACAAAACATATTTTTCGCATAATAACCAACACGTACATTTAATCAGTCAACATAAGTGAAAGTCTAGACATAACAACTACAATATGTACCATTCAGACATAACATACATTTAAACTAAAATATTCTAAGATATCTCATACTATCATAGTTCATGATGCATGATCACCCTACTAAAAAATAAACAAACAACCTTACACTATAATTATTAATCAAACAAGTACAAGAGTATACTACTTGAATATACCTTAGATTATAATGCACAATAATAATTATATGGAAACATAATCTCTAAGCACACATCATGATACATTATTTTATTCCATAAATATTTAATCATTTGCACATATTAATACTCTTATAAAATATACTACACACAATTTTTCATCATTACATAACGCTATAAGTTTGACCCTACCGACATGTTTGCATAACACTACTATGCTTATAGATATATTAGTTGTCTCTTTTGGTATTCTAAGCAAAGCCATAGTATAGATTTAGATCATATAAGTATCACCAATGATATAGTATTAATCAAACATAAGTATAATAATATTACCATAGAAATGTATAAATTTGCTATAATTTACCTAAATCATAGTGGTATTCATAAAACTATAAAACTCTAAATCATAGTAATCATATGAAAATAGCTTACAAGGATAAGTAGTCACATCTCAATTCACTTTTGACTAGATCTCATCAATTAATCTGACAAATATTAGATGATCAAAATAAGGTTGAGAATCAAATGTCTCATAATCTTAGTCTTATGTCGCACGATCATCATATGAAAATGGCTTACAAAGATAAGTAGTCACATCTCAATTCATTGATTGACTAAAGCTCATCAATTAATTTGACACAAATTGGAGTATCAAAATAAGGTTGAGAATCAAAAATCTCATAATCTTAGTCTTATGTCACATGATCATAATATTTTATTAACAATGTGTCAAAATTGCATAAGTAAGATCCTCTATAATAACATTTGATCGTAAAGATGTAATTACCCTAGTTTACAAGGTATCTTCCTCATGGCCAGACTAAATTAGTAAGTTATTAAAATATGATGCGATTAGTCTAGCTCATATATATTTCTTCTATAATATGACTGTTACTCACATCTACCATTTTATTATTTCTTTTCAAATAGAGTAAACAAAGCATTCCAACATAAATTTTGGATCAAGGGGGCTATACAAAGAAACAAGCTATAATTTTGTTTTACATAGGAATATAGTCAATGCAAGAAGGAATATTTTGTGTTTGAATCTCTCTTTTGTGAATTCAAGAAGGAATGCCACTCCTTCTAGATTTTGACTCCAACCTATGTAGCTCAAGATTGGTGTAATAAATAATTGCACTAGTATAAACATCCTGTTTTGTTAAATGACATTGGCCTTATATAGGACTTGCTCTCAAGCATGGATATCTGTCAAATCTACTTTGTAAAGGACCACATTATGGTTGTTGATAATGGCTACATGAGTTTTATAATTTGTGTTTGGTTATTAGTTTATTAAGAACTATTATTCTATGTTTTCATATAAGGATCCCAAGATAATCATGCTCATTTCTTAAAATGCAACTCGAGCTCAAAATTTAGCTCGGCCTCTAAACGCATCTCGGCCTAGCAATGCAACTTAGTTAAAACCATGATACAAAAATCCAAGGCAAAAATAAAGTTTAACCAAACATTAATTTTTCATAAAAGAGGTAAAATAATTTACTTCAAACATCGCCCATTTATTTCTCAACTGGATTATATGAAGCATTCCAACAAATTAGATAAATCAAATTTAGCTCATAACCAAACATAGTCTACAACTACAAACATTGTTCGTATATATTAAAACACAGTCACAATAAGTAATACACAGTCATTACAAGTACCATGCATCCCATTATAATTAAAACGTAGCCCATTTTATGTAACACACTACCATTATATGTAACACGCTACCATGCAAAGATAAACTATAAGAAAGGACACTACCATGCAAAGATAATTAAGATGTTGTCAAAAAATATACTGCACAAACCAAATCTATGAGATGTTATCTATATATAAAACACATTTTAATTGGTAAAGCGTTGTTCAAATATGTATAATGTAGCCAATTAATATTCTAATAATTTTCTAGGTTGCTGGAAGGGATTCTGGTTTATCAAATACAATTAAAACTCATATTATTTAATATAGAATTCCTATGCTAATACACACATAATATTAAGTATAGAACCTACCGTGAAAGATACTTGATGATATGATGAATACGTTTTTCATCTTGTTATTTTCAAACTCTCTCACACAATCCTCTGCTTCTTTTATCTTTGTGTATCTCTATCCATTTTGATTTTTATTAGACTTTATTTATAAAAAGTCCTCTCCCCTCCTATCCCGCCCCTTCTTTGCATGTTCTTTTCCATCCAAATTTGCATGTCAATTTTACTTTCAATTCCTAGTCTATCTCTCTTTCAACTATCTTATTTAATATTAAATCATTTAATTTTTTTAGTATAGATCATTACACCACATTTTTCAAGTTAGTTTAAACATAAGTTTAATTGATTAATAAAATAATAATATCTAAATTCTAGTTTTCAACGTAATTTCATGCATGTCTTACCAAGACTAAGTTTAGATCAACTTAACTCTAAGTTAGAATTTTAGGATAATTCAAATTTCATGAAAGCAATTAAAAAAAGATAATTAATTATTTAACTAATAGATATTAAGTCAATAATTACTTCTAATTGCAAGATAATTGTATCTTCAATCACTAATGTGTGTGTGTGTGTTTTACTTATATTGATATCCTGAATAACAATAATTAATGAGTTAAACATTCAAAGATATTTTTAAAGATATTATACTAGTTTATACATATAATAGAAATTAAATATCTATTTTTTTTTAATTCTCGAAAATTTAGACAATTATAAGTAAAAGAATATTATGTAATCTATGCATATCAAAAAATAAATCTAAATACAAATATAATCACAAAGAATATTTCCATAACTATGAACTAACATTTAAAACATTTTATGCATATAACATTTTAAATCTATTGTATGTGTATAAGGTCACTAGCAATTCCTCTATCATCTCGCAATGGTCCTCTATATTCTATCATCTCCGATGATGCTCTCACTCTATTGTGCTCTAAGGGAAAGATCAATCCTACATCCACCTCATGATAAGTATGTAGTTAATTTGAGTCATCATATATATCAACAAATGATGCATAACTAACCAATCTACAACCACAATGTACATAATAAGAAAATACAATTGTCACATCATGTAAGCTAAGCAACATATAACTATCCCATAATTATTATATATATCATAAAGCTCAAATCAAAGCAATAATAATCAATTGATAATCATATTAATCCACAAATTTATAAGGTTATTAAACATAGGGTAAAATTAGGATGTAACATCCTTCCCCCCTAAAATTAGTCATCATTCTGATGACACTTATTCAAACAATAGTTATGAATAATAAATAGAGTTTGATAGAATAAAAATATAATATCTAGTATCAAATTACGTAACTAAATATGGAAATAACCTATAGAACCCATCATAGTCCTTCCAAATAACTCTATCCTTAGAGTATTGGTCCCACGAGACCTTACTATGTGATATTTCTTATTATGTAAACGAATTTTATGAATGTCACTTATGTTGATTGGTTCTATCATGACCACCTTGAGGTCTAGAACCGTAAGACACTTAAGCCTATAATCACTCGATAAAAATTTCACTGACATTCCAAAAGTATATGATATTATCATAATATCTAAAAATAATTGACTAGGAAGAGTTTCACAAAACCTTCTAGCCCCTCTACACATCTCTCTAACCTAGAGAGTGTTTTTCTCATCATGGAGAAAAATAAAGATTTAGGAGAACCTGACAAGAATGATTTTTATAAGTTAATACTATCACTACTTCATGTAGCTTAGGATAAGTATAACATATCAATATTATCACTGCTCTACAAAGCTCCTAACAAATACGATGATGGATAGGAATTGGAAATGTTATATTTTTAACATATATAAAATTATGGAATACCCATCCACAATATACATGTGTATGGCCATGTGACTCAATTTGACAAGTTCATCTGTTCGATCCAAACTTAGTAACTTCTGATTCAATGTGAGACTAAGTAAGATACACTCTTATCACTTAGAACTCACGTTCTTAATTCACCACTCTTCCCTTAGATCTCCATGACCTGACGATCTCCACAATGTGCACAAAGTTATAAGAATTACAAATCTATACTAATAGATCATAGAAAGCAATACTATATTCTAAATGATTCTAGATGTACTAACATCCATACAAGAAAAATAATACAATCATTCTGAAATTGTATTAAGTTGCTATTAATCAAAAATAACTAGTATCATATTTCACAGCTTAACCTATAGTGTTATATTCATAGTTAAGAAGAAATAATGTTAAATTAACATAATATATAAAGTTCAAGGATCACATCACCCTTACAACCTTATAAAAGATCAAGTGAGACAATGTCTCTCTATTTGCTCGATTAATACTTGATAAGTTAAAAGTTTATCTCAACCCTTTTAGACTATCAAGATGTTTTGTACATCTTATACCTTACTTGCTCTTGAATAAAGGTACATATACAACTTTTCAAAATAACATGCTTTAAAAGAGAATAATATCAGTGTAAATAAAAGTATTTAACAACATAATGATTATAATTAACTATAATTAATATAAATTCAAGGTTTACAATTCATCGCGATCAAGTTAACAAATTAGATAAAATAGTGACTCTAAAATGTCACAAGTGAAAAGTAGAGAATGAACATCTTAAAAACAAAAATCCTAAATACCTTCACATGGTAAAAGGAAACATCGCAACCTAAGTTGGCAATCACTACCTACTTACCAAAATTTGCAAGAGTAGTATCATAACCCACTTCCACAATTGGAAATAAAATATTAACCACAAAGATGCATCAATCCATCCAATCCCACAACTTCTCTCAACAAGAAGTAGAAAACATCATCCAAAAGACTCAAGGGAATAATATCAAACAACTTTTTAGAGATAAGTTTCCACTTAAGGAAACACTAAATCAACATCCTATAAATATGAATATTTTTGGTAGCTTAAAATGATGTAAGTAGAGAGTGAGAGAATAAAAACTCACCTCTAAACTAGCTAAGAGAGATGATTTTTTTTTCAAAGTCCACATAAGTATAAGGGTGTTAATCCATAAACAAACTCCAAACATAAAGGAATTCTTAACTAAGACATCTACACTCTACAACATGAAAATTTCCACTCCTAAGATTTGTGTAAATAAGACACAAAACTAATGCATAAATACTTAATTAGGAAGCACTCCATGCTTTTAAAACACTCACAACACAAAACATAAATGTTAAAGGTGATTCAATTACCAAGAAAGATGTAATCATACTCGAGGTGTTCAATCTAAAAGATCAAAAATATGGTAGATTATTCTTGTTCATGTCTCATGAACTATGCTATGCACTTACCTACCTCGACACCTTAAATAACCATCACCAATGAGACACTCGATTAACAAACCCTTTAACAACTCTAAGGGTTGTACAAATGCTCTAAGGGTATACACTCAATGTATAACACACACGTTCACTATTCTCCTTTCTGATAAATAAAAATATATGAAAACACTAATAGACTCATTAGGTCATAGAGTTTGAGCCTCAGTTCTGATACCACATATAACAACCCCATTGGATTATAACTAGAAAAATATGTGAAAGTTTTTCTTATAAACACAAAAAATATAAATAGATTACATCATGAGAATCTAAATAGATCATACAAAGTTACTTCAAGAGTGATAACTATAATTAAGTGCATGACATCAACAGTCATTAATCACTATCAATATATGAAACACATCATAATACATTCATAAAAGTAAATACAAATATCCAGCCACTACTGGTCAATCCATTGTAAACAAGCAATTACATTTTTAACATGGAATGTTTCCAATAGAGAATATGATATAACACAATGTACAAAGATAAAATACAAAGCTCTCTAGAGATTGAGTTTTCTAACCTATCTAGTATCTGTGGTAATCTCAAATGTAGTATTGTTGTGAAGAGGGAGAGTATTATCTAAATGCTTTTTCAAACCAACCATGGATCAATGATCTCCTACACTAATCCCATCAGGGAATATCCCTCTCTGAATGGATGATTAGATAGTGACAGTGCAAGAATCTATAAAACAAACAAGTACCCATGTGTTGTATGATTTCTAAAACTAAACATGTGGTGTATCATAGAAAACTCATTCTATTATAAGATATCACACTAACATGTAAATCATACATACCAAAAAATAATGTCTCACTATACATTATTTAACCACAAGATTCATACTATTTACATCCTACTAGAAATTATATCAAATCACATGCTAAATATAAGAGTAAGCAAAATATATGTTTATTCCATCAACGTATGAATGAATCTTACATTATTATCTACCCCAAATCAGAAAGAATGACTACTTTTTATATCACCTTGATAAAATTCATATTAAACTACAGATTTTAACTACTATAATAAGTTTTAAACAACTACACCTCATGATATCCCATATTATCATAGTCTAGTGTTCTAATACATAACTACTAGTGTTCTCACAATCAATTATATAAAGTAGTCATAAATATATGAAATAATAAGCTTTTATCCAATAAAGTATATATAACAAAATAAGTCATACAAACACATAAAAGTGTAATCTAGCATTCATTTACACTCTCAAGGTGGTATACATGCATACATGATGTCCTATTAACTATCACAAAACATATTGTTTAAGTAATAAATAGCACGTACATTTAATCAATGAACATAGGTGATAGTCTAGACATAACAACTACAGTATGAAACATCCGGGCATAACATACATTTAAGCTAAAATATTATATGATATCTCACACTATCATAGTTTATTGTACATGAACACCCTACTCAAACATAAATAAATAATCTTACATTATAATTATTGATCAAGCAAGTACGAGATTATACCACTTGAGTACACCCTAAATTATACTGCATAATAATAATCAGAGAAAAACATAATCTCTAGGCACACATCATGATGCAATATTTTATTCTAAAAATGTCTAATCACTTGCACATATTAATACTCTCACAAAATATACTACACACAAGTTTTCATCTTTACATGATGCTACAAATTTGACCCTACCGACATGTTTGTATAACATTATTGTGCTTAAATATATATTATTTGTCTCTACTAGCATTCTAATCAAAGCCATAATATATATTTAGATCATATAATTATATCACCAAGGATATAATATCAATCAAATAGAAGTATAATAGCATTACCATAAAAATATTTAACTTTGTTATAGTTTAACCAAATCATAGCGATATTCCTAAAACTATAAAACTCTAAAGCATGATCATCATATGAAAATAGCTTACAAGGATAAGTAGTCACATCTCAATTCACTGATTGACTAAAGCTCATCAATTAATCTGACATAGATTGGAGGATCAAAATAAGGTTGAGAATCAAAAATCTCATAATCTTAGTCTTATGTCACATGATCATAATATTTTATTAACGATGTATCCAAATTGCATGAGTAAGATCCTCTATAATAACATTTGATCATAAAGATGTAATTATCCTAATTTATAAGGTGTCTTCCTCGTAACCAAACTAAATTGATAAGTTATTAAAATATGATTTGATTAGTCTAGCTCATATATATTTATTATATAATATGACTGTTACCCACATTTACCATTTTATTATTTATTTTTTAACAAAGTAAACAGAACATTCCAACATTGATTTCAGATCTAGGAGGCAATACAAAGAAACGGGTTATAATTCTGTTTTACATAGGAATATAATCAATGCAAAAAGGAATAGTTTGTGTTTGAATCTCTCTTTTTGAATTCAAGAAGGAATGCCACTCCTTCTAGATTCTGACTCCAACATGCGCAGCTCGAGATTGGTGTAATAAATAATTGCACTAATATAAACATAGTCTTTTGTTAAATGATATTGGCCTTGCATAGGACTTACTCTCAAGCATGGATATCTATGAAATCTACTTTGTAAAGGACCACATTATGATCATTGATAATGGCTACGTGAGTTTTATAACTTATGTTTGGTTATTAGTTTATTGAGAACTGTTATTTTATTTTTTCATATATAGATCCCAAGATAATCACGTTCATTTCTTAAAATGCAACTCGAGCTCAAAATGCAGCTCGGCCTCTAAACACAGCTCAACCTAGCAATGTAATTTAGTTCAAACCATGATACAAAAATCTGAGGTAAAATTAAAATTCAATAGAGCATTCAATTTTGCATTAAAGAGGAAACATAAATTCCTTCAAACATCCCCCATTTCTTTCTCAACTGGATTATATGGAGCATTCCAACAAATTAGATAAATCAAATTTAGTTCATAACCAAACATAGTCTACAACTACAAATGATGTCCATATATATTAAAATGCAGTCATAATAAGTACTACGCAGTCATTATAAGTACCACATAAGGCATTATAATTAACACGCAACCCATTTTACGTAACACACTACCATCATATGTAACATTTAGTCCATAATATATTCCAACTAGTCACTAGGATTTAGATGAAAATTTGGTTCTCATCCATTATGGTTATTTGTTGAAGAAAGACCGAGATAAAAGAATCAAGGTTTGAGGTATACTACTTGGTTTCAGGTAAAGTAAAATTTGCTTGGATGATTCTATATATTGAGCCGATATTATATAGATAACATCTATAAATATCTGAAATCAATTCATAACTAAGCGCCATTTTACAAAATTATGATGTAGTTAAAGTTAAAGCGATGCTTACAAACATAAAATGCAGCCACTAGGTAAAACACAACTTATATTATATATAAGCATCCAATATATATAAACACTGCTCATAAAATATAACATAGTCAATCAAATTCTTAGTCTATGTATATATAATGCCATCAATTTGAGATGCAACCTATATATTTAAATTTGTCTATAAGATTCCTGATAAACTATAAGAAAGGATGTTACCATGCAAAGATAATTAAGACGTCCAAAAATATACTACGTAGGCCAAATCTATGAGATGTTGTGTAGATACAAAACACATTTTAATTGGTAAAGCATTGTTCAAATATGTATAGCGTAGCCAATTAATATTCTAATAGTTCACTAGGTTGCTGGAAAGGATTCTGGTTTATCAAATACAATCGAAACTCATATTATTTAGTACAAAATTCCTATACTAATACATAGAGAATATTAATTACAAAACCTACCTTGTAAGATACTTGTTGGTATAATGAATACGTTTTTCTTCTTGCTATTTGCAAACTCTCTCACACAATCCTCTATTTATTTTCTCTCTGTGTCTCTCTATCCATTTTGATTTTTATCAGGGTTTATTTACAAAACTCTCTTCCCTCCTTTTGTTGCGCCCCTTCTTTGTATATTCTTTTCCATCCAAATGTGCATGTCAATTTTACTTCTAGTCTTTAGTCTATCTCTCCTTTAACTATCTTAATTAATATTAAGTCATAATTTATTTCGTATAGCTCAGTATGCTACATTTCCCAAGTTAGCTTAAACATAAGTTTAGTTGATCAATAAAATAATAATATCCAAATTCTAATTTTCAATGTAATTTCATGCATGTCTTACCAAGACTAAGTTTAGATCAACTTAACTCTAAGTTTACATTTTAAAATAATTCAAATTCCATGAAAGTAATTAAAATAAAGATAATTAACTATTTAACTAATAGGTATTAAGTCAATAATTGCTTCTAATTGCAAGATAATCGTATCTTCGATAACTAGTAAGTATATATAGTTTTACTTATATTGATATTCTGAATAACAATAGTTAATGAGATAAACATTCAAAGACATTTTTAAAGACATTATATATATATATATATATATATATATATATTTTTTTTGATTTATTCTCATAAATCTAGACAATTATAAGTAAGGAATATTATGTAATCTATGCATATCAAGAACTAAATCCACATACATATATAATCACAAATAAGATTTGTATAACTATGTACTAACATTTAAAACATGTTATGCATATAATATTTTAAATCTATTGTGTATGTGTAGGGTCACTAGTAATTTCTCTGTCATCTCCCAATCATCCCCTCTATTCCATCATTTTTGATGATGCTCTCCCTCCATTGTGCTCTGAGGGAAGGATTAATCCTGCATCCACTTCATGACAAATAAGTAGTTAGTCTGAGTCATCATATACATCAACAAATGATGCACAACTAACCAATATACAAAATAAGAAGATACGGTTGTCTCATCATATAAGATAAGCAACATATCACTGTCCCATAATCAATATATATCATAAATCTCAAATCAAAGCAATAATAATCAGTTGTAACCATATTAATCCATGTATTTCTAAGGTTATAAAACATAGGGTGAAATCAGGATGTAACACCTACGATCGTTTAAGAAAGGTATTAAGGTTATATTTAATTTATTTTTTAAATGTTCACAAGAATGGATTCTTTGACTTGTCTTTTATGACAGATTTTTATTACATAAAAATGACCTCTCCTCAATTGTTGAAGTGCAAAATGCCATTCTAGATGAGCTCCTTCACAATATTGGAGTTCAATGCCCTACCAAGTGGTGGATAAAGTTGAAGTAACATGTTAAGACCCCCTTCCACTAGTATACACGTGGGCTTGGTTATCAATTTCTTTCTCCACTACACATCTAAATGGATACTTTGAATTGTCATTGGAAAATCAATTATTTTGGGGAGAGGTGAAAACACTAGTTTACCAGAATATGGAAATGCTACCATTGAGCCCAAACATGCTAACTTACTTTGGTGCATCATTCACGAAGGTCTACATGTTGGAAGTCATTAGGTTCATTTAGGTGTGGCCCACCCTGTTTGTCTAGTTTGCAACATCTAGAATATCTTAAGCATATTTTTTGGTTTTACAAACATGCTTAGTGTGCCTATAGATGGATTCACACCCTTTTTCAACGATTCTATCCAGAGTCCCCGTAATATATGGTTCTATTAGGGGATTCAACGATGATAACTACACAATACAACCAAATTTTTTCTATGTTTTTCATTCCGAAATTCTTTATCATTTATGGAAAGAAAGGAACTATACAATATTCAATCATATTGATATGGATGGTTGTTTTTTCACTACTAACAAAGTTCAAGTGATATCCACGGTGATGTTACATATTCAACTTCAAGTATGGAAAGTTCCATTGGAGGTTGAGCACCATTATACTTTATTGGACTAATGAAGGAGTGCCCTATGTATTATCAGTTAGGCATCTCTAGACTCTTCTTGTTGGCAATCCCCTACTCAGAGCTATAGTTTTGGTATGCACATAAAACATCACTCATGCAACAAATGTCTAAGTGCCTCTTTGTAGTCACAAAGTTCCTACCTGACTCATAATTCTTGTGGTGGGAGTTGTTCTATACCATACCCTATTGAATGGAGGGCTTGAGGGAAGTTTGCTCAATGTTCCCCAACACTATTTGTTGTGTTGTGAGTATGTTCACCTTTTTGAATTGAAAAGACTATATTTATATGTAATGTTATATTTAACTTTTTTGCTTCCCAATATGATACTATCTATTGATTTTTGTATGAATAACAAAGTAAAATTTGTATTATAGATAAAGACGATGAACTTTACAAGATTAGGATGAGGGTTTGGAGACAACACAACTAGGGCACGATAATGGCAACGTGTTGCTACACGGAGCAATTAAACACAACTACAAACCAAGCGCAGGTATGGCATGTTTATTTGTAGCAAATGTCACGAGGAAACAAGGGTCCGATTTTTCTTATATAGATGTTACTTGCCCTACAACATCTCTAGCATCGAGTTCCCCTGCAATCTTCCCCAACCCATACACTGTGGATAAATCAGATGTTATGCCAACAGTGAAGATTGCTTTGCCAGAGGTAACTAGGTTAATTTCTTCTTTTGTAGATTTTGTAGTTATTTGTAGGTTTAATGGTTTATGGCCTTGGTCAGAAGAGTTGCATCAATGGGTCGATGCTACCTAGACCAAGAATCATGTGTTTCATTTGTGTTCTAAAGGGTTTTTCAAAGCCCAGTTTATGAATCTTGAGGATTGTCAGAGAGTTCTTAAGAAGGGTCCTTGGTTTTGAGGGCAGAGTTGGGTTCTTTGTTACCTTGTGGTTTTTTGATTTTGATCCCTTAACAATGGTGGCGTCCAAAATATCAGTTTGGGTTCGGCTTCGAACTCTCCCTCTACCCTTTTGGCACCCCTTAGTATGTGAAGTTATTGGTAATACACTTGGAAGATTCATCAAGATGGATTGCGAGCGGTCTAAGCAAGGGCTTTTTACATATGCCCATATTTGTGTTGAGGTTGACCTTAGCAAAGGTCTCCCAGATTGAATCTCGCTGAAACATGATGATTCCCGTTGACTCCAGATGTTGGATCATGAAAACACTGCTTTTAGATGTCGTCTCTACCACCAACTTGGCCATCTCTAGGGGGTTTATCCACATGCAAGGAAGCCAAAAATGAAAAAGGACCAGTCTCATCCTAAACGTTGGCAACCGTATGAGCACACTCTTCCAACTGAGGTCACGAAAGAATATAAAAATGGTAGAGGGAAGAAAAAAGGTTCAAAGTTTTCTTGCCAAACGACATCTGCAAATAATTCTACAGAGGGATGGTATCAAGAGATCACATGAATTTGAAACTTGAGATTCTGATAAGGATCAACCCTTATTTGATCGTCAGCATAATCATGAACTTCAAAAGTTATTGCTTGTCCGATCAATCTTAGTCATCCAAAATGTTACACTAAGATACAAATAAAAAAAGGTTAAAAAGGTCATATTGTAGATACGGATTCTGGACATTTTTGAATTTTGTTGATTACTTTTCTCTTACTTATCTTTTAGTCTACTTGTTTTTGAGGTGCGACTTCTCTACAATAATTAATCAATCAAAAAATTATTTAAAAAAAAGGTGAAAAAAAAAAAAAAAAAATCCTAGATAAAGAAGTCTGAATTGCGACACCTAGTAAGTTTGTACAAGGCTACCCGGTTGATTGCACGGTTTTCTCTTCGCAGCATTAGGGAGCGGGACACGTGGTTCCAGATTCTGTTTGTTGACAGACAAAGGCTGCCTCGGATTCCCGCGGCCGTTGGCCCCAGCCGAACGACCTTTATCGAAATTCAACCCAAAAAAAACAAAATCGTAAAAGCCGGATCACCATAATTAACGTCTCTTTGCAGAATCTTAAAAAGTGGAACTGTTACTTACCGTCAATAATAAGTAATAAATATCATGTTCTCTTACAGTAACTACCAGAGGAATATTCTCCCCTTCCCTCCCTTGTCCAGACAGTAACGTCCCACGCCAACAAGAAAAAATAAAATATCTGCTGCGGACTGGGCTGATTGCAGAATAACTTCCACCTTCTATTCCCGTCAATTGACTGGTAAGTACGAATTTCTGGCCGGTTTGGGGGTCATTTTCGTGACAGTAACCCACAAAGATTTATTTATTTATTAGCCGACACGTCGATTTGGGCCAGGCTGGAATCGTCAGGAACGAATTCCGTTTACCACGTGGCGCAAATCGAATCGCTAACGTCGCGTCAGATAAAGCGTCGTAATCGTGGCCCTCTGTTAGCCGACCGGCGTGGTCGCATGGGGTTTTGTTTGGCGCGTTTGATGTGACCAGGCTGCGATTTTAGACGTCTCCTTTGCTTTTAAGTTTCCACGTGGCAAGTGTTTGGCTGGGCTGTCAAAATCATTACGTCCGTGTGAATACGGGTTTGGGTAGGAGTTGTATTGAGAATTTTGTACCAGAATTGGTGTTTGGACAAATGGATACACTTTACCTTTTTTTTAAAAGGAAGGAATATACACACTGGACTTTTTAAGATTTCGTGGTCGATTCATGCGAGTCAAACCTAGCTGCTCAAAATATTAATATAAAAAGGTCCTTCTTGGGCTTAGGGATAAGTATTGAGGGTATTCATTCTTCCAAGGGACAAATCTCTCAAGATGTCTGGACATAGGGAGGATCTTATAAGGATGGACTCTGAGTGTTTCATTGATTCGTTCACTTGGACTCCAAAGGATATTGTTGCTTCCCCTTTTTCATTTAAGGGGAGGTCTAAAGCTCTCTTAGAATCGACATTTAATAAGAGGGGTTGACATTCACAGGGTGAAAGATTGCGTTCAGAGGAGACAACATGGTGAGAGATGGCATTCAATGGACAATGCAAGGCCTTTTCTTTAGAAAGAGGACGTTGTTATCAACGACTAGTTAATTATTGCTGACTCTTTTTACTAAAAGTAAGTTGATGGCTTTTGTCTTTAGTCTTATTTTAGTGGCTTTTGAGCAGAATGTTGGCCACCTCCTTGTTGAGGCTTTGTTGATTTCTAGCTGAAGGCCAACAATTTCTTATCGGTTGTTTGTTTATTAGGATGTCAAGTTTGATGTAGCCCCCTTTTTGTTGGCTATGGCCCATTGTCTCTTCAGTATTGTTCACTGGTAGTTGTTTATGTTGTTCCTTTTGGTCGTGATCGCTCTTTGTATTGTGGGTTGTGGGGCCTCGTCAAAACACTCACCTTTTCCCTGAATCTAAAAAAAAGATGTCTAATAAAAAGGATAAGAAAATGATTTTCAACATTTATAGAGTAATTGAAAGTTTTTTTTTAAAAACTAAATAGATTGTAATTTTTTGTGGGATTTTTACTTTTGTGTGTTTATGTCATCTCAAGATGATTTAAGTAGTCTGTAGACACTGAAATTGTGTCTACCCCCTAGGTCGTCATCCCCCCTTGGCCCCCTTGGTCTATGTCCTAGCACTTGTCCTAGTCCCCTCCATTTTTAAAATTAAAATAAATAAATATTTTAATTTGCTCCCCCTTTCCACCTCACCCATGCCACCTTGGATCCCCTCCTTGGATCCCCCCACCTCTCTCCTAGCCTTTATTACCCGAAATCTCCCCTTTATCCTTCCTCCCGCGTCCATTAAGTCTTCCCACGACCGTTTTCCACCGACCCCTTGACCCAGCGGCGTGCAAGAACGAACAGAGGCTAATTTTAGCCTCTGTCCCCATTCTTCTGCCATCGACGTCAGCTACCCTGCGGTCGACGTCGGCGATCCTGCTGGCGTCGGCAGACTTCAAAACACCTTTCCTGCAACCATTCTGCCCCCCGTGAACAGAACTCTCTAGACGCTTTTGCATTCGTATTTTCTTCTCCTCCCTCTCGCACAACAACCCCAACAGCTACAGGTACCTTGTAGAGCAGCTCCAAGCAACAACTCTATTTGCAGGTTCTTCAACAGCTCCGACAATAGGTTTTTTCATTCTCCAACCAGCAAGCAAGAGGTAAGCACAGTGTTGTTTTCCATTTCATTTCTTATATGTATTTATCTATTTAGCTAACTACTGCCTAGACCTTCCTTGTCTGTCCCTGAGAGGCTGAAAAGCCTTCTCAGACCCCTGCCTCTCATTCATCCCCCTTTGTGCTTCTGGTTCCAGCCAGTCACTTTCCCGATAGTCCCCTCTGCCCAACCAGTTCTGCATAAACCCTCAGACTACTCCTCAGACCCCAAACAGTCCCTCTGAATCCCACATAGACCCTCAGACCCTCAGACGAAGCCTCAGTCCATTCTGCAGACCAAGACTAGACCTGTAACTCATCCCTGACTATTGCCCCAGCGGACCTCGACCAGTTCCCCTATCGACGTCGACAGCCTAACCGACGTCGGTGACATTCCTGACCGACGCCGGTAATACCACCGACGTCGGTGACTGTGCAAAGGCAGATTGCTTCTAAACAGGTACGCTTTTGCTTTTAGTTCTTTCTTTTTATCTTTTATCATTTATCACTTTCTATTTTTGATTAGCATTCTGTTTCTAATAGTGGACTGTCATCCTCCAAGAAGCCTTTGTGCTTCTAGGACCAAGACTTCGCTTGGCAGTCCACCCTTTTGGCATCTAACGTTTTTCGTGTTTTAGTGTCTTTCTCTTTCAGGTGTCATCCTCCACAACCAAAGAGGAGTTCCTGCTATTGTCTGAATTCTGGTGCGCACGTCTACAATCCGGGTACGTACAAACCCTCGTCCATTTCCTTCTTAGTTTCTCATTTCTCTTTCTTGAATGTGAAAAGCGAATCTAGCGTAGAAACATTTTGGCACGCCCAATGGGACCCTAGGGTCTTCCTTGGGTTATTTTTTTCTTTTCATATAGGTGCATTAGGTTTCTCCCTTTTCACCTCTTTCTTCTCTTCTAAACGACACTATTGGAGGGACTAAAAAGAACTTTTCTTTTTTTTCTTGCATTCTAGGCTAGTCAAAAATCATATTCTTCAACCCTTTCTCAACTTGTTTTCATTCCAACTTAACATTTTGACTTGGGCTTAAAACACATTGCATTTTTATTTCTGCTTGCTTGCATTTCTTAGACCACACCTAGTAATTAATAATCGCATATTGAATTAATCGTAGTCCACTTTATGTTACACAACCAAACCACTTGCACCAAATCAAACATCAAACTCACCTGAGACAAGGCCCGACTGGGATTTCATCACCCAGCGGATACCTTACCCGTCCCGGCAATCCTACTTGGATTTCATCACCAAGGGGAAAGCCCACTCTGTTCTCTGGCAGAGTCTAATCTCTAGGGAAAGTATATTTTGGCTAAGCGAGACCAGCTTATCACTGGGCTCGTGAAGTGAGGGGAGCTTGCTCCTTAGCACCAGGCCATGTACGGAACCTAACCCAGACTCTTGAGCGCCTAAACAAACCTGAAACCATCCATAGACTACCTCTTCTAGGACCCATTCTAACAGCCAACCTCCCAAACATCACTTTAAGGCATAAGCCACAGGATTCTAAAAGTTGATTCTTAAGATTTAATGCTTAGGACCTGCTTGTGTTCTTCTATTTTTCTGTTCCCATCTGCTTGTTTGAGCTAGTGAGGACGTTCTTCTTCCTTTTTTTCCAAGAATCTTCAAATTTTCTGAGTTTTTGGAAACCACAGTCACCGACATCGGCTTTACCACCGACGTCGGCAATCTTCCCTCTCCGGCATCGGTTATCTGACCGACGTCGGTCATTTTTCCCACCGACATCGGTTTTTCAATCGACGTTGGTCACTGTCACAGTCCTTTTTCAAAACAATAGCCTAAAACACGACCCTTTTTCTGCCAAAACCCCATTCTGAGTTTCTGAAACTGAAAAAACACAATTTTTGAAACTAAACCCTTCCTTGCCTTGAATGGTTTTGACACATAGTCAAACCAAGGCTCTTCTTGACCACGCTAGCCATCAACAGCTTCCGTCTTCCCCATCCATAACCAGTCCCATAATGGAGTTCCACTCGCAGACCGAAAGAACTCCTACTCGACCGACCCCAACTCAGTCTCCCATTATCCTTGAAGGGGACCAAGATTTTGAAAGATTCTTGGACCTCAATGTCACAGCCCTCCAAAACTATCTCGCGAGAAACCCAACGCGAGACTTTTTGGGTGAAGCGGCGATGACACTAACACCGACTGCTACCCCGCCTTTTGCCTCAACCATTAACCCGACCATGGCCAATATGCAAAGCTTGGCCTCCCCATCTATTTTTAGACCGACCTCCATTGGGGTTCCATTACCCCCTCAACCACACGCAATTCAACCAAGTTCTACATCATACCAGAACTTGATTGTCGCGACCCCTCACACTCTTGCGCCCATAAATGCAGGAGTGTCTACCTCCCCCTTTGCCAATGCCGCGACGCAACCACCTTTGGCGGTATCTAGTCAACTTATGCCTTCTACTTCCATAACCCAACCACCTTTGGCCTTCACTTCTGTCCCTGCGACTAGTTACACATATGTTGCGCCCCTACAAGCGCAACCAACTACGTCGTATGCCCCTCTCAATATCTTTCAAGCGCCCTACAACCTAGGGGGCGCCTCATCTGCCAATTCGTCAGCATACCTCATCAAAATGCCGATGGACAAAATGTCTAGTCTCGAGACCTCTATTTCTGGTTCACGCAATGCTCTCTCCTATGACCAAATTTGTAATGAACCCATTCATCCTTCTGTCCCGATCCGACCATACCCCAACCAGTGGGAGCTTCCTAAATTTACTCACTTCCAGAGTAAGGAAGACCCACAACAGCACCTACGGGCATTCAGGCATGCCTACTATCTCATAGCCCACGATGATGTGTTACTTCTACGCACGTTCCCCATGTCACTTTCTGGCCTTGCCCTTGACTGGTATAGCTCTCTTACCAGACATTCTATCTTTTCATTCATTCAACTTACCCAATTATTTCTCGACCATTTTTCTATCAATATCACTAAACAAGTCTCAATCACAGACCTCTACTCCATCAAGCAATTTGACGACGAATCAATAGTCAATTTTGTCGCCCATTGGAGAGGCTTGATTAACCAGCTCTCCTTCTCCTTGCCTCAACCTGAGCTCATCGAGCTCTTTTCTTGAGCATGTGCCAGACACATCTCTTCTGCCTTGCAGATTCAAACATTTTGCACTTTCGATGAAGCTTTCACCATGGCCTGAAAGCTTGAACTCCATGCCATTGAAGAAGATAAGGTCAAATTGCGTAATACTAACGCAAGAACCAATGACCCTTCTTCTTCTAGACCTTCTTCTGCCAACTCCAAGTCCAAAGGAGTGGCCAACACTGTGGTCGTTAGATCACCATCCTCGACAACAACTAATCACTCTCAACCTTCGACATCTATCAGCATCACCAAACAATTCCAACAACGGTACATCCAGCGTTCATACACTCCGCTTGGAGAATCATACGCTTCCGTTTTAGAAAAACTTGTCAAGCAGGGGGTCCTCAATCTCCCTCCAATCTGACCACCCCAATTCGACCCTTCAAAAGCCCTCCCTACATGGTATAGGGAGGCCGACTTCTGTCACTTTCATTGCGTCCACGGCCATGACATCGACAATTGCCGAACCTTCAAAAACATAGTCCAAGGCATGATCGACAAGGGGGATCTTGTTTTGGACAACCTGAATGCCCCACCCAACCAACACATTGACATCTTCAAACAACCTTTTTTTAATCATCCGCCTACCCAAAACTATGTCCAGACCTTGACCGATAGCTCCCACGAGCATGACATACACACGGTCAACACGGTCTCACCTCTTGTCCTTGACCAACCTCCTTCACAAGTGGAAGATCCTGCTTCCCCTATTTCTCTTCCACAGGTAGGAGAACCCTCTTCTCCTGTTAGTCCTCCATCGACCTCTCTTATACTGGAGGACGCCTTGACTATACCTACGCCCTTAAGCCCACCTTCGTCTTTCCTCCCACCAATGGAGGTCCCTACCTTGCCTACTCCTCAAGCACAAGTAGAAGGCACCATCACCACTGCCCCCTGCCCTCTTGAGGAGCCGCACTCTCCTATTTCTTCTCCACCAAGAGAAGACCCAGTCCCTCCGTCCATTTCGATTGAGGAAGACCCAGTCACAGTTTCCTCTTGCCTTTTGCCAGAGATTGCTACATCTCACTCACCTCCGTCCACATCTGAACCCAAACCCGTATCTAACCTCGCCTCGCACAATGGTGGTCCTCAACCCAAACCAAAGAAGGCCACTAAACCACACCGGAGGATTCCTCCCCCACCTTCATCATTACCTTCAATTTTGGGCCCGCATCCGTCCACTTTAATAGGGGTGCTTCCTACTCTCATATCTCACAGAGACAAGTCGCCTCCATTACTCTATCAACCCATCAGACATATATCTCCTCCAATCCATTGACCAACGCCTCCTAAACCAAGGTCATCAACCCCCACTGCAACAAGACACACATACTCGTTAGCAGGTTCTTATGCCTTGCTGTTACGGAAATTGTTGCAATCTTCTCGCATCAACCTCCCGCCTCTCAAACCATATCAATCTCTCGGACCAAAACTGCCCTGGTTCGACGACACTCAGATTTGTGTGTATCATCGCATGCCTGGGCATGACACGGAGCATTGTTGTGCCCTCAAGGTTGTCATTCGCCAATGTCTGGGGAATGACACCTTTCTTCTCGACCATGTTAACAACAAGCCTTCAACACCACCCCACTTATCAACTCTTGGACCAAGACCATCTTGGTTCGACAACTCTAAATTTTGTCTTTATCATCACACTCTGGGACATGACACTGAGCGTTGTTGCGCTCTTAAAGCTGTCACTCGTCAACATCGGAGAAAGGATACCCTTCTCATCAAGGATCCTCTTGACAACCCCTTCAACAAATCATCAACACCGACCCATGCTTCTCATGCCTCATCACTTAGATCGGGATCTCGATGCCAGACTATGGTCCCTTTGCCACCTTTGACCCCCTTATTCGACATCAACACAGTCAATCTGACCACTAAGCCTCATCCGACCTTGACCAATTTGTCAAACATTCTCCCTACCCGCTGGGGGAATTCAACCTTCATCCAAGCCTATACCAACCTTTCGACCCAGTCTCGACCAAATATCAATCACTCTTTTAATCTCAAACCTCGACTACACATGCAACCCAGCCTCGATCAGTCTCAACCGAATCAATCAACCAACCTTTTCACCCAATCAATCAACCAAGCTTCGACCTAGTCCCGACCAAATTTGACCAATCATTGACTTAATGCTAATTTCAATCCAACCATCGACCAAATATCAACAAATATCAACCAGACATCGACCAATCATCAATCCAGACCACAACCAGACCTCGATCATGACATTAACCAAGACCTCAACCAAATCTCGACCAAGACATTGACCATGACATTGACCAGACCATCAACCAGACACTAACCAATCATCAATCATGACCTCGACCAAACATTCAACCCAAACATTCAACCAACTTTTTTATCAAAACATTCAACTAGTCTCGACCAATCAGCGACCACATCAATCATCAACCCATCCATCAATCAACATGTGACCAATCTTGAAGAGGCAAATGGGGCAAGTTTGCTCCTAATTGACTCAGACCTTATCATAACGCACAAACATGGCCCAGGCACTTATCAGAACTTGAGCCCCTTCTCATGCCTTGCATCTGCAACCATTCTGCTGTTAGTCGAGTAGTCAATCACTTGACATTTTATTTGAGCTCGTCCCTTGAGCAATCCCCATCATTGTCATTCCTATTCCTTTCAACCCTATTTCCCAACATTAGTCAACCCTTTTTGTCAAAGCAGTAATGCTTTGTCCTAATAAAAGGGAACCCTTAAACCTCTAGAGGCTTGTCCATGGCTAAAAACTTCAGTCAACAAAAATATATCAAAATGGGATACCTATCATATCAAAGGTCATAAACTCTAAATGTAGACTGCTCCCTCGAAGGACAGCTACATAGTTGATGTATTACTAGACTGCTCCCTTGAAGGACAACTAGGCCAAAGTCATATCAAAGCATTTAAAGCAAAGTATAGACCACTCCCTCGAAGGATGGCTATGACTAAATCTTGCTACAGACAGCACTCTTTTTTGAAGCTTCCCACATCGATCAGCTTTACATATATGACCACCAAGCAAAACAACATCCCAAGGCAGACTTCCCGCATCGATCAGTCTGCACCAAAAAAAAAAAAAGACTGACAAGTTATAAAGTCATGGACATGCCTATAGTCGTTCTCGGGTTACCTATAAAAAGGGGCAAGGTTCTTCCTGCCACAAAAGGGTTACCCCATCCTCTCATATCACAGATTCATCCTATCACCCCAACATACTCAAGGGACTTCGAGCTCACTTAACGTCAAGTGATTCGATTACTTCTCTAACATCAACCCACTGGTCAATGACGCAATGCATGAATGGGGCTCTTGATTCTAACAACCCCTATCTATGCTGTCCACCTGGTCCTTGTCAATGAAAGGGCAATTATGCCTTTCACTTTCTTTACACTTTGGTCACATTCAACCACATCATTTGTCAAATCAACTCAACCTGACTCTTTTCAGACCACTCTCATAACCTATTCACACTAGTTTCTATGGACACCAATACACATGGAAACTATGGACTACACAATTTATGTTAAGCATAAACCAATACTTGTTGAAGCATAAATAGACCTCAATTCATTTTTAGCATACATCCATCACGAATATGGAAAATTGCTAAGGATGAAAGACCCCTCAACCAATGTTATAGCATACACCATTAGGAAAAAGGCTGTAACATCTTTTTCTCCTCATCATTTCGACACATGACCAAACCAATCATCGACCAATCTTCTCAACTAGTTCGAACTACATTGGTCGGAGGCCCTATGACCGGGGCTATGTAGGCAGCACTCAGTTGACACAATGTTTTTTGGGGTTAGCTCGGCCATCCCGTTTATTCATCTCTCAAACAGATAAACCCCTCTTTTTTTTCATCACTCGACCTTGACCTTGACCAAGACCAGTCTATCGACCACTTTGACCACCTATCTACCACTCAGACCCTTCATCTGAACTACATTGGTCTGAGGCCCTAAGATCGGGGCTATGTAGGTAGCACTCAGATGACACGACGTCTTCTGAGGTTAGCTCGACCACCCTCATTTGTTCGTCTACCTGATGGACAAACCATATTCTTCTCCTCTGACCATGACCTTGACCCCGACTAGACCAATCAATCTCTTCAACTTTTCCTCCCTTTTAGGGAGAACTACATTGGCCTGAGGCCCTTCCACAAGGGCTATGTAGGCAGCACTCAGTCTTTTGAGGTTAGCTCGGCCACATCCTTTCATCCGTCCATCCACCTCGACCAGACCTTGGAGATCATGACCATCTCCTCTGACCGCGACCACTTCCAAGACAAACGTTGCCTTGGTTGTTTTTGCATGTATGCTACCTCACGAATGGTTAGCAAAATTATGCGCAGCTCATATTTTTGACCCTCACAAGTATAGGATCGCAAGCCGGTTGATCCCCACTACTTGTGACATTTTCATGTTTTTGGGAGCACTTCTTGAGCCTGGGATACCTAGAACACGATGACCATTGGAGCTTTAGCTTAGATTGAATAACCCGATCAGCTACGACCAAATGCTAGGGCCCAGTTATTTCAATTTTGGCACTCCTCGACCCTCGACCTATGATAATTTGACCTGACCATCTCATGAAGTGGTATACGTGCAATCACGACTTTTACATCATTTACACTCCATCTTCACCATTTTCATCCACTCTCTGTCAAATTAGCACCCGATTTCAGGTTCCCTTCCCTCGACTCTTGCTTTGAGGGGGAATACCTCATCTCACATCGGGGTAACCAACCTCTTCCTATTTTTGTCTTACAGTTCACTTGAACAACCAACAAGACGAAGTCACCCTCATCCCACACCTGGGGCAACCAACTCATGTTTTTGTCTTGCAGTTCGTCTAGAACAACCAACAAGACAAAAAGGGGCAAATGTAGACACTAAAATTGTGTCTACCCCCTAGGTCGTCATCCCCCCTTGGCCCCCTTGGTCTATGTCCTAGCACTTGTCCTAGTCCCCTCCATTTTTAAAATTAAAATAAATAAACATTTTAATTTGCTCCCCCTTTTCACCTCACCCATGCCACCTTGGATCCCCTCCTTGGATCCCTCCACCTCTCTCCTAGCCTTTATTACCCCAAATCTCCCCTTTATCCTTCCTCTCGCGTCCATTAAGCCTTCCCACGATCGTTTTCCCACGACCCCTTGACCCGGCGGCGTGAAAGAACGAACAAAGGCTAATTTTAGCCTCTGTCCCCATTCTTCTGCTGCCGACGTTGGCTACCCTACGACCGACGTTGGCAATCCTGTCAGCGTCGGTAGACTTCAAAACACCTTTCCTGCAACCATTCTACCCCCCCACGAATAGAACTCTCTGGACGCTTTTGCATTCATATTTTCTTCTCCTCCCTCTCGCACAGCAACCCCAGCAGCTACAGGTACCTTGTAGAGCAGCTCCAAGCAACAGCTCCATTTGTAGGTTCTTCAACAGCTCTGACAACAGGTTTTTCCATTCTCCAACCAGCAAGCAAGAGGTAAGCACAGTGTTATTTTCCATTTCATTTCTTATCTGCATTTATCTATTTAGCTAACTACTGCCTAGACCTTCCATGTCTGTCCCTGAGAGGCTGAAAAGCCTTCTCAGACCCCTGCCTCTCATTCATCCCCCTTTGTGCTTCTAGTTCCAGCCAGTCACTTTCCCGACAGTCCCCTCTGCCCAACCAGTTCTGCATAAACCCTCAGACTACTCCTCAGACCCCAAACAGTCCCTCTGAATCCCACACAGACCCTCAGACCCTCAGATGATGCCTCAGTCCATTCTACAGACCAAGACCAGACCTATAACTCATCCCTGACTATTGCCCTAGTCGACCTCGACCAGTTCCCCTATCGACATCAGCAGCCTAACCGACGCTGACAATACCACCGACGTTGGTGACTATGCAAAGGCAGATTGCTTCTAAACAGGTACTCTTTTGCTTTTAGTTCTTTCTTTCTGTCTTTTATCATTTATCACTTTCTGTTTCTGATTAGCATTCTATTTCTAATAGTGGACTGTCATCCTCCAAGAAGCCTTTGCGCTTCTAGGACCAAGCCTTCGCTTGGCAGTCCACCCTTTTGGCATCTAACGTTTTTCATGTTTTAGTGTCTTTCCCTTTCAGGTGTCATCCTCCACAACCAAAGAGGAGTTCCTGCTATCGTCTGAATTCTGGTGCGCACGTCTACAATCTGGGTACGTACAAACCCTCGTCCATTTCCTTCTTAGTTTCTCATTTCTCTTTCTCAAATGTGAAAAGTGAATCTAGCGTAGAAATATAGTCATTGACCTAATAAAATTGTGCCATAAATATTTATTATTATGGGTAAAGAATAGTGAATGTAATTTAATGTTTTAAACTTTTAAATGTAAAATAATAATACTAGTACAAATATCTTAAATATATATTTTTAAAATACTGAAAAATGCCAAGGGATATTAACTTTAAAGCATCTATTTTAATTTTTTTATATCGACAAGCGTTTACAAAGATAATATATATCCATGACTAACAACAAATAGAACCAATAACAAAGTTGCAACTCTCTAATAGGGCACTAACAAAACCACATACTACAAATAAAAAGCAAGTCAAGCTTTATAGCAAGTGCAATATAACAATTTACACCAACATAAAAGAACTAAGGTAACTCGTCCCTAACATCTAAGGTCACACCAATAAAAAAAAAGATTATGAATAGGACAAACCCCAAGATTTTGATTGTCACCTTCTATACCAAGGCCCATGATGCAAGTATTAGGGCTCTCATCCAATGTAGGTCCACCTTCATCCACTTGGAGATTGTTAGTCCTAACTATAGGTTCAACATCACAAACATGACCCATCAGTCCCCCATGTACCATTATTGTGTTGATAATATTTAAAACATTCTTACCACCCCTAACGTTTTGCTATATTGCATGCCTCATCTTAACCTTTTAATTTGTTCAATGAATGTTTCTTTTATTTTTTTATTGTTATTCTCTATAATGTCTTGTAAGATAATTAGCATATTATTAAGTTTATCCTTTATGAAACTTTCCAACCATGGTGCAATTGCTACACCATATCCTTTTTCAAGTACATTCAAGCCAACTAATGAAAATGTTGAGCTAACTTCTAGAATTGTATCCTTCCCACATTAATTGTTGTAAGGACATATGTAAAGCATCCAACAAAACCTCCTTGCTAGTTGTTGGATCACCACCATATTTAAGATCATATTCTAAAATTCATATAAGAACAAGGTTTGAGTATTCTCCATGTTACATATAAGTATCATGAATCATCTCCTACTTAGCATCTATAAAATTTACTTCAGCTACACTTGAATGAAGCACTTCCTAGTCTGGTGAATAACTAAACTTTGGAAACTCACTAGTATCTATTAGGTAGTTGGATGAAATCTCGATTATGCCTATCTTTAGACTTCTCCAACTCCTTGTCTTGATTTGTTCACATATTATATTGATTAACGACTCCATTACCTTTTCTTGTAATTTCCTATTCACTAGTGATAGATGGCTTCAATTAATCTGCACCACCATGTCAGGCTTGAAAATATAATTATGGGAAAAACAAATGGGATCTAAACTTCAATTTATGCTCAAGATATTACAATTTTTTCATTGAATTTTTTTAGAAAGAATTAAAAAGTTCCATATTATCGTCAAATAAATGTCAAATTTAAGGTTGAAACTTCCTTATGACAGTTAATTAGACGTCAAATTTAAGGTCAATCATCAATGATTAACATCTCAAGACATTATAGCTCACCACCATATTGGCTGTTATTGTTGGTTACACCTATGGGTGAGTGCACCAAGATGGGGAGCCAAAAAGATGACAAGTTGTGAGAAAGCAAAAAAACACTAAATGTGTCTATGTAACTGTTTAACGTGTACACATTTATGCTTAGTAGTTACTAAGCCTAAGTATGTATGCATTATAACTTGTACATACTATAACTTGTATGTGTTTCTTGATGGGTTAGGAAATTTCCTATGTGCATGTTTAAGCACATAATTTACTTAATAAAATAAACACTTTAGTATAATTTAATATAAAAAGTTAACTTATTTATTCTAGTAAATATAAGAAAGTAGGGCCAGTATGTATGTTTTAAAATTGGTGTCACAACTCTAGGAGTTATTGCTTAAGAGATAGTTTTTAAAATCTAATATGGTTAGTGCTTAGTTATTTTCATGGGCTCAATATTGAACATAAGGTTTTCAAGGTGTAACTTATGTACTCAATATTTGTTTTAATCAAGCCATTGGTCATTTTGTAGGTTTTAGGGCTTTCTAGATTGATTACAATGCTTGTAGGAGATTCTAGATCTTTGAGGGGATATATTATACCCAAGTTAATACATGATTTACATTAAAAAAATCATATACACACTAATTGAATGTTTCATAATTACTAATTTGGTCTTTGAAGGGTTTAGTTAGACCTCATTGTATGCATGATTGATGCACTTACTTGATTCATTCCATCTAACTTTCCACCAAAGGTTTTCAAAAAACTACTTAACGACACTATTCAAAGGGAGGGAATGTCTAAGTATCAATTATGGTTCACTAAAAAAAAGAGAACTTCTTGAAAGTTTAATTGTTTAACTCACTTAAATTTCACCATTAAAAAAAAAATAGTAGCTTAGAAACTAGACTTAAAATGTTAAATTTTGGTGTTCTTATAACATCTTCAAATTTTGAACGAAGGCATTGTTAGCCAAAATTGGCTACCATAAGTGAGTAGCATTCAAAACTTGTTATCTAGACTTATTTGACTTTGTTGATAGCCCTTGAAGGTTCTTGTCTTGTTCATAACTTGTTTTGTCATAGTGAGGAGGGGTGTGATTTCTAATAGTGATCAAAGTCTTATAAGGTGGTATGGTCAAAATGTGAAGTCATGGTCCTCAAGTGATTAAACAATACTCATGGCTTGATCCTCTATAAGGTGTTTAACATGGTTTAAGGTAATTTTGTAAAAGTTATGGTAATTGTCATATTTATCTTGTGTTTGTCTAGCCATCTCAAGTTTCAAGCCCACATGCTTTAAGATAGCGTAGAGATCAAGAAGTCTTCTAAGGTCATTTGGCATTCATTGAAAATTATGCCACACCCCATCATGTCTGTATAATCCCCAAAAGATGCCAAAATGCCATTTATAATGTACAATCTCATTTGAAACCTTCTTATTTGTTTCCTTAACATCTAAACATAAGTATAACATGAGAAAAGGTAGGTGGAGGGAGTTTGTATGTTACATTGATTTGTGCATGACAAGGAAAACTCCATGAGCATCTCACATAGGGATCTAACAGGGCACTCATCCAAATGATCAAATTCTATTGCACAAAGAAGATAGTTTGAGGAGTTTTTATAGGTTTCCATGCATCCAACAAAGGAACAATGGCACTAGGTGGTGAAGCATGTCTAGGGTACCTTCTAGCCTCCCTAGAGCCAAGTCCATTCTTAAGAAGGTGTTACAGGTCCAAACAAGTAGAAAACCTTTTCAAAACCTCCATCGGGTTCTTGGAAGCCTCAAGAAGGTCAACTGGTTTGAAGATTATATATAAAGGAAAGAGAGAGAAAGAGGGTTTGGTCAAATGCTCTTGGGGGTAGATAGGGGACTTATGCCCTTAATATTTCATGCATTGGATTAAGGGTTCATGATCTATGCTTTATGAATCATTGCTAAGAAAATAAGTGCCAAAAAACCCTTGTAAAACCCAATGAGCTCGGTTCTCTATTTGGGTTTGTGTTTATAGATTGATGGAGACAAGTTGATAGTGGGAGAGTGAACTCAGAGCACCTAAGATCCTCCATAGCATTGATTCAAAGCAGATGAAAAAAATCACACATTTATCTTGATAAGATAAATGCACTTTCTTAATGTTTTTAAGGCCTAACTCATAAAACTATAGGTCTGCATGCACTATATGAGGAAAAGGTGATCTTTTTGATCATTAGGTTGGAAAGTAGCCTAAGGTCTAAGGAACCATGAGATTATCCACCTTGACTAGTTTCATTTTGAATAACAAAACTCTATTCAATATAATCCATCTTCATGCCTTGGTAGGGTATTTGGCAGACCAAACATGACTGTATGGGCAAGACTAGGTGATTAAAGATATTTTAGATGTTTTGAAGAGAGTTTCAACCTTGAAAACATGTTATAGGGGTAGATGAAATGATTGTATGGCATTAATATTTAGAGACATGTTGCAAATGATCTAAATAAAGGTGAATGTAGACCAATAGGTCTGTAGACCTGTCATTTCACATTCTTGATCAAAAGATGAAAACCTTGCATGAAAAGAAGCATCTTGAGTTGCCTAGGGAAGTATTTGCCTCATACAAGTGTGAAATGTGGCATAAAAAACTTGAGGCATTCATTTATCATGGAATACAATGACAAATTTTCTAAACAAAGGTCATATATAGTGGAAATGACTAAAAGACCCAAACATGCCTAAACCCCACTTAGACACCTATAGGTAAAAAAGTTAGAATTAATCAATATGAATCTAGAAGGTATATGGAGGAATATCTAAAAGCATCATATGGATACTAGTATACCTATTGGAGACAATTCTAACCAATAAATATGCATTTTGAAGGCTTTTATGCCTAAAAACCTTTCCTCAATCTCCACACACAGGTCTATCAACCACCTGATAAGGTCTCAACTTTGCTTGGAACTCCATTGAGAATATGCATGGGAATGAATTGAGATTCAATGTGTTTTGGAGTTTTTCACACTCTAAATTTATATCATTAGTTGTTTTCAAGGGAACATGTATAATATGAACAATCACAAAGAATGTAGACCACTCAAAACCCTCTTGTAACCTTGTGAAGAACTTGAGAAGACATAATTTCCTAATCATAACTTGAATGATAAGATGCATGGTTTCATATTTATATTGGAGGTGTTAATGAGAGTCCCATAATCCTAAATTGTGGCATTAGTTCATAAGTTGAGGGCCTCAACTTTATGAATAAGTGTTAACACAATAAGCACTCTAAAACCCTCTTAAAACCCTTCTAGGAACTTGATGTATGAGTTTTGAATTATAATTAGTTATAATGGGCATGAATGGTAATGAAATGACCCTAATGTCATCCAATTATCCCATGGGCACCTGAATGATCCATTTGGTGGCACGTGTAGAGTGGAATAGATAAGAAAATGGCTTAAAATATTATTTTTCAAGCTATATATAGAGGTTTATGTAGGTCTGAGTTTCCTAATCAGTGTAAGAGCACTTATAAACATGGGCATAGGTATAATATCCATCAAAAATCCTTTTGAAGGAACTCTCATGGCGTTGTAATAGATTTTCAAGCAAGAAACAAGACCTACTGAAGATTATGCTTTCTTGCTTGCATATAGGACTGGTTGCAGATCTCTTCCAAGTAATTTAGGGAATATAAACCTTCAAAGTATCCTTATAAACACCTCATACCATCCCTAAAAATTTATGTATGTTGTGAACAAGCCATCCTAATGATCAAATGCAGTCTTGAAGTGCTTGATGCACCAACAGTTTTAGCATGATCCTTTAATATGCCATTAAAGATCCTTGAAGGAGAAGTATAGTGAAGATGAAGAGTTTCAAGACACCTAAGAAAACATGATTACCCCTAAAACATTAGTATGGAAAGTTATCAAGCATGTGCAAAGTGTCAAAGAGATTAAATGGTAGCTCAAGGATAGTTATATGATGAAGAATGCAACTTGTCATTTCTCAACAAGAAGGAGGTCAATTCATGAGGAGAGTGATGAGTCATCAAGTGCAAACAATAAAATCCTACGCTACATTTAAAATCATCATCTCATCAAACAACACATATAGAGGAGGATGATAAGATTGTACTTATCGATCTTCTCTCTCATTTATCCTATATGTATGGCCTTGTAAGGCTTGTAATGGATCCTTAACCTGAGTATGGTGAATCCCTACTCATAAAAACACTTGTACTTTGCCTTTGAAAGTGAATAGATAGTGATTTTTAGCCATTTCAATACTACAATTAGTGTATGATTCATAGTTAGTTAATGAATGTTAGTAGTAGTGTCATATATGTCTTTCATTTATCCTATCATTTTACCTACTTGCAAGTTGTTACTAATCTTAGTAGGTCATATGGAATGTGGTACATGATCTTACATTGGCTAAGTGTGCAGATTGTTTCATTAGTTCCTTCTATGACACCTCTTGATCATCCCCTCTTGGTTATTGTCTTGATCTTCACCTTCATATTGAAATAATGATGCTTGGAGACTCATTTTGAGTGAGTATAATAGATTAAATCCTTGTTCATGTTTCTTAGTGTAGTATAGGCAAGTGAATGTTATGATTTTAATGTATCACCTCCTTGTTTTATTTACTTTATTTATCTCCCTTTTCCTAGTAATCAATAGGTCTAGTAGGAGTTTCAAGGTGAAGCATCAAGGGTGTTATCCCTATCTAGAGATTCACCTCATTGATTAGGCCACCCATAGCCTAGAGGTGTCTCTATGTTATCACATAAATGAGAAAGGCTTGACAAATCTCATCAAGTGTTAAATTTAGTGTGATAACAATTTTGACATGCTTGGTGGGACAAGGATTGTCATCCATTAAAGAGTTTATTATGTTGCTCTTGAATATACTAACCTTTGGAGGCATGACTTCAAACATCAATGGTGACTCCATGTGAATCAAATCTGGTTTAAGTATCCCAAGTACCTAGAAATCATAAGATTGGTATGTATTCTCAACATTCATTTGGTCAAAATGCATATTCTATGACTTCATATTCTTCATATCAAACTGATGGCATTCATGGCTTCACCCCAAGTGGACCTTAAACATCAACATTCCAAACTTACCAAGGTTATCAATAATCTTATATTCCCCCTCCCATTCTAACTCAACCTCCTTGGTAGCCTACTTATCCATATAGTCAACCTTGTCAAAGCTATGTTGCTTTTACTCAATTCCTATCAAGGCTCAAACATATTCTATTAAACTAAGATGGGATATTGAGAGAGCTTGAAAGAGAAGAGGGGCTTAGTCAAATTGTCCCTATCCACCTCATTATGAGTATGAGGGACTTGTTAGAGTTAGATAAGAATAAGTGGGAAGTTTAAGGGAGAGAGAATCAATATATACTAATCAATAACATGTTAGAGATTAAAGGTTTAATTCAGTATATGGAGGATAAGTTAGTGGACCATGAGAGGTGGTTAATGGACTATGAGAGGTAAAAGGTTAAATGTGATCAGACTTATGTACCTCTTCCTACCTCAAATGACCTTCTCCAACTCATAATATGCCATCAAAAAAGGCTGATATCTATACAAGCCCTTCCTCAAGAGCCTTCTCTCATGCCCATCCAAAGTCATAAAAAGGAGAAGATAATAGAGGTAAAACCAAGAGAGTTTCAAAGTCTCTCAAGTTCTTCACCCACCCCTCAAGTTGGAACTCTCCATGAATTTCAAGGTACATCAAAGTTTGATAAAGTGATTTGGGGGTGGAAGGAGAATAATGAAGCATCCTTGACATAATTTCATTTTCCTCCTCTCCAATAATCCTTCAATGAGCTTACTGCTCCCAAAATACTAAGTTGGAAGGACATCTTATCAAGCTTCAAATAAGCTAATGAGCTATCTTGACCCCCCACCCCCTCCTTTGGTGAGAAATAACATGTTATAAGGAGGGAAGAAGAAGAACATCTATTTGAAAATGAGAGTTTGTCAAGAGAGAATGATGAGGTGGCAGTCCTTGAGAAGCTTGATCAATATGTTGAAAGTGTGTATGATGAAGAAATCATAGTTGGCAACCCTCATTCTACTATTGGATCAGATTTGGGACAAAAGAGAGAATAAATTTGAGCTGAGGTAGTTGTCTTGACGAATGAGCATGGTAAATCATGGAGGAAGAAGTTTAGTGTGTCTTGATGAGGTTTCTACTACTTCAAGTCATACAAGTAAGCTCCAAGAATTCCATGATAAGGATGTTCAGGTAGTTACAACTTGAGAGGTTTCAAATGATCAAGAGGATGTAAAATTTTACTTTGAGCTTCCTTTTTGTGTTGAAGATGATGATTTCACCTTTTGTTACAAAGAAGATCTTGATGAGATAGCTGCAGAGACACCACTAGAAATCATCCTTCAAGAAGATATGCATGATCAGGTTATAGTTTCTCCATCAGAGTACAACCCCAAAAATAGAATAAATAAACTAATGTCTAAAGCTATAGAGAATCTTGGTGAGCTTGATAATGTTTGGTAGTAGTTGTACTATGTTTTTCTAGAAGAGATTGAAGATATTGGTAGGGTAGAATTGGATGATAGAGTAAAGAAGCAAGATGAAGTCTCACTTGAGGTTGTGATGACTTCCAATGAAAAAAAAGCGTTTGTTACTCCTAGTGAAGAATTTAAAGACTAAGACAATCCTGAAGTCACTAGTAGATCATTTGAAGTGAAAAAGGAGGTGTTTTCTCTCTCAAGTGATCAAGAGGAAGTTGCCTTTTGGGAATAATTAGAGAATTTTTGTTTAGGATTGGATAGAGCACTTGTAGTTTCATGTGAGACATTGATAAGGTAGTTGTGAATGTTGGAGAATATACTCAAGAGGTTGATCAAAGTACAAACTTCAAATCTTCCTCTATTATTGATGAGAACATCACCATACCAACCTCTATAGAAGCAAAAGAAGACCCAAAAGAGTCACCAATGTGTGAAGAACAACTGTAGGACTCATTTATGGTCTTAGAATCAGGCTATGTGCTCTTACAAGGGGAATACAATTTGATTAAGGCTATGGAGAGTAGCTTTTTAAACATATCATCCCAATATACCACTTCACTTGATGAAGACTTGTTTGATGTTCTTAAATCTGGTTATCACCCTCTTAACTAGTTTGCAAAAGTTGAAAAAGATAACACCTTCTCTCTTAGTGGGTCTAAGGAAGCTCAAGGTAAAGAGGAACAAGTTCATGATAACTCATGGTAGCTATACCTTGATATCATTCACGAGATTGAAGTTCATTGTAGGCCTATATATCATAACAAGAATATTGATGAGGAGTTTGTCAAGTTTGAAGAACATGATCCCAATGAGCCATCAATGTTTGAGGTGGAAACTATGGTTGTAGAGAGGATTACAAAGCAAGTTAGTCAAGCATTAGTCCATAAATAATGAAATATGCATAAATAACTAACTAACCAAGCCTATTTATTCCTATGGGAATTATAAAGGATAACAAGAAACAAATGAAAGAAAGCAAAACCATATTACCTTCCCAAATGGATTCACCATACCCATGTGGCTCAAAAACATGTTCTCCCTTGATCAAACATCCTTATCTTTGTCAACAATGGTGGTAAGCTCCTCCAATACCTCAAGAACACTCCATAAAACCTAGGCTTATGATTCCAAATCGCTAAACTAGCCTATTAATGAAGCTTGCAAATAAAAACTATGATCAAATACAAAACCTTGTGGAAACAATTTAGCATTATAACTTTGGAATATTCAAGCTTTTAAGATATTTGAGCATAATAACCTTGCACCAAAAATAGCTTAAAATTCATGTCTATGGTCTCTCTATTTATAATTTTTGAGATTGGTCAGGATCAAACATGACTGTCCATCTCAAGATTGAGATGTGTGGCCATAGATAATCCTAATATTTAGAATTAAATCCATAATTATCTTCATAGTGACCTTGGAAGAAGGGGCATTGAAGCGGCATGGCAGGCATTAACTAGGCATGGGTGACCCATAATCTTGATATTTGTGGCATTTATGGCCTAGTGATGTCTTCCCAAGAAATGATGTCACCTAATGATGCAGTTAATAGGAATCAATTTTCTAAAATAAATATTCAAAAAATATAATGGAAAATCCACTTAAGCTCTTGATTTGGATTAATTATCCTTAAATAAGGTTAATCAACATTTGTGCAATTATTTGAAGATTAATCAAAATGGTCAGAAACTCATATTACTAGGTTGTAATTTGACTGGAAAGGAATTAGAAGGTGATGTTATATGAGTTGGAGTTGTATTCTAATTTAGGATGTTTCTAACACCAAATAACAAAGGTATGTGATTTGTACCAATGATTTAGAAGAAAAGAGTGATCCTTAGCACAAAAGGCAAAATTGTCATTTTGACTCAAAATGAATTCATCAAAGTTAGTTGGCCCATAAATTGCATTGCCCTATTTAAGGATACTTTGACCTAAATTGGCACTTGTAAACAACAAGTTCAAACCATTTAGCACATTTTATGAAATTTGACCTAAAATGTGCATCTGAGTGCAATTCGAGTAAGATTGACAATTTGAACACAAATGGTGTTAGGAATTGGATGTCTACATTTTGACCCTATTTGAGAAGGCATAGTGAGACATTCAGGTGAAGAAAAATCTTTTCAAAGAAAAAATTTGTCAATAAGAAATTGGAAAAGACCCATGATGCCCCCTTGAGAGGACATACTAGGATGGAAGAAAAGGATAAACTCTCAAAAATAGAGAAAATGTGAGAGATTAACCCATGGAATATATCACATATAGACGAGCTAATGATTGCACATGTGATTATCATCAATAATTAAAATATAATTAGAGGTATAATAGTCCCCAGAGATGTGGGAAATGGGAAAGATATAATCCATAAATGTAAGGGACACACTATAAATGTACCTAATTTGAGAGTACAAGCTGTGCACTTACAACATTGATCAATCTTGAGATAAGTTACACACTAAAATATTTACATCATGGGCTTTAATGTGGATATCTTGGAATTAGAGGAAAAGAGAGAACATTATGATTTAGGAAGGGAAGCACCACTAGAATGGGGTCTCCAAAGAGAATAAGAAGTACTCCAGTAGAGCAGATTTAATCTTGATAAAATAGTTTTTCCCTAGTAGGGCGAATCTTGATCATTGATAAAGAGTAAATAATGATTTTTACCCTGTAGAGTTGATTTGATTCAAACATGGTTCAGATGCTAGGCCCCAGCATGGGCAATTGGTAAGCAAAAATAGCTCAAGGATATAACTAAAAAGATAGGTTAAAATGAACGAGTGCAAACATACATGCGATGGTGTAATGGCCTAGAAAGTCATATAAAACCAAGCATATGAGAATGCACAAAGTGATGAGAGAGATGAAAAGAAGAATGGAGATAGCTGAGCTGACCTCGATATAAATTGAGTGCTACCTACATAGTTCTATGGACTCATGTTTTAACATGAACTTTAGGCCAATGTAATTCACCCAAGTTTGGGAGAGAATGGAATGAGGAATGATGAAAACAAACCAAGAATTTGATTAAACTTACAATGAATGCAAATAGATGCACATCTAAGCATAGACAAAGAAGCTTGAAATGCATGCCACCTAAAAGCCTAATTCCATATCATGAGCCTAGGTTTTGCAAAGTGTTCTTAAGAATTGTTCATCAGAGTTGATGTTAATGTTAAGATGTTGAGACCTAAGCACAAAGTGATTGCTATAGAAAAATAAATTAGGCATCATAAGTATGAATAACTTAGAATGATATAAGATTCCAATTGCGTTGAGCTAGTTCAAATGTGAATACATATAACTAAAGATAACGGTAAAACAATGACCAAAACCAGAGTTACAGCGATTTACATTTAAACAAAAAAGCAAAGACAAAGAAAAAGATAAACATAAATGAACCTAACTTGAAATCAAGATATGATCTGAAGTAGGAACAAAAATGTTTAAAAAATAAAAGGAAAGAATGTCTTTATGACATGAGACCAAGATATGAATAATCAAGATCCATGTGGACCATCAAGGCATTCTTGAACATAAAAGAGAAAAGCAAAATCAAACTGAAAAAATAAGACACCAACAATAATCAAATGAACAAAATGGTCCAAGAACAAAGTAATAACATAGGATCAAGATATAAACAATCAAGATCCATGTGAATCATCAAGATGTTCTGAAACACAAAAGAGATAAGCAAAAAATAATCAAGGAAATACAAGACCAAGAATGGAGATAAGAAGTAAAAAAGAGAAAAGGAGATGAAATAGAAGGAGAGGTGATAAAGCACAACAATACACTAAGAAAACACAATAAAACACCAAGAAAACTCAAATAAACACACATAAACAAAAACCAAGCTAGTACAATTTAAAGATAAATGTTCACGTATGTGCAGTAGAGGCGTTACTTTCCACAACATCATAACAAAGAACAATGACATGATAATTGTTCCCTAATTAAAGAGAAATAATAATAGAAGAAATGGGGGAAGAGAAGAAAAGGAAGGGGTTGGCTGAGCTGACTCCAGATGTATCAGACAAGTGGACACTGGCTACATAGTTCTATGGATGCATGTTCCAACATGAACTTCAAGCCAAATGTAGTTCTCCCTGGAAATGGGATAGAAGAAAAAATGATGATCAAACTAGCATGATTAATTTTACAGAAGAAATGGAAGATAAGATAAACAAACATGAATGGGCTGGCAAACAAGAAGCTGATGAGACAAGAAAGAATGATCTTGAAAAATGATAAGTGTGTGGGACAAGATAAAATGAACTAGTGTTTTTGTGTTTGCAAAATGGCAAGAGCATTCAAACTTAATAGTTGCTCACAAAATGACAAGAGCATTCAAACTTAACAGCTATTCACAAAATAGTGGGAGTGTGGGATGGTTGAACATGATTGTACAAATGTATAGATGTGTGAGATAATGTTTTTGTTCTTTTATGGATCATGTTCTGATGTTTTTTGTATTTTCAAAGTATTTCTAATGTTTTTGGTATTTTTGGGATAAAATATGCACAAGGTGGGACCATCTATTTGAGGAGATGCATGTCCTAAGAGTAGAGGTTCCAATAAGATAGCTAAGCTGGCTGTAATGGCCCATGATCACAAATTGGTGAGAGCAAGGTTCTTGACAAAATAAGAAAGAGCAATAAATACTTAAACTGAGAAGATGCAACTATTCACTTGTCTGAAACTGCACAAGACTATCCTAGTTGAACTACTTTGTATAACTATTATTGAAGATGTTCATACTGTTCCTAAGACATAATTGAGATCATAATTGGTCAAAGGATAAAAAGTGTTCAAGCTTATAACATGTCCTAGACAAAACAAAGAATATGCTTCTTGAAAAGAGCAATCTAGAATGGGATGAAGAATGTGTTCAGATGCCAAAGTTCAAAGCCTTTACTATTGGGATTCATGAAAAGTGGACCAGGGTAATATAAAATGTGTTCAAGGTAAGATAAAAGGGTGAGATAAAATTACGACAACACAAGTTACCCCCAAGTCAGGGGTCTTATAGACAATGGTTCAAATTTTTTCATGCATAAAATCTCTTAAGGTGTATGATGTTCATGGGCTCTGAAAGTTCTTCATCATCAAGTTTAGCTAATTGATATGCTCTTGATCCATAGTTTGCTGTGATAATATATGGTCCTAACCAATTAGGCTGAAATTTACCATCCTTTTTGGGTTCAACATTTGTGTTCTTCTGGTTTTCTTTAAAAACTAAGTCACCAATCTCAAATTCTCAAGGTAGAATACAATTTTTATAGCTTCTCTACAATATGTTCTGATAGGCCTACAAGTTTTCTAGGGCAGCCAAATGCTTAACATCAAGAAGTTATAGTTCTTGCAGTCATGAGGATCTATAGTCTTCATCATCTTCAATGTGCTCCAATGATATTCTAATGATGGGATCTCAATCTCGATTGGGATGATAGCTTTATCACTAAAAACAAGGGAGTATGGAGTAGCTCCAGTTGGGGTGTGATGATTAGTTCTATAAGCCTAGAGGGAAAGAAAGAGTTGCAAGTGCCAATTACAACCATCATCATTGATAATCATTTTTAAGATGGATAAAATGGTTTTATTTGATGCCTCATCTTGTACATTGCCTTGTAGGTTATATGGAGTGGATTTCTTGTGCTTGATCTTGAATTTTTCAAAAAGAAATTTCATATCTTAGTTCACAAAGGATCCACCATTATCAGATATAATATGAGTTGGGATGCCATATCGACAGATGATATGGTAATGAATGAATTTGGCTATTTCTTTCCCAGTAATATAAGTGAGAGGAATGGCCTCAATCCACTTGGTAAAGTACTCGATTGTAGTCAAAATGTGCTTATGGCCATCTGAAGATGTTGGGTTAATTTTCCCAATGTGATCGAGACCCCATGTTGAGAATGATCATGGTGTTGTAATCGGTTGTAATGGTAAGGAAGGTGTATGTATCAAGTTACCATGCTGCTGACAAGGAACATACTTCTTTACATAATTAAAATCATCTATCTCTATTTTGGGCCTATAATAGCTTGTTTTGAGAAGTTTCATGGCTAGGAATACACCATTGGTATGGGCTCCACACATTCCTTCATGAACATCCTTTAGTGCTAGCTTAGATTCTCCCAAATATAAATAATGAAGAAGCCTTCCATCATAGCCTTTTCAATAAAACATGTTTCCAAAGAGGATACAATGTGTTATGTGATGAAGGAATAATCTATATTGGTTATTGGAAAAGTTGGTGGGAATTACATGGCTATGGAAATAATTATAAAAATCTTGATACCATGGTAGCTCAGGTGAGGGATTAGGATTAGCAATGGTGCATATCCTCTTTGAATCTAATAGAATATGTGTCAGCTGAAGAAGATTTTCAATCAAGAACTGATAATCTTTAGCAATGTCATGCATTTGAATCATAGAACCAATGTTTCCATGGCATCATCATATTTATTGTTGATTCATGGAACTTACTCAAATTGTAGAGATTTAAAATGTGTTTTGAGGTCATCAACAACTTGATTATAAGGAACAAGTTTATCATCTCTTATTTGATACTGATCAGTGGTATAATTTATGATTAGCTACGAATCTCCATAGAGCTTTAAGCTTTGAATTTCTCATTGTATGGCAAGATGGAGCCCTTCAACCAATGCCTCATATTCAACCATATTATTTGTATATTGAAATTGTATATGGAATGCTTTAGGGATCAAATCCCCCTATGACATGATCAACAATATGCTAGATCTAGAACCTCAGGATGTGAAGGATCCATAAAAATAGAGTGTCCAATATTCAAGTTCTTGTGATGTTTGTTCTATCATCATGATAAAATCATCTAGAAGGTCAAAGTTGAGAGGTTGAGTGGCCATAATAGGAGATTTTGCAAGTTGGTCTGCAAGAACCTATCCTTTGATTGCCTTTTGATTTTGGTATTCAATATCAAACTCACTAAGGGGCATAATCTATTTATCCATGCATCCTTGAAGAGCCACTTTAGATAAGAGGAACTTGAGAGGATCTACTTTGGTGATAACAATAGTATTGTTATTTGGCATATAATGTCACAATTTTTGAGTGGCAAGCACCATAGCTAAACATGCCTTCTCAATAGGCATATAATTATGTTCATAGGCTACTAATGTGTAGCTTAAATAATAAACCATGTGTTCCTTACCATGATCATCATGCTAAGCCAAAAGTGCCCCCAGTGCATATTTCATGGTTGATATATAAAGAAGCAGTGGCTTTCCTTATGTTGGAGGTCGTAAGATTGGTGGATTGGCCAAGTATGTTTTAAGATTTGTAAATTTCATCTAAAAATCCTCATCCCACTAAAATGTTACCCCTTTCTTTAAGAAGTGGGTAAATGGGTGGCACTTATCTACTAGTTGAGAAATGAACCTGCATATAGACTAGATCTTGCCT
The DNA here is from genome assembly GCA_037957365.1 of Torreya grandis. Taxonomy (NCBI): domain Eukaryota; kingdom Viridiplantae; phylum Streptophyta; class Pinopsida; order Cupressales; family Taxaceae; genus Torreya; species Torreya grandis. Next base: position 9,682,649 of record JARHVA010000006.1, read on the forward strand.
TGTAAACCTCACAACTATTTAAGATTGTTTGGTAGAGGCATTCCCATAATAGTGGTGACCTTTGTAGGGTTGACTTCAATCCCTTGTTGTGATATAATGAACCCTAGAAATTTTCCTGATGTGACTCCAAAGACACATTTCTTAGGATTCAAGTGAACTTTATATGCACGAAGCCTCTAAAATATTCTTCATAGAATGTCAGGGTGTCCAGTTCTTTTTCATGATTTTGCTAGTATATCATCAACATAGTCCTTGAAAATGTCATGCATCATGTCATGGAAGATGATAGTCATTACATACTAATATGTGGCTCCAAAATTCTTCAAACATAATGACATGACTTGGTAACAGAATGTCCCCCATAGAGTGGTGATTGTGGTCTTATGCTAATCTTCAGGGGTTATCTTGATCTGATTGTAACCTAAAAATCCATCCATTAAGGATAACATCTCATACCCATCAGTTGAGTCCACAATCATGTCAATGTTGGGTAGAGGAAAATCATCTTTGGGGCATGCTTTGTTGATATCATGAAAATCAGTACAAACACGTATGCATGGGGTCTTTTTAATTATTGACACTATGTTATAAATCCATTCAAAGTAGTCTAGCGATCTGATAAAATTAACTCTTAACAACTTTTCCAACTCAACCTTAACTAAAAGGGTGATGCGTGGATGCATCTTTCTCAACTTTTGCTTGACTAGTTTAAGATTAGGGTGAACAACAAGATGATGCACAACTAAATCTGGATCTAGGGCTAACATACTAGATTATGCTGATGCAAAGATGTCTATATAATCTTTAAGAATGGATATAATATGTTCACATTTTGTTTCAGTAAGGCAAGCTCTAAGATAAACATTTTTGGGATCCTAATGGGTTCCCAAATTCACTTCTGTTGTGCTCTCCATAAGGAGTGTGGATCCATCTTCTAGAATTATAAGTAATGTATGGTTATGATCTTATTCTTCTATATCTTCTTGTTGTTCCTCCCAAATATTTGGATAATATGAAGAATCAAAATCTACCTTCTCAGGTAAAGCCCAATTGGTAAAGACCTCTAGAAACTCAAGAGCAAGACACTCAAATATTTGATGTTGTTTTGAAGAGATGCTTGTACTAGCTATGGAACTTGGGCTAGATGGAATTTATACATCTTGAGGGGATGAGCAAACTTTATTACTTGGGAGCACCTAAAACAGGTTTTCACTCAAAGGCTTATCTTTTTATTTACTTTTTCCATGATCAATAAGTGCCTACTCTCCAAAGTAGGTAGAAGAATTCAATGAAAAATCAAAACCCTGCTTATGATCACCAATGGGGAATGCATTTTATAGGCCCATGTATTTTAAAATTGATCCTTCATTTTGAAACTCATCGAGGCATATAACCAAATTTTACTGATCACAATCTTTGAGTTCAGGATGGCAAATACATAGGTTAAAGTGAGGGTTTTCTTCAGGACAAGAAGCACCAATGGTAACGATATAATGTCCTACTTCAGGAAAGGAAGCACCATTAGGATAGGTTTTTGCTTCAGGATGGGAAGCTCTAATAGGATAGATTTTTGCTTTAGGATGGGAAGCTCTAATAGGTGTTATGGTCAATATGACATTTGAATCAAACAAATCTAAATTAACAAGCTCATCAAAAAGGCTATAATGGTACGTTGTGTCACTGCTAGGAGTCTCATTACTAGTCACTTTGGACGAGTCAGCACCAAATGTTATGAGGTCATCCTCTAGTGGTTTAAATCCAAGACCATGATTTTAGTTGATAATTCTAGCTGATAAGGGTTCTAAAATTCCTTTCACCTATGGGCCAAGGCCTTTCCCTATATAGTCAAGATGATCTATTGTCTTATTAGGGATAGGATACTTTGGATTATGAAAAAAATTTGCAAGGCCCTTAAAATTTAACCAATCTCCCTCAATAAAAGCCTCTTAATATTTTTTTAGTGCAATTATAGGTACAAAAACTACAGGAGGTTTTGGTTGCTTCTTCTATGGTTTCCAAATCTGATTGAGTCTATTAGGAGTCTAGGAGGTTTAGGTTTACCAAATGTTTTAAGGGATTTTGGTAATTGTGCAATATGGAGGACATCCTTTAGATGGTATGTGGAAATGCCTAGATCTTTAATAATCATCTATTTGGCCAAAGCTGTAGGAAATGGGTAAGCCAAAGTGGAGGCTAGATCACTAGGGTCTATATAATTAGATGGAGATGGATGAGATATGATGGATTTGTTCTTCTTTGTAATGAATTTAGAACCTGAGCAATAGTTATAATTATGAAACTCTACTTCAAGATGTTTACAGTATTGGTATTTCTATTGATCAATGGGAATAGTAACCTCGATCCCATCATGGAGAAACTTAAGGCATTGGTGAAGAGTGGATGAAACCACTTGTACTTCATGGGTCTAAGGATGATCAAGAAGTATGTTATAAGGGAGCTCAATATCCACAATATGGAATAATGTGTGATGAGAAATAGACCCAACCATGACTGGCAACCAAATTATACTGGATGACTCCCTCTTGGCATTATCGTAAGCCTTAATTGTAATAGTTTTTGTCTAAATGTCTTTATCCATGTAACCCAATCATCACACCAATTTAAGAGATATGATGTTCAGCCCTGAACCATTATCTATAATAACTCACTTGATCTTGTGATCTGTAATGATTATCTTAATGTATAGTGGGTTATTGTGGTTTGTGCCAAGGGTGGACATGTCCTTTTGATCAAATGTGATTTGTTGAAATGAAGACAAATGTCTAACTAGGTTCTAGAGATGATCAAGATTTAAATCATTAGGCATACTAGACTCTTGTTAAAGTTTGTTAAAGATGGTTCTATGGACATCAGATATCCGTAAGAGTTCTAATATGGAAATTTATGTAGGGGTTTTATGTAATTGATCTGTTATACTGTAAGGCCTTTGAATTATGGATTGAACCAATTTAGTCTTTAATGGGATAGTATTTAGCTTTGGAACCATTGGCACAATGTTCTCATTGGGTTTATGGAAAGAAGTGGGTGAAGGGCCTTGAATGGTAACTCACAAGTGTCTAGTTACAATGACACAACCTAGAGGTGGCAAGGAGTTATTACAATTGGAAGAGGGAGGCAAAGGGCCTTGGATGGTGATTTGTGGGTGATTAACAGTATTATGACAATTTTGGGTCAGTGAGGAGCCTTTATTAAAAAAGTATTATTATTCAAAATTAGTAACTTGTGCAAATGGAGTAATAACATGATTATGTGAACTTGACATGGTATTCCTAGGGGGAGAGGGTGCTAACCTTATAATGATGGGTCTCATGTTACGAGGAACATGAGATTGGCCACATGACGTTAGAATAACAATGGCAATGTGGGTTGCAAAAATATGTCCCATAGTGTTATTATAGTTATAAGGTACATTGTTATAATCCACATTATTAGTGTGGGCATTATGATATCAATTATACTCATTACGATTTTCACCTTGTTGGTTTTGATTCTGCCTCTATCCTTGATTGTGACCATTTTGATTATTTCTTGGTGGCAGTGAATCATGTTGAGGAAAGGGGTATTTGTAGATTCCCATATCCTAATTTATGTCCTGATTAGTGGCCAACTTAATTTCTAGCTCACCATTTTCAATGAAGTCCTCAATAATATATCACAATTGAATGTAATGATATGCACCGTGACCAGCAACATGATGAAAGTTACACCATTCATTCTCTTTGTACCATTCTAGTTTTCGCTGACCTTGAGGAAATGGCCTTGATACTGGCCATATAATTAAATTAACTACAATGAGATTTTGTAACACTATTTCAACTAATTCTCCTAAGTTGCTAAAGGCTCTAAAATTGTTCTGAAATGCCCTTCATGGAGGTTGTCTCTGCAAAGTAGGTAGTAGATTTGAGGGAGTTAATTGTACATTTAGAGGAGGCATAGCCTGTACCATTTATACATGTCTTATTTTTATCACCCCATTTCCAACCAATTTCTTATTTTTGTGAAAGCTTTTAGACTTATCCTGCATAACTATTTGAGCTAGTGATTTGATCTGATTAGATGCTTATCCTTGCGCAAAATCTTAACAAGGCCTTTAGCAATACAAACCTTCTCAATCTGCATTCCTTTGTTAATAATTTCTTCAAATGAGTTATCACAAGCTAACCATAGATTATGTGTGAATTCAGGATGCAAATTTTGTGCAAAGATATTAACCAACTGTTTGTCTAGTAAATTGTGTTGAAAGTGGCCTACCAACACTCTCCACCTTTATAGATATACAAATAAACTTTCACCATCACGTTGCTTGGCTTTGCATAAGTCAACAATGGTTAATTCATGTTCTATGTTATATGAGAAATGGTTAATAAACTTTTTTGATAAGTCATTCCAATCCACAACTGATCCCTTGTGTAGTTTAAGTAGCCAATCAAGATCTTGTCCTGCTAAACTTCACGAAAATAGTCATAGTAAGTACTCGCTACTATAAGCAACCTCTTGACATAAGATGAAAAATTCTTGTATGTGTTCACGCAAATCTCCTTTCCTTTTGTATTTATCAAATTTGGGTGCCTCAAAATGAGGTAGAAAGGGGTTTTGGAGAATAGTTAAACCAAATGGATATGGGCATATCTCATCAAATTTGTACTTTTTGACTGTATTATTCATCTCCAATATTTGGATAATTTCCTTCATATAAATCCATTCTTGCATGTTTGATGCATTTGTGGATTGGATAAGATACTGTTGGGGTGGAATGTGCCCTTAGTTTTGTTATTGTTGGGGTGGAATGTTCCCCTAGTTTTGTGTGGATCTATCATGAGTGTATACCTTTCAATCGATGATTTGGTTCTAATCTGTTTGAGTTGAGAACATAGGCCATTGATTCTTAGATTGTAAAAAATTCCCTAAATTTGGCTATTTCACACTTTGTTGATTTTGAAAATTTCTATGTTTATTTACCAATCTTTGGGTTTGTTGAAAAGAACTAGCCAAATTGTCTTGAGGGATTTCCTCAATTCAAACTAAATGTTTGGGTTTCTGAGTTTGTAAAGTAACAAGAGGTTCATGATGATTGAAGAATGTATGTTTTGTATCAAATGGAACATCTTATAAGGTCTCTTGTGACTTTAACTATTTGTTTAGATTACCTTGATCCACTATGGTAATGTTCTCATCCAATACTTGTTGTGTACTTTCAACCATATTTCCATGTTATTTTGAAGCATTATTATGAATTGAAGTGGCAACTAGGGAGTTAGTTAAGTTTATGACAAGTTGATCTACATATCGTTGACTTATTATCTTAATCTTAGCTAGAAGATCTGGATTTATGGGTTTTGACTCTATTTGTATTTCCTTTCCTTTGTTAGAGGAAGAAGGCATGTCTATTTGTGCAAATGCTTTCTCTTGCCATCATTGTTCTCCTTCTCTAACTAAAGTATGCAATTGTTTTGTAAGAAAATCAGAAGGTAGTCTAGCACTTGATTCTATCAATCTAAGGAGGGCTTCATCTTGATCTTCTTGGGGTTGATATTCATTTTAATCATCTTCAAATCCTACTATTACGGGATATCATCAAAAATAATGGGGTTATCTTGACCATCACAAAATTTCTCATCCTCATAACTAAGGCCATAAGAGGCCCCACTGTGAGTGAACCTTTGAGTCATGTCTAAATAGAGCTTCTCTATGTGTTTTGTTGGGTGAATATTTTATCGTCAAGCAACTCACAGAAAAATGGGTATATCAACCATAGTACAAGGAGATTTATATGGAAAAAAGTGTGGGTTTACCACATCATAGTGAGATAAATCTCTCCTCTCATCAAGGGGAGGTTCCCTATGAACTACTTATTTATTAATAAGAACTAAAAATAGACTCAGGGGTGAGATTACACCATCCATCTCTCTTTTTATAGAGATGATGTTTACAAGGCAAAAGAGAAATCTTGGTTGATGACTGAAAGCATTCCTCTTCTTTCAAATATGATGTTTAGTAAATAACAAAAAATCTTATTGGGTAGTAACTAGATCTATGAGAAACCCACGAAAGCACAAAGTATTTCATTGCTCCCCTTACTAATTTGAAACATACGTAACAGTAGAGTGAAGTGCAGCTCAAAGTCTTCACCTAAAACTACAATAGAATATAAGATCACAAAGGATAAAAGTAGTTCAAAGCCTTTCTAATATCTTTCCCGCTAAAACATGGAAAACACAAACTAAAGGTAATTATAGTAGGTCAAAGTCTTCATAATTAACTTTAGAACATCTTCAGATAATGTCCACACACACTTTGCTTATTTAATCAAATAAATGAGAGATTATTAGGAAAAAGAACATAAGAATGATCTCCAAAATAACACAAATCATTCCAACACAAAGTTTGAAAGTAACCTGCTTCTCATTCATTCAAGAAAATATGATTTACAATCTGAGATCAAAGCCTCATGAAGCATCTCAATTTTGGTAGAGTTTTTGCTCTCAATTATCGAAAGATGATTTACAAAAGAGGCTCCCTCTATATATATAGGGAAAAGCCTTCAAAATTGAGAAAAGACTTAAATATTAAAACCTAGTCAAAGATGAGTCTCCGTTGACTTTGAGACTTTTCATATTTTTACATGTAATTACACATAACAAAAGTACATGTGCAAATGTCTCAAGTCAATTACAAAGTGCATGAGAAAAATGGAGAAGAAATCATGGAAGAAAAGTTCAATTTTTGTCGCCAATCTTCTTTAGATGAGCATCATATATGGCGATAGCTACTTGTATCCTGATACTGTCTGGAGTAATAGTATTCTTGAGAATTACTTTAGCCCTGACTGTAGCATCTCTTACTAATGTGATTAACTTGGTGTGACTAGTTAACCTGGTCTTCAAATTTTCTAGAGTTAACTGATTATCTAAGATATTGTCCACATAAGCCATTGAGAACACTTTCTCTTCGAATTCCTTTCGGATCATAACTTCAAACTCCTGAATTATTTATTCTACTAAAATGAATTAGTTGTCTTGAGAGGTAAGTTTGCAAGGCAACTCCTCCAGTTTTTGTAATAGACTGATATCACTTTGTTCACTGGCATCCTTGGAAGATTCGAGGTCGCTGATCAATTCCGTAAGCACCCAGATCCTATATATCAGTGATTCTTTAGTTTCAATATAAGAATCTCTATCGACAATGATGTTGATTGATACTAGGGTACGTATTTTCAACTCTTTCATCTCTATCCATTTGCTAAGATATTTATTTGTGCTTTCAATCTCTTGAGAAATGATATTGATAAGATCATCTAATTTTGTTCTCACTTTCCTCATTTTACCCATCTTCTCAGACAACTCTATGAACAAGGAAAACCCCTGTGCATGCATCTTATCCAAGTAGTCTTTAAGTACCTGTTGATGTCTTAAAATGGTGCTAGATCTTAATCAACAACAATGGGAAGTTTCAAGCTGTGGGACAATGCAGCTTGAAAACAACCTCCAGATTTTAAAGAAGCTAGTCTCTTCTTTTGTATTGGGTGTTGGGGAAAAGGGATATGAGACTAAATAGAAACACAAAATGTAGGAATTGAAACCTAACTATGGTGATGCACCTGAGAGTAATCCTAATCCTAACCTAAGCACAATGAAACTAATATGTGTTTCTATTACATTTAAGAGCAGACAAGTGCATGATCAATGTAAAGATTGGAATAACAGAAACAAAGGCTCACAAAAGGGGAGTCTTTTGCTGAGATACAGGAATTCTAAACAAAGGCATAGTGTTCAATCTTCTTAATAGAATCTTCCAATCACATTAGAGGCATAGAAGTCACGCATAGTTATGTAGAACTTCAGACTCCAGAAAATGGGACAGAAGCAAATAACATTTCCAATCACAACACTAGAAAATCTACAGCATAGACTACTTTGCAAATGACACATATGACATCAACAAGGGCATAGTGTTCAATTTTCTTATTGAATCTTCCAGTCATACAAAATATGCAAAAACACACACAGTCATATAAACCTTTCAACTCAAGAAAATGTAACAAAAGCAAATGATATTATTGGTCAAAAACTCTGAAAGTCTAAAACTATGAGAATTCTACCCTCCTTTTTTTTAGATTTTACAATTCTTCTTCTTTTATATCCCTGGATGTCTCCCTATACTTTCTTTCCCGCGTAATCTTCTCTATCCTTCACTCATAGGAGACAAACAGACGGTGCCTTCAATGCTATGGGTGGCTCCAAAAATCTACCCAACGAACTGTTTCATCTACTCAAATTAACTCCAGCCGAGTTTCCCTCCATTTTGGTTTGACAACCGATACACGGAACACTCTGCTATGTTTGAAATAGGAGAGGACACTTAGTCAATTTTTTGAAAATCTCCTTGATCACCTAGAATACACTAAAAAATGACACTTGACACCTTTCGCCTGATTCATCAAAGACACGCAGCTCTTTTCGATCCCCTTTGGCTGTGTCGTAGTATCATTAGGGGCATATATTAGACTCCTATGGATGATGACATTTGGCAGCTTCCATAGACTTTTGAAGTAACACCCAAGACCCACCGCCGTTTCATATTTATTAATAGAGCTTGGCGATGATTCTCTCAGGCGTTGACATGTGGAGACTTCTGTGGCTTCGAGGAAGATAAGTGGCATCTTTCACTTCTTTTATGGATGGAGTAGAGGGGGACCCAGAGAGTGACACTTGGTAGCATCCACTGCTTTGTGGCACTCAAGCAAAATAAAATGATGCCTTTGTGTGTTGAATGGAAAGCATTAGACTCATGGCTTCCCAAATGCTGACACGTGATGGCTTGCGATTTTTCTCCAAAAAGGTCTTTTAGGGCCTCCACAACTGCCACTTGGTGCTTTCCGTCTTCTCTGCTGCCTTATGGTGAAAGTCTCTGAATAAAGTGTGGATGCTGATATGAGACACGAATGCTGACACATGGTGCATTCTGCTTAACTGCTACCAGGTATGTGGCACGATCCATAGTTCTCGAAGGTTATAAAAAGGCGACTCAGGGGATGCCAACTATCAGCTTTGTCTCTTAGAAAGTGACGCTTGGCAGCATCCACTTGAACTAATACTCAGGAAAAAATGAGACAAAAAAAACAAGAAGGGGAAAAAGACCTGCTCAGAGGGCGACACTTGGTAGCTTCCACTGCATCTCAACACTTGGGCAAAATGAACTGGCCCTCTGCTTCAAAATTCTACCGCTTCACCTGAAGAACCAAAATTGCAGTGCTCGAATCAAAAATAATTAAATACGATGTAGAGTAGGAAATTACTCTACAGTTATTGGTGACCATCAGGGCTTTTGAGCCTACTCAAAAAGAACTCGACTCCTGCTCAATCAAAATTTCAAAATTTACAGCTTCAAAAGAGCTGTTTGGAAGATAGACCACTCATGGTCGGATAATCCTTCCTTTCTCTGCAACTCGTCAAAAGCCAAATGCAAGCTAATGAGATCTTTATGTGAAAAGGTTTGCAGGATCTAGGTAGTGGTTTTCAACTTGGATTCTAGCCAAAAAATAGGGATTAGAACATTTTTGACCTCAGAGGTTGGAGAATCATCCTACAAGCTCTGAAAAACTGTTTGATCCCTTTGCCTGGCCAACATCAATGGTTGGATTTGATCCACCAATAGCACCGTCCTTGCATCCAGAAATGGGGAAGGAAGGCCTAGTTGCACCAGATCTTCAATGTGTTGCCTCATTTTGTCGATGCCTTCTTCGATGACATTGAGATAGCTTCTATAGTTGTTGGCTACATCATTACGATTGAGCTCCTTGTTGACCTGTTTCACAGCGGCCATTCTATCGAGAATCCCTGCGGCTGCCAATGTTGCATCCTTTGAGCTGTAGAGCTTCTCCAGTAAAGAATGAGAGTCTGTGACTCTCTAGGAGATCATGGCCAAAGCACTCTGTACTGGATTCTTGACCATCTCGCATAGCTACTGTGCGTGGTGTAGAAAGGTGAAAAGTGGCCTAAGCTAGAGAATCTCCAAAGAGATTCTCTCCCATGTTGACTTGTAGAGTTCCTTCACCAGTTGCACCATTTTGATACCTCTTGGCCTATTGGCCAGCTCAATTTCTAGTTGCACGATCCGCTACTGCTCTGCCTGGAGCTGGGCTTAAAAAGCCACACCCTTGTTCTGTTCTTCCAGCAACCCTTATTGTGATTGGGTAACCTACAGTTGGAGTCCTTCGATTCTTCCCTGCAATGTTGTGTTTTCCCATCTTAGAGCTATTGCTGCACCCTTGGCAAGTACAAGCTCTACTTTCAAAGAATCATTTTGGGCTTGAATTGCCCATTGAGTCTAGAGGGAAATAATATCTTGTAACTATTTTTGTAGAATAGCTATCTCATTGTCCTTCTGGTTTATTTGTTTGGCTAAACTATTGCAGTTTACCTTTTTCATGGCTAGGTCAGCCTCCATCTTCTGCAGTCTCCTTGATATCTTCAAATAATCTTCTGTGACCACATAAGTGGATTCGGTCAGGAGCTTGACTCTATCTTGAGGCCTGAACAGGGACATGTTGATGGCCACTACGTTCATGGTCTAGTCTTCCAGCCGCATTTGTTCACTCAGCTTGGCAACATTGGGCAACAAATGGGTCACCATCAACTGCTATTGAATGGGGTCAAATTGTGACCTCAAATGTGGCACCGTTGGTGCTTTATTCACTTTACTCTTCTTCTTCTCTAATCGGACTTCTCTTGCCTTCCTTGTGGCATCAGCCTACATCTAAAAAGTGGAAGGGGACGCAATATATCCCCTTGCGAAGGGAAATCCTTGCGGCAGGCCGTATTGGAGAACCATTAGCTGGCTGGGGGTGAGTTGAAGGGGAATTTTTTTGAGAACAGAGGGGGAGAAATAGGGTAACGTTAAGGCTTGAGGCATCAAGGATGAAGTGAATCGTGAAATGTGAATGGTAGCAGTGGCGAGAGGTGTCATTTGGCTAGGTGGAGGCATGGATTGAGAGGGAGGAGGGGGAGTAATTCCTACCTGAGGAGAAGTTGCAGTGCTCTGCACTGGGTGCTATGAAGGCTATTCTTCCTCTTCTGGGTCCAATTGGGACTACACCCTTCCTCTTCCTGGGTGTTTCTAATGTTCTCGCCATCTCTAAATCTTTTGTATAATAACTTGGTATGAGCCTTTCTCAAGATAAAAACACGCTTGCTGTAACAAATTTCACTAAGTGCCACAATCACAATGAGCAAGATAATTTCACAAGAATGCTTGAGAGTTTGTAAACTTTAAAATTTGCTAAGAGATTTTTATGGGCCTATCAAGTCCCAAATAACATTAAATTAAGGCGACCGTTAGCAAATCCTACTCAATCTTCAGGAAACAGTGAGGCAGACACATAATGCGGCGCAAGGTACCTTGGAGATTTTAAAAGATTTAGGGAAGCATTTATTGCGGCAAAAAATAAAGAATTAAAGAATTTATAAGACGTTGACTTTACGTTTAAAACTCTTATTATAAAGGAAAAGCAAGAAAGCAAAAAAAACAAAGCAATGAGGGAATGGAAACTACCTAACTACATTAATTACAAATCCTTATTTTCCTCTGAGATCAAAAATGAACTTTCCCATGTCTTCTTTATGACAATCCAACTTGCATTGCCATACCAGTGATTGCAATGGATATGTCATTGATGGAATGTTCTCTGCACCAGCCACCCAGGTCTGCTTGCACTCGAACGAGTCTGAGCAAAACATGTATTTGACACCTATGAACTCTTCTTGTCCTTGAATGCCCATCGAATACTAGTTCTTCATGTTGTCGAGTGTCATCAAGAAATCATGGGCTATTGGTTCTTCATGCTGTGCCTTTTGATATCCATAATTTTTCAGCACATCTTCTTCAGATTCTAGCTTTATTTCATCATCATGCTCTTTGATGACTTTATCTTCTTGCAAGGATGAATTAAAAAGCTGGCATCTCTTTTGCATACTCATTTGAATCTCAGGGCTTTCTTCTTCATCCGAAACCAGCTCAGTGCCTCCTATCTCAATGACTTGGTCGAGGGAGTGTCCATGTTCCTCCATATCCTCTTGCAGAGTGAGGAAAAAATCAAAAATGATCTCCTCCTCATCAGAAGTTAAGGAAAAAGCTTGCGGCTTATCCTCTTGCTCATCAAAAGGGGAGTACTGATGAAATCCTCTTGACTAGCCATGAATTGAATGCACTCCTCTATAAAGTTTTTAGCTGCTTCATCATCCTCTTCGGTCCAACTTAGAGACTCCTCATCATGCTGAAAGATCTGGGGAGTGGTCTAAGAATTTTCTTCTGAAGTGGGCTCATAGGAATCTTCATGGAAGTGAGGATCCTTTTGAGGAATGGTCGGGGAGGGTTGAGGAAGAAGTGAGGGTCTGGGGTCATCCTGACTTGCTGTTAACATGGGCTCTGCATTATTGGGGAATTGACTTTGACAATTTTGACCTTGCCCATGAATAGGGGTGGCATATGCCTAATCTAGAATTTATGGTGGTGGATATGAAGTTTGGTAGATTTGATAAGGCTGGTTCTCATGAATGCCTAGCCTCTCTTCTATAAATGCCATCAATCCGCACACATCTAACATTTCATATGTAGGCTCTTGCCAATATGCCCTTTCAATGGGATCCCACTCACTTTTGATTAGGTATATTGCCTCCCTCACTTGATAGATAACCTGACGAGGAATTTCTTGACCACATCCCCTTCTGTTATCAAGCTCTAACACATATTTTTAAAATCCCAACAATGCTTTTTTGAAAGTCAAAATAAGGTTAGGTTCAACATGGGATGAGACATATTAGGGGGACTGGGCATAAGACTGATGTGGCTCATAGCAATATGCATCCTCATTACTCGACATGATTCTAGGAGAAGCTTGTTCTCGATAAAACATATTTGAAGGAGAATAAGACTCATAGCTATGAGTTACAGAGTTATACATACCAAAGGGATTTCTTGATGATACTGCTTGATTGGCTGGTGATGCAGAGTCGTTGTTGGTGCCGATAAAAACCTCGAAAGGTAGATTGGTTGAAGAATACACCAAAATTCTTCAACTCCTTGAAAGATTGGTCCCACCGGGTGTGCCAAAAACTGTTGATGTCTTAAAATGGTGCTAGATCTTAATCAACAACAATGGGAAGTTTCAAGTTGTGGGATAATGTGGCTTGAAAACAACCTCCAAATTTTAAAGAAGTTGGTCTCTTCTTTTGTATTAGGTGTTGGGGAAAAGGGATAGGAGACTAAACAGAAACACAAAATGTAGGAATTGAAACCTAACTATGGTGATGCGACTGAGAGTAATCCTAATCCTAACCTGAGCACAGTGAAACTATTACATTTAAGAGTAGACAAGTGCATGATCAATGTAAAAGATTGGAATAACAAAAATAGAGGCTCACAACAGGGGAGTCTTTTGCTGAGATACATGAATTATCAACAAAGGCATAGTGTTCAATCTTCTTAATAGAATCTTCCAATCACATTAGAGGCACATAAGTCACACACAGTTATGTAGAACTTCAGACTCCAGAAAATGGGATAGAAGCAAATAACATTTCCAATCACAATACTAGAAAATATATAGCATAGACTACTTTGCAAATGGCACAGATGACATCAACAAGGGCATAGTGTTCAATTTTCTTATTGAATCTTCCAGTCATATAAAAGATGCAAAAACACACATAGTCATATAAACCTTTCAACTCAAGAAAATGTAACAAAAGCAAATGATATTATTGGTCAAAAACTCTGAAAGTCTAAAACTATGAGAATTCCCCCCTCCTTTTTTTCAAATTTTACAATTCTTATTTTATATCCCTGGATGTCTCCTTATACTTTATTTCTCATGCAATCTTCTCCATCCTTCGCTCATAGGAGACAAATAGATGACACCTTCAATGCTGTGGGTGGCTCCAAAAATCTACCCAATGAACTGTTTCATCTACTCAAATTAACTCCAACCGATTTTCCCTCCATTTCACTTTTGGCAACCAATGCACAAAACACTCTGCTATGTTTGAAATAGGAGAGGACACTTAGTCAATTTTTTGAAAATCCCCTTGATCACCTAGAATACACCAAAAAATGACACTTGGTGCCTTCCGCCTAATTCATTGAAGACACGCGACTCTTTTCGCTCCCCTTTGGCTGTGCCGTAGTATCATTAGGGGCATATATCAGACTCCTACAGATGGTGACATTTGGTAGCTTTCGTAGACTTTTGAAGTAACACCCAGGACCCATTGCCGTTTCATATTTGTTAATAGAGCTTGGCAATGATTCTCTTAGGCGTTGACATGTGGAGACTTTTGTGGCTTCGAGGAAGATAAGTGGCATCTTCTGCTTCTTCTATGGCTGGAGTAGAGGGGGACCCAGAGAGTGACACTTGACAGCATCCGCTGCTTTGTGGTGCTTAAGCAAAATAAAATGATGCCTTTGTGCATTGAATGGAAAGCATTGGACTCATGGCTTCCCAAATGCTGACACATGGTGGCTTGCAATTTTTCTCTAAAAAAGTCTTTTAGGGCCTCCACAACTGCCACTTGGTGCTTTCCATCTTCTCTGCTGCCTTATGGTGAAAGTCTCTGAATGAAGTGTGGATGCCAATATGAGACATGGATGCTGACACGTGGTGCGTTCTGCTTAACTGCTACTAGGTATGTGGCATGATCTATGGTTCTCAAAGGTTACAAAAAGGTGACTCAGGGGATGCCAACTATCGGCTTTTTCTCCTGGAAAGTGACGCTTGGCAGCATCTACTTGAACTAATACTCAGGCAAAAATGAGATGAAGGAAATAGGAAGGGGAAAAAGACCTGGTCAGAGGGCAACACTTGGCAGCTTCCGCTGCATCTCAACACTTGGGTAAAATGAACTGGCCCTCTGCTTCAAAATTATGCCGCTTTGCCCGAAGAACCAAAATTGTAGTGCTCAAATCAAAAATAATTAAATACGACGTAGAGTAGGAAATTACTCTACAGTACCTTCCCCTTTAGATACGTCCTTTCTACCTTCTGAATCACAGGATCATCTATGGAGATGGCCTCTAGATTTATTGCTTCTGGAGCAAAAGTGAATCTCCTTATCACTGTGGTCAATTATTCCACCATAGCCTTATAATGATCCTTCATTTCTCTTTCCCTGTCAAATTTTTGAACCATGATATCCATTGCTGATTGCAAATCACTCTTAGCACCCTCGTGAGTTATCTTGCCTAATTCAACTTGAGAGATGGAGTAGCTACTCATATCAAAATTTTCAAGAGTCACATCTTGTGGAGGTTTGGCTATTTCCAAAAATTTGTGCCCCTTATCTCCAATCATCTTTGAAAGGATCTATAGCTTCTTAGGGGTCTTAGCTTTCACCAGCACCATTTTACTGAAGTCAAAGTCATTTGGAGAGATGGCTTATTTTTTTATTTTGGGTGTAAAAGTTGACAACCAAGGTGGGAAAGCAAATCACTTACATTAGCAATAGTCCATGTAGTTGGCATCACTGGGGTAGCACCTGCACTGCTGGTGAAAATAATGGGCATAGTATCAGTTAAAACCACACCTACTATTGAATGGTCGAGGGTAGAACTATCTTTGATGTTAAAATATGGAGATGACAAACTAAGGATGGATCCTGATGAATGAATAACATCTCCAGAAGCACTTTGAGGGTCACCAAAGATAATTTTAGAAGGATAAGCAGCTCTAGAAGAGGGAACACTAATTAGAGAAATAGGCAAAGGAGTTGCACCAGGTGAGTGGGGTAGAGAAGAAGAAATTCCTACGTCTGGCTGCACATCCTCTCACAAAGATAGAGTTTCCATTCCCTGTTGACCTGCAGGCCTGTCATAAGTTTCCATCTATTCTGTCACTGGTTCTTTGGCACTTTGTTTCTCAACCTCCATACCTGTCATTTCTGGCTCTTTCTTTGCAACTTTTGATTTTTTTGTTACAAAAATGATCCTAGGCTTATGTGGCCTAGAAGGAGAAGGAACATCACTTTTACTCTTTGTTATGTTTTCCACTCTCCTTGTCTCTTCTTGCAATTCATCCTCTAATCTCGTGATGAATTTTTTCCAAGTGATTCCCTTATTTGCTAACCAATCATTGGTGTTTGCCAATATTGGTTTGAATCTCATCCTTAAAGAGGTCAACTCTTTTTGAGACCATTGGATCAGAGAAAGAGGAGTGTTGGCAACTTGTTCAACATGATATCTATTATTAACTAGATCTCCATCATCTACTAGATTTGTAGGGATATCAACGAGCCCTAGATACTCTATTTGTTCAAGAGATAGTCTACTATAGTCCATCTTTTTGATACCTTCTGCTATCCTCAAATCGATCCAAACGTCTTCGATCAAAGGTTCATGGAACTGGGTCTTCCTCTTAATCATGTCTTTCACACCTCTATAGTCAAATTGGGTCTCATTTTGAACAAATTCATGGTCACAAGTTGCATTTTGGTCTCCATTGCCCTAGCTTTTGTAGCGGTCAATACTGAAAACCTGCCAATTTCAATTGGGAACCTGAAACTAATTTCTTGAGTTCCATCTGCTTATTGTGTATGACAATAATTTGCCTACATAGCTCCATCAAGACCAATTTATCTGAGGGAAATCTTGGGAGCATATAGAGATAACCTTGGAAAAAGCCAACCTGCAGATAATAAAAAGAAGAGAATTGCAAGAACATACAGCCAAAGTCATTCACAACAATCCAGGCTTCATCTGACACTCTTTTCTATTCTAATTAGGGATTAAAAAGACACAAAAATATCATGAAAAAAACATCATTTACGCTCCTAAAATGATGGATTGAATCCTTCAATGTCAACTAAGGGTAATATTGATATATCGAGGTCATTTTCCGCTCTCCCTCTAATGTTAAACCTAGAAAGGTTCTCATTGAAGCTACAATGTATACCAGGTATTAAGTATTATAAAATTTTGAGGTAGTAGACACTTTTATCAATTGCTCATGCAGAGCATTGCTGATTTGTTCACCCCAAAAAATGACTTGTTTGTCCTGGAGGATTATCTTAATGAAGGGATACATCCATTCATGAAACTGAGAGGAAGAGGGTAAACCTCATACTCTGATAAAAAGAGTAATCAAGTCACCAACTTCTTCTATAAAATCACTCCTTAGAAAGTTTCATGGCCATCTGGACAAGTATGCTCTGGGAGTTTTGAGCCATCTATTATTGATCACTTTCTTTGCCTTCTCAGGATTTTTATCATATTCCTTTTATGCTTCAACAAAGACAATCTTCAACACTTCAGTAGTGGGAGGGTACATGAACACTTTGTTAATGAACTCAGGGTCTAGTCTAATTACTATGTTGCCACTAGCATCTACCACAGCTCTGGTATCTTTGTTGTAGAATTGGGTGCACTGGAGAATAAACTCTGTGTGATGATCTACCATAGGAAAAGAGGAGGCCAGATGAATATTGCTCTCAATTATCCTCTTCATTTTAGAGCTAATATTATTTGCTTTGGTTCTTTCTACGAACTCAGTGACATCTACATGCCCGATCTCTCTATCCCTAATGTCATCGACATTAGAAGCAACTGAGGTGATTAAAAAAACACCTTGATACTAGTATTTCATCATCTTTGACTTCTTTGGAGAAACCTTAGTCATTGAGATGAGCCTTTGTCAAAAGTATATTGATGAAGAAGGGTTTTGAAGAGAAATTGCAATAAGAATCATGATCACGTAATTAGGAGAAATTTTGGCAATCTAAGAAAATTACACATTGGATAATCATGACCAGGGAAATGCGTTTGAAAGTGCTAAGGCATGAGCAGGTCAGAAAGAGAAAGAGAAGTGGGCTCAAAAAATAAAAAAATTGAAATTTTCCAGATTTAGTAAAAAATGGAGGGAAGGCATGCATGGGCGGTAAAAATTTCCACCCTTGCATGTGGAAGAAGGTCATGTGCATAGGTCACAAAAATCACCACCCTTACACATTGGGAAGGATAGATGTGCATGGGTGACAAATTTTGCCACCTATGCACTGGTTGAGAAGTCAAGGGTTTTGCATTGGCGGTGAATTTCACCATCAATGCATAAGTTGGGAGTTTTTGTGTAAGGGCGGTGAAAATTACTGCCCTTACACTGATCGGCTAAGGATTGGTAAGGGCAAAAAAATTCACTGCCTTTACATGGGTTTTGATGACCACATATAAGGGTGACAAAAATCACTGCCATTACATTAGACAAATGGTCGACAGGTAGGAAGAAAGGGGAAGAAGGTTTTCCCCACTTAGATTGCCTCGTCAACGAGAGAAATGGAGGAAGGGGATGGGGAAAACTAGAAAATCAAGACTAGAAGGAAAAACAACAAGAAAAAGAAAAGGAAAACAAAAAACAAAATAAAAAATGAAATGAGAAGAGGAAAAAACATGAAACCCTACCTGAAAATCATGATACAAATGCTCGAATATGATGAAAACTCGATTCCACTTGCTCGCACAATCATCTAGATGCAGGAAGGAGGGAAAACAAAGAGGAATGGAATGAAAAGAGGTGAAAAAGGGGTTAAATAGGGCAAAATTTGACCCCAACTACTCGGCACACATGGCCATAAATGCCATGCATGAAAACTAATATCATTCAGGGGCAAAAAATTTTGCTACCTCTGCATATGAGGTTAGAAGAGCGATGCAGGGGCAACAAAATTTGTCACTCCTGCATGAAGGAATGGAAAAATGCAAGGACGATGATTTTTGCTGCTCTTACATGAAGGATGCAAGGGCGGTAAAAATTGCTGCATTTGCACAAAAACTAGAAAACCACATGTAGTGGCGGCAAAATTTGCTGCCATTACATGCAAACTCAAGAAAACACCTAACTTGAAATTATGAAATTTTTGTCATCTGATCGCATTAAGATCATAATGATTTTCACATTTTTTGGGAAATCGTAATAAGGGAACATAACGAACTTTTAACGATGCCAGTTGACCAAACATGAGATCAAGAAAAACTTACTTCAAAAGACGAACTTAGAGTGAAAAATATGAAACAAACAAGTTTTGTAGGATTTGTTCCAAAAATGAGTGTATCTAATTTTGAGAACAATAGTTAGCTTCTATTGAGAAACTTCTATTAATCGAACTGATCAATGGGAGTAGAAACCAGTCTCTAAGTGCCTTCATCTAGGCCATTGGGCCACAGAGTCAAGCTAAGAAAGGAAAAGACACAAAAAACTAAAAAAAAACAAATGACACAAAAACTATATAAATGTACAAGTGAACTCATATAATACTTCAAGGATTGAAGTGTTTTAGATGTTGCCCACTGTGAGGTAGTGAGAATGATGCTCCATCTTGATACTCCAGCAAGAAGATATTTTCACCATAAATCTGACGAATGGTAAATGGACCTCTCCACAAAGAATCAAATTTGCCATGCATTCCTTTTGGTTCTCTCCTCTTGTCCCATAACAAGACTTGATCTCTAATCCAAAAATCATGAATCCTTGCCCTCTTATCGAAGAGTTTCTTCACCTAATTTTGATGTGCAGTAATCTGGTCCACCACTATGGTTCGTTGCTCATCTAAATAGAATTTTCAAAGGTTGAATCTTCAATTGCCTTTGCCAACCTGAGTGCTAGTAGTTCTAAGGTGATTAGTATTTTTGCATTCAAACCATATAGAAGTTGGAATGGTGACATGCCTATTGCCCTCTTGGGAGTAATCCTATCTGCCCACAAAGCATCAAATAATGCTTTATGCCAAGTCCTTTGATTATCATCTACCAGTTTCTTGATAATAGTAACCAAATTTTTGTTGCTCGATTCTGCTTGGCTATTTTCTTATGGAAAATAATCAGAAGAGTGGGAGAGGGTAATTCCATAATAAAAGTAGAACTGGGTAATCTCATAAGAAGAGAAATAGGCTGCATTGTCTGTTACAATCTTATTTGGAACCTCAAACTGGAAAATAATATTTTCTTTGAAAAAATTACGTACCACTTTTGAAGTAGCATGCTTGGTTGGGATGGCTTCCACCCATTTGGTAAAGTAATCAGTCACGGTAAGAACATAATCATGCACAGCACTTGAAGACGGGTTGACTGTGACAATAAAATCAATACCTCATTGTTGAAAAGGTTCTTTGATTAACACTGGCTTGAGGGGTAATGTAGTCAATTTAGGTTTCTTGGTGAATTATTAACACAATTCACACCTATGCACCCATTTGTAAGTATCTTGAAACAGTGTAGGCCAATAGTACCTCGCTCATAGAATCTTATGGGCTATCACTGGTGTAGAAAAATGTCCTCCATAGGCTAAATTATGGAAGGACTCCAAAATTTTACTTTGTTTCACCTTATCGATGTAGCGAAGAAATATCCCATCAAGGCTTCTCTTATACGAACCATTATCCCACAAGACATAGTTAGCAGCCTTTAGCTTAACATTCTTTTTTTTTGTAAGATAGATGAGTGGGACACTCACCATAGGTAAGAAAATAAGCGACGTCAGAATACCACTCATCAGTAGTAGCGATGAAGAGGACCATAGGCACGTTTTTGACCTCTATTTATTCATTTTATATTTCTTTGAGTATGTTCTCGGCAATCAATTAGCAGAGCCCTTTTTCCCGCACAAGCTTGGTAGGTTTGTTATCAAGATCAAACTCTTGAATCTTAGTAATCTAATTGCCCCTTTTAGTACCAAACTCTTGTTGAGTTAGAATGGACTTCACCATTGTGTTAGGCACCAAAACCATAGTATATGAATTTAAGATATAAAATCTGAAATGCTTTACCACCTTAACTATGACATAAACATGTTTCTCCATATTTGAATATTTTAATTCATAATATTTGAGAGGACAACTCATAAATGATATGGAAGATTCCATACTTTCTTTGTTTTGCTAAACTAAAATAGTTGAAAGTGTATGCTCAAAAGCATAGCTGTATATTATGAAGTCTTTGGTATAATCTGGATAAACCAAAATTGTTACACGAGCAATCACTTTTTTGATGTCTTCAAACGCTGATTTGCCTTCTGTAGTCCATCAGAAAGTAGATTTTCCCTTCGTTATGTCCACAATGTGGTGAGTCTTCTATGCAAATGTCAGAATGAATCTTCGTATAAAATTCACCTTTTTGAAGAAAAAATGAACTGTAGTCTTACTAGAAGGAAGAGCAAGACTTTCGATAGATTTGACTCTTTTTGAGTCAATTTTTATACTTTCTTAGGATATAGTGTGACCGAGAAGTTTACCTTCTGTAACCCCAAAAATTAACTTCTCGAGATTAAGAGAAATACCATTTTATCGACATCATTCCAACACTTGTTGTAGATGATGCAGATGATCAGGATGATTTTGGAAAAAATGATCAAGTCGTCAAGATATACCATAATAAACTTTTCCATTTCATCTCTGAAATCAAGATTCATTGTTCTTTTGAAGGTAGCGCCAGTGTTGATCAAACTGAAAGGCATTCTGTGATATGCGAAAGTGCTCCAAGGTGTAGTGAAAGTAGTTTTATATTGATCTGCTTCATTGACTTCTATTTGATTGTACCTAGAAAAACCGCTAGCATTGATAACATTTTTGAACAAGTCACTATTTGCAAAACTTGGTCCATGATGGGTAGAGGGTAGTTATATTTTAAAGAAGATTGATTCAGGTTTTTGAAATTGACACAGATACAAATTTCTCCATTCTTTTTTCTTATAGGAACTATGTTAGCAATCCAGGTGGAACGATGGATTGGAAAAATAATTCTTGCATTAATCATTTTCTAGTTCTCAGAAAAGATAGTACCTGATATTTTGGGATTGTATTGCCTTTGTTTTTGCTTGTAAGGCAATGACCCAACCTTAAGAGGAATTTTATGCTAGATTTCCTCAGGCCTAAGAGATTTCAAATCATCGTAAGAATATGCCAAAACATCAATGTAATGGCAAAGAAGAGCAGCGAATTTGAGATTTTCATCAGAAGTGTAATGATTTCAAATGTTGACCATTTTGGGATTTTCTTTCGTATTCAAATTTATTTGATTGAACTTCCTGGAGGAACTTGAATCCACTTGTCACTGCTTGACATATCTATCTTGATTATCAAATAATTTCTTGAGAGAAACCAAACCTTTTAGAATTTTATTTCCCTTGAGTTAAAGGAACTCTTCACCAGTTTTGGAATTTACTTTGATAACTGATTCCCATGGTGGAGATTCACTTCCTTCAAAATAAATATCTTCAAAGTTGTCCATATTTTCCAGAAAAGCAATGATTTGATTGTCACCGTTGAACACTTGTCAATGGTTGGAATTATCAGGTACACTTGGTCAAAAGACCAGCTCAATAGTGTACTTGTTCCCTTCAAAGTCTTTATGGGGAACCATGAGGGTCACAGAGATAGCCAACGAATTTGCATAGTCATTACACTCTCTTGGTACAATAGAAATATTGAAAGCATCAAAAATTTCAATACAATCTCATACAAGATTGCGATAATGTTGCAATCTTTCATTTTTTTTTGGTATAGATTCCTTACCTGACAAACTACCAGTTCAATATCTCTAAGGGCATGAAGAACCTTAATACCTTTAGCATGAGCAACTTTCAATCCAAGTAGCAAAGACTCATACTCAGTAGTGTTATTGGTGTTATTAAACTGTAGCTTATATGAATAAGGAAAAATTTCTCCTTGAGGAGAGATCAAAATAATTTCAGCTCCAAAATTGGTAGAAGAGCAACTACCATCAAATTCTAAAATCCAAACATTATCAAAATTTGATCTTTTCAAAAAAAATTCTTCATTATTCAGGGAAGATTCTTGGTTTTCTGAACTTTGCTTTGACAATTCTTTTGACTTGACATCTGAATTTTCTAAATTGTCACTAAAAAGACTTTCATCTGATGAGATAAAAACATCTTTGGTAGTCAAGAAATAATTACCCATACCTGATGATTCAAATAAAATTTGGGCTTCAAGATCTGATGTTTGGGTGACTATATATTTTGAATCTTTCTCAGGAAGCAATTTCTTCATAACACATTTAACATGTATCCTTACTTCAGATAGATCCATATTCAATTCTCCACCTACATATTTGCAAAAATTATGCCCGAGTAGAATTCCATAAAATACTAGAACATCGGCCACTAAGACCATCATTTTAATCCCTTTTTTTGAAAAAGCTGTAAATGCAAATTGGGCATCTTTGATTTGGCCCAAGAGTGGGACTTGCTTATTTTCCATGGAGAAACATCTCCCAAAATTCTTAGTCAAGGTAAGACCAAGAGAATATGCTACTTTGGCAGGCATAACGTTATCAAAAGCTCCAGAGTCTATTATGCAGATACTCAATTTATGACCGTTTATCAACAAAGAAACATAAAAAGGTTCTATTTTCCTGGGGGCGACAAGAGGAGTAGTGACAAGATTATTTTGGGTGGATTTGTTCTTGGAAGAATCATGAGTCACCTATGAAAAATCTTGTTCTATAGGGGTAGTTTTACTTTTTACGTAATCAGCTAGCCTATCAAATTGTTCAAGATTAGCTCGCAAGTACTCAATCTCAGTCATTTAAATCTTGGTCTTTTTGACATGATTAATTATATCAAATAATTGAAATGAGCTAGAGACAGAGGGAAGAAGCCCATCATCTTGATCTTTATTAGGTGTGGCACTGGTCTGAGAGATAGAAGTAGAAGGTACATGATGGTTTGAGGTACTTACTTTTTTATTAGTCACCAGGTCCTTTGATTAGAAAGACAACGAAGTCCCTCATTTAGTGATAGAAACTACTATCTAAGGTTCTCCTACTTTTTCTTTATCAGCTTGTTGAGCTGATTGGTTTTGAGACCTAGTAAAAATAGCGTATAATCCATCAAACACTTCTCCCTTTCTTCTAGTTTCATCCTGATAATCTAGAAAACTAATGTTGGAGTTGCCAGCTAATTCTTCTTCTTCTTATATAAAGATATTAGCGTCATCTTCTTGATCCAACTCAGATTGGAATGAGAAATCATGTTCAGCTTCAAGGTAACTAACTACTAAATTAACAGGTGCTACTTCAACGGTAAGCTTCTCGTGTGGGGGAGGCAAGCGATTTGGTTGTCCTTGATTTTTGGCAGCAGTGCATTGATATGATTGGTTGGAAAACATCCTGCTTGGCATATCCCAATGTGGAGGGGTAGACAATTCATTTCAAGGCTAGCAATTCATTTGCCAATTTTTACACCATAGGAGATGTGGTGCTAGTGAAATAACTTTCAGCAGATGAGAAAAATTTACTTTTATTAAAATATTTTCTAATCTTACCTGCTAGGATAATATCATCCTCAACCTTAGTAGCCAAATTTTGGGCTACAGAAAGATCAATAGGTCCAACCCACCTCAACAAAAAACTCACCTCAAGAAGTTGAGAGTTAATAAAAAACACTTAAGATTCTCTAGTGTCGATTGAGCAATTGTAGGAATTCGGTTTCATAGCTTGTTGAATTTAGCAATGAAGTCTCACATGGGCTCATGAGGTTCCTTTTTCATTTGTGTAAACTGAGCCAACAAGGCATGTGCATCTTTAGCGGGTTTGAACCTAGCCTCAAACTTGGCCTTGAGGGTGTTCCAGTCAATTATTATTTGAGCTTGAAGGTGGTAAAACTAGTTTGTGACAACACCTTGTAAAGTTTCTACAAATAGTCTCACCACTATATCTTCATATCCCACACCTATCACACCACATGCTATGCAAAAAGTAGTGATATGCTCATCTAGATGAACTTTTCCATCACCGTAAAATTTGGGAAAAAATTTCTTCAAACTATGGGGTAGTTCATGTAAAGGTGGGGTCAGATTGAGAGGTCCAAAAGTGTTGCCCCAAGGGCCTTGGACTACCATGATATGTTGATTAAATGGAGGGATAACAAATCTTGGTGGGGTAAGTATAGATAAAACCCTACTAGTACTGAGACTAGGAGCTTCACTTGGTATGGGAGATCTGACGCTGGTAGGAGGGAAACTCCTAGTTCACTTAAGGCGAGATGGTGGAGAAGAAATATCAAAATTATTTCATCGCACCAACTCAAATACAGGATCAACAATACCTTGTGCTCTTTGACTTCACGTGTACGATGGATCTGCCAGAGTGTAAATTGAAAAAGGACTGGAAAGGCTTCAGTTTGAAGATTGAGGCTTCAAAGTGCACATTCGTGTCCCTAATAGAGTCACCAAAAGATGTTGGGTGAATATTTTGTCATCAAGCAACCGAGAAGAAAATGGGTATATCAACCATAGTACAAGGAGATTTATACAACAAAAAGTGTGCGTTTACCACATCATAGTGAGATAAATCTCTCCTCTCATGAAGGGGAGGTTCACTATGAACTACTTATATATTAATAAGAACTAAAAATAGACTCAGGGGTGAGATTACACCATCCATCTCTCTTTTTTCAGAGATAATGTTTACAAGGCAAAAGAAAAATCCTGGTTGATGACTAAAAGCATCCCTCTTCTTTCAGAAATGATGTTTAGTAAATAGCAAAAAATCTTCTCAGGTAGTAACTAGATCTACGAGAAACCCATGAAAGCACAAAGTCTTTCATTGCTCCCCTTACTAATTTGAAATGTACGTAATAATAGAGTGAATTGCAGCTCAAAGTCTTCACCTAAATCTACAATAGAAGATAAGATCACAAAGGATAAAAGTAGTTCAAAGGCTTTCTAATATCCTTCTCGCTAAAACATGGAAAACACGAACTAAAGGTAATAATAACAGCTCAAAGTCTTCATAATTAACTTCATAATATCTTTAGATAACTTCCACACACACTTTGCTTATTTAATCAAATAAATGAGATATTATTAGGAAAAATAACATAAAAATGATCTCCTAAATAACACAAATCATTCCAACACAAAGTCTGAAAGTAACCTACTTCTCATTCATTCAAAAAAATATGATTTACAATCTGAGAGCAAAGTCTCAGGAAGCTTCTCAATTTTGGTAGAGTTTTTGCTCTCAATTATCAAAAGATGATTTACAAAAGAGGCTCCCTCAATATATACAGGGAAAATCCTTCAAAATTGAGAAAAGACTTAAATATTAAAACCTAGTCAAAGATGAGTCTCCGTTGACTTTGGGACTTTCTAGATTTTTACATGTAATTACACAAAACAAAATTACATGTGTAAATGTCCCAAGTAAATTAAAAAGTGCATGAAAAAAATGGAGAAGAAAGCATGGAAGAATAGTTCAATTTTTGTCGCCAGCCTTCTTTAGATGAGCATCGTACATGGCGATAGCTGACTGTATCCTGATATTGTCTGGAGTAAAAATATTCTTGAGAATTACCTTAGCCCTGACTGTAGCATCTCTTACTGCTATGATTGACTTGGTGTGACTGGTTAACCTGGTCTTCAGATTGTCCAAAGTTAACTGATTATCTAGGATATTGTCCACATAAGCCATTGAGAATGCTTTCTCTTCGAGTTCCTTTCAGATCATACCTTCAAAATCCTGAATCATTTCTTCTACTGAAAGGAATTAGTTGTCTTGAGAGGTAAGTCTGTAAGTCAACTCCTCCAATTTGTGTAACATACTGATATCACTTTATTCACTAGCATCCTTGAAAGACTTGAGGTCACTGATCAATTCCATAAGTACCCAGATCTATATATCAATGATTCTTTAGTTTTAATACAAGAATCTCTATCGACAATGACACCGATTGATACTAGGGTACATATTTTTAGCTCCTTTATCTCTGTCTATTTGCTATTATATTTATCTATGCTTTCAATCTCCTAAAAAATGATATTGATAAGATCATCTAATTCTATTTTCACTTTTCTCATTTTACCTATCTTCTCAGACAACTCTGTGAACAAGGAAATCCCCTGTGCATGCATCTTATCCAAGGAGTCTTCAAGTACCTTCCCCTTTAGATAAGTCCTTTTTGCCTTTTGAATCATGGGATTATCTATGTAGATGGCCTCTGGAGTTACCGCTTTTGAAGCAAAAGTGAATCTCCTTATCACTGCAGTCAATTGTTCCATCATCGCCTTATAATGATCCTTCATTTCTCTTTCCCTGTCAAATTTTTGAACCATCATATCCATTACTAATTGTAAATCACTCTTAGTGCCCTTGTAAGTTATCTTCCCTAACTCAACTTGAGAGATAGATTAGTTGCTCATATCAAAATTTTCAAGAGTCGCATTCTGTGGAGGTTTAGCTATTTCTAGAAATTTGTGCCCATTATCTCCAATCATCTTTGAAAGGATCTTTGGCTTCTTGGGGGTCTTAGCTTTCACCGACACCATTTTACCAAAGTCAAAGGCATCTGGAAAGATGGCTTGTTTTTTATTTTTGGGTGTAAAAGTTGACAACCAAGGTGGGAGAGCAGAAGCACTTACATTAGCAATAGTCCCTGTAGTTGGCATCGCTGGGGTATCACCTACACTATGGTGAAAACAATGGGTGTAGTATCAGTTAAAACTACACCTGCTACTAAATAGTCGAGGGTATAACTATCTCTGATGTTAAAATATGGAGATGACAAACTGGAGATGGATCCTGATGAATGAAGAACATCTCCAGAAGCGCTTTAAGGGTCACTAAAAATAATTTTAGAAGGAGAGGTAGCTCTAGAAGAGAGAACACTGATTAGAGAAATAGGCAAAGGAGTTACACTAGGTGGTGGGGTGAAGAAGAAAAATTCTTGCATCTGGCTACACATCCTCTCACGGAGATAGAGTTTCTATTCCCTATTGACCTATAGGCCTATCATCATTTTCTATCTATTCTGCCACTAGTTCTTCAGCGCTTTGTTTTTCAACCTTCATACCTATCATTTCTGGCTCTTTCTCTATAACTTTTGATTTCTTTGTTACAAAAATGATGATAGGCTTATGGGGCCTAGAAGGAGAAGGAACATCACTTTTATTCTTCATTCTATTTTCTGCTCTCCTCTTTGTCTCTTTTTGAAATTTGGCCTCTGATCCTGTGATGAATTATTTCAAAGTGATTCCCTTATTTGCTAACCAATCATTAGTGTTTTCCAATATTGGTTCGAATCTCATCCTTAAGGAGGTCAACTCTTTCTGAGACCATTGGATCGAAGGAAGAGGAGCATTGGTGACTTGTTCAACATGATATCTATTATTAACCAGATCTCTGTCATCTACTAGATTTGTAGGGATATCAGGGAGCCCTAGATACTCTATTTTTTCAAGAGATAGTCTAATGTAGTCAATCTTTATGATATCTTCCAATATCCTTAAATTGATCCAAATGTCTTCGATCATAGGTTCATGGAACTGGGTCTTCCCCCTGATCATGTCTTTCACACGTCTATAGTCAAAATTGGATCTCCTTTTGAACTACTTCATGGTCACAAGTTGCATTTCAGTCTCCATTGCCCTAGATTTTGTATTGGTCAATACTGAGAACTTATCAATTTGAATTGAGAACCTAAAACTAGGTTTTTTTAGTTCCGTCTGCTTATTATGTATGACAATAATTTGCCTACACAGCTCCATCAGAACCAATTTATTTGAGGGAAATCTTGGGAGCATATAGGGATAACCTTGGAAAAAGCTAACCCATAGATAACAAAAATAAGGGAACTACAAGAACATATAGCCAAATTCATTCACAACAGTCCAAGCTTCGTTTGACACTCTTTTTTTTCTAATTGGGGATAAAAAAGACACAAAAATACCACAAAGAAAGCATCATTTACCCTCCTAAAATGATGGATTGAACCCTTCAATGTCAACTGAGGGTCATATTGATATACCGGGGTCATTTTCCTATCTCCCTCTGATGTTAAACTTGGAAATGTTCTCATTAAATCTGCAATGTATACCAGGTATGAAGTCTTATAGAATTTTGAGGTAGTAGACACCTTTATCAATTGCTCATGCAGAGTATTATTGATTTATTCACCCCAAAAAATGACTTGTTTACCCTGGAGGATTATCTTAATTAAGGGATACATCTATTTGTGAAACTCAGAGGAAGAGGGTAAACCTCGTACTCTGCTAAGAAGAGTAATCAAGTCGCCAAATTCTATAAAATCGCTCATTGAAAAGTTTTGTGGCCATCTAGACAAGTTTGCTCTGCAATTTTTGAGCCATCTATTATTGATCACTTTCTTTACCTTCTCAAGATCTTTATCATATTCCTTTTGTGCTTCAACGAAGTCAATATTTAACACTTTAGTAGTGGGAGGGCACATGAACACTTTGTCAATGAACTCAAGGTCTAGTCTAATTACTATGTTGCCACTAACATGTACCAAAACCCTGGGATTTTTGTTGTAGAATTGGGCACATTGGAGAATGAACTCTATGTGATGAGCCACCACAAGAAAAGAGGAGACCAAATGAATATTGCTCTCAATTATCCTCTTCATTTTAGAGCTAGGATTGTTTTCTTTGTTTCTTCTTATGAACTCAAAAATATCTACGTGTCTAATCTCTATATCCCTAATGTCATCGACATTAAAAGCAATCGAAGTGATTGAAAAAATACCTTGATACTGGTACTTCATCATCTTCAACTTCTTTAGAGAAACCTTAGTCATTGGGATGAGCCTTTGTCAAAAATATATTGATGAAGAATGGTCTTAAAGAGAAACTACAATAAGAATCATGATCACCTAATTAGGGGAAATATTGGCAATTTAGGAAAATTGCACATTAGATGATCATGACCAGGGAAATGCGCTTGAAAGGGCTAAGGCACGAGTAGGTTGGAAGTGAAAGGGAAGCGGGCTCATAAAATAAGAAAGTTAAAGTTTTCCAGAGTTAGTAAAAAATGGAGGGAAGGCATGCATGGGCGGCAAAAATTTCTGCCCTTGCATGTGGAGGAAGGTCCTGTGCATAGGCGGTGAAAGTCACCTCCCTTATACATTGGGAAAGATAGATGTGCATGGGTAGTGAATTTCACTGCCTATGCACTGGTTGAAAAGTTAGTGGTTTTACGTCAATGATGAATTTTGCCACCGATGCACAAGTTAGGAGTTTTTGTGTAAGGGCAACAAAAATCACCGCCCTTGCACTGATCGGCTAAAGATTGGTAAGGGTGGATAAATTCACTGTCTTTTCATAGGTTTTGATGACCATGTGTTAGGGCAGAAAAAATCACTACCATTACATTGGATAAATGGTTGACAGGTAAGAAGAAAGGGGAAGAAGGTTTTTCCCACTTAGATTGCCTCATTGACGGGAGAAATAGAGGAAGGGGAAGGGAAAAACTAGAAAACCAAGATTAGAAGGAAAAGAAACAAGAAAAAGAAAAGGAAAATAAAAAACAAAACAAAACAAAAATTGAAATAAGAAGAGGAAAAAATGCGAAACCCTACCTAAAAATCACGATACAAATGCTCGAATTTGATGAAAACTCGATTCCACTTGCTCGCACGATCATCCAGATGCAAGGAGGGGGAAACAAAGAGGAATGGAATGAAAAGAGGTGAAAAAGGGGTTAAATGGGGCAAAAATTGACCCTAACTACTCGACGTGTGCAGCCATAAGTGCCATGCATGAAAATTGAGATATGCAAGGGTGGCAAATTTTGCCACCTCTGCATGTGAGGTTAGGAGAACGATGTAGGGGTGGCAAAATTTGCCACTCTTGCATGAAGGAATGGAAAAATACAATGGCAAAAATTTTTACCACTCCTGCATGAAGGATGAAAGGGCAGCAAAAATTTCTACCTTTGTACAAAAACTAGAAAACCACATGTAGTGGCGGCAAAATTTGCCACCATTACATGCAAACTCAAGAAAACACCTGTTAGGGTGTGGAGCTAAAAGCTTCACCAAGGAGTATTCATTATCAGGTTCGGGTCTACACAGACACCGGTGTCGGTTAGGAGTGACCGACGTCGGTTAGAGGCAGTTGCAGAGGCACCGACATCGGCAGAGGGTCGGTCAACGGCGGTCACAGACAAGCAGCAAGAACCGACGTCGGTTACCTGTGTGTCCAGAGAGTTATTTTCGTGGACAGAAGCGAGTGTTTGCATGATAAGTTTGAGTTGAAGTCTCAAGCTCGTGTCTCTATTATTGGCATTACTATTTTTAGAGCCCTTATTCAAGTGGCTTAACTGCTTGTTGGATGTATATGCTCAAGTCTCCTAATTCTATATGTAGAATTAAATCTTCTTAGCTTTGTAGTAGATTATTGTAGTTGGGTGAATTATTGTAATTCATTGTATGAGAAGAACAGTACATAATTGAATCAATCCAGGCTTGTTGGAGTTGATTGTTCTTGAGAGAGAGAGCTCTTGAGGAATAGAGATCTATTGAGAGATATATACATCTAGGAGAGGTGTGGAAGAAAGAAGCTTTCTTCAATTGTATTCATTTTGTAAAGAGTTTGTTAATACAAGTTTTCAGGGTGTTTTCTTGTATCTCTTGTTCTTGCTATTATCATTCTAATTACTTGTCAATCTGGTTTAATTCCATGTTTATTGCTGTCACAATTGTAATCTATTGTTGGATTGATCCCCAAACAAGTGGTATCAGAACCTTGGTTACAGGTTCAGAGCTTGATAATTGGTATCAAAGTTCAGGTTCACTAACAGGTGGTTCAGATCTGTGTAGTGTGTATTGATTATAGGTTCTCACAGGAGTTTCTGTAGGGATTTTTGTTTGAGTGGGAGAAGCAATGGCAGATGAAAGTAAATTGAGAATGGAAAAGTTCAATGGAAAAAATTACCAACACTGGAGAATGCAGATAGAGGATTATTTGTATCAGAAAGATCTCTACTTACCGTTAGGTGGGGTTGCAAAGAAGCCCAAAGACATGGAGGATGAAGAATGGGAAGTTCTTGACAGAAAGGCTCTGGGTTCTATAAGACTGAGTCTAGCATCTACTGTGATATCTAATTTATCACAGGTAAAGTCTACAGTAGAGTTGATGACTACGTTAGCAAATTTGTATGAAAAACCCTCAGCTTCCAATAAGGTATATCTTATGAAGCAGTTATTTAATTTGCATATGAATGAAGGTGGATCTGTTTCTACTCATCTGAATGATTTCAATGGAATTGTGAATCAGTTAAGTTCAGTGAATATAGTGTTTGATGATGAAATAAAAGCTCTTTTGATATTATGTTCTTTGCCTGAAAGCTGGCATGGCTTAGTAATGGCAGTAAGTAATACTGCATCTGCATCAAATATTTTGAAAGTAGAGGATGTTGTTAGTGTTATCTTGAATGAGGAAATATGCAAGAAAAACACAGAAGAGGCATCCGGGAATGCTTTAAGTTTTGAGAGCAAGGGAAGGCAGAAAGAGAAGAGCAAGAAAGGCAGATCAAGATCCAAATCAAAGGGGAAAGGCAAATCTAAATCCAGGAATGGCAGGAAGCCACAATGCTGGAATTGTGGAAAGATGGGGCACATAAGCAGAGATTGTTGGTCAAAGCCTAAGGAGGACAATCAGCACAAAGGAAAGGAAGAAGCCAAGATTGCAGGTATTGCACAGGATGCTTTAATTTTCTCTCTGCACAATAATATAGAAACTTGGGTATTAGATTCTGGTGCATCTTTTCATGCTACTCCTAACAGGGAATATTTCAGTGACTATATCCATGGAGATTTTGGAATAGTGTATCTAGGGGATGATGAGCCCTGTAAAATAATCGGCAAAGGTAAAGTGCAGCTGAAGATGCAGAATAGCAACACATGGGTGTTGAGAGATGTGATGCATGTTCCTAGCTTGAAGAGAAATTTGATTTCTGCAAGAAAGTTAGGGGATGAGGGTTGTACAGTAACTCTCACAGCAGAATCTTGGAAGGTGACCAAGGGTGCACTTGTTATGGCTAGAGGTAAGAGAGAAGGTACTCTCTATTTGTGCAATTGTGTTACTAACAAATCTCCTTCTGTATTATCTACTTCAGATGTGGATGCTAAATTGTGGCACTCAAGGCTTGGCCACATGAGTGAGAAGGGGATGTCAATTCTTAAGTCCAAAGGTATGCTTTCAGATTTAAAAGGCATAGATCTAGAGTTTTGTGAGCACTGTGTATTTGGAAAATAGAAAAGGGTTAGTTTTCTCAAAACTAGGTCTACTAAGAAGAGGCACAAGTTGGAGCTTGTTCACACAGACGTGTGGGGACCGGCTCAGGTTGCTTCCATTGAAGGATCACAGTACTATGTATCTTTCATAGATGATGCTACAAGGAAGGTATGGATCTATTGTATTAGAAAGAAATTTGATGTATTTGAGACTTTTAAAGTTTGGAAAGCTATGGTTGAGAATGAAACAAGTAAAAGATTAAAGTGCCTGAGATCAGACAATGGCGGTGAGTTCTGCAGTCATAAGTTCAGAGATTATTGTTACATGCATGGAATCCATAGGCAAAGGATGGTTCCAAGGACACCTCAGTAGAATGGTATTGTTGAAAGGATGAACAGGACAATAATGGAGCGTGCAAGATGTATGAGATTGCATGCCGGTTTGCCCTTACAGTTTTGGGCACAAGCTGTTGACACTGTAGTGTACCTGATTAACAGAGGACCCTCTACAGCTCTGGATGGAGGTATTCCAGAAGAGGCATGGACAGGTAAAAAGGTTGATCTCTCATATCTCAAAGTTTTTGGTTGTGAAGCCTTTGTGCATATAGATAAGGAAAATAAAAAGAAGCTTGATGCTAAGTCTATGAGATGCACGTTTATTGGCTATGGCTCAGATGATTTTGGTTACAGATTGTGGAATCTAGAAACTAACAAGGTAATCAGGAGCCGTGATGTTGTTTTCAATGAAAGAGTGATGTATTGTGATCAGCTAAGGAAGTTGAATCAATCTGAGCAGAGCAATGGTGAATTAGATGAGGTGAAAGTCCAAGATGAGCTCGCAGGAAAAAGAAATAATCACTTGCAGGAAAACACAGAGACCGACGTCGGCAGGGTAGGAACCGGCATTGACAGGATAGAAACCGGCATCGGCCATACAGAGACCGACGTCGGCCGTACAGGTACCGAGGTCGGTCAGGCAGAACCGACATCGGCCAGTAACAGGTCTGGAGGTGACCGAGGTCGGTCACTGTCAGAGAATTTGGGTGGACAGCGTGTTGTGGACGAGTCTCAGACACCCATCAGGAGGTCAAAAAGGGTGAGTAAGCCTCCAATTAGATATTCTCCTTCTTTATTCTATTTATTGCTAACTAATGGTGGAGAACCAGAGAGTTTTGAAGAAGCAATACAGGTGGAGTCCAAGAGTGAGTGGGAGCGTGGCATGGTTGAGGAGTTGGAGTCCTTAAGAGAGAACCAAACATGGGATTTGGTTGAATTGCCAGATGGTAAGAGAACACTCAAGAACAGATGGACCTACAGGTTGAAGGAAGGTGAGAATGGACAGATGAGATATAAGGTCAGATTAGTAGTGAAAGGATTTGCACAAAAGCCAGGTATCGACTTTGGTGACATTTTTTCTCCTGTTGTTAAAATGACTTCAATAAGGGTTGTATTGTCTTTGGTTGCTTTTGAGGATTTGCATCTTGAGCAGCTAGATGTTAAGACAACATTTCTTCATGGAGATTTGGATGAGAAAATCTATATGGAATAGCCAGAAGGATTTGAGGTCAAGGGTAAGGAGAAGTTTGTGTGCAGGTTGAAGAAAAGCTTGTATGGCCTCAAGCAAGCTCCTAGGCAATGGTACTTAAAATTTGACAGGTTTATGACTGAGCATGGCTACAGTAGGTGTCAATCAGACCATTGTGTGTATTTCAAGAGATTTGATAATGGTAGATATATTATTCTATTGTTTTATGTAGATGACATGCTGGTTGCAGGATCACACATGCAGGATATCTCTGAGCTTAAGGTGAAATTAGCTCAAACGTTTGCTATGAAGGATTTGGGAGCAGCAAAGAAAATCCTTGGCATGAGCATTAAGAGAGACAGGAAAAATCATAGGTTGATATTGTCTCAAGAAGATTATGTGGACAAGGTGTTGAAACGGTTCAATATGCAGGATGCTAAACCGGTAAGCACACCTTTGGCTGGACATTTTAAGTTGAGTAAAGAACAATGTCCTAATTCATATGATGAGGTAGAGTACATGAGTAAGGTTCCATATTCTTCCGCAGTAGGGAGTTTGATGTATGCAATGGTGTGTATTAGACCAGATATTGCCCAAGCAGTGGGAGTGGTAAGTAAGTATATGGCCAATCCAGGTAAGGAACATTGAAAAGTAGTTCAGTGGATCCTTAGATATCTGAGAGGAACCAACAGTAGGCACTTGTGCTATGGAGGTTCAGATACTTCTCTACATGGTTATGTAGATTCAGATATGGCAGGTGATTTGGATGGCAGGAAGAGCACTATAGGTTATATTTTAACTGTAGGTGGAACGGCGGTTAGCTGGATATCTAAGTTGCAGAAGGTTGTTGCCTTGTCAACTACAGAAGCAGAGTATATTGCAGCCACAGAAGCTAGCAAAGAGATGATATGGATGACATGGTTCATGGATGAGCTTGGTAGGGAGCATGAGAGTTGAAGATTGTATAGTGACAGTCAGAGTGCAATCCATTTGGCTAAGAATTCAGCCTTTCATTCAAGAACAAAGCACATACAGCTAAGGTATCACTTCATACGACAGGTATTGGAAGATGGTGAGTTGAAGCTAGAAAAGATCCATACAGATAGGAATCCTGCTGATATGTTAACCAAGCCGGTTACAAAGGAGAAGTTGAATCTTCATTCAACTTCTGTTGGTCTTCATGATTGAGTTGAAGATGGAAGAGCTAGAAGATGTTTCTGTACAGGTACTGGTGCAGCTGTTTATCTCCAAGTGGGAGATTGTTAGGGTGTGGAGCTAAAAGCTTCACTAAGGAGCATTCATTATCAGGTTTGGGTCTACACAGACACCGGCGTCAGTCAGGAGCAACCGACGTCGGTTAGAGGCAGTTGCAGAGGCACCGACGTTGGCAGAGGGTCGGCCGACGGTGGTCACAGACAAGTAGCAGGAACTGACGTCGGTTACCTGTGTGTCCAGAGAGTTATTTTCGTGGACAAAAGCGAGTGTTTGCATGATAAGTTTGAGTTGAAGTCTCAAGCTCGCATCTCTATTATTGGCATTACTATTTTTAGAGCCCTTGTTCAAGTGGCTTAACTGCTTGTTGGATGTACATGCTCAAGTCTCCTAATTCTATATGTAGAATTAAATCTTCTTAGCTTTGTAGTAGATTATTGTAGTTGGGTGAATTATTGTAATTCATTGTATGAGAAGAATAGTACAGAATTGAATCAATCCAGGCTTGTTGGAGTTGATTGTTCTTGAGAGAGAGAGCTCTTGAGGAATAGAGATCTATTGAGAGATCTATACATCTAGGAGAGGTGTGGAAGAAAGAAGCTTTCTTCAATTGTATTCCTTTTGTAAAGAGTTTGTTAATACAAGTTTTCAGGGTGTTTTCTTGTATCTCTTGTTCTTGCTATTATCATTCTAATTACTTGTCAATCTGGTTTAATTCCACGTTTATTGTTGTCACAATTGTAATCTATTATTGGATTGATCCCCCAACAACACCTAACTTGAAATTACAAATTTTTTTTCATCTGATCACATCAAGATCATAATGATTTTCACATTTTTTGGGAAATCATAACAAGGGAACATCACAAACTTTTAATGATGCCAGTTGACCAAACATGAGATCAAGAAAAACTTGCCTCGAAAGATGAACTTAGAGTGAAAAATATGAAACAGACAAGTTTCGTAGGGGTTGTTCCAAAAATGAGCTTAGTTAATTTTGGGAACAATATGTTTGACTAACTTTGGACCAATATTCGACAACCAATCAAAGTATGCTTTGGCTCTCTTTCAAACAAATACCCAAGGTACCAATGAGATTATAAGGGAGGGTGGTTTGAAACCATGCACAATTTAGAATATTTGGTTCATGAGTTTACTCAACCTTTGGTAAAGTTGAAATCATATAAATTAGAAGAGAGTAAGGTAACTCAAATACCCAAGGTGAAAACTAGTACACCAAAAGCTAGCCTAGATCTTTGTGATAGACTCACACTGCAAAAGCTTGCTTCAACTTTGACAAGTTGACCCAAGAAGTTTAGAGGAAATGTTTCTGGATTATGAAGAAGACAAAATAAGCTAAGCAACTCATGATGTAGAAATATACATGAATCCATAAGTATAAAGGTAGGATCAAATAGGTAGCATAACGTCACCACATGATTCTAGTAGGATAAAATATGTTCTAGGACTCAAAGCGTGAGTGATAGACAAGATGACTTGAGTCCACCAAGATGATAATTTAATTTTGAGTCTTAATAAATGACCTTCAATCCAAATGGAAAATTGAACCCAAGTTAAAACAAGTCTAATGTGCAAATGGTGAACCCACTTTGACACACCAA
Organism: Torreya grandis; assembly: GCA_037957365.1. Classification (NCBI taxonomy): domain Eukaryota; kingdom Viridiplantae; phylum Streptophyta; class Pinopsida; order Cupressales; family Taxaceae; genus Torreya; species Torreya grandis. Next base: position 9,720,051 of record JARHVA010000006.1, read on the forward strand.
CCCTTAGAACTTAGAAAGGTTCAATTTTGAATGTGGATTATAAATGAAGGATTTAAACAAATTGGGTAAAATATATAGACTCAATTGGGTAGCATGACTATGCCAAAATGGATGACATGACACAAAGATTTTGATAACAATTTAAACAAAGAAAAGATGAATTTTCCATTTGGACAGCGTAATGCCTCCCTTGTTCAATAAAATCGAGGACAATGTGTTTTGGTTAAGTTCATTGAGTTAACAAGTAGTTTTTACACATAAATCAAGACCAAGTAAGCTAATGACAAAAAATAAACATCTTAAGTCTAAACTGATAAGGCATGGTAAAGTAGGGTTTACTAAACTAGCAAGGTTGTGATCATTCTAGGAGAATCAATTGTACAATGACTTTCACATCAAATAATGTAAAATATAAGCATGGAAATTGGTTGACCATGGCATTGGCTAGTTGTAAAAAGGTTTAGTCCTTTTTTCAAGCACTACATCTTGTTGTTCACTTAGTATAGTGTAATGTCCAAATGCAGATAGGTCCCATGTACAACTCTAAAGGAGTCAATGTCAGGAGGTGAAACCTCAAGTCAAAGCTTCCCTAAAGAACTTGGGAGAGGTAATGACGTCCCCCTCGCAAGCCATGTTTACATGAAAATAAAGAAAGAATAAAATAAAAAGACTTTAGGGTCATTTTCAAGATCACCCAAACTTTGGCAAGTTTTTAGGGAGTGCTTTATTTGACATTCTTTCTAAGCCTTGAATTAGGCTATTTGCAGTAGGAATGGTGATTTTGATTCCAAGGGTACCCTAAGGGGACAAATGGAAGAGCATACATGCAACATTCTTATTTTTTCCAAATAAAACCTAAGTAAACAACTATTGCAAACAAGAATTGATAAGTGTGTTCAATTATAAGTCCAAAAGGAAAGACTTGGTGGTGTTCATTTGACCCCTTGATCTTAGTTGTAAACTTTGAAAAACATTCACCAAAAACACCTAAATTCTTTGTTAAACACCAAAAAAAAAGTTTCTAATTCATTTTGAAGCATGCAAGAGGTGATTTAAACATGTTTTTATCAAAGCAAAAGCTTATTCCTATAACAAAAATGTCAGCATGTCCTTTAGCTTTGAATCTCTTTTTAGCTTGAAATAATGAACTTTGAAAAAGTAGCTCTCGAGTCTATGTTTTTTGAAAAACACAGTGACTGACATTGGTTATTACAATTGATGATGATTACTTTGGCTAACGGGACCTAACCAATGTCAGTTTTACTAACCGATGTCGATATCACTTGCCGATGTCAGTTACTATGTAAAACTATGGCAAACAAAAATGGAAAAATAAAGTTAGAAAATCAATTTGTACGAGTTTTAAGGGTCCAAATGGATATTTTAGAGTTGGAAAGTGATCTTCTTTAGGTGTGAGATATGTCTTGTCCCACCAGGTATGCCAATATGTAGAGATGATTAAAAAGCAAGTTAGTCAAGCATCAGTCCATAAATAATGAAACATGCACAAATAACTAACTAACCAAGCCTATCTATTCCTATGGAAATTATAAAGGATAGCAAGAAACAAATGAAATAAAGCAATATCATGTTACCTTTCCAAATGGATTCACCATACCCATGTGGCTCAAAAACATGTTCTCCCTTGATCTATCATCCTTGTCTTTGTCAACAATGGTGGTAAGCTCCTCCAATGCCTCAAGAACACTCCATAAAACCTAGGCTCATGATTCCAAATCACTAAACTAGCCTATCAATAAAGCTTGCAAGCAAAAACTATGATAAAATACAAACCCTTGTCCAAATAATTTAGCATTATAACTTTGTAATATTCAATATTTGAAGATATTTGAGCATGATAACGTTGCACCAAAAATAGCTTAAAATTCACATCCATGGCCTCTATATTTATAGATTTTTGAGATTAGTCAGGATCAACCATGACCTTCCATCTCAAGATTGAGATGTGTGGCCATGGATAATCCTAATATTTGAAATTAAATCCATAATTATCTTCATCATGACCTTGGAAGAAGGGGCATTGAAGAGGCATGGGAAACATTAACTAGGCATGGGTGACCCATAATCTTGATATTTGTGGCATTTATGGCCTAGGGATGTCTTCCCAAGAAATGATGTCACTGGATGATGTAGTTAATAGGAATCAATTTTAAAAAATAAATATTCAAAAACTCTCATGGAAAATCCACTCAAGCTCTTGATTTGGATTAATTAGCCTTAAACAAGGTTAATCAACATTTGTGCAATTATTTCGAAATTGGCCCTCAATTAATTAAATTGGTCAAAAAGTCATATTACTGGGTCATAATTTGACTGGAGAGGAACTGGAAGGTGATGTTATATGATTTTTAGTTGTATTCCCATTTAGGATGTTGCCAACACCAAATAATAAAGGTACGTGATGTGTAAAAATGATTTAGAAGAAAAGAGTGATGCAGAGTATAAAAGGCAAAATCATCATTTTGACTCAAAATGAATTGATCAAAGTTAGTTAGCCCATAAATTACATTTTCCTATTTAGGGATACTTTGACCTAAATTGGCACTTGTAAATGAAAATTTTGAATCATTTATCATTTTTTATGAATTTTAACATAAAATGTGCATTTGAGTGCAATTTGAGTAAGATTAACAGTTTCAACACAAATGGTGTTAGGAATTGGATGTCTACAATGGTCACATTGGAGAATTTTCTTATGGATAAAGAACAACAAGAGTTAAATTTTGAATTAAAAGAAGAGTTTGTTTACATTAGGTACATGTTTTTGGTTTTTGATTCACTTGAGATTAATCCAAAGACATTGGTAGTCAAGAAGAGAGTTCATGGAGAAAGAACAAGGTCTGAACAACAAATGGTTTATTACTCTTGTTCACCCCATGAAGAACATCTGAGAAGCTTCCCTTTTGATCTAGGTGTATCAAACCTTAAAGGTTAGTTGTATATAGTAGTTTCTTGTGCTTATCTTCCCTAAGTGATTCTTAGCACAATGTGTGTCTTGTTTGGTTTAGTTTTTTATTGTGTGTGGTTCTTGTCTTGTTATGTGTTTTAGAGGTATATTAGTGATCTTTTATTATTTCAAGGCATTTTCAATAAGGTTAAAGGTCCAAACCATGTATGTAGTTGAGTAATAGGTGACTCCATATCCCAATGGATACATGAAACAATTGGTCTAAGATGTATAAAAAACATGCAATCCTAGGAGGTCGCCAAATATGTTAGCCAAAAGTGGCTACCATAAGTGAGTATCATTCAAAACTTGCTATCTAGACTTGTTTGACTTTGTTGATAGCTTTTGAAGCTTCTTTTCTTTTTCATAGCTTGTCTTGTCATAGTGAGGAGTGGTGTTGTTTCTAATAGTGATCAAAGTCTTCTAAGGTGGTATAGTCAAAATGTGAAGTCATGGTCCTCAAGTGATTAACCAATGCTTGTGGCTTGATTCTCTATAAAGTGTTTAACATGGTTTAATGTAATTTTGGAAAATTTAAGGTAATTATCATATTTATCTTGTGTTTGTCTATCCATCTCAAGTGTCAAGCCCACATGCTTTAAGTTAGTTTAGAGATCAGGAAGTCTTATAAGGCAATTTAAAATTAATTATAAATTATGCCACACCCTATCATGTCCGTAAAATCCCCCAAATATTCCAAAATGTCATTTTTAACATACAATCTCATTTGAAACCTTCTTGTTTGTTGCACTAACATCTAAACATAAGTATATTATGAGAAAAGGCAGGTAGAAGGAGATTTGTATGTTACATTTGATTTGTGCATGATAGGGAAAAATCCATGAGCATCTCACACAAGGATCTAATAGGGTACTCATCCAAATGATCAAACTCTATTGCATGAAGAAGACATTTTGAGGATTTTTCTATAGGTTTCCATGCATGATTAGAGCATTTACATACAAGTAACAATAGCACCATGTGGTGAAGCATATATAGGGTAACTTACAACATCTCTAAATCCAAATGCATGCTTAATAAGGTGTTATAGGTCCAAAAAATCAGAAAACCTTTTCAAAACCTCCATCAAGTTTTTGGCAACCTCAAGAAGGTCAACCGGTTCGAGGATGGTACACTAAGGAGAGAGAGTTAGATCAAATGTTGTTAGGGTTAGATAGGGGACCTTATGCCCTTAATATTTCATGCATTGGTTTAAGGTTTTATGATATATGATCTATGAATCATCACTAAGAAAATAAGTGCCAAAAAACCCTTGAAACCCCAATGAGCTCGGTTATCTCTTTGGGTTTATGTTTCAAGATTGATGGAGACAAGTTGATGGTGGGAGAGTGATCTTCAAGCACCTAGGATCTTCCATAGCACTGCTTCAAATTATATTAACATAATCACATGTTTATCTTGACAAGATAAATTCACCTTCTCACTATTTTTTAGGCCTAACTAAAAAACCTAGAGGCTTACATGCACTATATGAGGAAAGGTGATATTTTGGTTTGATCAAGGTTAGAAAGTAGTCCAAGGTCTAAGGAACCATGAGATTATCCATATGGAAAATTTTCATTTTTAAGAACAAAATACTATTCAATATAAGCCATCTTCATGTCTTGGTAGGGTATTTGGCCTAAAGGAAGACCAAACATGACTCTATGGGTAAGACTAGGTATTTGAAGATATTTTAGACATTTTGAAGAGAGTATCAACCTTGCCAATAGGTCAGAGGGTTAGTTTAAATTATTTTAGGGCATTTAATATTTAGATACATGTTGTAAATGATCTAAATAAAGGTGAATGTAGATCTATAAGTTTATGTACCTGTAGGTCCACATTCTGTAGACATCCAATTCCTAACACCATTTGTATTGAAATTGTCAATCTTACTCAAATTGCACTCAAATGCACATTTTAGGTCAAAATCCATAAAATGCCCTAAATGATTCAAACTTGTCACTTACAAGAACCAGTTTAGGTCAAAGTATCCCTAAATATAGTAATGCATTTTATGGGCCAACTAACTTTGATCAGATCATTTCGAGTCAAAATAACAATTTTGCCATTTAGTGCTCCAGATCACTCTTTTTTTCTAATACATTGGTACATGTCACATACCTTTGTTATTTTATTTTGGAAACATCCTAAATGAGAATACATCTCCAAGACATCTAACATTGCATTCTAGTTCCTCTCCAGTTAAATTATGACCCATTAATATGACTTTCTGACCATTTTGATTAATTGTGCATGAATTTCTAAAGAATTGCACTAAACTTGATTAAAATTACTTAAGCTAATTAATTAAATTCAAGAGCTTAAGTAAAAAATCCATAGATCTTTTTGAATATCTCATTATTGGAAATTGATTTTGAAATCTGTATCACCTAGTGACATAATCTATGGGGTGGCATCCATCAAGCCATAAATGCATAAAATATCAAGATTATGGGTCATCCAGGCCTAGTTAATGCCTCCCATGCCTCTTTAATGCCTATTTATCTTGAGGATATTTATGAGTTTAATTCCAAATATCAAGATTATCCATGGCCACACATCTCAATCTTGAGATGGATAGTTACGGTTGATCCTAACCAATCTCAAAAATCTATAAATAGAGAGGCCATGGACATGAATTTCAAGTTTGAATATTACAAAGTTATAATGTTAAATTGTTTCCACAATCCTTTGAATTTGATCACTGATTTTTTTTTCAAGCTTCATTGATATGCTAGTTTAGTGATTTGGAATCATGAGGCTAGGTTTTATGAAGTGTTCTTGAGACATTGGAGGAGTTTTCCACCTTTGTTGACAAAGACAAGGATGCTTGATCAAGGGAGAACATGATTTTGAGCCACATGGGTATGGTGAATCCATTTGGAAAGGTAATATGATGTTTTCTTTCTTTCATTTGTTTCTTGTTATCCTTAGTAATTCCCATATGAATAGATGGGCTTAGTTAGTTATTTCTTTATGCATTTTTCATGATTTATGGACTAATGTCTAACTAACTTGATTTAAAATTCTCTCTACATCTTTACATGCCCGATGGGATGAGAAACATCCCACACATGAAGAAGATCATTTTACAGCTTTAAAATCTTCATTTAGATCATTAAAAATCTTGTAAATTGATTTTCTAGCTTTATTTTTCCATTTTTTATTTGCCACAGGTTTACACAGTAATCAACGTCAGTTAGTAAAACTGACATCGATTGGATAGCTATCATCAATCACATTGGTATAACTGATGTCGATTAGATAACTATCATCAGTTAGCAAATGTAACCATCGTTGGTTATATAATCGATGTCGATCCCTGTGTTTTTTCTTAAAACATAGACCCGAGACCTCTTTTTCTAAAGTTCATTATTTCAAACCCATAAGAGCTTGAAGGCTAAAAGACATGATAATATTTTTGTTGTAGGACTAAGCTTGACATTTTCTAAAAAACATGTTTTAGATCACCTTTTTCATGCTTAAAAATCAATAAGGAACCTTGTTTTGGTGTTTAACAAAAAATTTAGATGTTTATGGTGAATGTTTTCAAAGTTACAACTAAGACCAAGGGGTCAAATGAACACCACCTCATTTTCCATTTGGGCTTAATAAATGAACTCACCTTTCCAGGTTTTTGTATTCCCTTAGTTCTTTAGATTAAAGTTTTGTTTAGAAAAAAGAGGGATGTTGTGTGTCTGCTCTTCTATTTGTCCCCTTTAGGGAACCCTTGGAATCAAAAGTGCCATTCCTATTGAAAATAGCCTAGTCCAAGGCTTAAAAATAAAGTCATCTAAAACACTCCCCAAAAAATCATCAAAGTTTAAGTGATCTTGAAAATGACCCTAAAGTCTTTCTACTTTCATGCTTTCTTTATTTTTATGCAAACCTAGCTTGCAAGTGGGACTTCATTACCTCCCACAAGTTCTTTAGGGAAGCTTTGACCTGAGGTTTCATCTCCCAGCATTGACTTCATTTGGATCCTAATTGGAGTTTCACATGAGACATATCTGCATTTGTACATCGCACTACACTGAATGAACAATAAGATCTAGTGGTTATAAAAAGGACTACACTTTTTTACAACTAGCCAACACCATGGTCACCCAATTTTTGTGCTCGTCTTTTACATCATTTGATGTGAAAGTCATTGTGCAATTGATTCCCCTAGAATGATAAAAAACTTATTAGTTTAGTAGACCCTACTTTGCCATACCTTATCAGTTTAGACTTAAGACATTTGTTTTTTGTCATTAGTTTACTTGGTCTTGATTTGTGTCTAAAATTGTCATTTAACTCATTGAAATTAACCAAAACACATTATTCTCAATTTTCTTGAGCAAGGGAGGTGTTACGCTATCCAATTGGAAAATTCATCTTTTCTTTGTTCAAATTGTTATAAAAAACTTTGTGTCATGTCATCCACTTTGGCGTAGTCATGCTACCCAATTGAGTCTAGATCTTTCATCCAATTTGTTTAAATCCTTCATTTATAATCCACATTCAAAATTGAACCTTTATGAGTTCTAAGAGTTGGTGTGTCAAAGTGGATTCACCATTTGCACACTAAGTTTATTCTAACTTAGGTTCAATTTTCCATTTGGATTGAAGGTCATTTATTAAGACTCAAAATCACATTATCATCTTGGTGGACTCAAGTCATCTTGCGTATCACTCACACTTTGAGTCCTAGAACATGTTTTATCCTATTGAAATCATGTGGCAATGTTATGCTACTTATTTGGTCCTAGCTTTATAATTAGTGATTCGCATATGTTTTTACATCTTGAGTTGTTTGGTCCATTTTATCTTCTTTGTAATTTGAAAAGTTTTCCTCTAAATTTGTAGGGTCAACTTGTCAAAGTTGAAACTAGCTTTTATAGTACGGGTGTATCATAAAGATCTAGGTTTTGGTGTACTATTTTCACCTTGGGTCTTTAAGTTACCTTTCCCTATTCCGATCTATATGATTTTAACCTTACCAAAGGTTGAGTAAACTTATGAACCAAATCTTCTAAATTATGCACAGTTTCAAACCACCCTCCCTTATAGTCTCATTGGTACCTTGGTTATTTTTTTAAAAGAGAGCCAAAGCATACTTTGTTTGATTACCAAGCATTGATTTAAAGTTAGTCAAAAACACATAATAGTTCTTTTAGACATGACTCAAAGGTCCACTTGTAGTGGGGCCTCTTATGGCCTTAGTTATAAAGATGAGCAATTTTATGATGGTCAAGATAACCACATTGTTTTTGATGATATCCCTGTAATAGTAGGATCCAAAGATGATTACAATGAATATGAACCCCAAGAAGATCAATATGAAGCCCTTCTTAGATTGATAGAATCAGGTGCTAGACTACTTTCTAACTTTCCTACAAAACAATTGCATGCCTTAGTTAGAGAAGGAGAACAATGATGACAAGAGCAAGCTTTTGCATGAATAGGCATACCTTCTTCCTCTAACAAAGGAAAAGAAATACAAACAGAGTTAAAATCCATAAATCTAGATCTTCTAGCAAATATCAAGATAATAAGTCAATGATATGTAGATCAACTTATCGTAGACTTAATTGACTCCCTAGTTACCACTTTAATTCACAATGATGCTTTGAAAGAACAAGGAAATGTGGTTGAAATTATGCACCAAATATTAAATGAGGACATTACCATAGTGTATCAAGGTAATCTAAATGAATAGTTAAAGTCACAAGAGACCTTATAAAGTGTTTCATCTAACATAGAACATACATTCTTCAATCATCAAGAACCTCTTATTACTTTACAAACTCAAAAACCTAAACATTTAGTTCGAATTGAGGAAATCCCTCAAGATAATTTGGCTAGTTCTTTTTACCCAATACAAAAATTGGTAAATAAACATAAAAATTTCCAAAATCAATAAAGAATAAAATAGCCAAATTCAGGGAATGTTTTACAATCCAAGAATCAACGGCCTATTTTCTCAACTCAAAGAGCAAATCAGAACCAAGTCATGGATCTAAAGGTATACACTCCCTATAGATCCATAAAAAACTAGGGGCACATTCTACCCCAACAACAAAAAAACCAAGGGCACATTCCACCCCAACAACAATGAAATTAGGGTCACATTCCACCCCAACAACATCTTATTCAATCTAAAAATGCACCAAACATGCAAGAATGGAATTCTATGAAGGAAATTGTTCAAAAATTGGAGATGAATAATATATTCAAAAAGTAAAAATTTGATGAGATATGCCCATATCCATTTGATTTATCTATTCTCTAAATCCCCTTTCCATCATTTTAAGGCACCCATATTTGACAAGTATAAAGGAAAAGTAGATCCTTGTGAACACATATAGGCATTCTTCATCTTATGTCAAGAGGTTGCTTATAGTAGCGAGTGCTTACTATGACTATTTTTATGAAGTTTAGTGGGACAAGCTCTTGATTGGCTACTTAAACTACCTAAGGGATCAGTTGCGGATTGGAATGACTTATCAGAAAAGTTTGTTAACCATTTCTCATATAACATAGAACATGAATTAACCATTATTGACTTATACAAAGCCAAACAACATGATGGTGAAAGTTTTGATGCATATCTATAAAGGTGGAGAGCATTGGTAGGCCACTTTCAACATAATTTTCCAGAAAAATAGTTGGTTGATATCTTTGCATAGAATTTGCATCTTGAAGTTTTGCATAATCTATGGTTAGCTTATGCTAATTCGTTTGAAAAAATTATTGATAAAGGAGTGTAGATTGAGAAGGCTCTTATTGCTAAGGGCATTGTTAATATTTTTATACAAGGTCAAGCATCTAATCAGAATAAATCATCAGTTCAAATAGTCATGAAAGATAAGACTAAAGGCTTTAGGAAAAATAAGAACATGGTTGGAAATGGGGTGACTGAAATAAGACATCTACAAATGGTACAGGTTATGACTCCTCCAAATGTACAATTAACTCCCCCAAATTCACTACCTACTTTATAGAGACAACCTCTATGAAGGACATTTCATAAAAAAATTAGAGTCTTTAGAAAGTTAGGAGAATCAATTGAAATAGTATTACAAAAGCTCATTACAACTAATTTAATTGTATGGCCAGTATCAAGGCCATTTCCTCAAGATCAACTAAAACTAGATTGGTATAAAGAGAATGAATGGTGTAACTTTCATCATTTTGTTGGTCATGGTGCATAGCATTGCATTCAATTATGACATATTATTAAGGACTTTATTGAAATTTGTGAAATAGAATTTAAGTTGGCCCCTAATCAGGACACAAATTAGGATATGGGAATCTACAAATATCCCTTTCCTCGACATGATCCACCACTACCAAGAAATAATCAAAATGGTCACAATCAAGGCCAGAGGTAGAATCAAAACCAACAACAAGGTCAGAATCATAATGAGCATAAACAAGATCATAATGCCCATACTAATAATGTGCCTTAAAACAACGTACCTTATAACTATAATAATTTTATGGGATGCATTTCTGTAACCCACATTGCCACTATTATTGTAAAACCATGTGGTTAATCTCATGTTCCTCATAACATGGGACCCATCATTATAGGGTCAACACCCTCTCCCCCTAGCAATTTTGTGTCAGGTTTGCATCGTCATGTTGTTACTCCATTTACATGGCTTACTAATCCTAAATAATGACACCTCTTTTCTAATTATAAAGGCTCTTCATTGACCCAAAATTGTAGCAATACAGTGAGTCACCTGCGAGTCACCATCCAAGGCCCTTTGCCTTCCTCTTCTAATTATAATAACTCCTTACCACCTCTAGGTTGTGCAGTCACAAGTAGACACCCATAAGTTACCATCTAGGGCCTTTCACCCACTTCTTCCATAAAACCCAATAAGAACATTGTGCCAATAGTTTCAAAGCTGAAAACTATCCCAACAAAGACTAAAATAGTTCAATCCATAATTTAAAGGCCTTATAGTTTAATGGATCAATTAGATAAAACCCCTACACAAATTTCCATATTATAACTCTTGTAGACATCTGATGCCCATATAACCATCTTCAAAAAACTTTCACAAGAGTCTATTGTGCCTAATGATATAAACCTTGATCAGTTCCAAAACCTAGTTGGACACTTGTCTTCATTTTAGCAAATCACATTTGATCAAAAAGACATGTCCACCCTCAACCCAAACCACAATAACCCACTATACATTGAGATAATCAGTGCAGATCACAAGATCAAGTGGGTTCTTATAGATAATGGTTCAGGGTTGAACATCATATCTCTTAAATTGGTACAATGATTGGGCTACATGGATAAAGACATTTAGCTGAAAACTATTACAATCAAGGCTTATGACAACACCAAGAGGGAGTCATCTGGTATAATCTAGTTACCAATCATGGTTGGGTCTATTTCTCATCACACATTATTCCATATTGTGGATATTGAGCTTATGTCTAACATACTTCTTGGTCATCCTTGGATCATTGAAGTATAGGTAGTTCTATATACTCTTCACCAATGCCTTAAGTTTCCCTATGGTGGGATTGAAGTTATTATTCCCACTGATCATTAACCATATCAATAATGCAAACATCTTGAAGCAGAATATTGCAATTATAACTATTTCCCAGGTTCTAAATTCATTACAAAGAAGAACAAAGCCATCATGTCTCATCTATCTCCATCTAATTATATAGACCCTAGTGATCTAGCCTTCACTTTGACTGATCCATATTCTCCAGCATCAGCCAAGCAAGTTATTATTAAAGACGTAGGCATTTCCACATACCATCTGAAGGACATCCTCCATATTACAAAATTACCAAAATCCCTTAAAACATTTGGTAAGCCTAAAACTTCCAAGACTCCTAACAAACCTGATTAGATTTGGAAACCAAAGAAGAAATAACCAAAACCTCCTATAGTTTTTGTACCTACAATTACACCAAATAAAGTTCAAAAGGCTTTTACTGAGGGAGATTGGTCATGTTCTGAAGGCCTTGCTAATTGTTTTCAGAATTTAAAGTATCCTGTCCCTAACAGGATAATGGATCATCTTGACTATATAGGGAAAGTCCTTGGCCCATAGGCATAAGGAATTTTAGAACCCTTATCAGCTAGAGTTATCAATTGGAATCATGGTCTTGGATTTAAACCACCAGAGGATGAACTCATGACATTTGATAGTGACTCTTCTAAAGGGACTTGTAATGAGACTCCTAACAATGACACAACATCCCATTATAGCCTTTTTGATGAGCTTGTTGACTCAAATTTGTTTGATTCAAATGCCATATTGACCATAACACCTATTGGAGCTTCCCATCCTAAAGCAAAAAACCATCCTAGTGATGCTTACCTTCTTGAAGTAGGACATTATATCTTTACCATTGGTGCTTCCCATCTTGAAGCAAACCCTCACTATAACCTATGCCTTTTCCATCCTAAACTCATAGATTGGGATCAACAAAATTTGGTCATATTCCTTGATGAGTTCCAAAATGAAGAGTAGATTATACAATGCATGGGCCTACGAGATGCTTTCCCCATTGGTGATCATAAGTAGGGTTTTGATTTTTCATTGGATCCTTCTACCTATTTTGGAGAGTAGGAAAACTTTCTTGGTCATAATAAAGAACAAACATCAAGATTCTTAGGTGAAAACCTATTTTAGGCACTTGTCGATCAAGAAAAAAGTAAATAAAAGGACAAGCATTTGAGTGAAACCCTATTTTAGGCACTCCCAAGCAAGAAAGTTTGCTCATCCCCTCAGGACATAGAAATTTCATCTAGCCCAAGTTCCATAGCTAGTACAAGCGTCTCTTTAGAACAACATCAAATATTTGAGCATCTTTCTCTTGAGTTTCCAAAAGTTTTTACTTATTGGCCTTTACATGAGAAGCCAGATTCTGATTCTTCATATTATATAAATCTTTAGGAGGAACAACAAGAAGATATAATAGAGGAAAATGATCACGACCATACATTGCCTATAATTCTAGAGAATGGATCCACTCCTTATGTAGAATACAATAGAAGTGAATTTGGGAACCCATGAGGATCCCAAAATTATTTATCTTGGAGCTTCCCTTACTAAAGCAGAACATGAACATATTATATCCATTCTTAAGGATTATATAGACATCTTTACATGGGCATACTCTGACATGCTAGGCTTGGACCTACATTTAGTTGTAATTCATCTTGTTTTTCACCCTAGTGCTAAACCAATCAAGCAAAAATTAAGAAAGATGCATCTATGCATTGCCCTTTTGGTTAAGGCTGAGTTGGAAAAGTTGTTAGGAACCAATTTTATCAGACCACTAGACTACTCTAAATGGGTTTCTAACATTGTACTAGTGAGTAAAAAGACTCCAGGCATATGTATTTGTACTGATTTCTGTGATATCAATAAAGCATGCCCAAAAGATGATTTTCCTCTACCCAACATCAACATGATCATTGAATCAACTATTGGTTATGAGATGTTATCCTTAATGGATGGATTTTTTGGTTACAATCATATCAAGATAGCCCTTAAAGATTAGTATAAGACAATGATCACCACTCTATGGGGGACATTTTGTTACCAAGTCATGCCATTTGATTTGAAGAATGATGGAGCCACATATTAGCATGAAATGACTATCATTTTCCATGAAATGATGCATGAAATTATTGAGGACTATGTTGATGATATAATAATAAAATCAAGAATAAGAGATAGACATATTAACATTCTACAAATAATATTTGAGAGGTTTCATGAATATAAAGTCTACTTGAATCCTAAGAAATGTGTCTTTGGAGTCGCATCAAGAAATTTTTTAGGGTTCATTGTATCATAGGGAGGGATCGAAGTCGACCCTACAAAGGTCAACGCTATTATAGAAATGCCTCCACCAAACAATCTTAAACAGTTGTAAGGTCTACAAGGAAAGATCTAGTCTATATGTAGGTTCATTTCTCAATTGGTAGATAAGTGCCACCCATTTACCCATCTCTTAAAGAAAGGGATAACATTTCAATGGGATGAAGATTGTCAGATAACATTTGTAAAGATTAAAATATACTCAGCCAAACCACTAGTCTTACGACCTTCAACACAAGGAAAGCCATTACTTCTTTATATATCAACTACAGAACATGTAGTGGGAGAAATTTTGGCGTAGCATGATGATCATGGTAAGGAACACACTATTTATTATTTAAGCTACACATTGGTAGCCTATGAACATAATTATATGCCTATTAATAAGGCATGTTTAGCTATGGTGTTTACCACTCAAAAATTATGACATTATATGCTAAATAACAAAACTATTATTATCACCAAGGTAGATCCTCTCAAGCTCTTCTTATCTAAAGAAACTCTTCAAGGATGCATGGATAAATGGATTATGCTCCTCAGTGAGTTTGATATTGAGTACCAAAATTAGAAGGCAAGCAAAATACAAGTTCTTGCTGACCAACTTGTAGAAGCTCCTATTACGACCACTCAACCTCTCAACTTTGACCTTATAGATGATTCTATCATAATGATAGAACAAACATCACAAGAACCTGAATAGTGGACACTCTATTTTGATGGATCCTTCACATCCTGAGGGTTTAGAGCTGGTATATTGTTGATCATGCCATAGGGGGATCAGATCCCCAAAACATTCCATATATAATTTCATTATACAAATAATATGGCTGAATATGAGGCATTAGTTGCAGGGCTCCATCTTGCTATACAATAGGATATTCAAAGCTTAAAGGTCTATGAAGATTCACAACTAATCATAAATTAGACAACTAACCAGTATCAAATAAGGGATGATAAGCTTGTTCCTTACAAGCAAATTCTTGATAACCTCAAAACACATTTTAAATCTCTGTAGTTTGAGCAAGTTCTACGAGTCAACAATAGATCTGTTGATGCCATGGAAACAATTGGTTTCATGATTCAAATGCATGATAGTGCTAAAGAGTATCAGTTCCTAATTAAAAATCTTCTTCAATCAACACATATTCTATTAGATTTAGAGAGGATATGCATCGTTGTTGATCCTAATCCCTCACCTGAGCTACCATGGTACCAAGATTGTTATAACTATTTCCATAGTCATGTATATCCTGCCAACCTTTCCAACAACCAACAAAAACTATTCCTTCATCTCTTAACATGTTATATCCTCCTTAGAAACATGCTTTATCATAAAGGTTATCATGGAATGCTTCTTCATTATTTATCTTTATGAGAATCCAAGCTAGAACTAAAGGAGGTTCATGAAGGAATGTGTGGGGTCCATACTAATGGTGTAGTCCTAGCAAAGAAACTCCTCAAAACAAGCTATTATTGGTCCAAAATGGAGATAGATGCTTGTAATTATGTAAAGAAGTGTGTTCCTTGTCAATAACATGACAACTTAATACATGTACTTTCTTTACCATTGCAACTGATTACAACACCATGGCCATTCTCAATGTGGGGTTTCTATCTCATTGGGAAAATTAACCCAACATCTTCAAATGACCATAAGCACATTTTGACTACAACTGAGTACTTTACCAAGTGGATTGAGACCATTCCTCTCACTTATGTTATTGGGAAAAAAATAGCCAGATTCATTCATTACCATATCATCTGTCGATATGGCATCCCAACGCATATTATATCTCATAATGGTGGATCCTTTGTGAACCAAGATGTGAAATATCTTTGTGAAAAATTCAAGATCAAGCACAAGAAATCCACTCCATATAACCCACAATGCAACAAACAAGCTGAGGTGTCAAATAAAACCATTCTAGCCATCTTAAAGAATATTGTCAATGATGCTAGTCATAATTATCACTTGCACTCTTTCTTGCATTTTGGGCTTATCAAACCAATCATTGTACTCCAACTAGAGCTACTCCATACTCCCTTGTTTTTAGCATTCAAGCTATCATCCTGGTCAAGATTGAGATCCCATCATTAAGAATATCACTAGAGCACATTGAAGATAGTGAAGACTATAGAGCCTCATGACTGCATGAACTAGATGTCAGGCACCTAGAACATAAATGCTCTGATACCACTTGTTGGGGATCAACCAACAAACTTGATTACTATGTGAAAGCAATTAAATACGGAATTAAACCAGAATGATAAGTAACTAGAATCTGAAATAGGAAAGAATAAGAGATATAAGAAACCACCCTGAAAACTTGTATTAAACTCTTTACAGAAGGAATACAATTGAATAAACTTCTTTTCTTCCACACCTCTCTCAGATGTACAAATCTCTTTCTAGATCTCTTTCCCTCAAGAGTTCTCTCTCTCAATTACAATCAATTCCAACAACCTGGATTGATACACATATACAATTCTTGTACTGTTACTCTACAATTTTTTTAAAATAAGCTATGAAGATCTATCCCTATTATATAACCTTAGGTATTCATGAGCATACAATCACAACCATTAGATGCACCTCCTAATCAAGGGCTCAAAACAGTCTTACTTAAGATAGAGATGTGGACTTAAGACTAACACTTAATCTTATCATGCAAACATTCTGTTCTGTCCATGGAAATAGCATTCTGGACGCACAGGTGACCGACATCGGTCCCTGCCTGTCTGCACCTAACCAACATCGGCCAATCCATGACTGATGCCGGCATCTCTTAGTCGACTCCTGACCAACGTCGGTCGCTCCTGACCGACGTCGATGACTGTGTAATTCCTGCAACCTGCAACTTGCTCATTTGGTGAAGCTTTTAGCTCCACACCTTAACACTAGAGCTTCTTGATGGTAAGTATTTGGCTACCTTAGAAAACTTGTAAGCCTATCATAAAAGATTGTGGAGAAATTACAAAAAATGCATTCTCCCTAAAAAATTGAGATTGGTGACTTAGTTTAGAAGAGAACCAAAAGAATACGAATGATGAATCCAAAAAGAAAGGAAAGTTTTAGCCTAATTTGTTAGGACCATATATTGTCACAAAAAACTATGGATCAGGAGCATATCGATTGGCTAAACCTAAAGGTGAAGAACTTTTAGAGCCCATGAACATCATACACCTTAAGAGGTTATATGCATGAACAAATTTGAACCATTATCTACAAGACCCCTGACTTTGGGGAAACTTGTGCTATCATAATTTTATCCCACCCTTTTATCTTACCTTGAACACATTTTATACTACAGTTGTCCACTTTTTATAATTCCCAATAGTAAAGTCTTTGAATTCTTGACACTCTGAACATATTCTTCATCCCATTATGGATTTCCCTCTTCGAGAAGCATATTGTTTGTTATGTCTAAGGCATGTTATAATCTTGAACAATTTTTATCCCTTGAATAATTATGATCTCAATTATGTCTCATGAACATTATGAACATCCTCAGTAGTAGTTTTACAAAGCAATTCATCCAGAATAGTATTGTGCATCTTCAGACAAGTGAACATAAACATCTTCTCAGCTATAGATGATTGCTACACTATTATAAATAAGTAAATGCAGATACTTCTTTTTTACTTTAGGTTGCACATTATTCTATATCATATTTACTGCTCTTTATTGGTTTATCAAGATCCTCACTCTCACTAATTTGTGAGCATGGGCCATTGTAGCTGGCTTGGCTTTCTTATTGGAACCTTTACTCTCAAGACATGCATCTCCTCGACTAGATGGTCCCACCATATGCATATTTTATCCAAAAAACACCAAAAACATTAGAAATACTTTGAAAATACCAAAAACATTAGAGCATGATCCATAAAATAACAAAAACATTATCTCACACTTCTATAAATTTATACATTCCCATTTCACCATGATACACTCTTGCTATTTTGCAATCACAAAAACACTAGTTCATTTCATCTTGTCCCATGCACTTGCCATTTTGCAAGATCATTCTTTTTCATCTCATCAACTTCTTGTTTGACATACCATTCTCATTTGTTTGTTGTATTTTCCATTTCTTCTATAAAATTAATCATGTTGGTTTGATCATCATTTTTCTTCTATCCCATTTCCTGGGAGAACTACATTTGGCCTGAAGTTCATGTTAGAACATGCATCCATGAAACTATGTAGGCAACATCCACTTGTCTTATACATCTGGAGTCATCTTGACCAACCCCTTCCTTTCCTTTTCTTCCCCCATTTCTTATATCATTATTCCTCTTTAATTAGGGAACAATTATGATGTCATTATTATTTTTTATGATGTGGTAGAAAGTAACGCTTCTACCACATATGCATGCACATTTGTATGTAAACCACACTAACTTGATTTTTGTTTGTGTGTGTTTATTTGATTTTTCTTGGTGTTTTGTTGTGATTTCTCACCTCTCCTTTTATTTCTTATCATTTTTCTCTTTTTATTACTTCTTGTCTCATCTTGGTCTTATGTTTCCTTGATTGTTTTTTGCTTATCTCTTTTGTGTTTCAAAACATCTTGATGATTCACATAGATCTTGATTGTTTATATCTTGATCCTATGTTATTACATTGTTCTTGGACAATTTTGTTTATTTGATTATTGTTGGTGTCTTGTTTTTCTATTTGATTTTACTTTTATCTTTTGTGTTCAAGAATGCCTTGATGGTCCACATATATCTTGATTATTCATATCTTGGTCTCATGTTGTTAAGACATTTTTGACTTTTATTTTTAAACAATTTTTGTTCCTACTTAAGATCATGTCTTGATTTCAATTAAGGTTCAGTTATGTTTATCTTTTTCATTATTTTTAATTTTTTGTTTAAATGTAAATCACTGTAACTCTAGTTTTTGTCATTATTTTACCATTATCCTTAGTTATAGATATTCACATTTGAGCTGGCTCAGTGAAATTAGAATCTTATGCCATTATAAGTTATTCATACTTATGATGAATAATTTATTTTGCTATAACAGGCACTTTGTACTTAGGTCTCACAGTCTTAATGTCAACATCAGCTCTAATGAATGATTCTTAAGAATATTTTGCAACACCTAGGCTCATGATATGGAATTAGGCTTCTAGGTAGCATGCATTTCAAGATTATTTCTCTATGCTTAGATGTGCATTTATTTGCATACATTGCAATTCTAATCAATTCTTGGTCATTTTTCAGCATTCCTCATTCCATTCTCTCCCAAACTTGGGTGAACTACATTGGCCTGAAGTTCATGTTAGAACATGAGTCCATGGAACTATGTAGGCATCGCTCAATTTCTATTGAGGTCCACTCAACTATCTTCATTCTTATTTTCATCTCTCTCATCACTTTGTGCATTCTCATATGTTTGGTTTTATATAGCTTTCTAAGCCGTTACACCATCACATGTACATTTTCACCCTCTCACTTTAACCTATATTTTGGGTTATATCCTTGAGCTATTTTTATTGCCAATTACACATGCTGGGGCCCAACATCTAAACCACGTCTTAATCAAATCAGATCTATAGGGGGAAAATCATTATTTATTCTTTATCAATGATCACAATTTGCCCTACTGGGGCAAAACTATTTTATTATGATCACATTTACTCTACTGGATTACTTTTTATTATCTTCTCTTTGGAGACCCTGTTATAGTGGTGTTTCCCTTTCTAAAGTATAACTCTTTCTCTTTTCCTTTAATTCTAAGCTCTCCACACTAATGACCATGATGGAAATATTTTAGTGTGCAACTTGTCTCAGGATTGATCAATGTTGTAAGCATGCAGCTTGTACTCTTAAATTGGGTACATTTAAAGTGTATCCCTTAAATTTATGGATTATATCTTTCCCATTACCCCCATTTTTAGGGCCTATTGTACCTCTAATTATATTTTGATCATTTATGGTAATCATGTGTGAAAACATTATCTCATCTTGATGTGATCTATTCTATGGGTTAATCTCTCACTTTCTCTCTCTTTTCAAGAGTCCATCCTTTTCTTCCATCCTAGTATGTTTTCTCGAGGGAGCATCATGGGTCTGTTCCAATTTCTTCTTGACAACTCTTTTATTTAAAAATATTTTTCTTCACTTGAATCTCTCACTACGCTTTCTCAAATAGGGGTAAAATGTAGACATCCAATTCCTAACACCATTTGTGTTGAAATTGTCAATCTTACTCAAATTACACTCAAATGCACATTTTAGGTCAAAATCCATAAAATACCCTAAATGATTCAAAATTTCCACTTATAAGTGCCAATTTAGGTCAAAGTATCCATAAATAGGGCAATGCATTTTATGGGCCAACTAACTTTGATAAGATCATTTTGAGTCAAAATGATAATTTCACCATTTAGTGCTCTAGATCACTCTTTTCTTCTAATTCATTGGTACATGTCACATACCTTTGTTATTTGTTGTTGAAAACATACTAAATGGGAATACAACTCCAACGCATCTAACATTTCATTCCAGTTCCTCTCCAGTCAAATTATGACCCAGTAATATGACTTTCTGACCATTTTGATTAATTGTGCACCAATTTCCAAAGAATTGCACTAAACTTGATTAAACTTACTTAAGCTAATTAATTAAATTTAAGAGCTTAAGTAAGAATTCCATAGATCTTTTTGAATATCTCATTGTTGGAAATTGATTTAAAATATTGGCATCACTTAGTGACATCATCTATGGGGTGGCATCCATCAATCGATAAGTGCATAAAATATCAAGATTATGGGTCACCCATGCCTAGTTAATGCCTCCCATGCCTCTTTAATACTTATTTTTCTTGAGGATATTTATGAGTTTAATTCAAAATATTAACATTATCCATGGCCACACATCTCATTCTTGAGATGGATGGTCATGGTTGATCCCGACCAATCTTAAAAATCTATAAATAGAGAGGCCATGGACATGAATTTTAAGCTTGAATATTGCAAAGTTATAATGTTAAATTGTTTCCACAATCCTTTGCATTTGATAATTGACTTTTTTTTTAAAGCTTCATTGATAGGCTAGTTTAGTGATTTGGAATCATGAGGCTAGGTTTTATGGAGTGTTCTTGAGACATTGGAGGAGTTTTCCACCTTTGTTGACAAAGACAAGGATGCTTGATCAAGGGAGAACATGCTTTTGAGTCATATGGGTGTGATGAATCCATTTGGGAAGGCAATATGATGTTTGATTTCTTTCATTTGTTTCTTGCTATCCTTTATAATTACCATAGGAATAGATAGGCTTAGTTAATTAGTTCTTTTTGCATTTTTCATGATTTATGGACTAATATTTGACTAACTTGCTTTGTAATCCTCTCTACACATTCTTGATCAAAAGATGAAAACTTTGCATGAAAAGAAGCATCTTGAGATGCCTAGGGAAGTAATTGCCTAATACAAGTGTGAAATGGGGCATAAAACACTTTATGAATTCATATATAGTATAATAGAGTAAGAAATTCTCTAAACAAGGGTCATATACAATGGAAAGGGCTAAAAGACCCAAACATGCCTAAACCATACTAAAAAAGTTAGATTTAAGCAATATGAAGCATTAATTAATATTTAGGAGTATCTAAAAGCATCATAGGGGTGATATTATACCTATTTTAGATAATTATAACTAATAAATATGTATTTTGAAGGCTTTTAGGCCTAAAAACCTTTCCTCGATCTCCACACACAGGTCTATCAACCTTAGAAGGTCTAAACTTTGCTTGAAAATTCACTGAGAATATGCATGGGAAGGAATGGATCTTGAATATGTTTATGAGGTTTTAAAAATCCAAATTTATGGCATTGGTTATTTTTAAGGTAACCTTTACAGTATGAACAATCACTAAGAATGGAGACCATTCAAAACCCTCTTCTCACCTTGTGAAGAACTCGAGAAGACATAGTTTTATGATCATAAATTGAATGAGAGGATGAATGGTTTAAAATTATAATTGGAGGTGTTAATGAGGATCCCATACTCCAAAATTATGGCATTATTTAATAATTTGAGGGCCTCAGCTTTATGAACAATCGTTAACAAGACAAGCACTCTAAAACCCTCCTAAAACCCTTCTAGGAACCCAAAGTCTAAGTTTTGAATTATAAGTGGTTATAATGGGAAATGATGGTAATTAAATCACCCTAATTTCATCTTAGTATCCCATGGGAATTTGAATGAGTCATTTGGTGGCATATGTAGAGTGAAGAAGATAAGAAAATGGCCTAAAACACTATTTTTAAAGTTATTTGTAGATGTCTATAGAGGTCTAAGTTTCCTAATTAGTGTAGGAGGATTAATAAGCATGGGAAGAGGTATAATATCCCTTAAACATCCATTTTAAATAAATCCCATGGTGTTGTAATATATTTTCAAGAAAGAAACTAGACCTAATGAAGATTGTGCCTTCTTTTTTGTATATAGGACTGGTTGTAGACCTCTTCAAGTTAATTTGGGGAATATAAACCTTAAGAGTATCTTTATAAAAACATCATACCATACATATAAGGATATACAAGTTGTGAATAGGCCATCCTAGTGATCAAAGGTAGTCCTGAAGTGCTTAATGCATCAATAATTTGAGGATGATCCTTCAGTATGCCATTGAATATCCTTGAACGAGAAGTGTAGTGAATATGAAGGGTTTCAAGACACCTAAGAAAATAGGATTACCCTTGAAAAATTAGTATTTAATATTCTAAGGCACGTGAAAAGTGTTAAAGAGATCAAATGGTATCTCAAGAATAGTTATATGATCAAGAATACAACTTATCATTTCTCAATAAGAAGGAGGTCAGTTCATGAGGATAGTGATAGGTCATCAAGTGCAAACAAGAAACACCTACACCACCTTGAAGATCATCATCTCATCAAACAACACATGTTGAGGATGATGATAAGACTATTGTTGGCATCTTACACTTGGCATGCTAGCTAACTTATGAAGGATGACACTTATCATGGGTTTTCTCAATGTTCTTCTCTCTCGTCTCTCTCATTTCTTCTATATGTATGGCCTTGTAAGGATTTTAATAGATCCTCAACCTAATTATGAAAAAAATCCTTTCTCATACAAACAATTTTAATTTGAATTTAAAAGTGAATAAACGCTGATTTCCAACCTTCTTAATGCTATAATTAGTGTATGTTTCATGGTTAGTTGATGCATGTTAGTAGTAGTGTCATATCTCTATTTTATTTGTCCTATCCCATTACCTACTTATAGGTTTTTAGTCATCTTATCAGGTCATATGGAGTGTGGTACATGGTCTTACATTGGCTAAGTTTGGATATTTATTCTTTAGTTACTCCTATAAGACCTCTTGATCATGCCCTCCTGGTTATTATCTTGATCTTCACCTTCCTATTGAAATACTGGCACTTGGAGACTCATGTTGAGTTAGTATAATAGATTTCAGTCCTTATTCATGTTTCTTAATATACTATAGGCAAGTGGAGTGTATTTATATTGGTGAATCACCTCTTTGTTTTGTTTACTTTATTTCTCTCCCTTTTCTTAGCAAGCAATAGGTTTAGTAGTAGTTTCAAGGTGAAGCATCAAAGGAGATAGACCTATCTAGATATTAACCTCATTGATTAGGCCACCCATAGCCTATAGGTGTTTCCATGCTATCACCTAAATGCAAAAATCTTGAACAACCTCCTTAAGGGTGCAATTTAGTGTGATAATAAGCATCTCAAATGATCTGTGCTAGTTTAATTTTCTATTTTTTAGGAAAAACATGTCTAATTTATTGATGGAAGAATATAACTAAAAAATCATAGTGTAGATGAAAGCCAAGTGTGCAATAAATATTATCTAGTATAATGTATTGTATTTTGGATGTATTTAGCCTATGTTGGTATTCCAAAAATCTTCGTAATATACAAGGACTCATTCATGCTAAAATCAAAAGGATGGAATGTGAAGGGATAATATATTGTAAAAGCCTATATATTGTGATCACTTGTAATGGAAAGGAGTTCTAAGCATATAGATATAATTATAGAGATATGATGGTTTTCTCAAACATATTTTATCCTTTTTCTATATGTAGTGATTGTTCTATTTTACTTAAATTTGCTTAATCATTTAATAATACCAACAAATGTTTTATCTATTCTCATTTACATTCCTTATACAAATATGTTAGGTATGGATTAAGGTCATCAAAATTGTGAAGTATAATTAGCTAGACACATATTCAGAGCATATGATTCTATCTTTTGTATAGTCTTTCAGATGTATTTGACCTTGTAAGCTTAATCAATGGTATAAGAATGCAAAGAGTCTTTCATTTTGAGTATATCGGAGGTCTGGAATGTAAAAGGATAGAATTTAAAGAGATAGTGTTCTAGAATGATCTATATACAACATCATATGTAATGAAATATGGTTTTGATGTGTGATAAAGATTAATAGAATAGTCCTGATAAGATTATTCTAATTATATTTTATCATTGTAATATGCATAGTGATTTCAGTGTTTTGCTTTAATATCTATTATTCATTTAGCATATGCCAACTTGATCTATATTTGTTATTTTTATGATTATTCTTTTCATAAGTACATCTATGTTTTCAAGTAATAATATAGAACTATGAAGAATATGTTGTGTTTATCTCTTTTCCTATATGTATGAAAATTATCCATGTAATTAACATGTTCTGGAGTCTTCTAAGAACCTCTGCTAACAATGGTGCGGTGAGTGTGGAACCATTTAGATAAAATATGTTGAGATGGTTGTTAGGACAAAGGAATATATAGAGATGATAGGATGAGAGAACCCATAATTTTGTAGAAGAAGAAGTGAGGTGAGTCATATAAATCATGAAGGAGATTATATAAGAACATATTTATGGGTAAATATATGAAATATTTTGGTGTGAGTTGCCTAGATTGTTAGTTGCATGGCTATCTAGGGTGGAATATTATTACTCCATCCCAAGGAAGACAAAGCTTATAGTTTAGACAAAAGATAAGTAGACTATTAGACTAGGATTAGATTGATGATTATATTATTAAATTTGTAGTGAAATAATGTGTAGCATTTGAAGTTATGCAAGACATGTCTATCCAAAGAATTAGGGGAATTTTTTACAGTGACTACTTATGTTGATAAAAATGTTGGTTGTGTAAAAGGCCATGGTGCCTAGTCCAGCCAACATGGAGTAGTGATTTTGAGTGCCATGGGGGTGAATGTAGGATGAAGTTAATGATGTGAAGTTATGTAAAATAAAATTTAACCTAATCCCAAAAAATGTAAGATGAAAAGAATCAGGGTGAGAATAAAATTATGGAACCAGAAAGGGACCTACAATAGCAAAGATGGTGGAATAAAACAAAAGATCTAGAATTAATTATGAATAGGAGTAGAGATAGGTTACTTTATGCTGGAGATGGAAAGATGTAGAGAGATGTGAAATATGATGGAAGTAAAAGATACATAGAGTGTGTAGAAGGGTCTGATGAAGAGGAGGAAAAAAATAAAAATGATGCAAATATGGAGATAGTGTATTAGGAATAAGAAGGTAAGGTAGCAGTAGAGCAGTTGGATGGTAGAGGTATATCAAAGTTAATGAAAGGGTTTTTATTTAGACCTGGGAAGGAAAGTTATTAGGAAGAAGTTAGATTCGAATGCATAAATGTCATAGGTTCAAGTTCAAAGTTAGAAAAAAATTTAAAATATAACTCATTCATTCCAAGAGTACGCATCCCCCAACCCAATTTATTATTAGATAGAAGAATAGGATATAGATTAGTTTGATTTCTTTATGGACAAGTTTGGAAAGTTAAGTAAAAAGATAAAGTAGGCATTAGATAATAAGAAAATAGAAGTAAAATTCTTTTTTAAAACACTTGAAAAGACTATTACATAGAAGGTTAGAGTCATAGTCAATAGTGCATAGTCACATAAAGTCATAATCACTGGTATGTAGCTACCTTCAATCATAGTTGCTAGTATTTAGTAACTTGAGGTAAAAATTACAAGTGTACCAACTATGTCGCTCAATGCAGGTATGTTTGTTTCCTTAATATAACATAATGGGTCTATGAATCCTAAACAATATTTAATAACTTACAACATGAAATGGAATGTAAAAGGGGTAACCTCTAATGATGTTAATAGGTGCAAAATCATATGGGATTTATCAAGATGAGCCTTAAATTTCATATGTAAACTAAATGTAAATACCTTGGACTTTGAATAAGTTAGAGATCTATTAGTAACAAAACTTAAGGTTAAGAAATGTACCATCTAAACCATTCAAGATCTAAAGAAGATTTGGTAAAAGTTTGGTGAATCATTTGTAAAGTATGATTGAATATTTTCTAACATCATGAACAAAATTGAATTCATTTTGGAGGGCAGAGATAAGGTTTCTTGGTTCATAAAAGGGTTGTGATCAAGAATTAGATTTACCATTGCATAGACCCAATACCTGAGCAAAGCTAATACTCAATCTGCAACTTTACAAGTAGAAGAAATTGAGGATTATGGGGATCTTCCCTTAGCCAGTTCCAAGGTTGACACCAAGATAGATGCATTCATGAGAATAATGAATGAGATGCACGAAAAAGATAAGCCTAAACTAAGCTTATGGTGCACAAAATGCAGATAGGAAGGACATTATATAAATGATTATCCTAAGCTTATCAATTAGTTTTATGAGATATGTAAGGTAGTATGGCATACAAATTTCAAGTGCCATATTTTAAGGACTGCAAGGCTTGTTTTTTAATTTTTGTAAGTCCACTAACCATGATGAAAATAATTATCAAGCATTACAAGAGTTGAAGGAAGATAGTACTAAGAATGTCTTTGCAGTGGTAACATATCAAATTAAGACTATAAAGCAGGTGATTTCAAGACCAGAAATAGAGATGACAAGTGTGACTCAAAGTATCCCTGGATGGATGAATTCATCACCCCAGTATTAATCGCAAGCTCTATAAAGTTTTAATAATACATCATCTCCATCTTATCAATATTCTAGTTAGTATCAATAGCCTTGGACTAATACAAACCTTCAATAACAATCATCTAATTAGGTTTTGAGTTCCCCTCAACACCAATATGGGGGGTATGATGTACAACAAAGACAAAAAAGAGGGCATGGTGGGTAATAGACACAAGATTGGGGATAACAACAAAATAGAGGTGGAGATAGGGGAGGTTACAAGAGAAGATATAGAGGGGGAAATCAAAGAGGACGTAATAATGAAAATTGCCAAACCTGACCACCTATGCAATGCTATTTATGTGGAGCATACAATAAATATGTGAGGAATTTACCTAATAATCCATAGTGATAAATATACTACGTATATTATAAATTTAAAGGTCAACACCAAATAGAAGATTCTCAAGTGCTTTAGCAACAAAGGAAGGAGAAGTTAGTGCATAATGTGAACATGATTAATGTGAAACCAAAAGAGAATTAATTTATACAAGTAGTCATAAATAAAAAAGAGTATAACAAGGGTTAACACCATTATAAATGCCATAAAATTAAGGGATTAGAAAATTATAATGGGAAAAACATCCCAATCTTACTACTGAAAAGAATTTGATGTACTAAGTTGCGAAAGTTCTGAAATAAATCTAAAAAATATATATTATAAAGGAAATATTGAAACCATTGATGCTAAAATGTATGGAAAAAATATAATAATCATGAGAAAGGAGGGTGTTGTGACTTCCTTAACAGACTTGATGAAGTTACTCAACACCCTAAATAATGAAGATATTTCTCAGAACATCACTAATCTCTCGTATAATCTTTTGGAGTGTGCACAGTGAGGTCAACAACATACTAAAAAGTAGTATGGTATGTTAATACTAATAATTAATGGGATGTTGATTCTCATATGGACATTAAGATGGATGAATATGAGATTCTTGAATGTAGTGTTTGACTTTGGTAATGTTGGCCAAAATTGGCCTACATACAAAAATTTTGTGAAGATGGACTATGTCATTATACCAAAATATTCATTGAAATTTTTCATTGTATATGACATTTATACACATCCATCAAGAAAATTTTCTAGGAAAAAGTGGAGAGATTCAAGTTTGCAAGTTTTAGGGTTTAGAGCTCTCATTGCAAAATCAACTTGCACAGTGATTTTTGGGACATGTTTTGCATGAATAAATCATGATCATTTATCTCCAAAACATGTATAAGAGTATCCAAATATAAGGACAATATAATGGTAAAAGTGGTCATAGAAAATAATTCTTAATTTGGAAGATACTCAGCTATGAAAACTACTCAGAATGTAGATTTTTGTGTTTTCGAGTGCCAAATCTGCCCAGTAAGCACTTTTCAAACACCAGTTTGTAGGGTCAGATCAAGTCAAATCACATATGGGGAGAATATGCAGGTAAAATGTTTTCAAAAATTTCACTCCCATGTGTGAGATGCGTAGGTACAAAAAGTAGGTTCTGAGCTGATTTTGTACTTAGCCATTTTTTTGTGTTTCCAGTTTCCAAATTTGCGTAGTGAGCAGTTTTGAATTCCATTTACGTAGGATAAAATGAAGTCCAAATTCCATGAAAATTTTCATGATTATACTATGATGTCATGAGAAGGCAATACACTTAGTTTTGCATCTGTATGAGTCTTTAGTGAAAAGTTATGATGATGTGAAGTAACCTTTTTGGGAAGATTTATCACTCAACCAATTTTTTACTAGAAAACACTTAGAGGGCAGGTCATATGGGTTATTTTAATAATTTAAAAAAACTAAAAATACCCTTTTGAGTGTCTTTTCAATATATTTCTAGTGATATAAGATATGATGGGTTTTGCTCATATCTTATGATGTGACTTTCCATTTTTCCATGTTCTGAAGGTGCTAATGTGACTGTGTAATTGTATGTTGGTTTTTTAACCATATATTTTGATCTTTAGCTCCATTTTTTATTTCATTTATTATGTTATAAAGTTTAAGTATCCTTATTTACAATTATATTTATTTGAAATTAGATAAGTGTATAATTAAATTGGTCAATGTTACAACTGGAGTGGTGTATTGATTTGACAATTCTATGAACTTCAATGCAAAGATGGCTACTGACATTGGGTGTCACTTATAAAAATATAGAGCATGGATATGTCTTCGCTTCCCAAAAATATATTAGCTACTTCCAAAATTATTATTTAATATTTTAATTGCCCCAATAGTGGTGAGATGGTGTAATGACCATGAGCTCTCCAATTGCCTATATAAGCAGGCGGATTTACATTTTTAAAGGAGGAATTTTTTAGCATAGAAATGCTATGAAATTTTTCCCTCTAGGAGCACCTCTATTGGATAAACCTTGCATTTTAATGAAAATTGAGTTCACCTCCTTTCATTATTATTATATTTTATTTGATGTTTATGTTTGTTAATCTTTGTCTGTGGGTAATTTCCGGCCCTCTCATTATTGTCCATTCCTAGCACCTCTGTGTAAAACTTGGAACTCACTTGCAAGTTTTATTTTATGTACATTCAGGTATACATGAAAATTGTCTATGGATAACCTTCATCCCTCTCAATGTTGCATTATGTTCCCATGCCTCCATATAAAATACTTATGTATTTAGAATATCCTTAGTGGAGCCTGTGTGATATTATCTCATTCTAAAAATTTTGTAGTGTGTTCATTAAGATAGTAGGAGTGCTTGATATATTATTGGCACATCACACTTTATTTATTTTAGCACTTTATTACCTTATCCTTCATTTTTACCTCAAAATATTAGGTTTAGATTAGTGTTAGATTTACCTTTTTGCTCTTTAGGTCTATGCATTGGTCTTAAATTAGTGCACCTAGAATACAAGGAATATGGCCTACTCTGGAGGTTCATCCCAAGTAGTGCAAGGGTCCCAAAACCTTAGGGATGTTCCCTTTATCTCATTAAATCAAATCTTCCAATTCAATAGGAGCATGGTTTGAGTGACAATAGTTTTTAGCACGCTCAATGAGACATGGTTTGATCATACTTTCATCATCTATTGAAGAATTTTGGTGTATTCTTCAGTGCATCTTGCCATTCAGGGCAACTTATTCAACACCATGGTGACTCTAAAGGTCAAATATATTGATCTACGTAGTCCAAACACTTAAATATGATCAAATATTAGGATTTAGATGATATTCTTGGTCTTTTCCATTATTTTGAATTAATCCAATCCCCTGGTGACTCTACTGGTATGCACTTCTTATTGAAAGGGCAAATCTAATTGTTCCTTGTTTGAACATTCTAATATGTCAAGCTATCATGAAAAATGTGCCTTTTCCCCCCATTCTTATCAAAATACATTTTTTATGCCTTCTTACCATCCATATAAAACTAAAAATGTTGTTGGTTTTATCCCAAATAGCAATGTCACAACAAGATATCTTCATTTTCATAACAATTGGCTCCCCCCCATCCTAATTCAGCATTATTGAAAACTTATTCACACCTATAACCAGCCTCAAGAAGGATACCTTACTCCCAATCTACATTATTATCCTCCTAATTAGCCCTAAAAGAGCATCAATGATATATAACTTAATTTTTAGAGACAACTGATGGAGATTGAAAGAGAGGAGTATAATAGGTAGTAGGAATAACTTGTTTATCAAGCTTACACATGGAAGCAGGAAGTGATGGGATAATGTAGATATGAAGAAGAATGGTTGGATAAGTATATCACAAGTAAGGAAGATCAAATACACAAGATGTTTATGCAGATAAAATAAATTGAATCGCATCCAACTGCCTCCACTCCTCCCTTTCCTAGCTTCAAACAAGATAAATCCTTTGCACTTTTAAGTAAACCCCTTGATTTCAAGGTTCCAATTTTTTGAGGCCCTCCTTCCTTGAAAGAGACTACCCTCATTCCTCCTCAAAAACTACAAGTGCAGTCATGACAACCTTATTGGATAATGCATCCTGACATCATAATGCCTAACCTTGTAGAACACCTTTCCTCTACACCAGTAGAAACCTCTTGCCCTCCCACCATCTCCTTTTTCAAAGGAGGACCAATTGTATGGAAGGCAAGTGAAAACCATTTGGATGAGGAGGAGGATATTTTAAGTGAGTATGATGAGGAAATCATCATTAACAACCCTCATTATGGCACTAAATCAAAAAATTTAGAGCTACTACAGGAAGAGGATGAACATGATCAGCTAGAGTAGTAGGGAAGTGTGCAGGGGTGAGATGATGAGGCACTCTCTTGGATAAATGAGCTTTCATTTAATATGGATGAAGATGAAGTCGATCATGAAGCTGTAATGAGGCCTCTTATCTAGAAGAGTGAAGAGCAACTAGAGGAAGATTTATTTTGGGTTGAGCTAGAGGACTTTTATTCAAGTATTGACATTAAATCATCATCTATTAAAGGGGAAAACCATGAGCAACAAGAACAATAAGGGAAAGCAGATGTGTTTCAAACTCAATCATTTGGGTAGGTACATCCTAATTAGTAGAATAATGGAGAAGCAAAATACACAAGGGAGGGAAATTTTGATTGCTCAAACTATGTTTTAACAAGAGGGTGCCCTATCAAGTATCTAGCCTGATTAGAAGAAAACAAGGAGGAACCACCATATGTGCTTAATTTAGAGCATAAAATTGAGCATCAAAAAGAGTAAGATCAGTTTGCCTTTCCATTCCAAAATAGTTTTATGTTTCACCAATCAGATTGGGTAAGTGAGTTTATTTATGTTCTTATTTTTGGAGAAGTCTATCACCAATTTGTTGAAAATTCACTTCTCCAGATTTGGTTGGTTTCCCTCAAGCATGTAAAGTATATTAGATTAATAAGACAAGGCAACTATTTTATATAACCAGTCAATAACTTTGTTTAGATGGCCTTCTCATTAGTTAGTTTAGGGTAGGTTAGATGTTTTTATTTCCTCCAAGTGCCTACATGCACATTATAAATATTTTTAGTAGTTAGTACCTTCCTCTAAGTGCATATGGCACAATTTGTGTTGTTTTCTTTCCTCATTTTGGGGAGGTGCACTTTCAGTTTTAAAAGATTGGCTCAAGCACAAGGCCAAGTAAGTTACAACTATATTTAATTTTTATAACATGAGGATTTTTGGATGCTTCTACAACTCCATGCATAATGGATTGCTTAAGGTTACTAGATCTCTGCTTAGCAAGCAAGTGACTTGTAGAGGTCACTTGAAATGTTGGCCAAAATTGGCCTACATACAAAACTTTTGTGAAGATAGACTATGTCATTATCCCAAACTATTAATTGAACTTTTCCATTGTATATGACCTTTCGACACCTCCATAAAGTAAATTTTATAGGCAAAAGTGGAGAGGTTCAAGTTTACAAGTTTTAGGGTTTAGAGTTCTCAATGCGAAATCAACCTACATAGTGCTTTTCAGGACATGTTTTGCATGACTAAATAATGCTCATTTCACTCCAAAACTTATATAAGAGTAGCCAAATGTAAGGAGAAATCAATGGTAAAAGTGGTCATAGAAAATAATTCTTCATTTGGAAGATACTCAACCATCAAAATTGCCGATAATATTTATTTTTGTGTGTTTATAGGTGCCAAATTTGCCCAGTAAGCACTTTTCGAACACCATCACCCCAGGTCAAATCAAGTCCAATCACAATTAAAATTTGACATGATGGTAGCCAAAATATGAGGAGAATATGAAAGTATAATTTACACAAAAATTTTGCTCCCACATACGAGATGCGTAGCTACAAAAATTGGCTTCTGCTTTGATTTTATACTTAGCCATTATTTTGTGTTTTCAGTTTCCAAATCTACCTAGTGAGCACTTTTGAATCCCATTTGCATAGGAGAAAATAAATTCCAAATTTTATGAAAATTTGCATTATTGTGCCCTGATGTCATGAGTAGGCAATGTACTTGGTTTCATAGTTGTGTGAGTCTCCATTGAAAAGTTATGATGGTGCAAAGTGACCTTTCTGGGAAGATTTATCACTCAACCAATTTTTTATCAGAAAAAACTTAGAGGGTAGGTTGTAGGGGTTATTTTAATCATATCAAAAAAATAAAAATACCCTTTTGAGCATATTTTCAAGATATTTCTAGTGATATAAGATATGATGGGTTTTCTCATATCTTATGATATAATTTCCTTTTTTCCATGTTCTAAAGGTGCTGATGTGACTGCTTGTTGGTTTTTAACCATATATTTTGATCCACGGCTCCATTTTTGATGTCATTTGTTACACTACAAATCTAAATTTTTCCTATTTAAAATTATATTTATTTAAAATTGGATAAATGTATAATTAAATTGGTCAATGTTACAACTGGAGTGGTGTATTGATTTGACAAGTCTACGGACTTCAATGCAAAGACAACTACTGACATCAGGTGTCACTTCCAAAAATGCAGAGCATGGATATGTCTTCACTTCTAAAAATTATCTCAGCTACTTCCAAAATCATTATTGAATATTGTAAATTCTCTAATAGTGGGTGAGATGGAGTAATGACCATGAGCTCTCCAATTGCCTATATAAGCAAGCAAATTTACTTTTGTAAAGGAGGAATTTTTGAGCATAGGAATGTTACAAAAATTTACCCTCCAGGAGCACATCTATTGGTTGAAACTTGCATTTTAATGAAATTTGAGTTCACCTCCCTTCATTCTTCTTATATTCTATGTGCCATTTATGTTTGTTGATCTTTATCTATGGGTAATGTTTTCCCCTCTCATTGTTGTCCATTCCCAACACCTCTGTGCAGAACTTGGAACTCATTTTTAGGTCATATTTTGTGCACACTCAGGTCTAAGTAGGCATTGTGTATGGATAACCTTCATCCCTCTCAATACTGCACTATGTTCTTGCACCTCCATATGAAATACTTATGCATTTAGAGTATCCTTGGTGGAGCCTGTGTGATATTGTCTCATTCTAAAAAAATTGTAGTGTGTTCATTAAGGTAGTAGGAGTGCTCGATCTATTCTTGGTGCATAACCCTTTATTTATTTTATCACTTTCTTACCTTCTCCCTCCCTTTTACCTCAAAATATTAGGTTTAGATTAGTGGTATATTTACCTTTTTGCTCTTTAGGTCTGCATATTAGTCTTAAAATTGGTGTGCCTAGAATAAAAGGAATCCAGCCTACTTCGAAGGTTCATTCCAAGGAGCGTAAGGGTTCCACAACCTTGGGGATGTTCCCATTGTCTCACTGAACCAATTCTTCTAATTCAACAGGTGCATGGTTGAGTGAAAATAGATAACACAATCAATTTGATTTTACAATGAACTTGGGAAGCCATTGGTTGACCATCCTTAAGCTACAGTCTAATTACTCTCAGTTTGGTGGATTATGGTAGGGTATAACCCATTGGAAGGCTAGAGGATCTTGAAATTAAATTAGTTGAGCTCAGTTTATGTGGAGATTTCAAGGTCATTGATATGAAGACAACAAAGACCCATTATCTTGCCTTAATTGGTAAGAAACGGGACTATGATAGCCAAACAACCATTAAAACTATACACAACCAACTAAAGGCACATAAAGGGGATAAGATAGTAGTTATACCCCTTAATAAATCTAATTTAAATCCATATATCATCCTAAAAGAGCCAAAGTCTCCTTATGCCTATGGGGATAATAGTTAGTTTAAGGTCAACAGATAAAAGGCAAACTACTTTATAATATTTAGAGTATCAAGTTGGACAATAACACACTACACAACAAAAAGAGTGATAGTGTATAAGCCTATTATAATAAAGTCTCTAGCCAGGTACATTTAAATAAAAGAATGTGTTTCTCCATTAATGCACTCTCCCATGAAATAAAAAGCAAATTTCTTGTATAATATAGGTACAACAATGATGGATTACACAAATCCTACTCTAGAGGGTTTTCTACCTTGGGAAATGACATCATCCATAAGTGGTGACTTGGATATGCATATGTTTAACTGGGTGTAGAAAAATCATGATATACAACCTTTGCATATGGTCTTTACTACTGAATGCTAGATACATCAATACTTAATGACAAAGGATCTTAATCATTTCATATTGAGGATTGAACACCATGTGATGGAGGTGGATCAATGAGTCAACGCACTTAAATATACACTAAAAGGGATTGTTGCAACTTGGTGGGTAGTGCATATAAATATAGAAATTCATTGGGAGGAAGCATGTGAATTTTTGCATGTGAGATTTACCTACTACTATGAAGTCATAATGGAATTTATTTAAATAAGG
Source organism: Torreya grandis (assembly GCA_037957365.1). Classification (NCBI taxonomy): domain Eukaryota; kingdom Viridiplantae; phylum Streptophyta; class Pinopsida; order Cupressales; family Taxaceae; genus Torreya; species Torreya grandis. The sequence continues at coordinate 9,755,153 of JARHVA010000006.1, forward strand.
TCAATGTCTTGAGTTTCACATTCATCATTGAGTGCATATATGAGTAAACAGGGAGTAGATCCAAGATATTGAGTGTACATTTTCAATCATATGTCAACACCTCTACCAATAACCTAGTATATGCACTAAGAGCACAGAAGAGAGACCAAATATTGGGTACAAGTGCAACAATTATTTTATTTAGACTTTTATATTTCAAGATGATAATCTAATCGTGAATAATGCCTTACAAAATATTAAAAAAAAAATGTCATTAATGAGCTAGAGACTTAGCCACTACAACTGAATCATCATCCCAACAAGAAACTGCACAAGATTTGAATGTGGCACTTCATAACGATAAGGCTAGTCAATAAGAACAAGATCTTATTAAGCCATTTAATATAATAATAGAGGAATTGATATAGTTTAGTGATAGTGATGGAGATCTATAACTAGAAGGATTCTTTGAACCAAAATAGGAAGGTGAACCAAAATTAGTTTAAAACATAGAGCAAGTTAAAGAAGAAAGATTGCACAACATAAACATCTTGCAATAGGAAAGCAAGCACATTATACAAGATGATATACCAAGATCCCCTGAGAAAGGTTGAAGAGAACATTGGAATAGAGTTGGATCCTAAGCTTATGACTGTTGGAGATTATTTGGGGCAAGAACAAATTTTGGAGGCCTTGCAGTTACTAAGAGATTATCAAGATGTATTCCCAAACAAATTCTCAAAAGTGAAAGGTGTAGATAAATATTTGAGAGGGATGCATATAGAATTGAAAGAGTTCACATATCCTATTAAAAATGATCCCTATATGCTCAACCTAATATTAAGATCAAAGTAAAGGCTAAACTGGATCACATGCAAGAAGCTAGAATCATTTATCCAATTGAAAAACTAGAATGGATGAGTCTTATCATTGTGCATACAAATAAAATAGGGGAGATTTGCATATGTGGGGAATATTTTGCATGAAATGATTTTTGCATCAATGATCTATTCCTAATGCCATTCACTGATGAATTCCTTGAGTTCATCACAAGGCATGAAGTGTATTCATTCATAGATGGCTTCAATGGATACCATCAAATTCCCATCATAAAGGAGGACCAAGATATGACTACCTTCATGACCTGATGTAGGGGAATATTGGAATGCTCACAAATGGTCTAAGATGTGTTTCAAGTGTGTGCAAATTTGAATTTGAATTCAAAGTAGTTTTCTCACCAAAAGGAAATTTCAAATTTTTGTAATGTTTTAGTGTGTCTAATGAGTGGAAGATATGCAATTAAATAAAAACATTGTAAATGAACTTGATGGCCTCTTTAAAGGTCATAAAATGAATATGTATGTATTTTTCAAGTTAGTATGAGGTGGAAGTCAACCACCCTACATTGGATTAGGAGTTGATAGTGAAATCTTGATTAAGAATTGGTTATAAATCTTGTTGTAAGTGTCTTTGATATATATAGGAGTTTTATAGTGTGTGAGATTAAGTTTTTTAGGTGGTAACCTCTCATCCCATTCAAGGATGATAATTAATGGATACATATATGAAGAAACTTATTGAATTAAGAAGGACTAAGATATCCATTTTCTATTTACACTGAATTAGCATGGCTAAGACATAGCACTTTGGGCATGCCTGGATAATCCAAGTGGTAAAAGGTATATGTTGAATGATTTTTGATCTTATTGCACTAATGTGATATTATCTATTTGATATAGGTAATTCAAATTGGCTTGATAGAAGTCTTTTTTTGGACACAGTCTAATTTGTCAAATAATGAATGCATGTATATAGTTTGTTCAAGTGATGAACTGAGTATTTGATCCTCTTTTAATTTGAGTCTTGTGGTGAAACCCATGTATAAATATTGAGAGTTATTTATTTCAAATACATATGATGAAATAATTGTTGTGTTCTATTTAGTTATAAGTTTTAATTGATAACCTGCAGTCCAAAAAACCTGAACTCTGTGCATTGTCCTAATAGCACTAAATTTTGTTTTGATTCCAAAGTGAGGAAGAAAGGTATTGAATAGTCATTAAAGGTGACAAATAAGGGTTTAATGTGGTTATATAATGTGTTGAGAACTTATTAATAGGTTATAAATACTGTTGGTGTTGAAAAGATAATGAAACTTTGTATAGCCTATTTCTTGTTAATAAAATACAGTGAGAATGGACTGAGATGTTTTATTTGTAAGTGAACAGTTGGTTATTGGATGTTGACCATTGAATGAAAACATTGAAGGGGACCTAGACAAAACTTTTTACACCATTAATTTTCTTTAAAATGGTTTGTGGAACAAGATATGTAGTTAAATTCCCTCTCGGCCTTGACAGTCGCTTGAAACCCTATATTTTAGGGTTTTTGAGTTAGTTATAGTCTTTGTTGGTCCCCAAAAATGTCACTCATTTTTGGAACAACATATGAGCTATCTTGGTCCTACAGGACCAAAATTTCTCTCTTCCCTTCTCAAAATTTGTTCTGAGCTTTCAAATTCCTCTTTTTTCAAGCTTTTTCAGTAAAGGGATTAGCAGGTTCAATAGGTTCAGAGGCTTCTACAGGTGAGTTCAATAAAAATAACTAGTTTCCAATAATTGGCCATCTTCAGGATTGGGTTGGTGCCTTGGTTCAATCAAAAATGTCCATCAGCAAGCATCTAAGCAAGGATTGAACCATTGAACCATTGAACCTTGAACCATTTTGGTTTAACGGGTTCAATGGGTTCAGAGGTTCAACGTCATCAGCAAGAGCTAGCCACACTTTGTAAGAGGTTCAAAGTTTAATCATTTCAAAGGTTCCACGGCTCTGAGCACTTAACTAGTTTCAAAGGCTTGAACTGTTGAACCTTGAACCATTTTGGTTCATCGGTTCAATGGGTTTAATGACCAATTGGTTCAATGCACTTGGTTCAAAGGTATCAAAGAGACTCAGCGAATTAAAAGGATGAACCAATGAACCAATTGAACCTTGAATCAAAAGAGTCCAAAGTTCAATGGTTCATGGGTTCAAAGGTTCAAAGGTAGCCTCTGTCAAAGAGAGAAGTAACGAAACAGATGGTTCAACTAAAGTGTGTGCAAAAGAAAGAGTCAAGCAGATGCTGCCAAGTGGCAACGTGCAGAAGGCTTCATTATGTTTTTATAAGAGCAGCGGACCATGCCACATGCCCCTGGGAGAGATTGGCAGAGGTTGACAAGTGTCATCATCCATAAGAGCCCAATTAAGCCCTAAATGTTTGTATGGTGTTACAAAGGCCTGAGAAGGTGTCAACAGTGGAAGATGCCACGTGTCTCTGGTTAAAAGTAGCAGAACGTGCCACATGTCAAAAAATGGGGCACTCTCAACATAAGGGCACAAAGCCAAGGTTTTATTTAGACAAATTGTCTGAAGGAATTCCTTCAGACATTTTTTCTAAAGGAAATAAAGGGACCAACAGCCTGCAAAAGAAATTGAAGCCTGAAGGCCAACTGGAGGATCTCGAGGGGCAGATACCCTTGTGGGGGGACACTCGACACATAAAATGGACCCTATTCAAAACCCCAAAGGGCAAGTTCCCTTTGGGAAAGGTTTGAGCCTCAATGTAAAGTGGATGTTGCCAAGTGTGGCATACCAAGACACAGCTTCAAATGAAGCCTCAAAGCGTAGAACTCGCCATGTGTCTCAACCCAGTGCAACGAAAGCTACCATGTGTCTGCATTTGCACCCCCAACGTCTAACAGTTTCAAAGCTTATTTTGATAAGTCTATTTCAAAGCTACGGATGCCACCACGTGTCCTCACCTACGTCATGGTAGAAAGCAACCACAGTAAGTGAGAAAGACACAAGAGAGTTGCTAAGAAGAACGACGAGCCCGCAAATGTCAAATTTGTCGCAATGAAGTGTCTGTTGATTTTTTTAGACTTAAAGTGTGGACCCAAATGCGTTGAAAGAGCCTAAGGCTAGGACCAAGAGGAAGAAGAGATAAAGATGGAAACTCAGCAAGAGTTATTTCCAGTGGGTGAAATAGTTTACTGGGTAGATATTTGGGGCCTGCCAACATTGAAAGCACAGCCTGTTTGTCCCCTTTGAGATAAAGGCACAATAGATAGTTATGTAGCTAAGCAGGTGATGGAATGAGAGATTTAGGGTTGGGAGGAGGCACTAGAGATGAATCGACATGCCATAGTTAAGACAACTGCCCTATTTTCAACACTATCCTTTGACAAACTTGGAAATGCATTTAAGGCATTAAATGCACAACATGGGACATTATATGGAACTAAGTGCCAAGCCTCCCTCAGGCCTCTATATAATGTAATAATTTATACCATTTGAAGAGAGATCTTCTCGTTACCAGAAGCAAAACTCTGCCCAAATTGAAAGGCGAATACTAAGACTTTGAGCTCAAATTGTAATTTCATATTATTTTATCTAAATGAGAAAGCAAGATACTTGAAGGTTTTGTGTTGTTATAGCTTGTGATATTTTAGGAAATTTTTCTTATGTATATTTCCTAGGAGCATTCTTGTTTATTTGATCTAACAAGTAGAACTATCAGAAGTAATCAGGAAGGTGTCTAGAAGTCAGTTGTGGAAGACTTTATGATGTCTACAGTTGTCTTCAGTGTGTGTTTTCTTTCTATTTTTGTGTAAAGGACCTTGAGATGACTTTGTGCCCCCATTGTTCTTCGTATCTCACTCTTGGGAAGTCAAGGTGGAGACTTTGTGCTACATCTTAGATTGTTGGTTACTGTGCCCTGTTGTCATTAGTTGCTTTTGGTACCTGAATGAAACACCTGTTGTTTCTTGTAAGAACACTTGTGAAAGAAGAGAAGTGCCTTCAGCATTTCCACTAAGATTTTCTCCTTTTTTTGTGAGCATCATCTCTGAAAGAAGAGAGATGGATAGTTTATTTTGCCCCCATGTGTTATTTTCTGCTTATTTATATAGTATATAGTGTTGCATATTTAATAGAGAACCTCCCCTTGATGAGAGGAGAGATTTGTCCCCATTGGATGTGGTAAACCTGCAACTTTGGATGACCAATCTCCGTATGTTGTGGTGATAGGAACTATTTTTCTCACTAGTTAGCTGGTCGACAAAATATTCACCCAATAATTTTTGGCGACTCTGCTGGGGATTGATGTGCAGTCTAAAGCCTCAAGTTTTAGATTGAAGCAGTTCCTTCCCTTATCCATTATATAGACTCTGGTGACTCTGTTTTGTGTCTTACCCATTATCATTATAGCCTTACCATTTTCCTCCATCTCCATTGTTTTATCTGGTCTACAAACCAGAGTTGTTGGAAAAGAGTGTGCAGTTCGAAGCCTCAAGCTGAAGTAGGGCCAGTTCTTTTCCATTTTTGTTTTGCAATCTGGCCACTCCACCCAAAATTTTTATCCCTATTTTACATAATTAAAACATGGCAATTCGAGGCCCCTGGGGTAACTCTTTTGGCCCACTCAACTTGACTCCACCTTTGCATGAACTTCCACGCAGTTCAAGAAAGAATTTCCCCAAATTCTTTGGTGATGGGATATTTCACCCTGATGAACACATTGCAGCCTTCAACATAACTTGCAATGTGATAGGGGTGGAATTTAAAGATGTGGTAGTCAAGATTTTTATGGAGACCCTACAAGGTGCTACTGCAGACTGGTTCTACCATCTATAAGCTAGATCAGTGACTAATTGGGATACACTCAAAGCCAAGTTTGAAGCCAGGTTCAAGCCTACAGAGGATTGCATCCTTTGCTGGCCTAGCTCACTCAGATGAAGAAGTAACCTCATGAGCCTATGAGGGATTTTATTTTTAGGTTCAACAAGTTGAGGCATAGGATTTCCATGGATGCCCAATTGACACCTCAGAATCTCAAATGCTTCTTCATCAACTCACAGCTACCTGAAGTGAGTTTCTTGCTGAGACAAGCTAGACACATACACCTTGAGGCTACTCAAGACTTGGCTACTGAGCCAGAAGATGACCTTATCTTGGCAGGAAAGATAAGGAGAGACCCTAATAGAGGTAAACCCTCTTCATTTTTTGAATACTCACCCACAACCACCATTGACCCAATGGTACAAAATCTGGCAAATGAATTGCTAGCCTTGAAAAGGCAAATGGCACAAGGTATGTCTTCTACTCCTCTATATAAAGATATACCAAAGAGGACATTCCCTAATCAGCCATACCAAGGCAACGCTGCTAGAAGTCAAGCGCAACCAAATCGTCTTCCTCCCCCATAGAGGAACCTTGCCCTTGAAGTACCTCCAACTAACTCAGTAGTTGGATATTTGGAAATAGAACATGTTTCATATTTCCAACTTGAGTTTGAGCAAGAAAATGGCACTGATCTCTTTAGGAAAGATCTAGAAGAATCAGTTGAAAACTCCCACATTGGTTTCCTAAATTACCAGGATGAACTCAGAAGTGAAGGTGAAGCAATCAAAGAATCATATGCAGTATTCACCCAGTCTGAGAATCAGTCAGCCCAGCAAGCTGATAAAGAAAGAACAAAGGAATGAACTCATCCTACAATTCCAATTGCTAAGCGGGAAACCGCTTTGCCTTTTCAGTCAAAGGACCCAGTGATTGCCAAGACAGTTAGTACATCAAACATCTCTGCACCTTCTACTTTAACTTCGTAGATCAGTCTTCCCCCTCTCAAAAACCAAAAGGATGAACTCCCATCCTCTCTTCCAAGTCCATCTCAGTCATTTGACATGATTGATCATGTCAAGAATTCTAAAATTCAAATGACTAAGTTTGAATCCCTGCAAGCCAATCCTGAGCAGTTAAACATTGGTGAAGAGCTAGGTGTGGACCTATATGAGGCAAAGATTGTGGTCACCAAAATGTCAACCCCTACTGCTCAAATTCTATTTGAGCCTTTAGGCATGGGTAATTACTCCTTGACCACAGAGGATGATCATGTCTCAGCTAATCAAAGTCTCGTGGCTAGCAATCCAAGATTTGATCCAAATCAGGCATCAAAAAAATTGGTAGGGCATAGTACAAATCAAGAAGAATCTTCCATCTCTGATGAAGAGAAATCTAATAGAAGATCAACTTTTGATGATGCTTGGATCTTGGAATCTGATGGCAACAATTCTTCCACTCATGATGGATGTAGATCTCTATTGCTCAAATTGAAGACTGCTCAAGATGAAGAGGTCAAACTCCTTCACACCAAAGGAGATGTTAAGCTGATGGTTTGTTAGGGGTCTAATGCTGACAATCAAAATATGTGCTAGAATGAATGAGCAGAATAGCAAGCTATGGTGGTGAACCATATTGTTATACTCCAAAATTAGCAAAAGGAGCCCTTCGCCAAGAGAGCAAGGAGTTATGGTTTTCAAATTGAAGACCACATCCTTCCATGGGGAAAGAAGAAGAAAGAGCCAATAGGAAGATGCAAAAAATTGGTTTCCTGGTGGAGAGCTCCATTCGCCCATTACCATTTCTTAAGATAGAATGGTTTCTACTAGTTTATCAGGATGGCATCCCCTTTTCTTTGCCTCATAAGGAGCATCATCTGAAGTACTTCAATTCTTGAAGTATCAGATAAGTTCACCTATACATATGTATATCTATATAATCTTTAGTTCTATTTTGTTCTTTTCATTTTCATTTTTGGAGCCTTTTTTTTTAGGTAGCACGACTCTGTAGCCCAATGGCACACTTCAAGGCACTGTAGATTCTAGTTTCTACTCCCCTCAATTGTGTTTCAAGTTTTCATCTGAAGGAAGTTCCCCAGCTAAAGCTAGCTGTTGGTCCCCAAAAATGTCACTCATTTTTGGAACAAGATATGAGCTATCTTAGTCCTACAGGACCAAAATTTCTATCTTCCCTTCTCAAAATTTGTTCTGAGCTTTCAAATTCCTCTTTTTTCAAGCTTTTTTAGTAAAGGGATTAGTAGGTTCAACAGGTTCAGAGGCTTCTGCAGGTGAGTTCAATCAAAAGAACCAATTTCCAATACTTGGCCATCTTTAGGATTGGGTTGGCACCTTGGTTCAATAAAAAATGTCCATTGGAAAGCATCTAAGCAAGGATTGAACCATTGAACCGTTGAACCTTGAACCATTTTGGTTCAACGGGTTTAGTGGGTTCAGAGGTTCACCGTCATCAGCAAGAGCTATCTACGCTTTGTAAGAGGTTCAAAGTTTAACTGTTTCAAAGGTTCCATGGCTCCGAGCACTTAACTAGTTTCAAAGGCTTAAACCATTGAACCCTTGAACCTTGAACCATTTTGGTTCATCAGTTCAATGGGTTCAACGACCAATTGGTTCAATGTGCTTGGTTCAAAGGTATCAAAGAGACTCAACCAAATCAAAAGGATGAACCAATGAACCGATTGAACCTTGAACCAAAAGAGTCCAAAGTTTAATGGTTCATGGGTTCAAATGTTCAAAGGTAGCCTCTGTCAAAGAGAAAAGCAGTGAAATAGATGGTTCAACCAAAGCACATGCAAAAGAAAGAGTTAGGTGAATGCTGCAAGTGGCAATGCACAAAAGGCTTCATTATGTTTTTATAAGAGCAGCGGACTGTGCCATGTGCCCCTGGGAGAGATTGGCAGAGGTCAACAAGTGTCATCATCTGCAAGAGCCCAACTAAGCCCCAAACATTTTTATGGTGTTGTAAAGGCCCAAGAAGGTGTCAACAGTGGAAGATGCCACGTGTCTCTGGTTAAAAGTGGTAGAACATGCCACGTGTCAAAGAATGGGGCACTCTCAACATAGGGGCACAGAGCTAAGGTTTTATTCAGATAAATTGTCCAAAGGAATTCCTTCAGACATTTTATTCAAAGGAAATAAAGGGACCAACAACTCATCAAAGAAATTGAAGCCCGAAGGCCAACTGGAGGATCCTGAGGGGCAGATACCCTTATGGGGGGACACTCGACACATAAAATAGACCCTGTTCAAAACCTTGAAGGGCAAGTTCCCTTCAAGAAAGGTTTGAGCCTCAAATTAAAGTAAATGCTACCAAGTGTCGAATACCGAGACATAGTTTCAAATGAAGCCTCAAAGCATGGAACTCACCACGTGTCTCGACCTAGTGCAGCAAAAGCTGCCACGTGTCTACATTCGCACCCTTAGCCTCTAACAGTTTCAAAGCTTATTCTAGTAAGTCTATTTCAAAGTTGTGGATGCCACCATGTGTCCTCACCTACGTCATGGTAGAAAGTAACCACAATAAGTGGGAAAGACACGGGAGAGTTGCTAAGAAAAACGATGGGCCCGCAAACGTCAAATTTGTCACAATGAAGTGTATGTTGATTTTTGCAGACTTAAAGTGTGGACCCAAATGCATTGAAGGAGCCTAAGGCTAGGACTAAGAGGAGGAAGAGACAAAGAGGGAAACTCAGTAGGATTTATTTATATTGGGTGAAATAGTTCATCGAGTAGATATTTGGGGCCTGCCAACATTGAAAGCATAGCCTATTTGTCCCCTTTGAGATAAAGGTAGAATAGATAGTTGTGTAGCTAAGCAGGTGATGGAATTAGAGATTCAGGCTCAAGAGGAGGCACTAAAGATGAATCGACATGCCATAGTTAAGATAGCTACCCTATTTTCAATGCAGTCCTTTAATAAACCTGGAAATGCATTTAAGGCATTGAATGCATAGCATGGGCCGTTCTATGGAACTAAGTGCCAAGCCTCCCTCAAGCCTCTATATAACGTAATATTTTGTACCATTTGAAGAGAGATCTTCATGTTACCAGAAGCAAAACTCTATCCAAATTGAAAGGCAAATATCGAGACTTTGAACTCAGATTGTAATTTCATATTAATTTATCTGAATGAAAAAGCAAGTTACTTGCAGACTTTATGCTGTTATAGCTTGTGCTATTTTAGGAAATTGTTTTTATGCTTGTTTCTTAGGAGCATTCTTGTTTATTTGATCTAACAAGTAGAACTAGTAGAAGTAATCAGGAAGGTGTCTTGAAGTCAGTTATGGAAGAATTTGTGTTGTCTGCAGTTGTCTTCAGTGTGTGTTTTCTTTCTATTTCTATGTAAAGGACCTTGGGATGACTTTGTGCCCCCATTGTTCTTCATATCTCACTCTTGGGTAGTCAAGGTGGAGACTTTGTGCTACATCTTAGATTGCTGGTTACTGCGCCCTATTGTCATCAGTTACTTTTGCTACCTGAAAGAAACTATTGCTATTTCTTGCAAGAACACTTCTGAAAGAAGATAAGTGCCTTTAACATTTCCACCAGGATTTTCTCCCTTGTTTGCGAGCATCATCTTTGAAAGAAGAGAGATGGATGGTTTATTCTACCCCCATGTGTTATTTTTTGCTTATTTATATAGTATATAGCACTGCATATTTAATAGGGAACCTCCCATTGATGAGAAGAGAGATTTGTCCCCATTGGATGTGGTAAACCTACAACTTTGGATGACCAATCTCCCTATGCTGTGGTGATAGGAACTATTTTGCTCACTAGTTAGCTGGTCGACAAAATATTCACCGAACAGTCTTAACAATATTTTGATTTGGTAAATGGTTAGGAAAAGGGTGTTTTAACACATTCATATTTTTATTATGGGGTGTATTTGGATTATCCAAGATGAGATCACTTTTATCAAGCATATCTTGAACAATGTTCCTGAGTCTCTTACAATTATTAGAATTATGACCTTTAACTTGATGTTAACTGCAAAACTCATCTTCCTTATACCAAGTTGGGATAGGATGGGAAGGGTCAAACTGTATAGGAGGTTTGATTTGAGGAAGGGTTATGACACCTTGTTGTAATAGTTTATCTAAGATGGATGTATATGACTCCCCAATGGGAGTGTATTATCTTTGTTTATACCATTGTTGGAATTGCCTGGTCAGATTTTTGAAAGTCAAAGAATTTGATTGGTTTTTAGTTGTGGAAGAAGCTAACTTAATGACTACTGCATTGGCAGAGCCTTTATATTTTTAGTTAGAGGGAGAAGTTTTAGAGTAGGAGTCATTTTGATTTGGAATTTGGATTCCTACTATGCAACTTGACTTTGACTTCATCTATAGTACAAAGCTTGATTTTTCATGCCATTATAAAAGCCTCATCAAATGTGCAAAAAGTTTGTACCCAAAGTGTGGATGAGATGTGCTTAGCACATGCCCTTGAGAAGATCTCAATAAGATCAGTTTGGGGTAAGGAGAAGGAGAGTTGATTGATCAAGCTTCTCCAATGAGTGATAAAATCTGCAATAGGCTCATCATCAAATTATCTGATAGAATAAAGGTCTATTATAGAAACCTTTTTAGAAATGTTAATAGAGAAATGGTCTAGGAATATTTTTATGAGATGGGTAAATGAGAAAAGAGAGTGTTGAGGTATAGAGCTATACCAATCCAAGGTATCACCTAAAAGAGACATAGGGAAAGTGTGAAGTAGTAATGCATAATCATGCCTTATTAAATAACAAGCATGTCTAAATGCTTGTAAGTGTTATTGTGGGTCCTCTTTACTCTAGAAATAAATAAATTTAGGGAGTTCCAATTGGCTTGGAAAAGATTCAATAGGCATAGAAGGATGGATTACTTCATTGCATATCTAATAATAAGATAACACATTCTTTGAACCAAAAATAGATGTCTCTAGATTAGACATTTTGTCCATCAGCATCTTAATGAGGTCTAGAGGGGGATTAGTTTGGTGGATACCTCCTAAGTTATAGGGAACCTGATAGGAAGCAGAGGGAGTGTATGACATAACTTATTGAGGTTGTGTTGGAGCAACATAAGGATAATGAGTCATAGGCTGAGGTGTGAAAAGAAAATGGGCTTGTCCCATTGGGTTGGAGGCTATTCCTTGGTTGGTTATTATTATTGTAGGTTGGATTATTGGCATGGTTAGACTGGATGAAGAGTGAGTCATAACTTGGATAATTATAAGTGCAAGAGTATATGGAATAGGTACCACTAAATTTTAGAATGGGGTATGACTTGATTGAACTGGTTGTGGTTGTGAAAGTAGGGAATTCATACCAGGGTTTAGGTGGGATTGGGCAATTGGAGATGCTACACTTTGGACATTGTTTATAGTTGGGTTACTTGTCAAAGTGGTGGTTTGGGTAACCATGGGAAAAATAGTGGAGGCAACTAAAATTGAGGTTATCTCCATTAGAGAGGTTGGCATACCATAGATTGGGTCACTCGAAGAATTATGGGTTTGACTCACAATAAGGTAATGTTGAAGGGATGCCACATTGCGATCAAGAATGTAGCAAAATATTGATCTCCCACAGGCACAATAAGAATTTGGTTGGGGCTAGGAGTATGTTCTATATCTGAAGTATGCTCCATGATATAATCAAAAGTGAGAGGGGAAGGTGTAAGTGGTTACCGACTTGTGTAATTAGCAAGAATTTTGGCTTGAGCTCGAGTCAATACCATGCAAGAGGAAGTATAAATAGTCTTACTACCCTATATTAGAAACTGAATAAGGAAAAACCAAGTTTGAGTGTAGGTAAGTGGGTTATTTCAGCTTGCTATTTTGAGTAGATGAAGTTACACAGTCATTGATGTTGGTCGCTTGAATGATGTCGGAAGAAAAAATTTATTGACATCAGTGGATTAACTGATATCGGTAGTAAAATCTATCGATGCTGGTAGGGTTAACTGATGTTGATCATTGTGATATCCTGAAAGATGTAAAATCTTATATTTTGAGAAACCAAAATTTAGAACTAGGTAAAACAATGGATGTTAGAGGTCTGTGTAAAAAGGAAGAACACTCAAAAAATTTGAGATAATAGGTTATACAAACTTAGTATTATAAATAGTATTGATTTTTTGAATCAATATGAAAACGTCCTTACCAACTCAAAAATATAGAAGGTAACAAAAAAGCAAAAAAAGAACATACAACCAACAACTATTAAGTCCTAGAGATTGATTTTTAATCTTGTGTTGGCTTATACCTTAATCAAATAGTGAGAAGAGAATTTGGTTATCAAAGGTACTAGAAAGCAATCTAGAGCTAGTTTCAAGTTAGTTTTAGTGCTCATGAGGAAATTTGTATTAGACTAGGTATGTGGCTTGTTATAGGAGCTGGCTCTCCTCACTTCATGAACCTAGAGTAGAGCTAGGCCGCTTAGCCAAAATATACCTTCTATCTAGAGTTTATACTCTGCCAGAGAATGGAGTGGGTTCTCCCCTTGGTGGTGAAATCCAAGTAGGATAGCCGAGTAGGGTAAGGTGATCCACTAGGTGATGAAATATTGATGGGCTTTTTCTCAGGTGAGTTTAGATGTTTATTTATGTGAATGTGATTTGGTTGTTTAACATAGGTTCACTACGATTTATTCAAAATGCTTGTAATTGACTGAGTTAATATGCAACAAGCAAATAATAAAATGCAGTAAGTTTTAAACCCAAATATAAAATGTTTAGATTTGAATGAAAATAAAGATGAAATAGGAATAGAGTATGAAATTTACTATCCTAATGTGCATGCAAGAAGAAGTAAAGAATAGATTCTTTTTAACTTGTAAAAAACAACGATAAATTATTTTTAGAGTCAAATAGAAAAGAAAGAAAATTTTAGTTTAATACTTTTAAACAGAAAATAAAATATTAATTTTTTAATTTTAAGAGAGAAGAGAAGGAGAAAGTGCAAGAAATGAAGTTTTAACTATAATGCATCTATATGAATGCTTAAAACAAGAACTGAACCCAAGGAAAACTCCAAGGTCCCATTGGGTATGCCAAAAATGTTTCTCTAAATTTTGTCTATTTCAAGTCTTAAGGAAAAAAGAAAAGAATGATAGGGATAAGTGATTATAATGACCCTAGATTGGTTTGTGCACCATATCCAGACATTGTGAGCACTCCTCTTTGACTGGGGAGGACACCCTAAAAGTAATAAATCACTACCATAAGATGTTTGTTAGCAGATAAATGAGTGGGCTTCCAAGCTATGTGCTTGTTCTAGGAAGTGTGAAACTTCCTTAGAGATGAAAGTCCACTTTTGAGAGACAAAATAATAATGACTAACTAAAAGAGAGGTAAAGAGAGAGTGAAAAAGAGATAATACTATCATTATTAACAACCTGTATGTAGCAAAGAGTGACAAGGTGTAGGTGGTGTATTTTGGTTGTGTTTTAGAAGTTGTTTGGGTAGGTTTTGAAAAGGTTAGGGAATCAATAGTCACTGACGTCAATAGGGGAGTGACCGATATTAGTTATACTATCAAGGTTGGTGGTGAAGGTGATTGATGTCGATTAAGTTGCTAAGGTTGATAGGGGAAATAATTGTTTGGGAGCTTGCAGAAGGCTTTTCTAGGTCTAGAAAATGGTTTTGATTAGGTTTGGGAGGTTGGGGAAGTTATAAGAGAGAGAGTATGGTTGGGTAGATCTGGTTAGAGGTTTTGTGTGTCAATTTAAGGGGAAAAAAGTGAAAAAGCTTTATAACTCCCTCATAGGGGTTCGGTTAGAATTGTATAAAGCAATGCACAATAGATATAAAGTGATAGTAGAATACATGTTTAAAAGACCTACAGAATAAGTGATGTACTTAGTTATGGTTATTGAATGATAAGTGCCAGATTGATGATCCCTATCAGGGAGTCTAAACTTGAATGCTTAAACAGAGAAAACAAATGGGTGTTGTTGGTCCTCAATAGCTCAAGTCCTAGTCATGAATGACTTACATAAGATGATAGTAAGCCAAGATGTCAAAAATCAAATGTGAAAGCTTGAATGCAAGTAAGAATGATTTTTCTTGATTTCTACTAACTTAAACTTTAGGTTGGAGTTTGGCTTATATTGCTGACATCGATAGCCCTAGAATAGGTAAACCTTCCTATTTTTGTCCTATTTTCTATTGATTTTCATGCCAAGTGTGACACCCATTACAAAATGGTAAAAATAAGAGATTAATAAGGAGGTAGTTGATTAAGAATTTAGTTTGGAAGTGGGAATAAGTCTTGGGTAGCTAGGATGAGGGGACTAGGTCTTGAGGTGACTCATCAGGTAAGAATTAGTCATAGGGTGAGGTGGCCAGGTAAGGTGGAAATAATTATTTTTAATTAACTTATTTAATTATTTTAAATTAATTAAATGTGTGAGGGGTAAAAGCATGAGTTAGGGAGGTTAATTATTATTATTAAAAAATGGGTTAAAAGGAGTTTTAGCATAGGGAGTTATGCACGTGTGTATGACATAATTTTGGTGTCTACAATATGTAGAAGTGCTTTTAATGATATAGTCTTCTATGTACATTCAATAACTATCTCAGATACCTCCCTGGTCTAAGTCATAATTTCATGAGTAAGGGTGTGCAATAGCTACTCTAAAAGGAGTAACCTTTGACTGAGACCCATAAGTTTCATATATCAAACTATCTTAAACTACTTGACCATGTCTGTCTGTGTGTGTACATTTAAAGCTGATACCAATAGACATTGGTTTTGAAAGCATTTTTCCACTTAAAATCTAGCTTGAAGGTGATCCTTAAAGCCATAGATTCTTTTTCTTCTCTACCCTTCCCTCTATTTTATAGTTTATTTCTAAGATCTACCCACTCTAAATTAGTAACCATCCAACCATCAACTTGCCTAAATTTTAACTTTATTTTAGTATACCATCCATCCATATATATTATTGGTTAACAACCTACATAATCTACATGTTAGTTTATTACTTGGTTGTTAAAACCACATACCTACAACTTGTGCCCTAGAGTGGAGTTTACCTCCATTGAGATCCTAAAATGTTAGATGCTACCTCGTTATGAATTGGTGTGTATAAAAACTACATCAATATTTATTTTTAGTGTTATAATGAGGGCTCTAAGCTTCTATGATAAAATAAGTTAGTTTTTACATTGAGTTATGTTGGAGTTACCTAGAAGAGTGACTAGATCTAGTGCTTAAGCTAGTCTTCTAATCTCACCCTTATAGAATCATAGAAGGCCTAGATTTGTAATAACTACCCCTATTAATAACAAATCTAGAACACCTTACCCTGTAACGAATAATCCCCCTATTATTCATCCCATTGCTTAATCACCTTGGTTGGTTGGATTTGTTATTACCATCCCAAGGGATGTGCATGACCTACCGAGGAATCCTGAAAAGTATCTACCATCCTTCTCTCCTTCAGGAGGAAGAATGATAAAAGAACACATCAAGATTTTCAAAGCTAATTTGATATTAATGAATTTTATTAATGAATATGTTTCATGTAGACTTTTTCCTTTTAGGTTAATAGATGCTACTTATGATTGGTAGCATAATCTACAAGAGAATTCCATTAATTCATGGAATGTATGTCAAGTTATTTTTCTTGCACATTTTGGGCAAGTCACCACTCATAGTTTGATATACCAACAATTTATGACAACGTATTTTTCTTGCACATTTTGGGCAAGTCACCACTCATAGTTTCATTTTTTGAGTGAATATGACAACGTACCAGAGGACAACACCAATGAGATTCATGCCTTCGAACAATTTCAAAAAGGTGGTTACAACTTAAGGAACAGATAACCCTTCACAACTTCTACTCCTCCAAATAGCATAGCCATTCCATTGAATCTGAAAGCTGATAACAATCCACCTCCCCCAAAAGGGAATGATTAGCCTTAAAATAAGGAGGAACAAAGTAGCATAGGGTAAAACATTGTTGAAGATATGAATAAAATCAAAGTAAATATCACCCTTCGTGAATTATCTTAGATCACTGAACAGAAGGAGCTACTATGAAATCTATCATAGGGAAGGCCCTTATGGAAAATACAAAAGCTCCTACAAATAAAATGAAGACTTCTAACACCAATGTCATTTATAAAATCAAGCCAGACGTTCCACCCTTTTTGATGACCATTAGAGTGTTTATAAAAAATAATCATAGTTGCTTAGTCAATTCTAGAGATTCAACAACCGTGATGCCTACTTTTATTTATCAAAATATTGGCCTAACTCCAATCCCATCAAAGAGAATAGTCTCATAATTGGATAAAATAGTGGTACCAATAATTGGAGAGCTCACTAATGTTCTTATTCAAGTAACATATAATCCATGAGTATAGATGACTATCAACATCCTTGTAGTAGACATAATTGAAGGGTATGGATTGTTACTGAGTAGGGATTGGTCTAAGACACTTAATGGATATCTCTCAATAGATTTATCTCACATTTGACTACCATGAAGAGGTCTTCTAAACCAAATTTGGATTAATCGGGAACCAAGAATGAAGTATCCTATCACAGAGTAAAATGTCAAGAATGAAGAGGTAAGTTATGAATCCCATAGCCTTGGTATTTATCCTTTCACTACACAAAATGAAATACAAGAACCAGAATCCTATGGCCCTAATCAGCTATGAACTCTTCACTTTGATGGCACTAGATCAAAATAGGGATCAGACATAGGAATTAAATTAACTGATCCATAAGGGAAGAACTTCTTAATAACATACATATTACAATTATCTTAAACCAATAATAGGTTTGAATATGAAGCATTGATTTTGGGATTACACTTTGCACTCAAAAATAATTTCAAGCAGTTATTAGTATACGAGGATTCAGAGTTGGTAGTCAATTAGGTTAGAAATAACTATTAGTGTAAGCTATCATATCTAAAAAGATATAAACATAGAACATGCAATTTGATTGAGATCTTTGAGGCTTTCAATATAGTATCTATGCTAAAAGAAAAAAATCAATTTTTGGATTCACTAGCTACTACTGCTGTTAATATGGAGCCTCTCTAAGAATCTAAGGTAAAAGATTCTCCATTGAGCTAGTACCATGTTCTTTTGTTCCTGACAATGTAAAATATTTACAAGTCTACAATAATGACCAACAGATCATTCAATTTCTAACTAACTCAGGATAATTTGAGTCCCAAATCATTGATGATAAATAAATTATCTATCTCTACCAGGAAGAGTTAGATAAGGAAGGTATCCTCCAGCTCAAAGAAAATCATCTCCCAACTGGTTTGGTTTCTTTAGAAAGAGCATTTGATATAGATCCCCAAGCTCAATAACAAAGGCAACCCAAGGTTAACAAGTTTGAATTCAAAAGGGAGAATTTGGGAGATGATATTAGCCCATGCTACATCAACATTGGCCTTAGTTTCACTCCAAAATAAAGGCAATGGGTGAAGGATTTACTCACCTGACATAAAGATGTGATTGCATGGACGTATGAGGACTTGAAGGTTTATGACCCAAAGGTCATCACCCATATAATTCCATTGAAACTAGACCATAATCCATTTAAATAAATAGACTAGTGAATCCTATCCAAGAACCTCTCATCCAAAGAGAAGTGGAAAAATTGTTAAGTGCAAGAATAATCTCCCAATTAGGCATTCTACCTAGGTGGCCAATTTAGTCCTAGTCATAAAGAAGATTGGAGAAATTAGATTCTGTGTTGATTACAATCAGATGATAGAATCAAAACTACACTTACCATAAATTAGGGTACCTATGCATATAAGAGGATGCCTTTCAGCCTAATAAATGCAAGATCCACCTTTAATCAAGAAATGGATCATGCATTTAAATAATTAATAGGTAAATGTATAATCATCTATATAGATGATCTTACTAATTTCTCCAAAAATAGAAATGATTGTGTAGACCATCTATAGTCAATTTTAGAAAGATGTCATATCATTAGCATATTATTGAACGTAAAAAAGAGCATAGTTAGATAAATTGAGGGTAAGTTCTTGGGACATATCATTACCAAAGAAAGAATCATAATTGATCTAGATATAATCTAGGGAATTTCAAATATTGTGCCACCAAAAAGCAAGAAGGAGCTCAAGTCATTATTTGGGAAGATTAATTTAAGGAAGTTTTTCTTAGGATTTTCAAAAAATTGTGAGACCTATGTATGCAATGCTCAAATAGGATGATAAAATATAATGGGCAGCTGAGGCCCAAAATTCTTTTGTAAAATGTCAAAGATGCTATATCTCAATCCCCAATACTGATTAGCGTAGATTTCACAAAGGATTTTTACTTATATTCATTTGCTTAGAAACATATAATTATTCTTATCATAACATAAAAGAAAGATGAAACTGAGCATCCTATTGCATTCATGAGCATGAATTTGAAGAATGAATAAATCACATACTCCATGATTGATAAGAAAATCTTTGATCTTGTTAAAGTGATGATGAAATTTTGATAGTATATCTTGAGTAATAAAACTATCATTATCGTGCTTGACCATGCGGTCAAGCTTACCTTGTCTCAAAATGAATTGGGAGAATGTAGAGGTGAATGTATGGAAAATTTACAAGAACTTGATATAGAGATCAAGCCTACTAACATCATTTAGGGTTAAGGCATCATCGAGCTTATGACTAAGCCCAACCCATGTAGTATTATCAAAGAGGTTTATGAAACCCAGGTATCTAAAGGAGAATGGTATACTGACATAATTCAATATCTGCTTACAGTTACTTGTCCCCCAAAACTCAATTGAGAATGAAGGAGAGATTTGAGGCTCAAATTTACTCACTACATGATCAAGAAGGAGTTCTCTATAGGATAAAATATGAAGGCATCTACCTTATATGTGTATCTATAGAAGGCTCAAGAGATTCTGGAAAACTTGCACCAAAATATAGGCAATGGTCATCCATCTGGGAACACCAAAACTCACAAGATCCTAAGAATGGGATATTACTGGATAATAGTCTTAAAGGATGCCCATGCCCATGTAAGGATATGTCTTAAATGCTAGGATTTAGAAAAAATAGAAGTACATGTAGCAATGCCTTTACAACTTATTATTGAGGGAAGGCCATTTTCCCAATGGGGGTTGGACTTCATTGGTGTCGTTAACCCAAACTCCTCACTAGGTCATAATTTTGTACTCACTGTCATAGATTATTGCACCTGATGGACTGAGGTAGTGACCACAATGAATTATAGAGCAGAAGATGTGATTCAATTCTTATAAGAACACATTACAACTAGATTTGACACTCTCATTTTTCTAGTTTGTGATAATGGGCCGTCATTCATATTAGTTGAATTCACTGAATGGGCTCATGATAATTAAATCACCATTAGGTCATCTTCTAATAATTATTCATAGGGAAATGGATTGGTTGAATTCATGAATAAGATGTTGATAGATGCAATTAAGAAATTGATTGGGGATAAGCCTAGGGACTGGCAAATCTACTTAAGTATGCCCTTTGGGTAGATTGAATAAGATTTAAGCAACCCCTCAAGCCTCACCCTATTTTTTGGTGTATGGATGTAGGCCAGTATTCCTAATTATGCTAAAGTTGCCAACTTATCAATTCATGTAAGAATATATGGAACCTAATGACAAAGTAGAATATCCATTACTAGATATAATAGAAATGGAAGATTCAAGGACAGAGGCCTTATAGACTTTCAACAAATACCAATATGTAGTCAAGAGATGGTTTGATAAAAGAGAAAAAGTCAAATCATTTAGGATATTTGATCTAGTGCTTCTATGGGATAAAGTCCATGAACATAAAGGATAATCTAACAAATTTACCCCATTATGGATTGGACCATATCAGATTTCATAGATCTTAGGCAATAATGCATTCTGTTTAAGGGGCCTTCAAGGCAATGAACTCACATATCCAGTCAATGAATAATTTTTAAAGCTTTACTTCATGGTTATACCATCTGAAGAAGCCCCCACATAATAAATAAATCATAGTAGAGGTAGTAGTAGTTTAGTTTTCCTCCTTTATAGTTTAGTTTCTTACTTTCTTAATTTAGTTTTCTTGCTTCATATGTTAGTTTCTTGCTTTCTTAGTTTGGGTGTCTTGTTGTTTTTTGTGACAATCTAATTGGTTTATTCTGACACAACCAAGCTAACATCCTACCAGTTGGGACCCTATTATATGATTAAACTAATATATGTGGGAAAGGGAAACTGTAAAGGGATTCAAAACTTGGGGTATGTTCACAAATTGGTTATACTTTTGTGTTTAAGGGCTTTAGGATTTGGGTATGTAATCACAGTCATTTAGGGTTGTGTTACAATTTAATATTTCTATCAAGTATGTAAAAGTTCCTCTTGAATACTCCATAAGAATTTATAAATTTTTCTCACTCTATTCGACCAAACACACTTTTCATATTAATACTTGTTTAGAGGTGATAATCACTGAGGCAGATGTAGCTGACAGGGATGTTCTAATAAATGATTTATTTTGTAATTACACTAGCTCACAATGGTTAAAAAGAGTGATCAATAAAACCCAAATAAAATCTAAAAAAGATCAAAGGATCACATGATTAAAAAAGGTTAATGTACCATACATCATGATCAAAGAAGGAAAAGAAGAGGAAAGAATGAACCCAAGGTATCTCTATCAAGGCTATGAATTCCTGGCTAATAGCAGAACAATGCCTGAGATTCCCTAATTTAGTAATCTTTAAAAGAACCAGACTGAAACCTACACCTACTTCAAGCCTTTGAAAATATCCTCACAATAAGGATTAAATGAACATCACTTTAGCACACATAGATCCATGGATGAGAAGGTAAGTTTATTGTATGATGTAGTTGGGAGTCTCTTTCATATATCTATTTCTAATATTATTTTATGGCATAGTTCATGTCTGATTTAAAATTGTTAACCAAAGTTCTGAGTTCTCAAATAATCAGAAGTATTCCCCTTGTAAGTTACTAATTGTTGTACCCAACATCCCCCTTTTCTCATTAAAGAAATGAGGACCCACTTTATTTGTGAGTTGGCCTTATTTTATGGAAGTTCTATCATATGGATCCTTAATCTTCAAACTTGGAAGTACAAATTGTGATATTATACATTTTTTGACTAACTTATTAATGCCTTCTGGGATTTTTTATAGTATGTAGAGAATGAGACTTGGTTTTTATTTGAAACTTCTTATTCAAAATTTTACATCAAAACTTTTGTTTGAGACTTCCACACCAGGCATTTTGTTTAGAAGATTTATTTGGTATTTGTTCATCCAATTTTATTTGTAACTTATGTTTGGGTTTTCTTTATTCGGTGATTTGTTTGGAATATTATTCATCAAAAAATTTGATCACACATTTTGTTCAAAGTTTCCACGTTAGGCATTTTATTCAAATATTTTATTTGAACAATTTTTCTAAAAGACTTAGTTTTCATTTAGAACTCCTTATTCAAAATTTCTATATTGGAACTTTTATTCGGGACTTTTCATCGAATAATCTATCTAAAATAGTCATCATCAAATTTATGTGATTTATAGGTTTTGTTCAAAGATTTTGATCAGACATTTTGTTCAAACATTGCTCTAAGGGATTTGGTATTTATGAATTTTATTCAACTTTTGTGTTTGGAGCCTTTGGTTTGCAAGAATTATTGGCTCGGTCCCAACACAAAACCTGACTCCCAATTCTTGACTGCCAAGAACCTATTAGACATAGCCAACAAAGCATAACTACTTCTTGACACTTGACAAAATAACTTAACCCACCAACTAAACTAATGATAATTAAATTATGTAGGTAAAGCAAAGTGTATAAATTTTGGACATTAAAAGTACATAAACTAAAATTAAATGCAAAGGCTATATCAACAACATGAAACTATCGACGCATGTATTACTAACAAGTGAATTCAAACTCAATTGTTATTATATGAACAAATTCCTAGATATATGTGAATCCATTGTAAATAAGCAACTAATAGAAAGGAGTTTTCACGATAGAAGGAAATAGACTTTGAGCACACAAGATAATTACAATGGCTTCATCATTCAAGAGTTTTAGATGAGTGCTTCTAATATCCCCATTCTCCATCAAAGATTCTACAGAGTTCATAGACACAGTGTTTGATGTAATAATATTCAACAATAAGTATGCAAATTACATAAAATTATGGGATGAAATTGATGCTTTTGATGCATTTCACATGAATTAAATCTATCACCCACCCAATGCCAATTAGTCTCAGACTAACTATATCTTAAGAGACAAAGAATGTACTTCACAACATCTAAGGCTGAGGTTATGCCCTATATAAACCTCCTATAGGACTTATTCTTTGCTGACAAGATTACACAATATACATTTTATACCACATGGATCACCAGATGATCATGGCCTGCATCACTAGTGGTGACATTCAAAGGTACTTATCTCTGCTAGTTCTAAATGTAATATTTAATAAACATAGGTTAGTAACATAGAATAAGTAGAATTTAATTGAGAAAGTTCTTAGCTCACGGTTTCTTCTTGGGGAGACTATGATCTTAAAGGGAAATTCTCCCACCCCCATTAACAAATTTATAATGGGGGTCCATATTGGGATGGCGCTATTAAACAAAATGTATGGCATATCGAGTATCCATTTTCTCAACCTAGATTAGGTGCCATTACTAGATATGATAATGACTAGTGATGTAACTTTTACCCTCAGAGAGATCATTAGCTTCAATCTGAGGGAGCAAGTTCTTCATAAAGGTAAGCATCCCAATTCAACAAGCCATTTTTATATGATGTCTTACCTTCTAGATGCAGTGATAGGCACAGTGTATATGGACTTAGGGAAACTTTGGAGCCCAGCCACTGACTATATAAAGAATCACATTTATGTTTATTATCAATTTATGTCTATATCAATATACTAAGAACATGGTCTAAATTGTTGAGGATGTGTATCCTTAAGTATTGCAAGCAATTCATGAGGCTCCGTTGCCCGAAATTTCAAAGAGCATAATAGATACATTAGCTCCTCGGGGTGACTACTGGTTCTACCCAAATTATATGATGATCATGGTCATTGGTCATAAGGTCCACCCCCTACACCTCCCTAAGTATGTACCAAATAAGCTATAAAATAATAAATTACATTATCAACTTTGGTGGAGTGTGGAAGAGAATTTTATTAAATAGAAGAAAAGCACATTTTATGGATCTCACACAATCATTGGAAGAATACATTATACCATGAGGAAGCATTTTGGGGATGTAGGAAACAAGAGAAAGCATTATCAATTGCCTACTTGCCACATAGAGATTGGGAGCCCCATAGTTAGATCCAAAATCATATATAGGACTTTGGTATTCCATACCAACATATCCCCTACGACCATGATTTTATATTCATGAATGCAAAGGATGATGCTCAAATCTTAGAAAGGGAAAAAAATTTAGGCCTTAAGGAGGATCATTTGAGGATTATACAACAAGAGCCTTCAATTTTAGTTTAATAAATGCATACTAGGATGTCACCCCTAAAGGACAGGCTACTTTTGATTTTTGGGGAAATATACCCCAACAATAAATAGAATTACAATAAAGGCCTTCCCAAGGACTTACCCTACTATTGAGGGTTGTTAAGAAAGAGCATGAGTTGACTGAGACTGATCTCAAGGGAGCACAAGAGGATCTGATTGATTTGTGTGAACATAGGATTGCAATAAGGGGAGATTAGTATTGTGATAGTGAATATAATAAATCCAAACAAAACACACTAATGCTAACACCTTAAGCCTATCACAAAATGGGAGTTTAGTTGACAAGACTAGAATGGAAAGCACAACTAAAATGTAAAATAAACCTTCTTTCACCTTTCTTGGATGCTCCAAATATCTTGTTGAAGTGGCTTGCTCGGTTTGTGCTCATGAAGTCTGCATCAATAAAGTGGGGCTACCTCCATCTCTCTTTGGCATCATGTTTGGCTTTGGCTTAACTTGGCTTGGATCAATATTTGGGCATTATAACACTAAAATATAATTATTTTGAATGCATTTGGGCATTATAAGTTTGGCATCAAAGAGCTTAGAATTATGAGTTTGGCATCAAGATTGAGATGTGTGGCCATGAATAAATCCAATTATGAAAGTCAATTTACAAATATCCCCATTATTATTTGTGATATAGGGGCATTAACTAGGCATGTAAAGGCTTTTATGAGGCATGAGAGGCATGAATCTGATATTTTATACATTTATGGCTTGTGGATGCCACCCCATAAGATGATGTCATTTGATGATGTGATTAATGACAATCAATTTCCAATAATGATTTATTCAACAAGCTCCATGTAATTATTAATTAGGCTCATGATTTGAATTAATTAACCGTAAGCATGATTAGTCACTTTGGTGCAAACCTTGGCTCTTTAGTGCATAAATTAATCAAATTGGTCAGAATGCCTTGTTATTGGCTCAAAATTTGACTAGATTGAAATTAGAATTTGATGTTATATGTATTGGATCCATTATCCCATTTATGATGTTGTCAACACCAAATAACAATAGCATATGTCTCATGTAAGAGATTTGACAAAAGAGAGTAATCTAGGGCACCCATGTGCAAAATTGGCATTTTGACTTGAAATGATCTGATCAAATTTAGCTATCCCATAAAATGCATGGCCCCATTTATGGATAATTTGGTCAAAATTAGCACTTTAATATGTCAATTTTAAACATTTTAATGTGTTTTAGTGTTTTTAGGCCAAATTGTGTATTTTGGTGCAAAATTGGTCAAAAGCCTAATTGATGGTCATTGGTGGCCATATTTAGGTGTCTATAATTTGCTCCTATTTTGGAAGGTGTTTCAAGCTATAAGAATAGTAACTTATTCTCAAAGAATGAAAAGGTCTTGTATGCCTATATATTCAATGATGATGAACTAGCTGTATGATGCCCCCTCGAGGGAATGGTTGGCACAAGGAAAGGTTAGTGAGCATTCCCTTGAAAGAAAGAATGGAGATGAGGGGACCAAAAAAATTAAAATGATGGGATGAGAATACAATGATATTTAAAAAGTATTAAAAATTACTAAAAATGCAAGTGGGATGGTGTATAATGGTTTGTCCAAAGGCGGTTATAAGCATTGTACCCCGATAGTGGCAACATGGCATGAAAACATAATGATTTGCTCAAATGTGGTTATAATCACTGAGAAGATGAAGTTTTCCTATTTAAGACAAACAAACAAGATAACAATATGCCTCTATATGGGTGACAAAGTAAAGTGGTGACAACACAATGATTTGCCCAAAGGCGGCTATAATCATTGAGAAATGCAAGTGGGATGGTGTGTAATGATTTGCCCATAGGCGATCATAATCATTGGACTTGAATAATGGAAAACATGATTGATTTAGCCGATGATAATGATAATCTGATATAGAGAATAAAGATGAATTGGGACAACCTACTAGTAGGGAGATGATCATTTGAACTAAACAAAGGTTGAAATTCTTTCATTATTTAATTACACTATGTAGGATATGATTGGGATTGAATCAAGAGGATGGTGTTAAAGTGAATATGATGCTACCATTCTTGAATAGCCTTTACAAAGTTGAGGTTTATTGTAGCATGTGTTGGTAGGCATCATGGTAAAACATCATGAGGACTTGGCCAAAATATGCATAAGGACTGACTCCCATAATCCAATACTCAATAGAAAATAATGCACCAATGATAGAAACCGTGATGCCAATGTAAACATATGAATATGGATAGATTCAAGTGTAAGTGTAGGCAATAAATCACCCAATGAATGCACTTAGATAGAATCAAGGCAACAATGTTGAAAGCAAATAAATAAATAAGCCAAAATAAACAATTCAATATAAACCATATGAATATTGCCCCTAGAAAATAGTTGATAACTTAACAAACTAACAAAATGGGGGAATAGAAGAAAAGGAAGGGGGTGGCTGAGTTATCTCCATATGTACTAGGCAAGTGGATGCTGCCTACATAGCTTTTTGGATGTAATATCCAACAAAAACTTCAAGCCAAATGTAGTTCTCCCAAGAAATGGGAAAAAATGATAAATGATGAAAAAAAATAGGATGGACGTGATATAAGAATAGGAATGGTCTTTAAAAATGGCAAGTGCATGGGAGAAAATGCCAAAAAGGATGGGGAAACTAAGTGACAAGTGTTTTGCTTGTAACTTAGTAAGGGTTCCCAGAACCCTTAAGGCAAATAAGTGGTCAATGTTTTTGGTTTTTTTCTAACAATTTTACAAATGTTTTTAGAATTTTTAGAGTATCTCAACTCGATAGAGAATGATAAGACACTAAATGGTTCAAGCTCATAAAATTATGAGAGTGTTACTTAGGCTACTTGCAAAATGGTAAGAGTGTGGCTCAAGTTACTCATAAAATGATGAAATCATGGTTTAGGTTACTCACAAAATAGCCACAGTTTGTATAAAGGCATAGTACAGTATAGAGAATTGCTAATTAGTATAGTCAAGGTACAATAAACAAGTGTTGGCCCTAGTTTGCCCATAGGTGGTTATAACTAGGATACAATGGCATAGGTCACTAAGACTAATTTTTCCATAGGTGGTTATAATTAGGATCAAGTAATGAGAGAGAATGATACAAGAAATAAAGGATGAAACTGCCAAATGTCTATCGTACTACTCCAAAATATTACCTCTATCTAGAATGTATGAAAAAACTTCTGAAACCAAATCTAAATAATCATGCTAAAAGTAGTGATGGAACCAAGGTCATAGGGCTGGTAGGGATGAAAAATTAAACTCAGTTGATGGGGAAAGGTATGGTAAAACAAACATGTGATATGAAAAGTGATAGTGTGGTAGGATGATAGGTCAGTGAAAAATGTATTATACAAAGAAGATTAACAAAATGATACAACTTAAAATGGTCCTTATAAACAATACACCAAGTCACTCAAGCATAGTACCACTTGAGGTGGATAATGTTCATTAGCTCATCAAGTTCATGGCCATCTGGTGTGGCAAGCCTATATGCTCTAGTTCCAAAGTTTGTTGTAATGATGAAAGGACCAACCCAATTGGGTTTGAACTTACCTTTATGCTTCTTTTAGGCTATTGTATTCTTTTAGTTTTTGTTAAGGACAAGATCATCAATTTCAAATTCTCTATGTTTCATGCACCAATTATATTGGCCTTGTAGTTGATTCTAATAAGCTTAGAGATTATTTACTGAATCCATGCATTCCTCATTATGTAACTCTAGTTCTTGTAGGCAAGCTACTCGATAATCATTATCATCTAGGACATGCTTAAAAGAGATGTGTAGAGATGGAAACTTGACCTCAATAGGAAGTATGAATTTAGTACCATAAATGAGTATAGAGTGGCTCTTTTGGGTGTATGGTGATTGGTACGGTATGCCTAAAATGCATGGAATATCTGAAGGTGCCAATCATGATCAGCATCATTGACAATATTTTTGACAATGTTAAGAATGGTTTTGTTTGATGCTTTAGCCTGGACATTACCTTGAGGGTAATATGCCATAGAAAAATGTTGTGAGATGCTATATTCAGCACATAGCTTATCAACATCCTTGTTCTTGAATGATCCTCCATTATCAGATATAATGTTGAAGGCGATACCATAGCAACAAATGAGATGGTTGAAGATGAACTTGGAAATTTGCTTTCCAGTCTTGTGAGGGGTATAGCTTCAACCCATTTAGTGAAATATTTGGTGATGGTAAGGATATGTTTATAGCCATCAAATGAGGTGGGATTGATCTTCCCAGTGAGGTCAAGGCCCCATGTAGCAAATGGCCATGGTGTCAACATTGGTTTTAGAGTGTTTATTGGGGCATGAATCAAATTAGCATGCCATTGACATTTGTCACATTTCTTGATATATGCAATAGCATTAACGTATATCATGGGCCAATAATAACCAATATATAAGAGAGTTTTGGATAGGACAACCCCATTAGTGTGGGGTCCACATACACCTTCATGAACTTCCTATAATACTAGCATAAATTTTGTCAAAGTTAAACAATGAAGCAAAGTTCCATCAAAACTATGGCCATAAAGGGTGGATCCAAGTAAGGTATAATGGGTGGCTTAGTGGATGAAGGCTTTAGTTTGTTTTTGAGATAAGTCAGGTGGTAAAACTTGGTCATGAAGGTAGTTGGAAAGGTCTGAGTACTAGATAGAACTAGGACCAATAATATCACAAATCATCATGACAGTTGAAGGCTCATGAGATGGTGCTAGCAAGTTCTCAACAAGGAACTAATACTCTTTAACTGTATCTATTTTTTGAATCAAAGATCCAATAGTGGCCATATTATCTACAATTATATTACTATCCCTTAGTATATGCTCAAATTGAATGGTGACAATCTGTGGTTTGAGAGTGTCGACTATGGCCTTATATGGACCCAACTTATTATCTTTGATCAAAAAATGGTTTACAACTTGATTAATGATTAATTGAGAATCACCATAAACCTTGAGATGAGATACATTCCAATGTACTACTTGGCAAAGCCCTACAACAAGTGCTTCATATTCGGCCATGTTGTTGATACAAGGAAAATAGATCCTTAATGATTTAGGGATTACATCCCCCTATGGTGTAATAAATAAAAGGCCTATCCCTAATCCATGTATCATGAATGATCCATTAAAATATAGCTTCTAGTGCTACTCCTTAAGAGGTGTGTCCATGATGGTCATTATGGATTCATGAGGAAATTAGAATATGAGTGGCTTTGTATCTACAAGGGGTATTTTAACAAGTTGATCTGTAATAACTTGCCCCTTAATAGCTTTTTGATTGATGTATTCGATGTCAAACTTACTTAGGAGTATGATCCATATGGCCATGCAACCTTGTAAAGATATTTTAGATAGTAGATACTTGAGTGGATCTAATTTTAAAATAACCCTGGTCTTATTATTTAACATGTAATGGTGCATCTTCTAAGCTGCGAAGACCATGGCTAAATAAGGTTTTTATATGGGTATGTAATTATGTTCATACATAACCAGTGTGCAACTTAAATAGTACATGGTATGCTCTTTTCCATTATCATCATGCTGAGCTAAAAGTGCCCCTAAAGCATTGTCAATAGATGATAGATACAATAAGAATGGCTTTCTCGGCATAAGAGGTAACAAAATAAGTAGATTCACTAGATAGTCTTTGATTTGTTGAATAGTTATTTAACAAGGATTATCTTAGTGAAATGTGACTCCCTTCTTTAGAAGATGCATAAAAGGATGGAATTTATCAGCTAATTGAGATATGAAGCATCAGATAGATTGGATCTTGCCCTACAAACTATAGAGTTGCTTCAAAGTAGTTGGTGGTTTCATCTCTGTTATAGCTTGGACTTTGGCCAGATTAACTTCAATGCCTAGATGAGACATGATGAAGCCAAGTAATTTTCCTAATGTTACTCTAAATACAAATTTCTTTGGATTCTGTCAAACTTTATACTCACACAGTCTTTCAAATATTCTACATAGCACTGTTGGATGGTCAGCCCTAGTTTTTTATTTGCCTAATATGTCATCGACGTAGTCATCAACAATATCATACATCATATCATGGAATATGATGGCCATGTCTCTTTGATATGTAGCTCTCAAACTCTTAAGACCAAATGGTATTACCTGACAATAAAATGTGTTTCATAGAGTGGTGAATGTTGTCTTGTGTTGGTCTTCTAATGCTATTTTGATCTGGTTGTATCCTGAAAAGCCATCCATGAGTGAAAGCATCTCATAACCCATGATGGAGTTGATGATCATGTCAATATTAGGTAATCAAAATTTATCCTCAGGTCAAGCTTTGTTTATGTCTCAAAAATTATTATAGATTTTAATTCCTTTAGGCTTTTTGATAATAGGTACAACATTAGATATCCATTCTAAGTAGTTAATAGATTGAATACATCTTGATTCTAAGAGTTTTTACAACTATTTCTTTACTAATATAGAAATGTAAGGATGCATCTTGTGTAAATTTTAATTAACTAGTTTGGCATTGGGATTTACCACAAGGTCATGTAAAACCAAGGTAGGGTCCAAACCTAGCATGTTAGAATATGCCCATGAAAAAATATATACAAACTCCCTCAAAATGGATGTAAGTAATTCACACTCTTTCTCAGGAAGGGAAGCACCTAGCTTGATCCATTGTGGGTCATCTAGGGACTTGATGTTAACCTCTATTATATCTTTCACTAGAAGGGTCGAATCATCTTCAAGGATAGTGGGCAAAGATTTGAATTGGTTGGCAATATTAGAGTCCTCTACTAGGACTGGCTCTTCAAGCTCCCCCAAGCATGACAAATCAGAGTCCCCTAATGGAAGGTTTGGCCATGTAACAAAAACTATTAAAAACTCCTAAATGATTCAATCAAAATCTTTTTGTTCTTCAAAATTAAATTCAGACTCACAGACAAGTTCATCATTGGTGGTCTCCTAAGCTATGGTTGAAGAAGGTTAAACACCCCTATCTAATGGAGCCTAAAATAGATTTTCACCAATAGACTGGCCTTTTTCTTTACTTTTACCTTGGTCAAAAAGTACCTCAAATAGGTTTTCACTTTGGGACCTTAATTTTTTAATTATTTGATTTTGGCTAAGGGTGTTCACCCACTCTCCAAAATATACTATAGGATCCAACTTGATTGAGAACTTTGACTTATGGTCCCCCATTGGAACATTGCCTCTAAGGCCTAGAAAATCATAAGAATCCTCATCATTTTGAAACACATCAATTGATATGTTAGACTCTTGTTGGTCCCAGTCTATCAGTTGGGGATAATATAATGGCAGTGGGTTCTGATGAATGATTGGGGTAAGGGTACAAATAGAATGAGGGTTAAATAGGTTGGGTTTAGCTAGGTCATCAAAAAGGCTATGATCAAACTTTATTTCACTACTATCATCTTCATCACTTGTTGATGGTGATGGAACATGAGTAAGGTATATGGAGTCACCCCAAAGTAGTTTAAATCCAAGTCTATAGGGTCTTTTGTATTTGGTAATGGAAATTGGCTCAAGTGTTCCTTGTTGATTAGGTCTGAGGCCTCCTCCTTCATAGTCTTGATTATCCATGATCCTATTGGGAATGAGATACTTTGCACTCTTATAACAATCAACTTAGTTGTCATTGTATAACCATGATTCATCTCCTTGAGAGGGTCTAGTTCTAGGCTAGATGCTAGTATAAACATGATAGGTCATTTATCTTTTCTCTTTTGTTGCCATTTTGGATGAAGTGACTTAGCTTTAAGTCTTCCAAAGGATATTGGATTCTATGGAAGGTTCACAATATGAATGGTATCATAGGTCACATACTCCCCTGGGCCATTAGGTGAGATAGTAAAATGATTAGATACTTTAGGAGGTGGCATGTGGGAAAGGGAATCAAGGGTATTAGGATCAATGCAGTTGTCCTTTGATGGATCAAAAAGTATTAATTTTCACTTATCTTTCTTGGCCACTAGATTCATGTCAAAATGATAGTTATAACTCTTGAAGTTAGCCTCTAGGTGCTTGCAGTGCTTGTATGGATGCAAATCTCCTGGTATGCAAACTTTCATCCCTAAATGGGAGAACTTGATACATTGGTGCAATGTTTATGGGACTACACAAATTTAATTTAATCAAGGTCTTCCCAAAAGCATATTATATGATAAATCAAGATTGAGCACATGGCAAAGTGTATCATGGGTCAAAGGCCCAAGGATAATTGGTAAGTAGATGGCGCCTTGTGATTCTATTTCCTCATTATCATAGACTTTGTTGGTTATTGTCTCTTTTTGAAGATCTGCCATTATGTACTTGAGAAGCTTGATGAGTTTAAGAGACACTTTGTTTAGAACTGATCCATTGTTTATAAGGACATGCTTCAGTTTGTGTCATTTTATACAAATTTCTATGTATAATGGGTTATTATGCAATGGGCCAAGGGATGACATGTCACTTTGGTTGAAAGTGACTTGTTGGGCTAGAACTAGGTGTCCAACCAAAGCCTAGAATTTATCATGGGATATGTCACTTGAAATAGTGGATTGGCTCAAGAAGTCATTTAAAATGTTTTTGTGGATTGTTGACATACACAACAAATCTAAAATGGAAATTTATGCAGGCATCTTTTACAATTGTTACACAATGTCAAATTTCTTATCTTCGACAATGTTAGATGATTTGTTCTAAGGCTGAACAGTCAGTTGGATAATGAGGGAAGTGGTAGATGGTTGTGGGCCAAGGATGGTAATCTTTGACCTTTGAGTTGTGATTGCACATTCAAGATTAAACATAGGACCATGATTGTTAACAAATGATGGTGATGGTATGGGACCAGATAAGATAAGTCTCACTTATTAGTGTACTTATGTGTGGTCACAGGCCAAGGTCAAGTCATAGGTATAAGGTCCAAAAGTGGGAATCCCTATTTGTTGGTTCACCTATGTGTGGTCCCAAGTTAAAGAAGGATTAGTGAAGTGATTGGATTAGTTTGGTATGGTTATCAATGGTCTCATCTGATTTGAATTTGGTCTAAGATTAATGGAGATGATATTAATGCTACCTCTTAAAATATGGCCTACAACTCTATTATAATCATGTGAAACTACATGGTAGTTTTTTTTGTTGTTACCGTTCTGACCTTGGTTCTATCCATTACTTTGATGTTGTTGACTCTATTGTTGGTTTTGTTAGTTTTATTGGTTCAACCTTTCATTTTGATACTATTGATTTTGTTGTTACACTAGTCAATTTTGTTGTTGTTTTTAGTTGTTATGTTGGGGAAAAGGGTTTTGATAAATCTCAAGAGTCTGATTTGAGGTGGAAGCACCACCATCTAATGTGATATCCCCATTTTCTAACATATTCTCAATCAAATGCTTGATTTTCACACATCTTCATAAATTATGTTTGTTGACCCAATGATATTCACATAATTCATTTTCATGGTACCAATCAAGATAAGGAATGCATTACAAATAATGCTTTGGTATAAGCCAATTAATGAAACTAATAGAAATAAGTTTATGAAACATAGATTCAACAGGCTTTCCAAGGTTACTAAAAACATGATGAGTAGGCATTGTTCTCCTTGGAGGAGTAACTTGTAATGGCAAAGGTGGTTGAATTCATTGCATAGGCCTAAGCTATTATGCTTGGTGTGTTGGTTGAAGAGGTTGTCAGGTAGGACTAAGTTAAAAAGGTGGCATAGGATGAGTGGATGGTGTTTGTACCATTTGGACATGGTGTGACTTAGTTACGCCATTTCTCACAACATTCTTATTACAGTTGAATTGCTTTGTTCTATTTTGGTTGTCGGCCTGTACCAGTTATGATGCTTACATTTGGAATTGATTTTGACTTTGGCCATTTCCCTGATTGGTACCTTGATTTTGATTAGCTAAAGTGAGCTTGATGATTCCTTTATTAATAAGGGCTCACTCAATCAATAAACCTTTATCAATGATCTCTTTGAAAATATGCACACATTGTAGTTCCATATGATAAGCTATCTCACTATGCAAATTTTTAGTAAACACAACAACTAATTGTTTATCTAGTAAACTATGGGTGAATCAATTTAACTCTATCATTATAGATAAATCAAAAAACTCTCACCAGCTTTTTATTTTGCTTGCATCAAGTCGACCAATAAAATCTCATGTTTGAGATTATAGGAAAAATGTTACACAAACATTTCTGAAAGGTCATCAAAATTTGTTATTGAATTCTTAGGCAACTTTAAAAACAATTCCAAGTCTTGTTCTACTAGACTCCTTGGGAACAACAATAAAAGGTATGTCACTATATGCCATTAGTTGGCATGCGACAAAGGATTTTGTTAAATGGACTTTGGGGTCACCTTTCCCCTTGTATTTTTCAAACATTGGGGGCTCATATCATGGAGGAAATGGAATCTAAAGTAGTCCATGTTAAAAGGATAAAAACACACATCATCCAACTTAAAATTTTTACCTTATTTCCTAGCTTGGATGGTAGTGATTGCATCCTTCATCTATTGTAATTCTCACTCTAGAAAACTTGTGGGAATATTGGCCTAGGTAGATGGTTAGGTAGTCACGAGTGGATCACTTAGACTAGGGTATAATGGAGATATTTATTGGGGTATGATGGATTGGTTGGGAAAGGGACCAGGAATACACATATGCAGATTAGGGTTTGATTATTGGAATTGCACATGTTATGGTGAAATATTCTAGTTAGGGTTGGTTATGAAGGTTTGATGTTGAGGATTTTATGGTTGGGATAGAGAGATATAACCATACTGTGCCTATTGTGGTTGAAAAGGGACATACTACCGACTAATCAAACCTTGTTATTGAGTGGGAACTTGTGAACCAAGACTTTATTTTTGAATGAGTGGCACATTTTAAACAAAAGGCAATTGTTACCTAGTAGGTACTTAAGAAATATTGGAACCTCCTTGTTTCATGAATCCCTATTGGGAAGTGAATGCATGTTGAAGATCTAACATCTATCACTAACCAATATTTATACATTATTGGTTAGAAATTGTTTGATTTTGAATTGGCACACTAACCTATGATTGAAGAGTTATGATTGCTACTACTTAACATGGGAGAACATTAGTTTCCCCTTGTTGAGGTAGAAACATATTCGACCTTTGTTGCATTGGTACATTAAATTGTGCATGTTGTTGTGGAATACCACTCGTCACTTGTTGAGAAAGAGTAGGATTCATCACATTTTGCTATTGAGGCATAGCATTGGTTTCTAGCTGGCTACCTAATCTTGTTGGTTGTGTACTTGAAGAAGTAGCTAGTTGAGGATTAGAAGTAGTTGGTTAAGATTGGGATGTAGAAACTCCTACTCCTTGATTTTGAGAACCACTTGCAATGTTAACTAAAGGCATAATTTGTTGGCTAGTTATTTGCATATTAACACCACTTTGGTTTGGATAGGATGTTTCTTGTGCATTATCCACTATATTTTGGCCACTATTATATGTATAAGTATAAGATACTTCTTCGATGGTTGGAGTAAGAAATAATTTTTTGATCAAAGTATTCTGCATGAATGGGTCTACACGTTGTTTGTCTTGACCAGTCAACTCTATTAACACTCTAGTTGAGGGGACTAAATCTATGAGAGGCCTACTTAACATGGTCATTTGGTTAAAATTATATGATAGGTTCAAGTAGGTTTGGTATGTTTTCTGCATCTATCCAAAGTGATCCTATATGGGATCCTTGCCTTTGATAAGCATACCAAGGTCCTGATATGTTGTTTAGACTAGAGCTAAAAGATTGCTAGAAGAAGCCTGTTGACTATACAATATGTTATGAGGCATTCTTATTAGATTTGGTAAATTCTCATGGGTAAAGTCTACCAAAAACTTGGCCCTTACTTATATGGCTCTATTCAAAATCTCATCTTTGTTCTCCACTAAAAGATGCTCAAACAAATAAAGATCATGTGGAAGGTACATTAACAGATTATGATTGTTGAGGAAAAGGTTCTTCAATAGTAGGTATTATAGCTAAGTATTGCTCTATTTGTGCTTGATCATACTCTGACTATGGTGGTGTATTAACGAAATAGTTATCCAATAGATCTTGGTTTTGTGCCCCTATTTGAGTGTTATGAGGGATATATGATGCATCTCATAAACAACATTATTTATGTAGGGGGTTTTCACCATTTCTTCTTGCACAACCACATTACTAATCCATGGATGGTACATGAGTCCACTATGAGTGTAGGAATACATGTTGGGATCCATAATGAATGTTTTATGATAGAAAGGGAAGAGAGTTCTACAAACTCTAAAAACACAATGTCTAAAAGATGATGTTCAAACTTGGTATAGATTCATCAAAAGGATGGAAAGGTTTATCTAATGATATGTGATAAAATAAACTAACGTTAAGTATCTAATTATATGTGATAAAACAAGTTAACATTAAGTATCTAATGTTACATGTCTTATACAAAAAATATTAAGTAAATGGACAAAAAATTGAATGCCAAACTCTAAGGTTAAAGTGTTTCAAATCAGTCTAATCTAATAAATAAACCATTGCTAGGTATTTTGGTCAAACACGGCATCAAAAGCTAGGCTCAAACAAGGCATGCGATAGGAATCTTGGAAAAATGACATAAAAATCTAGACTTTGCAATAGATGAGCTTTTAATCTAATGGATTTGAAACACTTCTAACAAAAACTAGGCATTTGACTTTTGGGCATGAACTCGATCAAATAGGTATAAGGTATGAAACAAAGGCACTTTATAGAGAGTTTGTTTTCTCACAAAAATTGGTATAAAAATTGGTTCTTTTGATAAATAGGATAAACAAATGTGAATGACGTAATTGTGCTAGATAAGGATTCACAAAGGTATACTTAGATTGGCTTGAAAAATGTGCACAAACTTGAATTCTATGCAAAAAGGTATATGAAACAATGTTTAAAATGTTTTGAGAAGTGTAAAAATGCTAAAATACTCAAAAATATGTAACAAAATGTTTGTTTTAAAAACTCTAAGGCAAAGACATTTCAGAAATTTGTTAGCATAACACTACCCTTCACAAATGATACACACACTCTCAAAGTTTTGACAATTTTTCTAAGGCAAAGAAGTTTGCATCAAACAGACTCAAGGTAAAATGGGATAAGAAAAGTTCACTCATAGAATTAAATTTCAAGAGTTTTCACAAGATGATTTAATTCTACCAAGTGGTGACAATGATTATGAGTCTTAAACAACTTTCAATTCAAATAGAAATGTGAACCAAAGTTAAAACATGTTTAATGTGCAAATGGTGAACCCACTTGACACATCAACCCTTAGAACTTAGAAAGGTTCAAATTCAAATGTGAATTATAAATGAAGGACTTAAACAAAATTTGGCAAAAGGTCTAGACTCAATTGGGTAGCATAACTGTGCCAAAGTGGATGATATGACTCCAAGTTTTGATAAACTTTGAACAAGGCAAATTGATGATTCACGTGGGCAACATAACACCTCTTTGTTCAAAGGAAAAAGAGGACTATGTGTTTTGGTTTGTATAATTTATCCACACCAATTTTTCACTCCAAACAAGACTTTAATCTAGGATAAAACCAACTAATTAATCGCTCTTAGGTCCTAAATTGACAAGGTTACTTGGTATTGTTGGAATCTGTCAATATACATCATTTGAGATCCCTTTCTAGTGTTCATCGAAAAAGTAAAATGTACATTATGTAGTAGGGATTTTACACCCAAGTTCTCTCAAATGATAGTACTATGACATGGACCTTAAGGTGCACCTTGAACCAACAACACTTCTGTAGCAAGTGGGGATTTGTCTAAGATATACAAATTTTTGAACGTCTAGATGGATCAATTGCCTAATGACTTTCACACACATTGAAAAAGAAATGCACTTAAATTAGGTGTCTGTGATGCTTGACTTATTATCAAAAAGTCTTGTCATTTTTGTTACCACTACATCCGTCACTTGCTCAATGTAGTGTCATGTCTAAAGTACATATACAACTCATGTGCAACTCCAACACTATAAGGTGGTTTAACAGCTCAAACCTTTGATCCTAGTGGGAGTGGTTGAAGTCAATGCTAGGAGATGAAACCTCAGGTCAAAGATTCCCTATAAAACTTGTGGGAGGTAATGAAGTCTCCCTCACAAGCCAAGATGCAATAAAATAAATGACTAATAGAAAGACTTTAGGGTCATTTCAAGATCACCCAAACTATCACAAGTTTTGGGGGAGTGTTTTAGATGACATTCTTTCTATTCTTTGGACTAAAATGTTTACAATAAATATAACATTTTTAATTCCAAAAGTTCCCTAAAGGAGACAGATGGAATAGAATACACGCAATGTCCCTCTTTTTTCCAATCAAATTCTAAGTTTAAACAACTATTGAAGACAAAATTTGACAAGTGAGTTCAATTTTAAACACCAAATGAAAGATTAGGTGGTTATATTTTGACCCTTTGGTCTTAAGTTGACTTTGAAAGCACAATTTATCAAACATTCACCTAAGCATCTAAATTTTCCATTAAGCACCAAAACAAGGTTCCTAATCCATTTTAAACTTTCAAAAAAGGTCTAAAAGCATGTATAAACAAATTTCAAGCTTGATCCTACAATGAAAAAGTTAGCATGTCCTTTAACTTTGAAGCTAATTTGCAAATGAGTAAAATAACTTCTAAAAATAAGCTCTTTATTTCAAAATCATTGTTACATAATCAATATCATTATTTCCCTACAAAATTGCAATTACCAAACAACAATATCATTGTTATGGATTAGTTTGACAAAAAACACAATATCATTATTTTATTACGAAATCATTGCTAAAAAAATACTATTTTAAATGAAATCACTAGCCAAATCAATGATATTATTGCCTAGGAAACAATATCATTGTTCTAGTTGATAATATCACTGCTCATATAAAATTACTATATAGGGTAAATAATATCGTTGTTTTGAGATAAAATCATCATTTTGGCAAAATCGCTGCTCAGGTGAACAAAATCACTATAATGATGAATGATATCATTGCCTAGGCTACAAAATCACTTTTTAGCAAACAATATTTATGTTATAAAAGTGCTACTGTGACGGTAGTAATATTTCAATAGAGAGCAAAATCGACGTTACTAGGAATAAAAATGCAATTATTAGAAAAATGGGATTTTAACTTAAAATTTCACTCTTTTGACTCCACTCCAAGATTATGCATAAAATTGGTCAGTAGGTTGCTTGAAAGAGCCTTTGTGAGAAAATTTGTGGGGCTAGGGTTCCACCAGGCATGCCATTATGTGAACATAGGATTATAATAAGGGGAGATTAGTATTGTGTTAGTGAATAAAACAAATCCAAAAAAAACACACTAATGCTAACACCTTAATCCCATCACAAAGGGGGAGCTTAGTTGACAAGACTAGAATGCAAAGCACAACAAAAATGTAAAATAAACCTTCTTTCACCTTCTTTAGATGCTCCAAATAACTTATTGACATGGCTTGCTCAGTTTGTGCTCATGAAGTCAACATCAATAAGTGTGGCTACCTCCATCTCTCCTTAGCACCATGTTTGGTTTTGGCTTGGCTTGGCTTGGCTCAATATTTTGGGACTATAACACTAAATTGTAATAATTTTGAATGTATTTTGGCATTATAAGTTTGGCATCAAAGAGCGTAGAATTATGGCTTTGATGCTTGTTATTTATAGATTTTTGGAATGGTTTTAGGATCAACCATGACCATCCATCTCAAGATTGAGATGTGTGACCATGAATAAATCCAATTGTGAATTTCAATATACAAATATCCCCATTAATATTTGGGATAGAGGGGCATTAACTAGGCATGAAAAAACTTTTATGAGGCATGAATTTGATATTTTATGCATTTATGGCTTGTGAATGCCACCACATAAGATGATGTCATTTGATGATGCAGTTAATGACAATCAATTTCTAATAAATATTTATTCAACAAGATCCATGGAATTATTAATTAGGCTCATGATTTAAATTAATTAGCTTTAATCATGATTAGTCACTTTGGTGCATATATTAATCAAATTGGTTAGAATGTCCTGTTATTGGCTCAAAATTTGATTGGATTGAAATTAGAAGTTGATGTAGATGTATTGGATCCATTATCCCATTTATGATGTTTTCAACAAAAAATAATAAAGGCACATTTCTCATGCAAGAGATTTGATAGAAAAGAGCAATCCAGGGCACCTAGGTGCAAAATTATCATTTTGACTCAAAATGATTTGATCAAAGTTAGCTGACCCATAAAATGCATTGCCCCATTTACAAATAATTTGGCTAAAATTGGCACTTGAATATGTTAGTTTTAAATCTTTTAATGTGTTTTAGTGTTTTTAGGCCAAATTGTGTATTTTGGTGGGAAATTGGTCAAAAGCCTAATTAATGGTCATTAGTGGCTAGATTTAGGTGTCTACAATTTGGACTCTAATGCAATGGACTAGAATCACCCATCTACGATTCCATTTCAAACATCTACATCTGTATTTCCCATTAATAAATATATAACACAAGAGGTAGCTACTACCTCAACTTAGTGAGCTTCCTCCCCACCACTAAAAACTACTATTTGCTATCAAAGGAAGCCAAGGCCTCCTCCCTCACAAAGAATCCAATAATCGATCAACCATAGGGCATAATTTTAGTTCCCCAATAGAAAACTGAGGTTGAACAAGAAATAGATGAAGAGGAAGAACTTGAAAGAGTAAATGCATTAAGCCTTACAGCTGATAAAGGGAAGACATTGAGCAAAGATGACCAATTAGGTAATGAGGCTCATCCTTCAGATCCTTCTTCCTAAGTTTCCTTGTATGTTCCCATTTTTTATTCAATTCTTATTAATTCTATTTAAAAAACCCCCTTACTCCAAAAGTGGAGGATGTCACCTCCACCCCTGACATTTTCAATTTCATCCACCGTTGACTTGCAAATACCATTGCTCACTCCCAAAGTGGAAGATCTTTCTTCTACCACTATTGTTTCATTTTACCCCATACTACCAACCATGTCCATTATTGCCACCCCTATTGACATTCCCTCCAGGACTACCATAGTCCATATCATGACAAATAAATGGGCCTCTAAAAATATTGAAATAACATTGTCCAACTCCCACCTCCATGTTTCTTCCACACAAATCAATTTAACAATGCCTTCCATAAGTTCTCCCCAAGATACTACTATCACATCTTCAGGGAAGGCTAAAAGAAGTAAACCAGTCTATATTATCCATCCACTCCCCCAATATGGAGGTGTGGATTATTCCAAAACCATATGGTCATCACTTCTTGATCTAATTCTCAAAGGAGCCATAGAGAAATTAGTCGAAGATATTGAGGTGGAGGCTACAGCTAGGGATAAATAGTCCATAGACTAACCTAGCTAGTGAATCCACCATGGGTAGTTGATTTTAGAGAAGGCTTTCGAAAATCCTAATTTCAAAATTACAAAAATGCCATCAATAACATCCTTGTTTGATAAGCCCTCAAGGAGCATTCAAAGGGTTATAAAGAGGAAATTAGAGGGAAGCTAGGAGGGAGATCATTTTTGAAGAAACGTAGGAAGTATATGTCTTGTCTAAAAGGAAGAATAGATAGATGGGGT
Source organism: Torreya grandis (assembly GCA_037957365.1). NCBI lineage: Eukaryota > Viridiplantae > Streptophyta > Pinopsida > Cupressales > Taxaceae > Torreya > Torreya grandis. The sequence continues at coordinate 9,797,053 of JARHVA010000006.1, forward strand.
AGTCCCCCTACATATAAGATTTCAATTCCCTGGTATAAATCCCTGAGGATGCTATGATAACATTACATGAGGGGATTGAGATGGTGAGGTAAGAGCTAGAGCAAATCAAAGAATAGTAGTAAACAGTGCACATTCCATCAAGAATTGATACTAAAGTACAAGAAGCTGCATCAAAATGTTATATTTCTCTAGAGGATATTAAGGTAATAAGGGAAGAATTGGCCACCCATATTGCAGCAACTCATCAATTGTTTAAATCTTTGAAGCAAGACAAAAACAAGTTGAAATTATTGATTTTATACACTAATAAGAAGGAATATAACCATCTAGACTTAATGACACCATTGGAGGCATCAAATTCCATAAATTTGGTGGTCATTAGAAGCAGAAAGCCATAGAGTGGGTTACCATAGTAGGGGTAGTAATGTCCAAATATCAAGAACATAAAACTCTCATCTTGCAAATTTTGGATGATTTAAAATTATCTAAGGCAAGGGATGATACTAGCAAGTTAATTAGCATAATCAATTTTGATCAACTCATTCAAGAAGCATCTAATAATTTTAAGCAAAGTCTACATGGGTTAACACTAGAAGATATTGAAGCTGAATTGAGTTTTGTAAGAAAGAAAGTAATGAAAGTTGAAATTTTCAAGATAAACTTCTAAAATATGAAGGTCGAGCATGCAAAAATCTTAGATCAAGTCAACAGGGTACACAGACCCTTGTTACATAACTTAGACATCATAAGGAAGTAGCATGATGCATCTCACAAATGTTATCTTGAGTAAGAGGTGAAGAATAAGACTGAAGCTGTTACATTTCGTTCAATAATAACATCTACAACAATGACTCCCATAAAAGTTAATGCATCCATGCAGATGTTCGCTCAGCCTTAGTTGAAAGGCCAATTTTATGCATGTCATTTCAATATAGTGGCATCGATTTTATAATCATAGTATACTCATGTTAGAAATTAATGTAAAAGTTACCTAAATTATTTTGTAAGCATGCACATGTTGCATAATATTATAAAGATAATAAATGTAAGTTAACGCTATGTTAATATTATATATAATTTTGAAATTATATTTAGAACTAACATTTTAATTATGACATGCAATCATATTTTGCATGTACTTGGAGGATGATGTGACTCCTCCCCAAGTCTATTTAAACATATGAAACCCACATTTTTAAGGGGTTGAAAATTTTCAATATAGAAGCAAAATCAATTTTTGATTATCAATGAATGTGTTTGTGTATTTTTTCTCCAAATCTTGTGTAATTACATTTAATATTTTTGGTTATTTGATTCAATAATTCTTAGTTTGCAACATCTGTGAGGATTTTTTTATTTTTATGATTAATATGCTAGTTTTAAATGTGCAAAAACTATTGAACAATTAGCAATTATATTGATTATTTTCAAGTAAGTTGACTTTTTCATTATTCTAAGCGTGTAGAGGTGGTTTCAATGATATAGTATTCTATGTATGTGCAACAGCTATCTCAGATACCTCGCTAGTCTAAGTCATAATACCCTGAGTAAGGGTGTGCAACAACTACTCTAAAAGGAGCAACCTTTGACTGAGACCCATGAGTTTCCTATATCAAACTATCCTAGACTACTTTGCCATGTTTGTTTTTGTGTGTGCAAACACTAAGCATTGGTTTTAAAAGCATTTGTCCACTTACAATCCAACTTGAAGGTGATCCCTGAAGCTATAGAGTCCTTTTCTGCTCTACCCTTCCCTCTATTTTTGAGATCTATCCACTCTAGATTAGTAACCATCCAAACACCAACTCACCTAGCTTTTAACTTTCTTTTAGTATACCATCTATACATACATAATCTTAGTTAACAACCTAAATGCTCTGCCTAATATTCCATTACTTGGATGTTAAAAACACATACCTGTAACTCATGCCTTGGATTGGAGTTTACCTCCATTGAGACCCTGAAATGTTAGAAGCTACCTCATTATGAGTTAATGTACATAAAAACCACATCAACAAGTTGTAGTTGGAATTATTTGTGATTACCTTCTCTAACATTAAAGTGACTAATATTTGACAAAGTTAGATGTAAAATTACCAATGTGATTCATAATTAAATGAAGTCCCATAGAAATAAAATAATAAAAATTCAATGTAAAGTAGTTGAAGAGAAACACAACCAATTAAAGCGTTGTAGTTGTTTAATAATATTAAAGTAGTTATGGTGGGGATTACCTTATTATGCATGGCAAGATGCACAATCATATAAATGGAGTCAATTAGTGCTCATTTCTAGAGAAACATTGAAACCAATTATATTTAGTGGTCATGAATGATTTCAACAACCTTGGTTTTGTATCTCTACTATCTCGAACAAAGAAAAAAATTTAGTACTAGAATTTTATAGTACAACCAATCATTTGATTGATGTATCTTTGTAGTCTCTAATGTCTAATTATTATAAATTATAAACTAAAACCATTATATCATCTTATTCATATCTTCTTTGATCTGGGACATTGTGCCTAGTATAATCTTTTTAGGCACCTATAGTAAGACATTCCACCATTTAACATGTTGATAATGACATTTAATAATGCCAAGTTCATTATGACATTTAACTATCATTGCATAAAAATGCATTGTGATATTATGACTAACTCCTATACTTTGGTCTTTAAAAGTCTTAATTGTTATTTTAATAAGTAAATAAATATTATCATATTTGTCACTTTTGAAATAATTTTTTTCATATTACATTGATATAAATTGAATATTCCACAATAACATGTAAATGAATATTTTTTAATATTTGGGTGCTAAACTTTAGAATTGTTAATGTAATGTGTCTTGTAAAAAGTTTTCATTAGTTAGAGTAGAAAAATAGTTACTTTAATATAAATATTTAACAATAAGGAAGGGTATTTAAAAATAAGAAAGGATATAGGATTATATAGTATCCAAATAAGAAGTTATATAAGTTAGAATAATATTATAATAATGTAAGTTGTAATAAATGTCACTTTTTTATAGGACCTATGTCATATTAAAAAGGAAAAAAATTATTAACCAATAAAATTATATATGTTAAATATTTTTTCTCTCCAATAAATATAATCAGTATAATAAATATAATATTTTTGAGTTATAGTAATGTTGTACGTCAAATCAATATTGTTTCCACTTATAAATATTGGAATGATAATATTTAGTGAAAAAATGAAGATAATAATAATGTTATACTTTAATTCAATGTTATTTCCACTTATAATTGTTATTTTTTATTTGATAGTTGAAACTCAAGTTTTACAGGGATCCAAAAAAATAGAGTTCAGCATAAAAATAGTAAAAATAAAACAAAAATCTACCAAGCATACACGGCCTACCAGACACAAAGAGTCAACAAAGTTTCAGCAAAACAAGAACCAAAAAATAAGATTGAAAGACAAATCCTCCTATCATATTTCCTTAGAGTGGGTATCTTTCTTATTACCATTTTTCTTCTTCTTTGCACTACTACTTATCATACCTTTAGTTCAAGTTTCATGGATTTTTGCCATGTTTCATCTATGGTCAACTGAGTCGTTGTCCTTCTTCATTGTCACTTTTCATTTCATGGTGTTGGATCTCCTCAAGGTGATGGTGAGAATTTATTTCCCTTTTCTATTTGGGGTTCCCTTCGACTTTTTTTTGCTTCCTTATACCATTTTTAGGTCTCCATCCCTTCCCTCAACCTGTCAACTTCCTACTTGAAATTATTCCATTCACAACACCAACTACCTACCCATTTTTTGTAGACTATCATGGAAATCTGCCAACTTCTACCTATATCCCTCATAAATCTAAACCGAATCATCATCCCTCTTCCATACTTATACCACTTTTAATTAATGGATTTCAAAGTTAGGTTTTTTGCTTCACTGGGGGAATTGGATACTTTTATTAACCTTTTTACTCATGCTATTCTCTAGGGGATAATAATCTCGAGATTTTTTTTTGTCCTTCTACCCAACCTCTTGTGGGTGAACAAGGCAAGGGAAAGGATAAGCCTCATCCTTTCTACCCTTAGCTAAGTTTTCCTTATTAGAGTTATTTTCTTTACTTCTATCCATAATATTTATATACTAGTTCCTCATGGGGGTTACTCTTTTAGTGAATACGAGAATTAGTTTTTGATAGATTATGTTTGCAAAAGGTTTTTCTTGGAAGGATAGGATTGAAGATTCTAGTGACACAAGGAGATAATATGACAAACTAATCAGAAGCCCTTTAAAATGATTTAGAAACAATAAATGGTGTGAAACATTATGAGTGAACTTTTATTCCAAAGTCAAGATGTGTATTACCTATTATACATAAGGATTTGACATACTAGAGTAAGATCCAACTGCTTATGATCACAAATCAAACAATATTAGAGCATCAAGACATCTATTAGTCTTCTATCAGGAGTAAGCAAATATAAATTGAAAGAGAGAATATAAATAAGAAAATAATGAGTATTACCTTATGATTTACCTTCTTACGAATTGATTGAAATAGGATGGTGCCAAAAATATTGAATAAAGTGTCTTTGGTAATGTCGATCTCCTTGATCTAGTGACATCTCTCTTTGTTCACCTTGAGTGTTGTAGCTTTATTGTGGCTTGTAAATTTATGGAAGAAAATTAGCTTGCAAGAAGATATAAGGAGATTGAAGCTTCCAAGGTTTTTTTGACATAATAACCTTGCAAATACCATAATTATAGAAATTTTGGCATAGTAAGATTATGATTAAGAAGCTTTTATAAATTGGAGGAAGAACCTCCAATTTATAGATTTTTGAAATGGATGTGAACCATCCATCTTAAGATGAGGATCAATGGTCTAAAATGTTTCTTACATCCTTCATGATGAGGAACATGAGACATGTAAGAAGAGGATATGATTTTGTAAGAATATGTAAGCTTTGTAAGGTGTAAGCTTTGTAAGATGTAAGCTTTAACAGATTTGTAAGATGCAAGATTTATAAGCTTTGTAATATGTAAGCTTTGTAAGATGTAAGCTTTATAAGATTTGTAAGATTTAAGCTTTGTAAACTTTGTAAGATGTAAGCTTTGTAAGATTTGAGATTTGTAAGGTGAGGTAGGCCTTGCCATGTGATTTGAATATTAAATTGTGGCAAGTTTTTTGGATGATGAGGATAAATAGGAATATTGATTTTTCTATATTTGCAATATATGCATTCCATGTAACCTCATTTTAAGAATAAGATTAGATAATGAATTGCTCTTAATTAACTAATGTAATGTGTTGTGAATTTGATGGGATAAGATGTGATAATAGAATAATTTGGTTAATTGATTTAAGGGTCATTTGCAAAGAAGGTACTAAGTTTGGGTACTCTTTATCAAAATGATTTGATGCAATGCATTACCTCAATTAGGCATGTACTAATGTGTCACAGAATGCATACATCAAAATTTTAGGGGAATTTGGTTAATTTTAATGATATTTAGATAAATTTACATTTGATTATGAAAATCCACTTTGATTATAGTTTAGACATGGAAGTGGTGAAAATAAACTTTCTAAATTTTACACCAGTTTGAGAAGGTATTGCAAGACATAAATGAAAAAAATGTTAAAAGAGAAGATGGAGAAGATAAAATAATGATTGTAGAATGAATTCAAGTTGATGCCCTGGAAGGAAATTGATAAGCACTGGATACCCCCTTTAGGGATCGTATAGAAAGAGAATATAAATGGATGAGCCCTCAAAATAAGGAAATATTTCAATTCATAAATGAAAAGGTCAAGAAAATGGAGAATATGAAATTAACTTGTTTCCAAAACAAAGCCCCTTGAGCATAATACTTGCATGTTTTGACATCCAAGAATAAGGGAGTGACATGCATCAAGCAGGGTGAAATCAAAGAAGGATACATTCAAAAATAACCTACACACTTTGAGTTATCCCAAACAAGATAAAATTGGGGAGCTTCGATGAATGATTGGCACCAAAAAGTGCAGACTAATGTGTTATGCCCCAAAAAGAGCAAAAAAAGATTGGTTGTGCCCAAAAAAGGGCAAAGTTGTGATGAGAATTTGGGAAGGTAGAAAACTAATAGGATAAAGTGAGAATGTGTGTGAATGGTTATAACAAATTTTCATGATAGAATAAGTCAAAAAAAATCAAGTGGACCAAAAGTGATGACAAATAGAGTTAAATGAGAAGATAAAAATTGAATAATGATGCAAGTGGGTCAGAAGAAAAGTTGAATAAAGGATGTTGACTCATGTTATGTTGCTCATTGATTGACATATATCATGAGTAACACATATTTAGTTAGAATGGTCAATGATTTACATTTTAGCTTAGTGAAAAAAGAGATGTATTGCCACAACACTATCGTATGAGACCTCTTGTTCATAATTTTTTATATAACACCTAATGGTATGCACCATGATATAAAACACCATGATGTCTTATTCATAATATGTATAAGGATCGACCCCTAATCTAATAGATAATTGACAACAATGCACCAATGATAAAAACCATGATAATAATGTTGATGAATCCTAATGGATGGACTCAAGTATAACTACATATATAGGAAGCACCATGATAATGACCTTGTTAACACAATGGACTGAGTCAAAGATGCAATAAAAAAACTAAACAAACAAATAAACACACAAACACACACAAAAACTTAAAAATAAAAGTAACAAAAAGCATCTTGTTGTTTAACCAAGTCCAAATCCATGCATGAGGGATCAATAATAATGATAAATGGATGGTGCCACCAAGCAAGGATACATGCAAGGGAAGGACACATCTTTAGGTGGATAAAATAATTGGAACTAGTAATGAGTCTACCCCAGTAGGGTAGATTTGAGAAGAACATATCCCAATAATGGTTTAGGACTGAAAATAAGTGGATTAAGGATTTTGACTAGATTTAAGACAAGACTAATGTATTTTGAATTTTGTGGCTTTATATCTCTTATGGAGATTGTAAGGCTATTTTTATTTTTAAGATTTTTAGAATATTTGATTTTTTTATTTTTTTTGGCATCTCAACTAAATATAAGATGACGAGATGCAAAATGTTTTACAATTATGAGTGTGACTTAGGATTCTCACAAAATGGTGAGAGCGTAAGAAAAATCTACTGACTCAGAAGTGCCCCTAAGTAATGAACAAATGAGAAAGGAATAGTAATAAGCCAATGTAATAATCCCACATTTGAGAGGATTAGAGACTAACGAAGGATAGACTAGGATAAATAGGAGCCTACAATAAGGTTAAAGAACCACAAATGGTATGGATCTTACCCAAAGGAGAGGTTCCTTCATGAGGAGACTACAACATCTTAAATTGTGTGAGGGCATAAGCAAAGATACTATCAACTATCGTTATGAGCTAAGTTTTATAAGATGGGTGTCTATTAGGATTTATAGAGCCTTTTTGGAAAAAGGCCATCATCGCTACGAGTCAATTTTTATGGTTTTTCGTTGAGTAGAGACCTACAAAGATTTTATTTAAATGTTTTGTATATTTTATTTGTCAAAAATTCATCAGCATGGTAAGCGATAGGGGATGGACTACACCTAATTCAAGATCTGTATATCTAGTCTTGGTGAAAGATGGTGATGTATGCATCCTCCATCCTAGTACCTTGGTACTAGTGATCTTTGTGTTTCACTAAGTGGGGCCTTGCCAACATGAAGCTCCATGACCCAAGATATTTCATATATAGCTGGAGAAGGTGGGTAGAGTTGATATAAAAATAGAACATTGAATGTAGATCATATGACATGGACATCTAAAATGTGCCATGATATGATGAATAAAAGAGATCATGACTATGCATAATTACCTTGTTAGGATGACCATTTGACTTGGGGTTATGTGTATACACTAAAAGGTGAGTGGATGTGACCTTTTTAAAGTAGTGTAAATGTTCTAAGGAATTAATGACATCATAGGAGACATTCAGGTGGTGGAGTGGATAACACATCATCGATTAATATTGACCATGAGGGCTACTTACTCCATCATATGGATAACAAACTTGTAATGCAAATTCATTTGCTTTGCAGGGTCTCAATAGAGCAGAGAAGCATGAAGGTGTTAGAAATGACACAGGATGAAAATAATGGTAATGGAGGTGGAGATGATCAGCATCCACCATGTCTTGAAATTATCTATGAGGTGATTATATGAATTTTATAGATGTTTTACTGAGTGATGGAGCTTGTGGAAGAATTACTACAACAATAACAACCAATTGAGATTCAACTAAAATATGAGCCTGAGACTCAACCACAGCCACAATGAAGAAGGTGAGAGTTTCACTACATAAGATGTAGAGTAGGAAAGTATGACCCATGGTTAGTGGAAAATGAAAAACTCTAAGTTTAACATGGAGGGAATCCCTAATGTCCAAGGGGATGCACGATGAGGTGAAGACATGTGTAACGTATGCAGGATCAATAGAATGAGTAGATGGATGCAATGGTTACATCAGATGAGCAAGGTGAAAGATAAAGTTGAAAACTAATTTTTTCTTGTGGTGAGGTATGTGGAAGATGGGAGTAGAATAAACCCACCAATATCCATTGATGTGGGGTGAAACATGGATCATCAAGTACAACCTATAGTAGTGTGCAGAAACTATGGGGAAATTGGACATGCAAGCTGAACATGTCCAAGGAGAAATGTTGTTGATGTTATTTAAGTAGACAATCAATAAGCAGGATGGCTTGACTTGAATCTAGAGTCGTTGAAGAATCAACACAATGTTGGGAGAACAACTAGATGAAGGCACAATGACGAAGTAGTAAAAATGTTTATATGCACCTCAGGTAATATTCATGTAATATTATTACCATGTGTTTGGTGTGTAACCCTCTTTGTATGTGTTGTGAGATGACTCACACGTTAAATAAAATAAAAAAGTGTATTGAATATATTTTTGGAATGTTTTGAATTTTTTTAATTATTATTGTATTTTTTTTTTGAAATGCACTGGCATATTTCCATGTTCAACACAAACCTATGTCTATTTACATGTCAACAATTATGATTTGGTGTAAGCGTAAAGAGCTGAACCTTTGATCACACAAGTATGACTCATGGACACCATGTACAACATGTATAATGGTTTAGAAATGGAAAGAGGCAATAGAAGAATAAGGGGTAGCCGAGATGACTCCAAATGCGTTAGATAAGAGGATTCTACCTACATAGTCCCATGAACACTGGATCCAACATGAACTTCAAGGAAAATTTAGTTCTCCTAAGATTCAGGATAGAATAAAATTGATGATAAGTAGGCATGATAATAAATAGGAAAGACTATACTCACAAAATTGTGCAAGCATTTAAGCAATGGGAATGGGAATTGAAATGAGAATAAAAGTGGTCGAGCTAGCCCAAGATGCCCCATGCAACCAAGCATTGCCTACATCGTTTGTGTGGACCTCAAGCCTATGTAGTTATCCTAGAAATGGGAATAATATTAATAAGAAAAATAATGATGAAAGGAAATGATTAGTTTTAGAATAGGGGGTTCCCACCCATAAGATACCATGGCTTTGTAACTCTTATGGAGATTTTAATCTAATTTTTGTGAGCTGGCAATATTTTTTGTATTTTATCTAGGGTTTTCAACGTTTTGGTATTTTTGGGGATTTTTAATTGTTTTATTTTAATTGTTTTTTTTAATATGTTATGTACATGAATAGGTTTACTTGAAAAATAGAGACAACGTAAAATAGCTCACAAAAAGGTGAGAGCCTAAAATATCTCACAAAAGGGGAGAACCTAATGGATAGAGAAAAAGAGATAGCAAAATAGTGGGGTAAAATATAAGTGCTCACTTGTTTAATGATGAGATAATCATAATATACACTTCATATAAGGCAAGAGAGGGGTCATAAACAAGTGGGCAGGTGGACAGTGATGAGATAGTCATAATATCCACTTCATCTAAGGAAAGAATTTTCTTGTAAAAGGATGAGTCTAAAAGATAGATCTCACAAAATATTGAGAGCCTAAAATATAAATCTTGCAAAAGGGAAATATCCTAAAATATAGAGCTTGAAAAAGGGCAAGAGCCTAAAAATAGAGCTCATAAAAGGGCGATAGCCTAAAATATGCTTGCAAAAGGGTAATAGCTTGAAAATGTAGAACTCGTAAAAGGGAGAGAGCCTAAAATATGCTTGCAAAAGGGAAAGATCCTGAAGATACTTGAAATAGGGTGAGAGCCTAAAATATTCTTTCAAAATGGTAAGAGCCTGAAGATGCTTGCAAAAGGCTGGGAGCCTAAAATATGCTTGCAAAAGGGCAATAGCTTGAAGATGTATAACTCATAAAAGACTGAGAGCCTAAAATATGCTTACAAAAGGGTAAGATCTTGAAGATTCTCACAAAAGGATGAGATCTTGAAGATGCTTGAAAAAGGGCAAGATCCTGAATATGCTTGCAAAAGGGCGAGAGCCTAAATTATGCTTGTAAAAGGGTAAAAGACTAAAGATGCTTGCAAAATGTTGAGAGCCTAAAATATGATTATAAAAGGGAAAGAGCCTGAAGATGCTTACAAAAGGTCAAGATATTGAAGATAGAACTCAAAAAAGGGTGAGAGCCTAAACTAGATCATAAAAGGGTGAAATCCTAACTTACAGTACTCATAAAATGAGGAGAGTATGGAAAAAGGGTGACCAAGCCGACCTTAGAAAATGAGCATTGCTTATATAGTCCAAATGGACCTCAAGTCAATGTAGTTCCCCTAGAAATGGGAGGTAAAATAAAGAAGATTTTAAAACATAAGGAGGCTAAGAAATCTTCAAAGCTTCCCTACTGTAGGATGCCCCAAGTGAGAGGGCATTGTTAGCAATGGACAATCAGTGAAAATAAAAGGTAAAGAATGGCAATGGGATTTAGTCGTTAGTGGTTGAGCTACCCTCAAAAATGAAGCAATGCCTACATAGTTCATGGAATCTAGGACAATGTAGTTCAACACATAGGGTTCAAACTATGAATCAACAAAAACATATTCTCAAATGGGAAGTGTGAAAGACTTTACATCCAAGAGGGAAGACGAGTCTTTGATAAACTTTTTAGCCTTAAATGGCATGACAAATGTTTCTTGATTAGTTATAAGATCTCTCTCAAGGACCTATCATATGACCAGGTTTTTAAACAAGTACATCAAAAAATCTTTAGTAGTGTTTTTTGCTCAATTGCTGGAAAGAGACAATCAAAACTTCTAAATAGGTAAAGTTGTTATGTTTAGATAATAATTTAGTTTCATGATTGAAAAATGTAAATTAAAAAAATGGAGTATTTGTGGAAGTATAAGCTTATGTTTGTTGTGTCATCTTCATTATTTCCATCCTTTATTTCTATAATGAGTTGCATTGTAGTTTTTTGGCACATATAATAATTGCAGCAATATTTCTAACTACATCGACTTCAGTGTTGTACAAGAGTTGGTTGATTTTTAAATTGGAAATGAACCTATATTTTGTGTAGATAGGAGGTATGCTTTCCATTATGATGAATTCATTTGCTATCGGTATTGCATCATAATCTTCACAACCATAAACTATTTTAGGAGCAATAGCAAAATGAGAAATGTGAATTATTTTTCTTAGATTGATTTTTTGTTCATGCATCTAGATGAATTTTTTGGGTATGTTTAGTGTAATAGTCATTTAATCATTGGTGTTTATTAGATCTACCCATAATAATTGCTTGTTCTGTTATCTTTGCAACATTGTCTTTTGTGTGACAACCACATCTCCTTCAAAGAAGTCTCCTATCTTATAGCTATTAAGTTCATCGATCGAGACCAGAGTGGGGGAGATTGGTGTTTCACTATAATGAAATATAAATGCATAAATTATCACATGACATAAACTTTGAAAAAAACTATAATTTTGTCAATGCTTATATTTTTCCTATTTTTTATGTTGTTTGATTGTTGTTGGGACTTTTCGTTGTCCTCTTCATGTTAATTACAACAGTATGAATAAGAAAACATATAATTTAGAATGATAAGATGTCTAGGTACATGAATTTGATTTATTTATATGCAAAACACATACAAACAATGTTTAAAATCACCTTGCTACATTAATATTTTGTTTTCTTATTGGGTTATTTCATATGCATATCACATAAGGATGAGCACAAAATATCATGATTAGTCCAATATAAATCTATTACAAATAAATTTTCTTTTTGTATTTGAACGTTTGACCATATGTGATCGATAATGGGTCTTAAAAATACATTTTGATTTTCAAGTAAAAAATGCTTATTGCAGGTTTTCATCTACTGTTCAAGCATCCATGAATTTTTATATTGATTTCTAATATCAATATTGCAATCAATTAAAATAAATTTGCATTGTACTCTACTTGCATTTTATAATGCAGGATCGATAATAGAGAGGATCTCTGAGATATTTGTATTTGGCAATGCATATAAGTTGGCAATTACAATCGTATGCATATCGTTATTGATAATTGTCATTATTACCTCAACATTATTTACTTTGTATTGCATAGTCTCACAAATTCATATGTGTTTATTTATGAAAATTGTGATTTCATGAACGTGAAACATTGAAATATAGTAAAATTGTTGTAGTAAATAGTCAGATACAATGTTTTCAATGTATGTCTCTTACAAACATAATATGTCAGATTGCATCATGTCATGATCATTGAGGATGTCTTGCATGTGCGCTAGTAAGATTATTATGTTTAATGATGACATAAATGTGTCATAATTGTTATTCAATGTATTCACATTTTTTTTCAATTGCCACTTTACATGTGCCCATAGTCGAGACATTTCCATTATGTTTTCTTTGACCTTGAAAATTTCCATTGTTAATGGAGCCAATAAATAAAATGACTCAATTAATTTCACATGGGAGAATGTTGTGTATGCTTAACCACGTTGTTTGAATCTATTAGGTTCGAATGCAAGGCCATCAAGTATGATATCTTGAGATCTATGTATTATGCGTGCACATGATAATTATATTGGAAATTATTTTCAAATTATCTGTGTGCAATTGTTAGTTGTGTTTTGTCTAGGATTTGTAATGCATAAGATTGGAGTCCAATATTTTTTACAAGAGACACGATATAAGTGAGCCAACTTCATGCATTACCGATGTCCAATACAAAGATCATTATAATTTAATCCACACTACATCTATATCATTATCGACAGTATATGCTTTAGATGTTCCATATGACCCACAACTAGGCCATCTTCAATGTCATTATTTATAACATATATTTTGACCAACATAATAGGTTCAACACAATAATGGGATAAAACATTACTGATCGATAGCATGGTTGTTTACCTTCATATATAGTTTCCTATTCATCGAATTCCATGAATAGTGATAATAGATATCATTCGAGCATTATGTTTATTAACATTTACATTCCTATAAAAAATATAGGGAAATGTTGGGCTATTAGGTGTAACTCATAAATAATTTTGATTCATATAATCTATGTCATTGTATGTTTATGATGTTGTCCATAGATGGTTAAGAACCACTATAAAGTTGTTATCACTTTGATGCATTGTTATTTGTAATACATAGATTTTTACATGCTTTTCAGAAGTCAAGGGATAATTTCATCATTTAGTTTTAGATATTCAAAGATCAGAGAATTATTTATAGGTTGTTCTTGAAAAAGGTCTTGTTATGCCTATTTTCTACACCCCTCCCTATTTTTTCAAAATATATACTTGTCATAGATATGACTTTGTCATAAAGCGTAAAACTGTGTCGAGGACCCTATTGATTGATAATATTTTTAGATGCATTTTTAATTATAAAATAATAATAATTGATTGATAAAATTTTATTTATGTTTTAAGTGGTTTCAAAAAGCATGGTGGAATAATGAATAAAATATGCATATATAGTTATAGATGCGATCAGTTGTTTTGATATTTAGATTTACTGCACTTTTGATAGTTTCAGTTGATATGTGGAATTTTAGTTTTCAATATTTTTAGTTGATTTATTATGTTGTTTTGATCTTTATTAATTGATTTGAGTCATGGTTCATGATAAATAATGGTGAGATGGCATCTTGCAAAACATTGCATTTGAAATTGATACACTCGAAAGATATTCTAAAGATACAAGATCTCATGTATGGTTCAGTTTCATTCACTATTATTGGTCTAATCAATATTTTCATTGCTATCTTATATATCTTGTAGCCTTGTTCCTTTTATGATTATCTAACAGATATTATAAATCTTAGTTGTCTTAATGTTTGAATAAGTACTCAAGATTGGTGAATATAATGTCAGGACATCTACACCATTTATTCATATTTCATTAGGCATGCACTTATAAGTTGGATATCAACCTTAGGAATATGCATGAAAAAAAATAACAATGTTATAAGGATTCAATTGATTTTTTAAAATTTTGCATTCATGTTCAAATTACCTAAGTCCAAAGGAGCCTATCATAGCATTAATGGAATAATTCAAAATGACAATGCTAATTCATAGTAGTTTGCATTATGTAAAGTTTTCCATGGGACTATATTAATACACTAAGTGTCGAGGACCCTTATAGTTTATTGTCAAGCATATACAATGTGAATTAACTTGGTTAGTTGGCATTTGATTCCTTCATAAAATATGTGTTTGGCTTTGAAAAAAATGGACTATAGTTTCAAGGGTATTTGACAACGATACTTATTGAATCATTAATTATGAAGTTCATTATGAAGTGTTTATAAACCTTAAGACCCTTCGATCAATGACAAGGCAGACATCCATTGAGTTGGAGGTCATTTGGCAAAATGAACATCACGGCAGGTGAGTTTGTAAATGCATTTAAGTTTGAGTGAATGTTTGTGATGTTTTAAGATTGTTCCAAGATTTGGTAGTGTGAGAGTTAATGAGAGGGAATATTACCTCGATAACAAAGATTAGTTGATGTTTAGTGTGAGAATTAGTATGAATAATGGTTATCACTAACTTTGGCTTTTCTAACAAATAAGTTGGTAGAATTGCTAAGTATGTGATTAGTAAATAAGGGCCATTTAAATTGAAGCACGTCATATGGTCAGTTACGATGGAAGGTTGGTGGGTATAATTTTAGTTTTTATTAATCTTTGGTCATTTTTCACAAGCTATTCAATGAAAGTGAAGCTCTGGCTATTTGGGATCATGTGGAGATTTTAGAGGTTAACAGTCAGAAGATTTTTAGGAAAGTGATAACAAGTATGGTTTTGTAAGTTTTGATTAGTTTCTTGGAAATATGGAGGTATTTGTGAGAAATTACAAGTTTAATAAAGAATAGTTCTATCGAAATTATGTGTGAATGAAATCTCTTAGTACTTTTGATATGGTTTTAATGGTGAAACGTGAATAATAATGTGGGAAAAATACTAGTTTATTTGCACGTAAGCTTTATGGAAGATTAAAATGGTTTCCTTGAAGTTTTATGGATATTATTGTGACATGCATGAAATAATATGATTATATGCATGGAAATTTGAAGTATTTTTGAGAAATAAATAAATGATAATCCTTGGTTTTGGTTGAAAGTTGAAATAAAAGGCATAGGTTTTGTATATTTTTGAATGACTCTTTCAGAAAATTATTTCAAAAAATATTTAGTTGTGACAGTGGTACATGTTTGTCAATCTCAATATGAAGTGCCACTTGCATTTTTTTGGGGTAAATGAAAAGACAATCTATCTTTCTTTTCAAAACTGAGTATAGTAATAAAATGATAAATTTCTTAGCCTATTACATGAAATATGTCAAGGTTTTTGATGATTTTTGGATCATGGTTAAAACTTGTGATTTTAAGGGTTCTTGTTTTATGGCATATGCATGGGTAACTCTCTAGTGTGATGATGTTTTAATGCCCTATGGTTTTCACTTGAGTTGAAGTTGATGACAGTTAATCACAAATTTATAGAAATATTGGAAAGTTTTCAAATCTTTTTTGGTTGTCAGCACAATTTTTTTTTAAATTTTGAAGTGTTGTTAAATAATTGGGTATGAAAATATATTTTGGTTGAAATTGATATCGGACATAGGGTTTATAATTATGATGAATGCTGAAGTGATTTCCTAGTCAAAAAGATATGTGGGTCTGGAAACAGTGATGGTATGGACTTAAAAAATATTGAGAAAATTCAGTGCATGCGGTTTTGACTACATATGTGGTTATTTTTGCAAATCATATTTCTTTAAGTTTTCAAAATATATTTATATGAAGAGGTTATTTTATTCATATAAATATGATAAGCTGTAGTTTACAATTGTTTGAGTTTTGATGTTGCACAAGTTAAGGTTTTCATCCAAAACATATGGCATTCTATTTTATTCTGGTTTTAGAAAAATAATAATAATGGCTTTATCTTGAAAATATGAGATTTTTTATGGAAATTTTTTACATAAACAAGTTATAGTTATTCTATATTTTAAAGGACTGGGAATTGATCATGATTTAGCAAAGTGTGTTCTAAAAATATCAAGGTTAGTGAAGTCATAAGGATGTTTTTGTCTCAGTATTGGTTTAAACATGTTGCTAGAAAATTTATTGCCAGATGTCTAGTTTCAGTATATAAAAATGTGATTGACAATGTGGGAATTGCAATCATTATGTAAAAATCTTAATTGAATCAGTTGATTGTATTGAAAATGATAATGGTATAAGTCTTGATATATGTATGTCAATACTTTGAATGGATATAAAGCTAATGTGAAAGACATAATATTTTATTTGAAGTTTAATCTCAGAATTGAAGTTTTAGGTTTTTTTTCGAAACTAGACATTGAGATTAAAATTCTTTGATATTTTGAAGTTGATATCATAATCTTATATTTAATTTATGAGGTTCAATATAGATTTAGATTTAGATATAGTGTGATATGTTTCAGTCATAATGTAGCTTCAATTTCATTTATTAGATTATTACAATTTGTAGTTTTGTCTTTTTAGACACTTGTCTCCTAATCTTAGTTTTATTGTTAAGTGTCATATTAATCATTATGTCTAGGTGGGACCGGCCAACAGGAAGTAATGATAATATAATATGGGGATATAATTCTAATAGAGGTGTTAGTCAATCAAATTCTAGCAAAGGTTTTCATAGGAGTGGATTTCATGCAAGATGTTTTAGACCTAGATTTTATACAGGGACAAGAATGTTCATTCATTTTGATACCTATGATCTTGAGTTTTGGGATATTCTGAGTAATCTCTCTATTAATCCAACCAATAGTGGTTATAGAGGTTATAAGGTTTTCTATGGTCATATGTTTGGAACTTGTGCACCTTCTCAAAGTAGTTAATATCACCATCTAGATCATGATCTTTGACATTTGCCTTTGCAGCCTCCTAATTTTAGAGGTGAACCAATTGATGATCCTTTGCCTACTAACTAATCCATGTAGATTGAAGTAAAAACAATACATGCTAAATATTTTAAGAGGATGGTAATTCCTTATGATGTAGCTTTTCTTTCTCATATAGATCTTGTTGGACAATGTAGAAAGTTGAATCTAGCTGGTGCCCCAAGTGAACCTCTCTTAAAGTATGAGAGATTGAATTTGGGGAGTCAGGGTTATGCTGGTAGAAATAAAATCATAGATGTTTTTCCTCACACTATTGAAAAAAAAGATTACAAAAAAGAGAGTTGAGTTTGAACCAGAAGCACCAAGGGAAGTCATATTACTAAAAAGAATTAAGCTAGAAGTTGATGACAACACAACTGATTTCAAAACTAAGTTGGTACCATTCCCTTCTATTGAGATGGAATACAATGTTTGTCTTCATGAACAAGACAAACAAGTAATTGAAGAGTTGTCATATTCAGATGACTATTGGTCATATAAAGGATAATTTTTGTTTAGTGTTGAACTTTCATGACAAAACTTGATGATAAAATTTGATATTTTAGTAAATATAGCAATTTTGGAGTTCTAACATAATTATATATGCTTAAGTTAATTAATATGTGTTATGATTTAATATGAATAGAATTTATCAATTTTTGACTTGTTTATTTTATGATTGATATGTATTCTATTATATTATTAATTAATATTGGTCTCCACCTATTAAGATTAGTACCCCAAATCTATTATTTTTAAATATCTTGATCAAATTAATATTTTAAAGTCTTAATTAAATATGTTCTTAACTAATTTTAGTTTATAATTAATTGACTTTGTTTAAAGTCAATTAGTTAACATTAACTAATAACTAATTAAAGTTAGTTATAACTTATTTTAAAACTAAGTTGAAGGTATAAGAAGAGATCAAATACTCATTTGAAGACAGAAGCACAAAAGGTATTGAAGACTTAAGTATTTTTTGAAGTCAATCATTTATCTCTTCTTTTTATGTAACTTATCTGAGATTGTACAATTTTTATAAATATATCTAATGGTACTTTATCTGATGATTGAGTAATTGCTTATGCAACACAGGTATATCCAGTTCTATTTATCATTTTTTATAGAGTCTTTGAAGTTTGTTAAGCTTAATATCTTTTTATGATTGTTATTTTGCAGTCTTATATGCAGATTCTAAATATTCGACCTGAATAATGATGATCATTTTGTTATTTCAAGACATTTCATTGATCTATTTTGATTGTAAAGTTGTTATTCAAATTTTTATAGAGAAATGATGTTGGTTTTCTTAATAAGCTTATCTCTTTCTGCTAAGATAACTCTCCTTTTGAGACTCACACATATTTTATAATTATTTGACTCTAACTTTAATATAAATAGATCTTTTAAATTTAATTTTTGTTTCTATTTTGGTTACATTTAAATAGAGTTTTAATATTTAGTTATTTTCTATTTTAATTAATTTAGTTTAGTTTGTTTCTTTCTTATAGCTCTTAGTTTAGGTTTTGTTCTTTTCTCTATTTGGATAGTTATAGATTTTTCTTAAATTATTATTTACTTTGATTTGTTATAATTTATATCTTTAAATATCTAGATCTATATCCATTTCAGTTTGTAATTAGTTTAATAATCTTTATATCTTCTAAGTTAATCATTTGATATTTATGTCATAATTTAAGTATTTTAGTTTTCTTGTTTTAGATTTAATTCAAATAGGCTTTAGATCCGTTTTAATCCTTATATTAACTCTCCTTTCTTAAAGCATTTTTTCTTAGTTTTATAGTTGCTTCTTAATTAGTTTCTCTTATTTAGTTTCATTTTGATCTTTAGTCTTTGTTTATCCCTAGTTGGCTTTATTTAGAATAATTATCCTAGTTAAATTTATTAGCTTTGTTTACTTCAAATTTTGTTTAATGATTGTTTCTTAGTCTAGATTATTTTTTGTTTAGGCTCTTTCCTTAGTTGTTCTTTTAATATTTATCCTTAGATCTTTATTTAGTTAATTCTTACATTTTATTATTTGTTTTGCTTAAATTAGATCATTGCCTTAGTTTGATGTCCTTGTTAGTTTTCTTCTCTTTTGCTTATATGTTTTTGTATCTTTCTCTTTCTTTGTTCAATCTCTGGTATTTTTGGCTTTCTTTAGAGTTAACTTGGCAAACATTGCAAGTAAGAAGTAAAGATATTATCTGAATACATATATATTACATAATTAGATTTTTATTTTTTAAGAGACTATCTAACTCAGATTTTTCCTGTTGAATAGAATAGATTACATAATTTTTATCTTAACTGATTCACAATTCAATAAATAGATTTATGATTTTTATAATACAATAAGTTGCCTTGATAACTTGTTGATTATTTCTCAAAATTTATAATAAAAATCTCTCACATCTTTAAGATTATAGGTGAACTTTTAGAACCTCCATGATTAGACTAGTAGGATTTCAAATTGACCATCATGATAGGTGAAAGGATTGATTCATTGATGGTATAATTTCTATCGTCAACAATTTTGACAACTTTGCAAGAAAAATTATTCAAAAATCTAAATTATTTTAAGTTTTATTTTCTTCTTTCTAATAGTTATTAGAGGTCAATAACCTTCTATTATTCAAAATTTAATAGCTTTAGAAGATGATCAAGTTGATGTTGCTTTCAATCTAACACATTACACATGGTATAATCATCCTAAAAAATTTCATCAAATTATTGACGTCATAAATCAAGAAAAGATTGTTGAATTCATAATTGATTGATATTTAAATATTACACGTGAGACTCAATGTGATGTTTTGAACTTGAATAGGAGAATTTAAGAATATAGAGATAGAGTTTTAGCTATTAACCCTAGGCCTAGAACTTATTTTCTTTCTGATTCATTTCCATTTAATAATTTTATTATGCCCCCTGAAATTGCTTTGACAAATCTACAATTAGATCAAGAAAATCAAGTTCAAGATAATCACTCTTTTTAGGTAGAAATTACTAAAGCTTCCAATGGGAGATCAATTAGTGAGAAATCAACTGGTGGAAAATCAACTAGCAAAAAATCTACTAGTGGGAGAACCACCAATACTAAAATGGAGATTGAAGGATCTACTTCACGGATTACATAACAATAGAGAACAAGATGAACTCACTGAAGGTGAATATAAAGAAAAATATTAGAAAGAGCATCAAATAGCTATAACATCATGGATTTTTACTAATCAAATCAATATGAAAATTATCTAGGTCAATTACCTTCTCTTAAGGGATTGAATATACAAAAAAAAATTGGTATCATTAGAGAATATTGAGAATATCACTTAGAAGCCTTTAGATTAGTTTGTGTTACTCTTAGAATAACTAGTGAAAATATTTGTTTAAGAGTTTTTGATCAAATTTTAGAAGGAAAAGCTTATCAAGCATTTGTTAGTCTGCCTGCTAAAGTTATTGATAATTGGAGAGATGTAAAAGATTGGATAGAATTGTCTTTTAACAAGGCCAAGGAATATTTTGATTTAGTTAATGATCTTTCAAACATTTCTTTGGATCCTGGTGAGACCATGTATCATTTCATTTCTAGATTCACCAAGCTACGTCAAAATATCCCAGGTGATCTCAGAACTTTTAAAAAATTATCAAGACTTTATCTTTGTAATGATTTACCTTTGAAATACAAGATGGCTTTACAAGATAAAGATATTATAAAATATGATGAAACTGTAAGATTTTGTATTGAATATGAAAAAAAGCTTAAGAATATAGGTTTCAAAGATAGGTCTGCTACATGTTTAAATTTAGATAATGCAGAGTTATTAAAAGCCATACAAAGTTTAGGCAATAGTTGGTCACTGTTAAAAGGAAGCTAAATGATAAACCTTCTTCATATAAAGTCATGAAAGATAATGATATTGCTTATTATTGCAATACTTGTGAACTTGATCATAATCCTGAAACATGTCAAGTTGCTATTAAATTCAAAAAGTAATTTCTTCAAGAAAAAAATAAAATAACTAAAGATTTAACCTATAACATAAGTACTCTTGATGATATTTTAGAAAATAATAATATTTATACTATAAATACCAGAAATAAAGATTATAATCTTTCACAAAATAATAAAACAATAAATGGTAAATCTTCTTTAGATGATAAAAGTAAATCAGTTCAGAATAATGCTAATAATGCTAATGATATTACTACTCAAAGTAATTTTTTTGCAATTATATATAATAATAGTCAATATCAGCATTATAAATGTAAAAAAATTAGGTAAATCAATGCTAAAAACTTATAACATAATTGATGATTTGTCAACAATTAAAGCTGAATTTTCTCTATTGTAGGCTACTAATCTTTTAAGATATTTAGATAAGATTAATGAAGCAATAAAAAATCCAAGAGCTGATGTAAGTTTATAAGAGAAAAATAATTTTGAACATATTTATGTTCAACATTTTGATCCCTCTGCTGATTATATTTCCCCTTTCTATGTCACAGTCAAAATTAGAAATAAAATAATTCATAATTGTATATTAGACATAGGTGCTTCAAAGAATATCATGTCTAAATGCATTACATATTAATTGGGTATATATTATGAAGTGGATAGTAGAAAACTTCCTGATTTTGAAGCTAGACAAACTAAAAGTTGTGGTAAGTTTTGTGACAGTTATTAAAATTGTGCAGAATGAATGTATTATGTGTATGATTAATATTTAAGTATTGGATATTTCTAGTAATTATATAATGATATTAGGTAGGGATTGGTCTAAATCTAATGGAGCTTTCATTAAATAATATATAACATGGGCTCCTGTTAATAATGAGATTGCATTTATTAAGGGAGGATTTTTTTGGTACACCAATCAAATCACCTTCTTCATCTAACATTTCTTATATTGAAATTGGGATTTGAACTTATGAATTGTTGAATGTAGATGAATCAAAAAATTAGCATGAAAAAATATTTAAAATGAATATTTTATGGTCTCTTTACTTTGATAGGGCTTGTTCTCAACAAGGTAATGATACTGAAATTTGTCTAATATCTCTTATTGGTAAAATCTTTCGTTATGCTTTCAAATTATCTTTTGAAAACACTAATAATATAAAATAATTTTAAGCATTATGTTTAGGATTAGAAAAGGTCATAGAGTTTAATGTTAAATATTTAATTTTTTTTGGAGATTCAGAACTCGTAGTAAGACAAGTTTGCAAGATTTATAAGACCAATCAAATTCATTTGCATAATTATACACAAAAAGTTTGGTCATTACTTGAGCATTTCAAAGCTTTTAATAACACACATATTTTTAGAAAATTCAATGTTTGTGTTGATAAGCTTGCAATTTATGCTTCTAATCTAACCTTGAGTGAAATTAAGCTTATTATAATTTTTTTTTTATTGAAGTCTTTCATCTTAAGAATCCTGATTTGAATGATAGTTGACTTGTGTTTCATTGTGATGAATATATAGATTCATTATTTAAAGGCAATTGTTTTGATCATGATGACTATGTACTAAATTGTGGTGATTATTTGCAATTAAGTACTAACTAATTATGTGTTGGTTTGATAAGCCTCGAATATATGTTTTCACCCAACGATCAACAAAAAATCTCTAGAATAGAGAAGTCATCAAGAAGAATCATAGGTGAAACCACTCCCATAGATTTAGGCACTGAAGAAGATCTTAAGTATGTTTATTTAAGAATTCAAGTGACTGAAAATGAAAAGGTTAAGTTCATTAAATTGTTTAAAGAATTTATAGATGTATTTTCATTGTTATACAAGGACCTTAAAGATTATGATTCTAATATTATTAAACATGACATTCTTATTAAGCTTGATATCAAACTTATTAAGTAAAAAATATGAAGAATCAGTCTTTTGTTAGAAGACACCATTAACAAAGAGTTAGATAAGATGATTGATACTGATATCATTTTTCTTGTAATATATTCAAAATGGGTAGTTAATCTAGTTCTGATTAGAAAGAAAAATGGTGATATTAGATTATGTGTTGATTTAAGAGATTTAAATAAAGAAAGCATAAAAGACAAATTTTTTTACCTAGCATAAATCAGATTTTATAGTTGATTGCAGGATCTAAAATAATGTCTTTAATAGATGAATTTTTAGGTTATAATCGTATCTTTATAAATCCTGATGATAGGCATAAAACTACTTTTACCACTCGTAAAAGTGCTTTTACTTACAATCGAATGTCTTATAGTTTAATGAATGTAGGAACTATTTTTCAAAAAGTTATGCATGTTGCTTTTGATGATTCAATAGGCATTTTTATTCAAGTTTATTAGATGATCTCACTGTCCATATAAAAAAAGAAAGAAATATTTAGATCATCTTCATGAAGTATTCACAAGATGCAGAAAGTTTGACATTTATTTAAATCCAAAGAAGTCTATTTTTGATGTGATTGAAGGTAAGTTATTAGCACACATAATCTCTAAAGAAGTTATTTTTATTGATCCAGAATGGGTTAAAGCTATAAAGGAATTACCTCCTCCCAAAGATCAATCAAGGTTGATATCTTTCTTCGGTAAGATTAATTTTGTTAGAAAAATTATTTTTGATTTTACTGACAAATCTAATCTTTTACAATTACTACTTAATAAAGATAAAATATATATTTGGGATGAATATGTTGAATTAACTTTTAATCCTGTTAAAAATACAATTGCAAATGCTCCTATCCTTGCTAAACTTGATTTAAATAAAGTATTTATTCTCTATGTTAATGTTATTGAAAAGGTTATAGGAGTTGTAATAACTTAAGAATTTGAAAATAATGAAGAGAAACCTATTAGTTATATTAGTCAAGTCTTAAAAGATACAAAAATTAGGTACCCCCTTATTGATAAATTTATTTTTTCACTTGTTTCTTCTTTGATTAAATTTCAGTATTTATTAATGAAAAACAAAAAAATTATGTAATCTTATGTACCTATTTTATCATATCTTTTAAAACAACCAACTAATCAGGAAATACCTATTAAGTAGATCTTATGTATTCAAGAATTTGTTCTTGAATTTTAAACTTCTAAAACTATTAAAAGAAATGAACTAGCAAAACACTTAGCTAAAAATGCTACCTCAAATATAAATGTCTTAATTTTATCCATTGATGAAAATTTAAATGCAAAACCATACTTAAAAACTATGAAAGTTGTTTAATTTTTATAAAATTTTAAGTTTGGTAATGAAATGAACAAATGAGATTATTTATTGGTTGAAGATGACTTGTACCATGATTTAGTTTATTATTTTTAGAATCAATCTTATCCTAATAATTTAAATAAAAAATAAAGACATTCCTTAAGACAAAACATTAAATTTCTATTTATTAAAATTTATTTTATTTTATCGTAATCGTGATGGAGTATTGTTAAGATGTCTTACGCATAATCAAACTCAGAAAGTTCTTAGGGGTTGTCATGAAGGGAACTATGGTGGACACTATGCTACAAAAAAAAAAATTATAAGATTTTGAGGACTAGTTATTATTAGCCTACTTTTTTTCAAGATGTTTATAAGTTATTTTGTTCTTTTATGCCTTGTCAATTATTCATTGAAAGGGATAAACTACATACGATGCATTTAAATGCGGTTATCCTTGAAAAATATTTTACAAAATGAGGTATTGACTTTATTTTAGATATTCATCCACCTTCATCTGTAGGTCATAGATACATTTTGATAGTCATAGATTATTTCACCAAGTGACCTAAATCCAAAACACTTAAAAGTTTAATAACAGGGGAAGTAATTTCTTTTCTAAAAAAATAATTTTTTTCTAGATTCAGAGTTTCATATGAGATTATTTCGGATAATGGACCTCAATTCATTTTAAATGAGTTCTTAGAGTTCCTAGAAAAATATTCTATTATTTCTAGTCATTTGTCTAAGTACTATCCACAAAAAAATGGTCAAGCTAAGTCCACCAATAAAAATTTGATTTTTATTATGATAAAACTAGTCTATGATAACAAAAGAAATTAGCATTTTAAATTTTTTGAAGCTTTATACGTTGATAGGACTATTGTTAAGGCATCAATTGGTTATTTTTCCTTCATGTTAACATATGGATTTGAAGCTGCTTTACCAATAGAACTTCAGATTTCTTTAGCTAGGACTGCTTTACAATATATAGTTGAAGATACAAATTTGATTGAACAAAGGTTGCATGATTTAGTAGCTTTTGACGAATCTAAAACAACAGTTTTACAAAAAATAAGATAAGGTTAAGAAAAAATTAAATAATTTTTTTGATAAAAAAATTTCTAGTAAAAAGTTTAATGTTGGTGACTTAGTTTTATATTGAGACAAAACTCATGAGGACCCTGGAAAACATCATCATTATGTCTTGGACTTTACAAAATTGTCACAGTTATTAGAAATAATGCATTTCATCTTAAAGATATTAAAGGAAATTGGTTGTGTTACTTAGTAAATGACCATCACTTAAAACTATTCCATGATTAGTTATCTTTTTGTTATTCTTTTACTTTTTTTCTTTTATTTCACTGTTTTGTTTGTTTTTCTTTTTTGTATCTCGTGTTTGCTTTGTTGTAACTTCACTTTCGAAAGATCAATGAAAGGTTGTGGAATGAGTAATATCACATTATAAAGGAAGAAAGCAAGAAAGATGTGAAACTGTTGTAAGTATCATTTATTTTTAAAAAATATTTTTATAAATTCAAATTTTTCGTAGTAAATGAGTAATATGGCTGACTTATATTTGGTGGTAGAAATATTACTTCATTTTCAACTTTTGTACTTAATATATTTGTAATTGATTGTACATTCTACCTAAACTTTCGTGTTATTCATTTTCCTTTCTTCATGTCATGCTAGCCAAACAATCCATCCTTCGATTGAATTCATTATTTAAAGGTTTCACACTTAGCTACTTGAAAAATTATTTTCCTGGATCATACTCTCAAGACATTTTTTTTATATAATAGGCAATTTGTTGCTAATCAAATTTATTATAAAAATTGACTAGCAAGGTCGTTAGTGTTATGCCTATTTTTTACACCCCCCTAAATTTTTCAAAATCTATACTTGTCATAGAGATGATCTTGTTATAAAGCCTAAAATTATGTCACGGACTCTATTGATTGATAATATTTTTAGATGCATTTTTAGTTATGACATAGTAATGATTGATTGATAAAATCTTATTTATGTTTTAAGTGGTTTTGAAAAGCATGGTGGATTAATGAATAAAATATGCATATATAGTTATAAATGCCATCAGTTGTTCAAATATTCAAATTCAGTGCACTTTTGATAGTTTTACTTGATACATGGACTTTCAGTTTTCAATCTTTTTAGTTGATTTATGATATTATTTTGATCTTCATTAGTTTATTTGATTCATGGTTCATGATAAATAATGATGAGATAGCATCTTGCAAAACATTGCATTTTAAATTGATACACTTGAAAGATATTCTGAAGATATGAGATCTCATGTCTAATTTACTTTCATTCATTATTATTGGTTTAATTAATATTTTCATTGTTATCTCATATATCTTGCAGCCTTGTTCCTTTTATGATTATCTAATGGATATTCTAAATCTCAGTTGTCTTAATGTTTGAATAAGAACTCAAGATTGGTGAATATAATGTCAGGACATATACACGATTTTTTCATATTTCATTGGGCATGCACTTATAAGTTGGCTATCAACCTTAGGATTATGTATGAAACAAAATAAAAATGTTATAAGGATTCATTTAATATTTTAAAAGTTTGCATTCATATTCAAATTACTTAAGTCTAAAGGATCCTATCACAACATTAATGGCATAATTCAAAATGACAATGTTGGGTCATAGTGGTTTGCATTATGTAAAGTTTGCCATGGGACTAAATTAATACACTAAGTGTTGAGGACCCTTTCGATTGATCGTAAAGCATAATCAATGCGAATTAACTTCGTTAGCTAGCATTTGATTCTATCATGAAATATGTGTTTATCTTTGAAAAAAATAGACTATAGTTTCAAGGGTATTTGACCACAATACTTAGTGAATCAAAAATTATGAAGTTTATTATGAAGTGTTTATAAATATTAAGACCCTTAGATCGATGACAAGGCAAACATATGTTCAGTTAGAGGTCATTTGACAAAATGAACATCGAGGCAGGGGAGTTGGAAAATGCATTTAAGTCTGAGTGAATGTTTGTGATGCTTCGATATTGTTCGAAGATTTGGCAATGTGAGAGTTAATGAGAGGGAATATTACCTCGAATAATGGAGATTAGTTGATGTTTAGCATGAGAATTAGTATTAAGAATGGTTATCACTAATTTTGGATTTTCTGACAAATAAGTTGGTAGATTTGTTAAGTATATGATTAGTAAATGAAGGCCAATCAAATTGAGGCACGTCATACAGTCAGTTACGATGGAAGGTTGGAAGGTATAAGTTTTATTTTTCTTGATCTTTGGTCATTTTTCACAAGCTCATCGATGGAAGTGAAGCTTTGGATCTTTGGGATCATGTGGAGATTTTGGAGGTTGATAGTCAAGAGATTTTTGGGAAAGCAATAGCAGGTATGATTTTGCAAGTTCTGTTAGGGTGTGGAGCTAAAAGCTTCACCAAGGAGCACACTTTAACAGGTTCGAGTCTACACAGACACCGGCGTCGGTCAGGAGCGACCGACGTCGGCCAGGTGCAGTTGCAGAGGCGCTGGCGTCGGCAGTGGGTCAACCGACGGCGGTCACAGGCAAGCAGTAGGAACCGACGTCGGTTACCTGTGCGTCCAGAAAGCTATTTCTGAGGACAGAAGCGAGTGTTTGCATGATGAGTTTAAGTTGTAGTCTTAAGCTCGCATCTCTATTATTAGCAATATTATTTTTAGAGCCTTTGTTCAAGTGGCTTAACTGTTTGTTGTAAGTGCATGCTCAAGTTTCCTAATTCTATATGTAGAATTAGATCTTCTTAGCTTTGTGTGAATTATTGTAGAATTGGTATGTTGAAGAACAGTACAGAATTGAATCAATCCAGGTTTGTTGGAGTTGATTGTTCTTGAGAGAGAGAGCTCTTGAGGAATAGAGATCTATACATCTAGGAGAGGTGTGGAAGAAAGAAGTTTCTTCAATTGTATTCCTTTTGTAAAGAGTTTGTTAATACAAGTTTTCAGGGTGGTTTTTTGTATCTCTTGTTCTTGTTGTTTATCATTCTAGTTACTTGTCTATCTGATTTATTTCCACATTTATTGCTTTCACAAGTGTAATCTATTGTTGGTTGATCCCCAACAAGTTCTAATTAGTTTCTTAGAAATATAGAGATATTTGTGAGAAATTACAAGTTTAGTAAAGAATATTTCTATTGAAATTGTGTCTGAATGAAATCTCTCAGTACTTTTGATATGGTTTTAATGGTGAAATGTGAATAATAATATGGGAAAAATATTAGTTTGTCTGCATGCAAGCTTTTTGGAAGGTTAAAATGGTTTCTTCAAAATTTTAGGGATATTATTTTGCTATGCATGAAATAATATGATTCTATGCATGGAAATCTGAAGCCCTTCTGAGAAATAAATAAATGATAAAGTTTAGTTTTAGTTGAATGTTGAAATATAAGGTGTAGGTTTTGTATATTTTTGAATGACTAAAAAAATTATTTTAAAAACATATTTAGTTGTGACAGTGGTGCATGTTTGTCAATATCAGTATGAAGGGCCACTTGCATTTTTTTGGAGGTAAATGAAAAGACAATCTGTCTTTCTTTTCAAAACTAAGTATAGTAATAAACTATTTTTGAGCTTGTTGCATGCGATATATTAAGGTTTTTGATGATTTTTGAATCATGGTTGAAACTTGAGATTTTAAAGGTTCTTTTTAATGGTATACGTTGGGGTAACTCTCCAGTGTGTTGATGTTTTAATGCCTTGATATTTTCATTTGAGTTGAAGTTGATGATAATTTTTCATAGATTTGTAAAAATGTTGAAAAGTTTTTAAATCTTTCTCAGTAGTCACCATGCACAAATTGTTTGTTTTGGTTTTTGGAGTGTTGTTAGACAACTAGGTATGCAAATATGTTTTAGTTGAAACTAATATCAGACCTAGGTTTATATTTGTGATGAATGCTTAAATGATTTCTTAGTCAAAGAGACAAGTGGGTATAGAAAAAGTGATGGTATGGACTCATAAAATATTGATAATATTTAGTGTATGTGATTTTGACCACATATGTGGTTATTTTTGCAGATCATATTTCTTTAAGTTGTCAAAATATATTTATATGAAGAGGTTAGTTTGTTCATATAAAAGTGATAAGGTGCATATACAGTTATTTGAGTTTCGATGCAGCACAAGTTAGGGTTTTTATCCAAAACATATGGCATTTTATTTTATTATGGTTTAGGAAAAATAATAATAATGGCTTTATCTTCAAAATATGAGACTTTTTATGGAATTTTTTGAATAAACAAGTTACAGTTGTTCTATGTTTTGAAGGACTAGGAATTGATCATGATTCATTAGTGTGTCTTATGAAAATATCAGGGTTAGTGAAGTCATAAGGACATTTTGGTCTCAATATTAGTTTAAATATGTTGCTAAAAAATTTATTGTTAGACGTCTAGTTTCAGTATATAAAAATGTGATCGATAGTGTGAGAATTACAATCATTATGTAAAAATCTAAATTAAATCTATCAACTGTATTGAAAATGATAATGGCATAAGTCTTTATAAATGTATGTGGATACTTTGAATGGATATAAAGATAATGTGAAACACATGAAATTCTATTTAAAGTTTAATCTCAAAATTGAAGTTTTAGGTTTTGTTTTTTAAAATGGACATTAAGATCAAAATTCTATGATATTTTGATATCAAAATCTTATATTTAATTTTTGAGGTTCAATACAGATTTGGATTCAGATATAGTGTGATATATTTTAGTCATAATGCAACTTCAATTTAATTTATTGGATTATTACAATTTGCAATTTTGTCTCTTTAAACACTTGTCTCCCAATCTTAGTTTTGTTGTTATATGTCAGATTGATCATTATGTTTGGGTGGAACCGGTCAACAAGAAGTAATGATAATAAAGGATGGGGATAGAATTTCGATAGAGGTGTTACTCAATCAAATTTTAGTAGAAATTTTCATAGGGGTGGATTTCATGTAGGATGGTTTAGACCTATATTTCATATAGGGACAAGAATGTCCATTCATTTTGATATCAATGATCCTAATTTTTGAGATATTCTAAGTAATTTGTCTATTAATCTTGCCAATAGAGGTTATAGAGGTTATAAGAGTTTCTATGGTCATGGGTTTGGAACCTATGTACCTTCCCAAAGAAGTTCATCTCACCATTTAGAGCATAATTTTCAACATTTGCCTTTGCATCCTCCTGATTTTAGAGGTGAATGAGTTGATAATCCTTTGCCTGCTAACCAATCCACACAGCTTAAAGTAAAAATGACACATGCTAAAGATCTTAGGAAGATGGCCATTCCTTCTGATGCACCTTCTCCTTTTCATGTAGATCTTGCTGAAAAATGTAGAAAGTTGAATCTGTCTAATGCCCATAGTGAACCTCTCAAAGTTTGAGAGATTGAATTTGGGGAGTCAAGGTTATGCTAGTAGAAGGAAAACCATAGATATTCTGCCTCACACTGCTTAAAAGAGGACTACAAAAAAGAGAGCGGAGTCTGAACCAGAAGCACCAAAAGAAGTCAGATTGCTAAAATGAATTAAGCTAGAAGTTGATGACAACACAACTAATTTGGAAACTAAGTTGGTCCCATTCCCTTCTATTGAGATGGAATACAATGTTTGTCTTCATGAATAAGACAAATAAATAATTGAAGTTTTGTCAGATTTAGATGACTATTGGTTATCCAAAGGATAATTTCTATTTAGTGTTGAACTTTCATGACAGAACTTGATATTTCAGTTTAACATGTTGATTTTTAGACTTTGATAATTTTTGATATTTTGGTAAATACAACAATTTTGGAGTTATGACATAATTATATATGCTTAAGTTAATTAATATGCATTATGATTTAATATAAATAAAATTTATTAATTTTTGACTTATTTATTTTATGATTGATATGTATTATATCATATTATTAAATAATTTGGGTCCTTACCCATTAATATTAGTACCCCAGATCTATTATTTTTAAATATATTGATCAAATTAAGACTTTTAAAATCTTAATTAAATTTGACGTTAACCAAATTTAGTTTATAATTAATTGAATTTATTTAGTGCTAATTAGTTAACATTAACTAATAACTAATTAAAGTTAGTTATAACTTATTTTACAATCAAGTTGAAGGTATAAGAATAGATCAAGGACTCATTTGAAGATAGAAGCACAATATATATTGAAGACTTAAGTATTTTTTAAAGTCAATCATTTATCTCTTCTTTTTATGAAACTTCTCTGAGATAGTAGAGTTTTTGTAGATAGATCCAATGGTAATTTATCTGACAGTTGAGTAATTACTTATGTAACACAGGTATATCTAGTTTCATTTACCATCTATTACTAATTCTCTAAAGTTTTCTCAGCTTAATATCTTTTGATTGCCATTTTTCAGTCTTATACGTAGATTCCAAGTACTCAGTCTGAATAATGATGATAATTTCTCTATTTCGCGACATTTCATTGATCTATTTTGATTACAAAGTTATTATTTAAGTTTTTAATAGAGAAAGGATGTTAGTTTTCTTAATAAACTTATCTCTTTCTGCTAAGATGACTCTTCTTTTGAGACTCACACATCTTTTGTAATTATTTGACCCTAACTTTAATATAAATAGATCTTTCAAATTTATTCTAAATCTAATTTTTATTTCTATTTTGGTTACCTTTAAATATAGTTTTAATCTTTAGTCATTTTATGTTTTAATTAATTTAGCTTAGTTTGTTTCTTTCTTATAGCTCCTAAATTAGGTTTGTTCTTTTCTCCATTTGGATAGTTATAGATTTTTCTCAAGTTATTATTTTCTTTGGTTTGCTATAAGTTGATATATTTAAATATCAAGATCCATATCCATTTCAGTTTGTCATTAGTTTAGTAATCTTTATATCTTCTAAGTTAATCATTTGATATTTACCTCATAGTTTAAGTTTTTTAGTTTTCTTGTTTTATATTTAATTCAAATAGGCTTTAGGTTTGTTTTAATCCTTAAATTAATTCTCTTCTCTTTACTTTCCTAGTTTTATAATTGCTTCTTAATTAGTTTCTGTTATTTAGTTTCATTTTGATCTTTACTCTTTGTTTCTCCCTAGTTGGTTTTATTTAGAATAATTATCTTAATTAAATTTCTTGGCTTTGTTTACTTCAAATTTTATTTAGTGACTTTTTCTTGGTCTAGATTATTTTCTATTTAGGTTCTTTCCTTAGTTGTTTCTTTAATCATTATCCATTTCTGGTTTTCTTTAAACTAATTTGGAGAACGTTTCAATTAAGAAACAAAGATGTTATCTGAATACATATATATTACATAATCATATTTTTATTCTTCAAGAGACTATCTAACTCATAGGTTTTATTTTCTATTGGAATAATGCATATTTAAGCTTACCTAGGGTTAATAGGGTAAGTTATTTATTACCGAGGGTTAATTTTATTTACCTCAGTTAATTTATTTTATTGTTGAGAATCTCTCAACAATATATTTGTTCGTAGTATGAGAAAACAAATAGTTTGTTTTCTCTATTTTGTAATCATTACAAATAGTTTGTTAACATGAAACAAACTATTTGTATTATAAATACTTTACATTATATGAGAAATAAAAGAGAGATTAATGAGAGGATACAGAGAATTTTGTGGATTATCACTTATTTTTTAGGTGTGAAAATTTTATTTTATTCTCTGAAAATATTTGCAGGTTATTTGTTGTGGGTTCTTTCTCCTGGATTGATCCTGTGGATCCTGTGTATCTTCTGCTCATTCTTTCATGGTATCAGAGCTTGGAGTTTTAGTTGAAGATCCTCTTCCCTACAATTTTTAATCTTTTGACACATTTAAAAATATTATTCTATTAATGTGTTACAGATATTTTTTATTCTCTCAAATTCTGGTTCTTATTTACAAGTTTTTTTAGAAAATTTTGTACTTTATGCTCATTAAATGACCATACAGATTTCCAAAATCATATTTTTTTCATAGGGGCATAGAAAATCAAGTCATAAATCCATTCCAATTTGATTTTTTTATTTGGATGAGGCCGTACAGCTCTTTCCTTTAAAAACTTGCTGACTGGTTCTTAATGGCAGACTGCAGTACCTATTCATTTTTCTGATGTGGCAGATCGTACGGTTGACTTTTTTCAAATTTAAGACCTGTTCGTGAAAGCTGACTATTATATCTTTCTATCCATATAAATTTGGATGAATTTATAATAGGCCGTACAGTGTTTTGGAAGCTTACAACAGAAAATTAAAAACTATTTTTTTGTCTGTTGCATAGCCGTATGGATTTCTCATTTTTGAATGCCTTATGCTGCATAAAATCCAAATCTGAAAATTTCATGTGAAATCAGACTTCCCAAGCTTTCATTTCATGCTGAGAAGGACAAATTTGGACTAGGCAGTATAGTCCTTTTGGCAGATCTAGTGGAGCCATTTTGCAGTTGCTAAGAGGTGTTTTTCCTTGGCTGTGTTTACAAAATTTCTCAGATATTTCCCTGACCACCACGCCTCGCTAGAAAAAAAGTTTATTTATGATAAATAAAAAGATTATTCAGCTGTTATCTCACACATGTGAGTCATTTTGGCCTTTTTTAATTATTTTTTTTAATTTTTAGTGGTTTAAATGCAAGTCTCTAGCTTTGAAAGTTCAAATCTGACTTTGTTATAGCGGCTAGAGATATTTTGTTAAAAATTTGTAGGGAGAAAGTCTTGGGGTCAAATCCCCCTACATTTTTTTTGCATAAATCCATTTTTTTATTTTGTATAAGCCAAGGCTAAAATTTGTTTTTCATCAGGAGACGTTAAATTGTAACGGGAGGGGTGTTTTTTGAGGAAAAATGAATGTCTAGGTTGTTCTTGTCAACATCATTGTCTTCCTCGGGAATGGAATATCGATTGTTTGAATCTCTAAATTCTACAAATTACCATGTTTAGAAGCTAAAAATGCAACAACTCCTTCAATTAAAGGGCTTATGGAGAATTTTTTCTGAAACAACACCTACAACATTCACCACTGAAAAAGAAAAATATGCATATGGTTGTAAGCAGGATGAGGCTCTTGGATTGATTTGCCTTAACATCTCAGATAATCTTCAATTTCACATTGCAAATGCTACTACACCAAAAGAGGTATGAGAAAAATTTAAAAACATATTTGGCAAAGTTAATGAGTTTAAAATTTTGCAATTAGATGCAGAATTGAGTACTCTCTCTCCATCAAATTTCCCTTCAATAGATGAATTCTTGGCAAAATTCAAATTTATAAGGTCACAATTAAAAGATGGTGACAAGAATAAAAGTGATCAGGAGTGCATTTTCATAATTTTTTAAAAGTTGAAAGGACCATATAGTGTTTTTTCCTCTGCTTTCTATACTATGATGGATACATTAGGTGATGAATTCAAATGGCCTTCCTTTGAAGTTTTTTGTGAAAGATTGACTAGGGGGCAAACTAAATTAATGGCCTTAGATGCTCTACCTGGTCCTAATCATGCTCTAGTTGCTAATTCTTCTAAAGGAAAACCTTCACCTAAGTCTAAAAAGCAAGCACCTTCAAATAACCCTCCAGAGTCCACCACCCAAACACCTCATCATTCTAAATCTACTGAGACCAAAAAGTCCTTTAAGCAAAATAAGAAAACATTTGGTCCATGTAATTTTTGTGGTGGTCCTAATCATGATGAAAGTAGATGTTTTAAAAAGATGGAAGCATTAGAGGCAGCAGTCAGACAACACAAAATTTCTATTCTGTTTCCATCTCCTTCTACTTCTGTAGGAAAAGGGAAAGCACTTTCAGCTAGGGCTATATCTTCATGTCATGATCAGTGGATTTTTGACTCAAGTGCTTCTCACCATCTCACACATTCTAAGGATCTGTTGTCTTCTCTTATAGAATGCAGTACATCACATATTGTTATGGGTAACTCCTCACATATTGAAGTTTTGGGATCTGGTACTGTTGATAAACAAGATGGATGCTTTAACAATGTATTACTTGTACCCCAAATCTCTTCTAATCTTCTCTCTGTATATCAAATATGTAATTCTAGCACTGGTAAAACTATGGAGTTTACTTCACATGATGTTGTAATAAGAGAATGTAATGATCCTAGTGAGATAGTTGCTACAGGTACAATAGACCATACTGCAAGACTCTATACTTTTGATAAGTTTGAGTCTTTTATGTCTTCTAGTTCTTCACTTATAACACATGGTAATAATCTCAGCAAATTGTGGCATGAGAGATTTGGACATTTGAGTTATGGATATATGCAACAAATGAGTACAAACCATCTTGTAAAAGGCCTTTCTAAGGTCTCATGTATTGATGGGGTGTGTCCTGGTTGTCTAGTTGGTAAACAACACCAGGATCCATTTCCAGTTGGTAAGGCCACACATGCAAATGCACCCTTAGAGTTGGTTCATAGTGATTTGATGACTTTTTCAACTCGTTCTTTTTCAGGGGCTAAATATGCACTCACATTCATTGATGATTTCACTCGTAAAACTTGGGTATATTTTCTCAAGTTGAAAAGTGAAGTTTTTGAGACTTTTAAGGCCTTCAAAGCCTTTGTTGAAAAACAATCATCTCTTCCTCTTAAGAAGATACGCACTGAAAATGGGGGGGAATATGATAGTAATGCTTTCTATGATTTTTGTATTGAGCATGGGATACAACACCAGTTCACTGTACCACACACTCCTCAACAAAATGGTGTAACAGAGAGGAAGAATCAAACATTGAAAGAGATGGCTAATTGTATGATTCACTCTAAAAATTTGGGTCCACAATATTGGGCTGAAGCTGTAAATTGTGCAAACTACATTCAAAACCATATGCCTCACAAAGCTGTGCAAAATATGACACCAGAAGAAGCTTGGTCTGGGATCAAGCTTGATATTTCAAATTTTTGCATCTTTGGGAGTCAAACATGGGCATTCGTTCCTGATGACAAACATAAAGCATTGGAGAAGAAAATCCAACCACTCATTTTTGTTGGTTATTGTGAAGATGTAAAAGCCTATCGTCTTTTTGATCCTGTCACACATGATGTGTTGTTTCGACGGGATGTTCAGGTTGATGAGCTACCCACTCCATAGGAGTGTACATCTAGTTCTTCTTCTCCTCCTCCTTTTACTGAGGATAGTGAGGATTTGCTTTTTATTGTTGATGATGATGATGTTGCACTTGTTCAACCACCACAGCCATCTTCTTCACCACCTTTGCCCAAGTGGGCAAAGAGCACTCTACAGGCAACTAGTTCTTTTGTTGGTGATCCATCTGATTCTCGTCGCACTCACTCACAAACATCTGGTGTTGCTCTTTTGGGACAAGCTTGCACAGATGATCCAGTGTTGTTTTCTGAGGCTATTGGTATACCCGAGTGGGATGTTGCTATGTATGATGAGTATTCTTCATTGACGAAGAATGATACTTGGGATCTTGTCCCTCTTCCTAAGGGAAGAAAACTTGTAAAATGTAAATGGGTCTATAGGACCAAATATGTTGCAAATGGATCAGTAGATAAGTACAAAGCTAGATTAGTAGCTAAGTGTTTTTCACAGGTTGAAGGGGTTGATTACTCTGAGACCTTTGCCCCTATAGCTAAGATGGATTCTATACGGCTTGTACTCTCTCTTGCTGCTTCACATTCTTGGTCAATTTTTTAGATGGATGTGAAGAGTGCTTTCTTGCATGGTGATCTCCATGAGGAGATCTATATGGAGTAGCCTCCAGGATTTGTGCAGGACTCATCATTGGTTTGTAGACTCCGTCGTTCTCTTTATGGCCTCAAACAAGCTCCTCGAGCTTGGTACAAGAAGATGGATAGTTTTCTTTTGAGTTCTGGTTTTATTCATTGTGAGTCAGATCACAATGTATACATCCTGAAGCAAGGTGAGGAGCTTGTCATTTTGGTTTTGTATGTTGATGATCTCATCCTCACTGGCAGTTTAGATTCCTTGATACATGACATCAAGGACAAGTTGGCAGATAGGTTTGATATGACAGATCTGGGACTTCTACATTATTTTCTTAGTCTTCAAGTTTTTCAGTCTTTTGAGGGCATTTCTATTAGACAGCATAAGTATGTGACATATCTTCTTCATCAATTTGGCATGGTTGATTGTAAGCCTGCACCCATTCCATATCAGTTAGGTATTGTGTTGTTTGCCACTTGTACGACTCCTCTTGTTGATTCCACTTTGTATAGGCAACTTGTAGGTAGTCTTTTATACCTGACTCATACCCGTCCTGACATCACATTTTCTGTGAACCTTGTCTCTCGATTCTCACATGAGCCTCATGAGAGTCATTGGCAAGCAGCCAAGCGTATTTTACACTACATTCAGGGCACCACTCACTTTGGTATACATTACACACCACAGAGTTCTACACAGCTTGTTGGATACACTGACTCTGATTGGGCTGGTGATGTTGACACTTGTAAGTCCACTTGTGGATTTGCTTTCACACTTGGTTCAGGTCCAGTTGCTTGGGCATGCAAAAATCAAACTGTTATTGCATTGTCCTCTACTGAGGCTGAGTATCGAGGTGTTGTCAAAGCTAGTCAAGAGATACTTTGGCTTCAATAGTTGCTTGGAGAGTTTGGCTTCACACAACAGGGTCCTACTACTCTTTGGTGTGACAACCAAAGTGCGATTGCTATTTCACGCAATCCTGTTGAGCATAATCAGACAAAACACATTGAGATTCACATGCACTTCATTCGACATCTTATTCAGGATGGAGTTCTTTCTTTGGAGTTTGTGCCTATAGCTGAGCAGATTGCAGACATCTTCACTAAACCTTTGGCTTCTCCTCATTATCTTCAGTTGCGAGCGATGCTTGGGGTGAAGGAAGTTGTCCTTGGGGGGATTTCCCATGAAGTCCTTCTTTTATTTTTCATATATTTTTGATTGGTTTGTACATGGGTACCTTATCAGGGCTAGTAGATGGGACCCATCTTTGTTTCTCATTCTCCCTATGTTTTGCTTAAGGGAGGGTGTTGGAATAATGCATATTTAAGCTTACCTAGGGTTAATAGGGTAAGTTATTTATTATCGAGGGTTAATTTTATTTACCTTAGTTAATTTATTTTATTGTTGAGAATCTCTCAACAATATATTTGTTCGTAGTATGAGAAAACAAATAGTTTTTTTTCTCTATTTTGTAATCATTACAAATAGTTTGTTAACATGAAACAAACTATTTGTATTATAAATAATTTACATTATATGAGAAATAAAAGAGATATTAATGAGAGGATACAGAGAATTTTGTGGATTATCACCTATTTTTTAGGTGTGAAAATTTTATTTTATTCTCTGGAAATATTTGCAGGTTATTTGTTGTGGGTTCTTTCTCTTGGATTGATCCTGTGGATCTTGTGTATCTCCTGCTCATTCTTTCATTTTCCATATAGAATAAATTACATAATTCTTATCTTAACTGATTCATGATTCAATAAATAGATTTATGATTGTTATAATAGAATAAGTTGTCTTGATAACTCGTTGATTATTTTCCATAATTTATAATAAAAACACCCTTGCATCTTTAGGATCTTAGGTGAAACTTTAAAACCCCTACAATTAGATTGGTATGATTCTAACATAACCTTCACGATAAACAAAAGTGTTGATTCATTGACGGTATAATTTTCATCGTTAACAGGTCCCACAAAAAAAATTATATATATTTTCAAAATACATTGTAAGAATATGCATTATATCTCATAGCCTTTTGTCCATTGAATACAAGA
Source organism: Torreya grandis (assembly GCA_037957365.1). NCBI lineage: Eukaryota > Viridiplantae > Streptophyta > Pinopsida > Cupressales > Taxaceae > Torreya > Torreya grandis. The sequence goes on from JARHVA010000006.1 coordinate 9,836,464, forward strand.
AGCGTGACCCTGTCAATGATGTTTCATCTATAAAAAGAAATATATAGTTGGTTATAGTACTTTCATAATGTGTCTAGTTTCTCATAGGTAAGTGGAATGAGTTTTGATTTGTTAAAAGGTAGAAGGAATGCATAATACAATGTTATTCCTCAAGCATTATATGTCATCTTTCCAGTGTACTCCAATATTAGGACCTTTAGTTTAAGTGGGTCATTGTCAAAAAAATTGTTAGATAATTGATGTAGCATTTCATATATTAAATTTGTATTATATGTTTTACATGTTCCAACACCTCTAGTTAAAACCAAGTAAATTAGTTTTGATAGATATTTTTATTTTTTCATTGCTGTATCTTTTACAATTGTATGTTATTCTTTATTCAAGGATATTTTTCTTTTGTAATAGTCATAGTTATCAGATATGAATTAAAACTTGATTATTTCAAAAGATTATGGATTGTATTTTTTTAATCCAAATCTTTGAATAAATGTATATCATATTTTAAATCATAGTTTTCATGGGTATAAATATTATTTTCCTGTTCTGCATTAACCATGTCAACATTTTCATCATTAAATTTAGTGTTGTAAATAATCCCTTCTATGTTGCCCCAAACAAAATTTATGTCATGAGTAAATTTGGCTTCATTTTTTTCTATCTTTTTCATACAACACATATGTAGAAATCCACGTATCGAAACCATGTTTTAAATTATTTTTGTTTTCTCTAAAATGGATATATAATAACTTTTTCCTATAATGATTTTCAAAATCAAGATGCTTATTGTATTTGATAAATCGAATAACATGTGGCTTGTTTTGTAGTTATTTTTTCCCATTTTTTTGGTATTCAGAGATAAATTGAACAAGGTAAATGCTCGCTAATGCTTTTGGTTGTTGAACATAGTAATCTATTAAATATTTACATATCAACTTCCAATTTATTGGCTTCATGTATCAAAAGTGTTGGAGGTTTTAGAAGGAATGTCCATTCATTTGATGGACTTGTATTTATGAATATGCATTTCATAGAACAACTATTCAATGGCAACAACAAATCTATGTGAACAACTTGTTGAGCAGATATTTGTTGTCTATTAACCAATGTGTTTCCAAAATTGTGTATCATTTGAATGGCATCTATATTTATATCTTGATGTTCTTTGTGGATTCATTGAAATGCTTTTGTCAATGACACATTGAGTTTTTTCATATAGGATGAGTAATAAGATGTCATAGTAAAAATATTAAGCACAAACTAGGCATCTATATTTGTTTTCTACAAATATAGCATTTTTTATAAAAGTTATTTATCCATGCAAGTAGTGACTTTAGTTGCAAAAAAGTTATTGGTTGTTTAAGTGTGATTTGTATATATTCACTTTCACAAATTTCTAATTCATTTAAAAATATGTTAAATGCTATAGAATGGTCATAATGTCTATTCTCCAAATTATTATATATATGTATTGAGTTTTAGATAACCACGTCATTTTTTCTAGAACATGGTTCAAGGATAATTATATTCCTCATTGGAAGAACAGGGAAGTTGTATCGATAGTGTGCCTTTATTTTATTTTTATAGCTTGTAGTATGATGATGTTCATGTAATATGAATATATTTGAATCAACCATATTTACGTCACAAGTTATATAGTTATCAACAAATCTTGTAATCTCAAAATTTTCATCCTTCTTGTAAATTGGTGCAAATTTGATCTATAACATAAAATGTGTATATTAACTTCTTCAAATTTTTAATTATGTAACCAAAAAATTATCTTGCAAGTGTCCAAATAAATAATGATCTTTGTATATCATTTTTAGCATTGCCTTAATTCTGTGTGTATAGTATTATGTACATGTGATAAGATCTTTTGCAATCAAGTAACTATGGTCAATCGTATAAAATACGGTATCTTTTTTTGTTTGTTGTTGTTTTTCATGTCTAACATATAATTAAGTTAATGAATTTATAAGCAGTTGCCATAGATGTTTATCACTTGAGGATGTAACAAAAAATATTGATGACCTTAATTGGCGTATCATCACAAATGTGTTTTTTGTAGTTGTTAGAAATAATATGGAAATATTTGTATTTTTTTGAAATCAATATACCCAATATCATATTTTAATAGTTTATTTAAGTTTAGTTTGTATTGTCACCAAATCTTTCACCCTAGAAGAGGGTGTTTAAGCCTCTTCCATATTTGGGCAACATGGGAACACTTCCAAGTATGTGGGTATACCTATAGTGGAAGTGAGCCTCTAGGTTTAAGGGCTAGCTCCCTGAATGTGTCTTGAAGTGCTTATCAAATAAACTAGTTATTTGATTGTGCAAGGGGAAGAGATATAAATTACATGAAATGAACCTAATCTAAAGAGCTGATACACAAAGATGTTTTCTACATGACCATCATACTCCATTCACTAAGAAACAAAGTATGCAAACTAGTCTCAAAGTCCTAAAGGATTCTAACATGAGTATTTCAATATAAAGGTGAGATGTTTGAAGCAACACAAGGCAAATAAAAAAGAGAAAAAATTGCACACTCCAAGGATAATCATACACTTGAAAGGAGCCTAACACACTTGAATACACTCTTTATGACCTATTAGAATAGAAAATCTTGCACAAACATGAAAGGATAAGGGAAGAAAGGATAGAAAGTTGTCACTTTGCATCACCATTCGTCACTTGCATACTTAAAAAAATATTCATTAACTCAAAAATAGATTTACATTAATGTTCAAAGACAAAATATGACATCATTCTAATAGGGATTCACCATACATGGAGTGGTATTAGATTACAAAGGCCAAAATGGCAACTACTTATAGAATTTTAGAAAGAGCATGAAGAAATGAAGTTCAACGGTCACTAGAATACATGTCCAATTGATAACCAGTTACATTATAGGGGACTGGAGTATGAAATAAACCATGAATGCCTCCTAAGAAAAATGTCCATATAAACCATGACAAACTCTCCAAAATGGTGTAGATATTCTTTCCTAAGATTTTGTGACATTGCTTTCATCATAGATCATCTCTTGAGCATTTGAAACTGCATTAGGAGAGTTGACACATATGTTATGATAGTTATATAATTTTTTTAATTTCTAGTTATCTTTTAGACACCTGTATTCATCACCTACAGTCATTCATTGCTTTTTAAGACTTCATTTTTCACATCTAACAGTCACTGTTCCTCTCAGGTCCTCGACTGGGCTTTCATGACAACACATGATTCTAAAGAGCTTACTCTGCTATAGAATCCTTAATCCTACATAGTTTTACATGTGGAATTTCCCTGCCACATTGCTCATCCATTCTAAACTATGTTGACGATACCTGCTTACTCTAGTTAAAAATGGCTCTTTGGTTCGACTTTATCCATAAAAAATTGACTCAGATTAAACACATTACTCCAAATTCTCTTTGTTCCTATTGGTCTCACAGATCCCTACTGTCAAATCTTAAATTTTTGACCTCTTTCAGACCATAGGATAAAGATATATGAAGGAATGTTGGACTTCAATTTTTTCCACAAAGATCTTTTGACATGTTGACTTTCACTTGCACCATTGGATCAAGATGTACGAGTGAACACTAGTCATAAATCTCATTGGGCCCACTTTCCTATCAATTTTTATACACTATTGGATAATTGGTACGATTGAACACTGATCATTGATCTCGATTGGAACCGCCTTCTTTTTAGTCGAGCTCATATTATTAGATCTCTACTTAGTGAACCTGCACCATTGGATCTTGTCCAACCTGTAGCTTTTTAAGGGCTTTTAATCTAGGGGCCTTTTGACTTGTTTAACCTAAGTGTGTACCATTAAATTTGAGTGTCAGTATGTGAGATCACATAGACCATTAAATCTTGATCAAATTTAAACCCTTTAAAGACCTTTTGAATATAAATGGCTACTTTACAGAACTTGAACTTAATACTTGCGTGAACATTCTACTTTGTAGGTCCAACTTTGAAGCTCTATAACTTGAGCTAGATAATTTGTGTAGGCATGAAATTTACAAAGCATGTTCTTGGAATGAAAATCTCTATGGTACTACAACCTTTTGGCTCATGAGGATTTCTAAGTGAACCTATCAAATGCATAAGTGAGCTAGTTCATTCATTTCTAGATGATGAACTGGTGATGGCCTAGTTCACTTAGGCTTGTGCTTGAGCTATTGTTTGATCTTTGAAAGCTTAAATGAATTTTTTGAGTTCTATGAGAACTCTTTCCATGATCCTAACTATTTGGACACCATGAAAACATTCCACTTATATATATGACTCTAAAATGACCCTTAAGACAACAAATGACACAAGGAGTAAGCTAGATTATGACCAAAGGTAGAATGACATATGATATGACCTCAAATGAACTACAACATACCTTATGACATTATAAAAATCCCTTATATAAGATTCTGACTATAGGGTGTTGACTCATTTTAGCCTATGGTAAAAATGGTCAATAGTTTATACTTGACATATTTTGATACAAGCTTTCTTCCCTTTGGTTTATCTTTTCTAATTCTCACCCACATTGTTGTAGCCACCTGCTCAATGATAATTTTCATTGTCTTGAAAAATAGATTCGTAATATAATATGCAAATGCATGATCTTTTTGATATAATTCCCATTGAAAAAAATTTGTGTATGAAAATATACTTGTAATGCTTTCATCATGTAGGTCACCTTTAAAAAGTGTTAGGAAGTTCATTTCCTCAACATACTTGTCTTTGAAAATTCTAAGTGATTATAAGTATGTTACTAGTGCAACTTGGATTATTTAATCTTGCAAGTCATGAATGCATCTTGATCTTATGAATCCATATACCATAGTCAAAATGGTGATGCATTCCCTGATCCTCATCACTTGTTTCACTTTCTTCTAAAGTGCCAATAATGTCTGGATTGACATTGTCATTAGTGTGAAATGATTATTTTTAGTCCCTTGTAATTTTGACATTTTCAAATTGATACAATTTTCTTTTATAGAATTACTTCAGAGCATGCATGATAATATTTGGACAAATCCTCCCTTTCTGGTATGCATTATTGTATTCTAATTTTATTTTCATCTCAAAGATAATCATAGATGATTCATCAACTGAGGCAATGTTTTTTACACTATGTCAATGTTAGATGGCACAATGATAATTACACTAGTTAGTCCGATTTAAGGTTTTTTATATCCCAATTCTTTAATCTATGCAAAAGCAATCCATAATGAAACATAGTGTTCTTCCAGATCTATTAGCATTTGAACATATGTCAAAGGTGCATTTAGCCAAATATGTTGAGGCATTATAAATTTGGGAGCAATTCCATTTCTCAATGCATTATTACATCCGACGCCTATTTTTTCATAATAAATTATTCCATTTGCATAAACTTTACATATGTTTCTCTTTTCATTTTCTTGAAATCTATTATGTTATATTTGAAATGTAGTTGATTACAAACCAAACATACATGCTTTGGTGTATTGTCGAGGTCTTTTATGAATTTTCTTGTTGCATTACTTTCCTGGCTATGCATAATAGATTTTGAACATATGCAAATATGTTACAAGAGTCTTATTCGATGGGTAATTTGTTTTATTGTCCTTGTCTTTCATACAATTTCGATGCGTAATTTTCCCTTGATCCCATGATAGATGCTTTAAAGAATGAAAATATTTTTTAAATGCACTAGGTGATGTTATCTCATTTGTATTACAATTTTCCTCCTTGTACTTTACATGTTTTTGATCTATAACCTAGATTTCATGCAACATACTTTAGAAAACAAAAATATTTTTTAAATGTAGTAGTTGATGTAATCTCATATGTCTTTTAATTTGTAATGTTAGTGTCAGGCAGCCATTTCTCTATTAATGATTCATAGTGAACATGATTCGTGTCTATTTCAAAGAAGACTATGTTATAGTATCCTGTTGGTTGTAGAGAATTCAAGTATGTACTTGATAAATGCATTGAACTAGCTAACCAAATATGTATTTTTACATCTATAAATATGGACATCCACTCAAAATAGAAGTAATCCCCCTCAATGTTAGTTTAATTGAATGGTTTTTCCAAGTTTACAATATAGTCTTCCCATCTTGAGATTTTGTTTGCATTTTATGCAAAACTAGAATGTAATTTTGTTTTGATGTAAGATAATGAATTTTTATCTTGACACAATAATGCACTATAAAATGACTAGGTTATATAGTGTAGACACTCAATTCAGGGCACAACTAGCTTTTGACCTGAGTTCAAACCAATTCCTACCAACCATTGTAAATTAAGCATAGAAATCACTAAATGTCCTAAATTTGTTTGCACATCATTCATTAATGTTCATAATCATGTTGAGGCATCCTTATTTGGGGTATTATCCCATATGCAAGAATAACCTCTCATGAATTCATCCTCAATCACCTTATGACCTAGAAACTAGAAATTTGGCCTATGGACACATTAAGCAGTGCACTTGATCAAATCTTGAAAGAGCTAAAATGCTAATCAAAATGAATTAAATAATTAAAGTAGGTTAAATGATTACTAATTAATACATTTGAAATTAATGATTATCTAAAAATAGAAATTCCAAAAATGCAAAATATCAGGCTTATTCGTCATTGCTTTTGTGAGTCACCATTCCATTTGAAACATATCTGGATTTAAGTGGAGGACATAATCAAATTGACCTATGTCCCCCCACATGGCCCTAAATCAACTAGAGTTAGTCTCAACTCACTAGTGTTAGTTTGAACCAATTCCATTTTTAAACTCAACTTTAACTCACCTCGGGTGAGAGTTAATTCTTGAGGCTATAAATACAAGACCATATCTCTTCATTTGGATTTACTCCATATGCCTCATGCAAGTAATATTACCATGCCTAAATCTTAAGCCAATCAATCAAATCCAAGGTTCCAAGGAAAGGTGAAGCCAACAAAGCTCCATTGAAGTATATTTATTGATGCACAAGCCGAACAAGCCATTCAACAATCCATTTGGTGCTCCAAAGAAGGTAAAATAGTTATTTATTTTATGTTTTAGTTGTGTTTTCATATGTTTGGTTGTTACCTATGCTCTCCCTAGTGTTTAGGCTAGAGGTGTTAGGATTTTAGTGTATTTATTTATTGTACTAACACAATACTAACCTCCCTTCTATGTAATCCTTGTTCATAGAATGGCATGTCTGGTGGGACAAAACATCCCATATGACCAAGAAGATTAATATGTTGGTTTTAGTTTTGCTAATGGATGCATTAAAATCTTCAAATTTCAATTTTTAACTTCATTTTTTATGTCTTTTTATTTTAATTAAGTCACAGGTTGTAGGGATCGACATCAATTTTTTATCATAGGTTGCCAGGATCGATGCTAATTTTTCATATCGACTTCAATTATGTGAATCGACCATGAGCTCTATTAGAAAACATAACACGATAAGAACATGTATAATAGTCATTTTATTTGTTTTTTCTTTCCTTCATTTTGTATTTAAGGATCTGCATATTACTTGTCTAACCCATTTCTTGTAGGATTTAGTGAGATGTTTTATTTTTAAGCTCATTTTATTCATTGTTTTTTCATTAAAACTAGACTATGTTTTAATCTATTTATAGGGAATGACATCGATCTATTTAATCAACATCAATTTATGTAATCAAGATCGATCCCTATGGGTCGATGATGATCGACCTTTGAGAAAAAAAATTAGAAAAACACGAGAGTTAAATTCAAAATGTTGTTTTCTCACTTGAGTTCTGGCTTCTAAGCAAGCAAACCCTCTAACAATTTACAGGTCTTGAGGTGGAAAAAGCAAAGTTTAATCATGGTTAAATCTTACACATCTTATATTTGGTGATTAAATGAACTTAGTTGTTTTCATCTCTTAGTTGTTTTTCAAGTTTTTGCAAGTTTTCAATACAAATGCCAAGGGGCTCAAACTTCATTACATACTTAGTTTTAGTGCTATAAAATGAACTCTCACCTTAGTTAAAAACTCATAAGAGTTCATTTTTACGCTTTTTTATTTAAAGTGTTTATTTTAGCAAGATGAGTGATGCATGTATGCTCTCCTTCTGTCCCCTTTAGGGAACTTGGGTGATAAAAAATGCTCATTTTTTGTATTTGTCACTTTAGTATAAAAACATGAAAAGAAAGTCATTAGGTCCCTCCCTAAATCCTTATGATTTGGGTAACCCCAAAGCGACCCTATAGTCTTTTCACTTGTCTTTAATTTATGCATTTTTGTCTTGTGAATGGGAGTTCATCACCTCTTCACAATTTCTCTAAGGAAGCATTGACCCAAGAATTCATCTCCTAGCATCGTTTCAATCCCACTCCATGGTGGGGTATAAGAATTGAGGGTGACCTACTGGGATGCTTGTTTTGAGTGGTTAAAACAAGCTCCATTAGTGGTACCCAACCTTAAAAAATAGGAGTAACTCAAATATTGCACTATACTGAGTAATTGATGAATGTAGTGGTTGTGAAAAAAACTATACCTTTTTACAACAAGCCAATTGATGCAAATCTAAATGACATGATTATGCCCTAGTGTTTGACACACATATGAAACCATCTAAAAATAAGTAAAAATTGTTAGTTTAGACAACCTCACTTACTGTAGAGATACTGTTGATGCCAGGTGAGTAGCCTGAAGTTCCATGTCATCATTCAAAATCTTGAGAGAATAGGGTCATATGAAATCTTGAGAGAATAGGGGGCTTAAAAACCCTAATTTTCATGTGCTTTTAATTTTTTAGATTAACAATTTAAAATCCTCTCAAGAGCAAGTATATAGATGGAATTTGATAATATGATATAACCATGTCAGTTTTAGGATTTAAGACGTTACACTTATGTGTTTTTATCATTTATCCTTTTTACTTACATGGCATTGAGTTACAACTATTTGTTTATCATACCATGTCTAAATGAGTCTTATTTTTGCATCACTCATTTATTTGAATAGGTGTTATGTCATCCATTTGAACACCAAAATTTGCCTTGGCTATTTGTCAAACTTTTGTGTGTGTTACTTATTTAAATGGGGCATCATTACGCTACCCATTTTATATCAAACATTTTCCTTGGATATTCTAGTATAAACCTTTTATCATGTCATTTGTTTGAAAACACATCATTACGTTGTTAGATTTTTTCCCATCTCTCATTTCTTTTGAAACCAAGTTTTGAACCTTTATTATACCTTTCTTATTTCAAATGTGTGGTTATGCTGCCTATTTTGGTTTATGTCTAGTATCATCATGCCATTCATTTTTATCTAGCTTATTGTCTATTTTGAGAATCCCAACCTTCTAAATTGAGTTAAAAATTAGCCTTCACAAGTTTAGATCCAAACATTGATTGGTTTTTTTCTTAGGCCTCGCATCATTTTGTCCTAGACATTTACCTTTCACTTTTGGGTTGTGTAACTTAAGTTAATTCCTTACACAATTTAAAGACTATTTTAGTGCCTAAATTTGGGGAAGTAGTCTATCTTCCGTATGCCTATTATTTCATGTCTTTATCCAAATGGCCAAGTTCATTTTTAAATCTGAATGCCTAGTTTGTGTCAAAGTGTTTCAAATTTGTTAGATTAAATCTCTTGCCTTTTCAAACTTATTTTGTTCAAAGTCTAGATTTTGTGCCTTTTCCAAAAGACCTAACAATACCTGTTTTGATCCTAGCTTGTGTGCCTTGTTTTATAAAAGACCTAGTAACCTTTTCTTATTTATACCTAGTTTAAACATGTTTGAAACATTTTGTACCTAAGTTGGGCATTATGATTTTTATTCATCCACTTGACCCTTTTGTGTAAGACATTTGACGTTTGACATTTGACATTAGATTATTTTTAATAAGTTTTAACATTAACCTTTTTGGAGAAAGAAATCCATTCCTAAACCAAGTTCCCATTCTTAGACAAATGCCACTTTTTAACCTATACTTAGACCAGATTATTTTCATAGACCGAGACCACCCTCTTTAGGCTCATTGCCAAACCTAGCCATGTCGATTATCATCTATCGCAATCGCCTTTCTTTAGGCTGATTAGCATATGATGTTCTCCCTTTTAAAGCTAATGGTACCTAATCCCCTACCTCTACCACTAACCCTCCTTTGGCTCAGAATAATAATCAAGATTCGTAATGCCCTACCATTACAATTCCATGACCTCATCCTTTGGCTCGTGATAACAACCAAGCTTCGAAATGCCTTACCATTATTATACTAGGCCCTCATCCTATGGCTTGTACAAGTAACCAAGATTCATAACACCCTTTTATTACCACTATAGGACCTTTCAAGCACGGTAACTTGTTATCCTAACAAAGTTATGCAATTATGACTAGATGGATCATATTTACCGTCCTAGACCGACAACTAGTCTTTGTTAAGCCCATCGTAGATGGGCCTATTTACAAATAGATCATTGTCTAACCACCGATCATTTTTCATCTATTTCCAACCTTCCCCCACTTTAGAAAATCTAAATTGATTGTCAAGCCATAATAGAGTCGATCAATACCTCTCCAATAGAGGTAATCATTCAAAGACCTCGATATGTTCAAAACTAATATTTTACAACTAATCATAAACTAAGGCCAAGAAAACCAACCAATCCATGATTTTTTTGTTGAAACACCTATTTGTGATGAATCACCTTTTGATACTATCTATATTGTTGAGGAGTCTCACTTTGATAATTCAATCTTTGTTGAGTCACTTCTTAATGATTATAACCACCTTTGGGTAAGTCATTATCTTGACCATTATCCTATTTTTAAACATCCCCATTTGACAAGCTAGTTTTTATGGAGTTTTCTCTTGACCTTTTCCCCCTTATTGAGGAGTCTCACTTTGACAAGCCAGTCTCTATGGAGTCACCCCTCGAGTTGTTCTCTCTCTTTGAGGGGTTTCACTTGGATGACCTAGTTTATGTTGAACCCTTATTAAATGAATATATTTTATAAGATCCCATTATTCCATCACAGGCCATTACTTGTCCAAAACCAAACATTTAACAAGACATCAATGTAGCAACATCTACACCAGATGAAGAATCAACATTGAAGTTAGGTTTTGTTCTTGAATTGACATCAGATTTAGCATCATAAACAAAATCAATGTCAATCTTAACATTGGATTTAGAGTCCCTTGATTCAGAATTAGCTTCAAAATTAGAGTATATTCATGGTTGTTACAATATTGGTTATACATACCTTTTAGATCAATTTGAATACATTTGTGATATTTTTAAGGTTTTTTATGATGATTACTTCAACATCGATGTAAGTTATCCTAGTATCTCCTACAAGCATTGTGATACCTTTTCCCATTTCATTACTAATCCACATGCCATAAACACCACCCAACATAGCCATTATATTGACATTCCACCTCTCACAAGTGTCGATTAGGACTGACAAAATCACACCTTGTTGAACTGCTTCCATGGTGACATATTAGTTACAAAATATCAGGAGGACCAAGACCACATTCATGTAGAAGAAAACTCTCCTAGTGAAACCTTTTCAGAGGTGCTAGGGGGAAATCAAAGTCCAAACTTAGCATCTTCTAGTGAAACCTTTTTTTAGGTACTAGAAGATAATCAAAGTCAAAAGTCAACATTCCTTAGTGAAACCATTTTGGAGGTGCTATGGGAAAATCAAGACAACTTTATTGGTGAAAACCTCTTCGAGGTGCCAATGGTTGAGCACAAAAGTTATTCAATGTTTGATGAAGACATTATCAAAGATAACATCCATGCAACTTCCAATCTATAGCATAATCAGATGGTAGCTACTCTCAAGCCCAACAATAGATAAATCTGGTGTTCCTAGAGAGAGCATATTCAAAAGCCTTTTGCCCCACCACAACCAAAATTATTTCATATCTAGAATTAACAACATTGTATGTGCCTAAAAACCCTAATCTTCATTTATTTCCCAACCATTATACATTCCATTATGATCCATCTCCCCATTACCAAATTCGACCTATTATCCAATATTTATTTGTATTTACCATCCCTAGCCAAACTTTCCTTTGTAGAGGTTATGAAGACATAGTATCTTGAACTTTGGAGGAAACATAATAAACAACCAATGATGATCACACCAACATTATTGGAGTCTAAATTTGTAGCAAGTTCTTGACAGAGAAACTATTTAGAAAAGTTGTGGGTTAGCAATTTACATGATTGATTATCCTGGTTATATCATATGTTGATTAGGATGTACATATCCACATCAACAAGAATAATGAAAACATTTACTGTAACAAAACTATTTACCTTGCCTTTTTCATTTACCATGTGCCTTACCTTTTCCATTTGCCATTTACCTTGTTGTTTCAGACCCTACCATTTATCTTACTTTATCACTTAGGGGCAAACCTATTACCATTATAACCACTTGACATAATTGTCATCTTCTTTATGCCATACCGTATACCATTCTACCATACCTTCACTACTGACCTTAAGCACCCTAACTACCCCTTTTGACCTTGGTTCCATTGGTTCTACAAACACCTTTTGTGAGGGGATTCTGATCCAATTTTAGTAGTTTCATATTTATGTGTTCAAATGACAGTATATGAAGGTAGTATGGAAGTGGATTTGGTAATTACATCTTTCATTTACACTTGACTAGTGACATTGATTATAACTGCCTTTGGGCAAATTAGTGTCCCACCCTGTGTTATTAGTTATAACCGCTTATGGGAAAATTAGTGTCACTGACCTATGTCATTGTTTCCAAATTATAATTACCTATGTGAAAATTAGGAATAACTCCTTTACCATGAATTACCACATCACCTTGACATTACTATTATCATTTGCTTTGCCATTTGCCTAAATTCCCAAACTTGTTGCTACTTAGTCAGATCTCACCACCTTTTATATAGGCAGAACTATAATGACTTGAGCTCCTCATAAGACTATGTAAATACCATTTAATTTACGTTGAGGTCAGCTCTATCACCACCTAAGCCAATGTTCTTGTCATTTTTCAAGAAACCTTTTCCATGCTCTCACCATTTTACAAATAATTTAAAGTTTGAATGCTCTCATCATTTTACGAGTTGAACCGTTTAGTATCTCATAATTCTCAATTGAGTTGAGATGCTTAGAAAATTCTAAAAACATTTCAAAATGATCTAGAAAATTTAGAAAATCCCTACATCAACCACTTCTTTGCCTTAAGGATTCTGGGACCCCTGGCTATTTCATAGGAAACCACTTGTCCTTTAGTTTCCCCATCCTTATTTGGCCTAAACCTTATGCTCTTATCATTTTATGAGCAAGCTAAGCCACCCTCTCACTATTTTATGAGTTGAACCATTTTGTGTTTCATAATTCTCAATCAATTCAAGATACTTAGAAAATTAGAAACACATTCGAAACATGTCAAAATCCTAAAAATTAGAAAATCGTCTTACAATCTCCTAGAGGGATATTAATCCTCAAAATCCAAAAACATTTGTCCTATTTAAACCTAGTCACTCATCCTCGATCTACCCTACTGGGGCAAATCCATTATTAGTTCTGATCCATTCCACTACTATTAGGGTTATAACCTTCCCTTTGCATGTATCTTTGCTTGGGAGCACCACTCGTTTATCATTCCATTGAGCCTCCACATGTAGATATTGACTTGGTTGATAATTGGATGCTTTCTATTGCTTTTACTTTCAAGATTTTTATTTGTTTGTTTTCTTAGTTATTTATTTGTTTGCTTACTTTATTTTTTATGCCTTGACTCAGTCTATATGCATTCATTGGGTGATTTCTTGCACATTATTTTTGAGTCTATCTATATTCCTATGTCAACATTGGCATCATGGTTTTTATCATGGGTGCATTATTTTCAAGTGTTTATTGGATCAGGAGTCAATCCTTATGCATATTATGGCTTGGTCACCATGATTTTTTCTATAATGGCGTATACCCTCACATGCTACAACAAAAATCAACTTGGCAAATATTACAAGAAATGAAGTCGTAAAAATTTCTCTTAGTTCACCTTGGTAAATCCTCCCACCCTCCTTGATCAAAATCAACCCATTAACAATTTTGGTTATATCAATGCTAATAAGGATGAGTATCTTTGCATTCACAGGTACCACCAATTAGTCACATTGATCAATTCTTATTCTTTTATTTTATTTCTCATCCCATTTTCTTCCACTTTTGGGTGAAATACATTAGCCTGAGGTCTATTTAGGATATGTAGGTAGTGCTTGGATACATGGCATATCTTGGGTCAGCTTGACCACCTTCTTTCTTCCAATCATATCTTTCATCACTTTGCACATCCTAATTTGCCTAGTTATTCGTGGCTTCTTCAGTCATTAAACCATTGCATCTACATTTGCACCTGTTATCCCCAAAAAATGTCACTCATTTTTTGGGACAACATATGAACTATTTTGGTCCTGCAAGACCAAAATTGTCTCTTCCCTTTTTAAAATTTATTCTGTGCATTCAAATTCTCCATTCTTCAAAGCTTTTCAAAAATCTATGAACTCTGTAGGCTCATTTCTACAGACTCTACAGGTTCATTTATATAGACTCAATTTCTATGGACTTCAAGGCCTCAAAACTATGGACTCTACAGGTAGAAATTCTATGAACTTGAATCTACGAACTCTGCAGGTTAGTTTCTACAGACTCTAGAGGAAAGAAACAGGTTTAATAGGTTCAATCAATTCAAAGGAGTGCTCGAAAGAGAAAAGCCTGAGAGTGGAAGTTGCCAAGTGTCATCTACCGAGATACATTATAATTTATCTCTAAGAATAGTGGAATGTGCCATGTGTCCCATTGTAACTCAGTAGAGTGCGACAAGTGTCAGTGTCCGTGTATCAAGCTTCTTATAAGTTCCAAAGCTTCTTTTGATAAGCTTCTTTTAGGGTCCTACAGAAAGCACCAAGTGGCAACAGTAGAAGGTTGTAATCTATTTCTAAAGCTCAGTAGAAGTTACCACATGTCATCTTTTGTAGGACTCTCAAAAGTTTCTAAAGCTTCTATATGTTAAGCGGAACACTCCACGTGTCCCGTTATAACTCAGCGGAGCGTGACAAGTGTCTGCATCCACATTTCCCTTTTGAAGCTGCTTGGGCAAGAAGTGTTTTGGGTCCCATTTTTTGTAAGTTTCTAATGAGTTTCAAAGCAGTGAAACATGCCACATGTCAAAGATGGAGCACTCCTAATACAAAGATGCAGAGCCAAGGAAATATTTCCTTCAGACAAATTATCTAAAGGTATTCCTTCAGACATTTTGTCTGAAGGAAATAAAGGACATTTTCCAAAGACCCGAAGGGGCACTTGACACTCAGCAAGTGGAAAAGACACGAAGGAATTGCTAAAGAGGATGATGGACCCGCAGCTGTCAAATTTAGGACAACCAACTAGCCGTTAACTTTCAAACAACAACGGGCCTGAAGATGTCAAATTTGTGGAAATAAAACATCCATTGATCTTTTCAAGCTTAAACGCGAACCCAAAGGCATTCAAATACCTTTAAGGCCAGAAGGAAGAACCATCGAGGGGAAGAACTGAAAGAGCCAACAAAGCTGGAAAAGGTAGCCTAAGGGCTCAAATCATAATAGAAAGAGGAAAAGGGAAATATCTGCATAGAAGTTATTCCAATAGGTGGAACAGTCCACAAAAATAGATATTTGAGCCCTTAAACATTGAAGATGCTACCTATTTGTCTCCCTTGGAGTAAAGGCAAAGTGGATAGTTGCGCAGACACCAAGTGACAGACCAGATGACTCATGGCTAGGAGAAGACATTTGAGATGAATCAACATGCCA
This sequence comes from Torreya grandis, assembly GCA_037957365.1. Taxonomy (NCBI): domain Eukaryota; kingdom Viridiplantae; phylum Streptophyta; class Pinopsida; order Cupressales; family Taxaceae; genus Torreya; species Torreya grandis. Next base: position 9,852,319 of record JARHVA010000006.1, read on the forward strand.
CAATTAAGGTAGTCACCTTGTTCTAGTATGGCCCTCTTTGACAAAATTGAAAATGCATTCAAGGCATTGAATGCAGCATGGACTGTTCCATGTAACAAAGTGCCAGACCTTTCTTGAGTACTATATAATGTAATCTCTTAGTTTGTTTTAAGGGGGATCTTCTTGTTACCAGAAGCAAAAATCTGCCCAAATTGAAAGGCATTACTGAGACTTTGAGCTCAGATTGTTCATCATATTTCTTTGTTTGAATCAGAAAGCAAGTTACTTTCAGACTTTGTGTTGTTATAGCTTGTATCATTCTAGGAGATTGTTCTCATGTCTATTTCCCAAATGTATTCTTGTTTATGCAATTTAACAAGCAGAGCTAGTGGAAGTGACAAGGAAGGTGTCCTAGAGCTAGTTACTTTCAGACTTTGTGCTGTCATAGTTGTCTTCAGTGTGTGTTTGTTTTTTGTTCCTGTGTAAAGGACCTTGGGATGACTTTGTGCCCTCATTGTCCTTTGTATTTCACTCTTGGGCAGTCGAGGTGGAGACTTTGTGCTACATCTCAGTCTGCTAGTTACTACCCCTTTGTTACCTGTCACTTATCATACCTGAAAGAACTCTTGCTGTTGCCTGTAAGACCACTTTTGAAAGAAGAGAAGTGCCTTCAATGTCTTCACCAAGATTTCTCCTTTGTCTGTGAGCATCATCTCTGAAAAAAGAGAGATGGATGGTGATACCCTACCCCTAAGTGTTATTTTATGCTTATATCTATAGTATATAGCTCCTCATATTTAATAGGGAACCTCCCCTTGATGAGAGGAGAGATTCATCCCCTTTGGATGTGGTAAACTTGCAACTTTGGATGACCAATTTCCCTTGCTGTGGATGATCAGACCTATTTTGCTCATCAGTACGCTAGTGATAAAATATTCACCCAACAGCACCCACTCATATTTTATTTATATGACAGGTTATATCCTTGAGTTATGCTTGTCAATATGCTTTACTGGGGCACAACACATTTATCATGATCAAATCCTCCCTATTAGGACACACTAAAAAATCATTATTCAATCCAAGTCATCTTAATGATTATAACTGCCTATAGACAAATCATCATTTCAACTCATCTGCCCTATTGGGGTATGTGCCTGTGCCATTGATTATAATTACCTTTAGGCAAATTAGTGTCTCAAACTTTGCTACTGATTATAACTACCTTTGGAAAAATTAGTACTTATTAAATCAATGCATGCAAATATTATCTTGATTTGATTAATTTTACCCGTGGGTTAATTTCATTCTTCTTCTTGCTTTTTTTTAGGGACCGTCCATCAATCATATGTGTTGGCCATTCCCTCGAGGAGCATCATTATAGGCTTCCCAAATGTTCTTTAGATCTTCTTCTTCAATCATTATCTTCTTTTAATCTTAATAACCTTTTCATTCTTTTAGAAGACATTATTGTTCCTATATCTTACAATGCCTTCCCAAACAAGGATAAAATGTAGACACCTAGTTTTGGTCACAACTGGCTCCCAATCGAACTTTAGACTATTCCTACCAAACATTGCCAATCAAGCCTAGGAATCATTAAACATTTAAATTTAGGTTGCACATCATTCATCAATACTCAGAATCATGTTGAGACATCCCTATTTAAGGTATTATACCATATGCAACAATAACCTCTCACATATTCATCCCCAATCACCTTAGTACATAATAACTGTTAGTTTGGCATATGGAACCATTAAGCAAGGCACTTGATCAAATCTTAAAAGAGATAAAATTTTAATCAAATTGAATTATTTAATTAAACAAGATTAAATGATTAGCTAATTAATCCATTTAAAATTAATGGATATCTAAAAATAGAAATTCAAAAATGCAAAATATCAAACCTTATCATCATTGCCTTTATGAGTTGTCAAGATCTTCCAAAATATTAAGAAAATAAATGGATTTAAGTGGACGACATAATCATTTTGACCTATGTCTCTCCACATGGCCCTAACTCAACTAGACTTAGCCTCAACTCACCTAGGGCTAGTTTAAACCCATTCTATGTTTAAACTCAACCTTAACTCACCTTGGGTGAGAGTTAATTCTTGAGGCTAAAAATACTAGGCCATACTCATTCATTTCTAAGCTTGACTATTGTAGAGTTATTATGTAGGGTTTACTCCATAAGCGTCATGCAAGTAATGTTACCATGCCCAAATCTTAAGCCAAACAATCAAAGCCAAGGTGCTAAGGAAAGGTGAAGCCAACAGAGCTCCATTGATGAAGATTTTTTGATGTACAAGTCAAGCAAACCATTCAATAAGCCATTTAGAACTCCAAGGAAGTCAAAAGAGTTAATTTTTTAATGTTTTAGTTATGTTTTCATATGTTTGCTTGTTACCTATGCTTTCCCTAGTGTCTACACTAGAGGTGTTAAGATTTTAGTATATTTATTTGATTTTTAATTTTTGGACTAACACAAGACTAACCTCCCCTCTATGTATTCCTTGTTCACATATAGCGATGAAATTTTTTTATATCAAATTTAAAATTTATTAATAAACAAATTGAATTAAATAAGCTTTCACCATAATGAGAATTGGCTTCAGTAAGTCTATATAAGCCATTGTTTTACATTTGTTACGAAATCATTGTCCAATGTGATCCAAGATCAACACACATATTAGATAATTAAATACACACAGATGGCATTATGTATTGGTTATTTTTATTACAATATAATGGCTCATAGTTCCCATAAGCAGGATTCATGTCATAAAACAAGACTGAGTATGAAATCATCTGACATTGTTCATTGAAGTGGAGATAACAATTTTTCCTTGTGAACAATCAAATGTATATTTGTCTATTTAGCCATCTATCTAGCCAATGTATACAAAATTTGTCTCCCCATAAACTAAATTCATTTGAAAAAGAGCTACGCGATGCAAATAGCTGCATTTTATGAAAATATATTTGTCTATCATGAATTCCACACAAGATGAATAGTTCACAAGGATCTAATTCTAGTTCATACGATTTAATTATAGTTGCATCACCAACATGCAAACAATTTAAAAAATAGTCAATGATACCATTTATTATCTCTAAGGGTGTATATTGTAAATATAATAGTATATGAAACATGTCAAAGAGGCAATCACCAATATTGTACTTAAACAATTTGTCATAAAAAAGATGATGTTCATTGAGAGCATCGTCAATGTTATTGTATTGTTTCTTTGTTTGCTATTCATAGTCTTCTATGATTGTCGGGCTTACTAATCTTTGTTCATACTATCTATCGTAATTATCGAAAGTAAAATCCATTGATTTCAATGAAAAAAATAACTATAATTATATGGTAAAATACGCACCTTAACTTTGTTATCAGATAATCTTATTTTTTTCAGTCCAATGTACTATTCCAAGTTCATGTATATAGGTAAAAAAAACATAAACTAAATAACTAGTAAAAGTAAATGCTGTAGATTTTATCGACAAAAAAAGGAAGACTATTTGAATAACTAATAAAATTAAATGACTTTGATTATTTTATTTTTTAAACAACCAAATGCCTTTGGACTATGAACATGGCAAAAAAAATAGATCTCTTGACAAAGCCACTGTCTATATAACATGATGACTGCCCAATGGGAAGGACTATGATTAAAATTTAAATTGAATTCCTACCCATTTATTAGGATGAAATTATTTAAAGAGATTTCATATTTAGAATAAAGAAGTGAATCGCTAAGACATGAATGTTAGATACAATCTTGATTAATTAAATTCATTAAATGAGATAATTAACAAAAAAAACATGTAGATGAAACTGACTTACAATTTGATAAAAGGGTAGAAGGCGTGTTGAGAAAAAGTTTCTTGAAAGCGATCTTAAATATAAGAAATAGGTAGGATCTTGAAACATCACTTAGCAATAAACACACCATTCAAGTATTCACTTTAATAAAACTATTTTGGAAATGACAATGTGACAATTTGTACATTTTATTTCTTTGTAACCTTATAGTTGTATTAAAGGCAATGGAATATTTATAAATTACACTCCAAAGAACATGCTAATATTTATGTATCAAACTATAATAATTTTTTTATAATATCAATGTAATATATATTTCAAATTACTTGGTTCACTAATAAAAAAAAAACTAATTCAAAAGTGATTCCTATACGTAGACATATTGAAAAACAAAAAAGATGGCATTACATATGAGTCAAAATTATTCACCTCAAACAATAGGAGAAATGCAACTAGTCTCATACATTCTACAAATTTTGTTCTTATAACGATAGTCGACCTATGCATATGGGCACAATGTAAACTCTAAATTTACACGGGCCATATATAGTGTGTCTATAGTCTATACCAGAGAGGAAAAGACCAACACATTCACTATAGAGGAATTGATGTCTTATGCAATATGCCCTATGCCATGTGCAAAAAAAATGTATTTCTATTTAAAAAAATTGCCTATAGTAAGCAAGCTAGAAAAATTGAGTATAGCAAGCAGGCTGGAAAAAATTTGTAAATTAGACATGTTAGTTTTGATATGCCTAGCTCTAAGGCTTGAAGCCCACTTTCTTTGTTTTTATAATCATAAGACCATAATGGATTTTGTAAACAAAATTTTTTCAGACTACTCAGTCACTTCAAATCACTAAATAATTAAATGGTCTCAAAGTAGAAAATAATTTAAAAGTCTAAGACCATCAGCCAAAGTAAATCTTTCATCAATCACCTGTAAACTGACCCTGTCTTAGCATTAAGAAGCTGCAAGATTTAAGAAATGAAAACCATTAAATATATTATAAATAAACGAGAGTAGAAAATTATGATACCTCTTGCACAAATTAATCGATAACACATGCAACACTGCTAACTCTAGACACAAAGGATTAAAACGAATTTGAATATTAGCTTTCATCCACATAACAAATTTTTTTTGCAAAGTTTACAACTTTCCATGTAATAAATGCTCTCAAATTTTCAAAAAAACCAGTCCTACATCAATTAAGCAGAGTTTTCATTTGTCACATTCATGATATGCAAAAATATAAAAACATACTTCTAATCTATGCTTGTAATATCCCCAAGAAGGAGATCGCTTAATTTAAATGAGGAAATCACTATCAAGGACAAATTGTTGTCAAAGAAATCGCTGTCAAGGGAATCGCTACAATTAAAAGGAGTGTTGTAATTTATTACAAAATCACCATTATGTAATATTCCAAACAATAATTAATTAAGGGAATGCCATATTAAATAGCAGTCCTTAAATAAAATTAATTAGTTATTAATTAATTAATAGTTAGCATTCATTTTACAAAAGGTCACAATCATTGGCAAAGACATGACGTGTGGTGGAACACTATGAAGGTATTTATATTCAACATTTGGTGAGAAGGAAAGGCATCCAATCATATTCATGTATTAAACATTTAATCTTGTACAAGCTTAATGCTTTACAATTACAATTGAGGATGAAACCTCTCAAATGTAAAAAATGGATGCAAGGACGAAAATCCTTGTCATTCCAACTCAAGGATGTAAACCCTTGAGACTTGTATTGTGATATTCAAGATCTGAAAATTCTATAATAAAAATCATTTAATTAAATAAATTATTTTGAATTCCAAATTCTATATTTATTTTAAAGAATGGAATTTCAAGGAAATCAAATTTCCATATAATATTCCAGTTCAGAATATTATAATGTCACATAGCAAAAAAAAACTGCATAATTTAGATGAAAGTTTATGTGAAAAAAAAATCTATAACCACTAACATGCAAAAATCATCTCCCTAGAAATCATGAACTATGCAATTAAATTTTTGTAAGATTATTATTTTGCACTGAAATCCACCCTTACTAGCAAGGTGTGCTTCCCCAATGCAGACTATAACATCAAACGCTTGCAGTAAAACTATAAAATTGCAACAAAAAACCATATCCCATCAAAATATTTAACATAAAAAAATGCCCTTTCTAACAATGAACAAGGGAAAGAAAAAAATGAATTTAAAATCTTGTCACTCTATCTAGACTAGCTTGAATATGAACTACTTTGCCTTTGACAATCCTGTTTCTACTTCTACTGTGCAGATGCAATTGCAAAATGGATAAGTTTGTGTCATTAACATCCAACACTAATTACTTGATAGTTGACTAAGTCCACATCAATGCACAAGTAAAAAAGGCATTTATGAAATAGCTACGATAATAAATATTGTTAGATTCACTAAAATTTACCCACATAATGGAAAAATAGATCTTTAAATTTGATGCCTTGTGCTCATAAACGTCTCTTCAAATCTCACACTTATCCATAAATATTTTACATTAAAATTTAAGTATATACTTATGTGTAGTTTACAAAGATAGTCACAGTCACAAAATAGATAACAAAATCTTAATTATTTGACAAAATATTTAATAACATTAAATGTATTGCGTACATTCATGTTTTGACCCTATTCGTTGTTAGTTTAATGTTGGAGTTCAACTTATTAAGGTGAGATTTTGCCTATGGCTTTTTTGCACTAGACTCTCAAACCTTTAAATGTCACATGGAATCCTATAAAACCATACTTGCATGTCACTTAATGCTAGTTCGTAGGCTGGTAATAAAGTTGCAACTGACGCATTATTTCACATTCTTATGGCCATATAAACTTGCACCAGACCGTACAAACAAGAAAACTTAAAATGCATAACCCGGTAACGAAAGTGCAACGATTATATGAATGCAATAAATAAAAGAGTTTACCCAAAATTTTCCATATAAATTTTAAAATATTCTCAAATAATACCCCTAAAAATAGTCTAAATTTATATATCAAAACTTTAAAAAAATACAATTATTAAAATCATATACATTTAAAAAAAATGATCGACTAAAATAACAAGAGTGACAAATAATTTTATAGGATTGCATGATATTTGTTGGTAAAGCAAATTATTTAAAAAGTATGTAATATTTTGTGTTAAAAATCATAAACGAAGGGTTCAAATTGGTTCTTATTACTAGTGTATGCCTATTGATTATAACTTAACATGTAAAGAACTTGAACAAATCATCTTAAATAGGAAATATAGTCCCCTCTAATTTCAAAATAATATGTCATATAGAATTGAGAAAACACAACCTAAAATTTCATGTTTTCCTAAAAAATGTGATGTTTAATTTTTAATAAAAATCAATGTAAACAGAGTTTGAAATGGGAATGACAATCCAGTAATACCTTAACTTAATCAATGCCAATTTAAATTAAAAAATTATAAAATTAAAATAAGAAAATAAATATCCATAAAAATCAATAAATTATTGTATAAAAAATACAAATTACTGAATTCTTATAATTAAACATAACAAAAGTGTCCGAATTTTTTAATATATAACAAAATGACCTCCAAAATTCAAATTTCGAAATATACCAAACAAATAAACTCTAATTTAAATTTAAAAAATTAAAAAACTAAAATAAAAAAATAAAGATCCTTAAATTACTACTTCATAATATTCAAAAATATTACCTGAAAAAATCTTCAACTAGTTCCATACGATTAAAAAAACTAAGAATATATAAGAGAGAACAATCAATGTACATTAAACAATAAAGTTTTTTTTTTTCCTATTTTCAATTAGTTTTTAACAAAATGGTTAATTGAGAATTTTTTAAAAATTTATAATTAATTAATTCCATTTTATAAACCCATGGAAATAACATTATGAGTGGTGATTGACTCTGCAACATAATTTAAAATCTGAAGTGCAATGCACCTATGTCCACATGAGGCAGTGTTAAGAAATAGAGAAGGTAATAAATTGTTGAGACGGTGGAGTCCGCACGGCATCATAAACTGGGATATATTTGATCTAAATTTATCATACTGAGGAATTTTTTGAATCAGTTCCAACATCCTTTAATTATACTACAAAGACCTGTTTGAGAAATGCAGAACTCCCTGAAGATACAAACCAGAATTGGTCCATGGTGTATACTTAACTAGAAATACTCCATGCTACTTCCTACTTGAGTGGTTGGATTTCCAAATATGTCCAGAAAGATTTAATTGTCTAGTGTTTACAACAACAACAATACATAATGATTACAAATGAATACTTGCACATATGAAGCTGCATAGATAGTTGGATTTCAACATTGGCAGGTTGTAGATTTCTTTGATTTCAGAGCATTTTTCAAACTGCAAAGACATATTAATAAGGCATTAAAGGGAAAGTGCTCCAAGCGATACAAATCTTAAATTATTTGTAATTTCATTTCAATTTAAAGTAACAATAGTTTAGTATTAAACAAAAAAAAAAGGATCTACAGCTCTGAATAAAGGGTGCAAGCTTTCAAACCTTTCTTATGACTAAAGTTGTATATTTTTGTTGAGTTTTTGAACTGTGCTTGACTGATGATTGAAGATGTTTTTTTTTGACAAGATTCAACTGATGTAATTGTTGAGTAAATAACTAGGTAACGGTAAATGATGATTACGACATTTGGAGATGGCGCCTAACCTATTCCACCATAAAGGAAAGAGCAAACAAAATTTTAGGAACGTGGATCTATTTCATTTAAATTTTTCAAGAAGAGCTGGAAATGCTGCATTACTCTGTGCGTACAAGTCAGATAAACATGTCTCTCTCATAAATATTCTTTTTAAGGAAGTTTTTTTAAAGTGAAAGCGATCAAAGTAAATATAAAAAATTTAGTTCTCTGCCACGCCAACTTCCGCCATCTCGCTGACCGCTGTTTAAATTGTCTATTTTTTATGGCGATTTCAAACTAATTGTCCGGAGTTTTAGATATGAGTTAAGACTGTTTTGAAGTCCCTAAAAAAATCATACATTTTTGTGATAAAGATGTGGTTGAAACGAAATGGTATATATTATTGAGTGTGTTGCATATGTGAATATTTATGATCAGTTTGATAACAGTTGGAATGTGAACAATCTTACTAAGTTATTCGAGGAGCCTCGATTCCTCAATACAACAAGTTCATTAGTCAAGATTCATAACAAAAACTTTGATCTCGAAAGGAGATTGAAAATATCTTGAGGGTTTCTTCACGGGTCCCTTATGTTGCTTGGCCTTGTGGGCGTCATTAAAATCTTTCATGCATTCATTCTATGTGGTTGAGGATATGATCTGTGTTCTTAATCTCTCAAAGATGATAATGGAAAGAAAGCATGTTAAAAATTTATGAAAAAAGTTTAACTCTAGTAAAATTATTTTGTATAATTTTTTTGGTATGGTATAATAATTATATCAAAAATTTAATATTAATAGTTTTAAATTTTTAGATTGATGGAACACATATTATTGATAAAAATAAAAAGATTATTTGATGATAAGTTGTTTAATTTTATTTCCATTTGACAAAAATGTACATTTGTCTTTAAACTACATTAATTTATAATTGTATGTATATATCTTTTTTTTTAAAAATTAATAAATTACATTTCAAAACATAAAAAAATTGTAATGCAACCAATAAAATAAAAATAATTAATTTTGATATAATTTCTTAATATTAAAAAATTAAAAAAAATTAAAAAATTGAATAACAATTTTAAAAATATAAAAATATTACATTTTATTAATTCGTTATGTAAGAATTATTATTTCAATAAATCCCATAATTCCTAATAACTAATTGAAAAATGAAAACATTTATACCGTGAAAAAATTAATACCGTGCCAGACGGACCGCTACAGCGGTCCTGCTTTAACTGCTCTCATTCCACCAAAACAATTAAAAATGTGCAACTCATATGATAACGGGTATATGTGGAGGCCTCTAATCAGCCACGTAAACTGTCATTCATTTCACTCACCTGTCCAACTTCCAATCCCATAACACATATTTGTTCATTTTCACTGACCACACGCCATTCCTTATATTGCCAATGCAGATTTCCGCTTTCCCCACTTCCAAATTTTACTCCTTTTTTAAGAATTCAAAGGCTCCCATTACAATCTACACTGCTCGCCGTTCAAATTGCACACAAACCAGAAGCCTCTCTCTTTCTCTCTCTCCCTCAATTTTGTGCTCTGCAATGGAGGAGGACAAGAGCTCCTCAGCGTGCAGAATCCAAGAGACCTTACTTTCTCACAATCAAATAAAAGTTGCAGAAGAAACACTAAGACAACACAGTCTTACTAAAATTGAGCGAAATGGGTCAGGCACTGCAATTGTTTGGTTCAGAAACGACTTGAGAATTTTAGACAATGAGGCCCTGTACCGAGCTTGGCAGTCATCAGAGGCCGTGTTACCCGTTTACTGCATTGATCCCCGCTTGTTTGGAACCACATATTACTTTGGTTTTCCTAAAACTGGAGGTAGGTAATGATTTCCTGACAAATTATTTGGCTTGAATGTGCATAATTCAATGGATAAAACATGATTAGGAATTCATCTCTGTCTTCCTTTTGCTGTCTAATGGACCCATTTTCCAGGATATTACTCATGTATAGTTTGACTTTGTTTCTGGGGTTTAAGTGGGTCCTTGGAATTGACTGCCAAAAGTAATTTGCATTCATATTCCGCATACCCATTCCAAGCCCAGCATGATTTCAGAGTTTCTGATCTTCATTCTGTTTAAATTCAGTAGGCCCTCATAACAAACTTAACTCCTTTCCAATAAGAAGCTAAATTTCATTCCTGCAATTACAGATGTGCTTTATATAAGGTACTTTGTAATTATGAACAAGCTCCACTCATAGTACCTTTAATAACAAATTTAATTCACAACTTTTCGCCCTGGCTAGTACGAGAACATATCCATTTCATTAGTGTCCATGGGTATTTCTGAACATAGATGTATCATCCGAATGTATTAACTGTATAAGTAGTATGAACATTGACAATATTTTCTTAACAGGAAAAAAAGAGAATTCATATTTATTGTAGGCGTAGGCAATATATATACAAAAGATATAGCAATTGCCTACACTGAATAACCTAACCAGAGAGGCCCTTAAATGAGATCTCTAAAGACACTACCAGATCTACTATACAACACAATACTTATAGCTACCTAAGGAGGGACTGTTAAGGGGCCATTGTCCCTTGACCTAAACTCGCAAATCAGATGATGCTGGTGAGGCCAACAAAATATGACAGGCACGCTGTAGATTTGCAGGCCAAGGATATAACATTTGAGATAATTGCCCAAGACTGTGTTAAGTACCATCTTGTGCAATTTTGAGAGAGAGGGGGAGGCACCCTTAGTGTACGGAATATCACTTTAGCACTGGAATACTGAATGATAGATGAGACACAACTCCCATCTTTATCTACATATGAATTCCCCATACCTTGCATGGTTATTTCTTAGGCTGACCTCCTATTATACTAGGGAAGGTAAGGGAAAGAAAGAAAGAAATTATATTAATGTCCACGAATGACCAAAGTAGGTCAATGGGACTCGAGAATATAACCAATCACAATAGAAAGTGCTAGGGTAAAGGAAACCTACAATCAATGACCAACCAAATAAAAGAAGAAGAACAAAAGCTTTGAAAACAAATGAAGGGTAAACTCAATGCAGTAAAGTCCCCAACCCATGCGGTAGGGTAATAATACAAATAGCCATGTGTGGGGAGCCAAAATCCTCGAATAGCATGGGCTGAACAAGTCGGAGAGATTGGATAGTATCCCATCAAACAACTCTGATTTTGCCTGGGACAAAGGAATCATTTGTGTCATCATATATCATAGTGAAAGGGCCAATGCAGGATTTGATAATGCTCACTAGGGAGTGTCTAGGGTTGAGGAGGCCAAGTTGGGTAATCCTTGGAGGAAGCAAAGCACTCACCTTAGAATCCCTCCTAACATTCAAGATTGAAGAAACTTTTGTGGCAGCGAATAAACTTGTAATGTGTGCTTATCCCCGTGCCCTGGGAAGCAGTTGCGAAGGAGTGGATCCACGACGTCGAGTAGTAGATACATGGCATTGAGCAGGGGCAGATCTCTGTTGTCAAGAGCTAGTATGCTAATATAAAACGGGATCCCAAGGTACCGCAAATTTGTACAAGTAGGGTCCGTTAAAATGACACCCAAAGAACACCACATGTTAGAGGCCCATGGGGATAATATCCAAACCCCGATAATCTCAAGGAACACCCACAATCAGTGATCAAGGAGTCCTATAGTGTGGGTTTACAATAATGTGCAAATATGCAGCAACATCCCCCCTTGAACCATACTTTGAGGGAAGAGATGGCGCAGCTTGCAAACATCTCCTCATAATATTGGCTCCTAAAGTAGAGGGGAAACAAAGTCGTTTATAATTCATAGCCACTAATCACCATCTCAAATTTGGAATGGTATCAAAGTTTCAGACTCAACTTGATCAATGCTCAAATAAAAAGAGCCAAGGATCATCAACACCCCAAAAGAACAATGGTTGAAAATACAACGGATCCAACTTAACCTCTTAGAGTACGGACCACACCACTCCAAGAAGATTGATATGAAATCATAATGTTAGGAAAAGCATCCACAAATTCTACATAACCTAGAAGCCTAAGAAAATCACTTCAAATTATAAGAGCCCAACAAAGGAGCTAACTAAGATTTGGTTTGAACCAAAAGAGGGCTCTCTCATGGGCCAAGAAACCACCACAACCTCAAACTAATCAATGTGATACCAAATCTAGAGCTAACCAGGTCAATGAATAATCAAGCTCCATCATAGAACATCATAAGCCACTCGAATCAACTCCATCAAAGGCCATACACATTGCAAGAAATAACTCCATAGTCGAGTGGTCCATGCCGAAGGAAGCAATAGCAATACATGTAGCAAGTATCAACCTCCCAAAGACGAGAACAATGAATAATCAAATTCCATCAAAGTACATCATAAGGCGCTCAAAGTAACTTCATTAGAGGCCATACATGCTTCAAGAAATAACTCCATAATTAGGTACTCCATGCCAAACGAATCCATGAAAATACACATCAACAAGTCTCAACCTCCCATAGACAAGAATAAAGTGTGTGAGTGAATTAGATAGCAATCCACCTCAACAAGTCTCTAATTCCTTGAGACATGACCAAAGTACATGAACGAATTGGGTTTATATAAACAAGCCTTAACCTCCCAAAATAAAGAACCAAAATGTACCAATGGTGAAATGTGCAACCACAAACTGAGATCTCCCAAGAGCAAGAACCAATGCGCACTAGCATCACATATCAGAACAATAATATCTGCAAGTTTGGAGTGTGGATTGCTACACCAACATCCCCCTCAAGCCATATACATTGAGTGAGAAATCTCCAAACCTAAGGAATTAGCGTAGAATAATACAAAATAATGTAGCATAAAGGCACATTACGTCACCAACATTGCCATCAAAAATACCTTATCATAGCCATCATAGAAAGAGTCCCACAAAAATCAACCACCAAATTCAGGGCTTGAATAGAGCTCTAGATGTGGCTCCATAGGAAGGACCAAAGTTAAAAAAAAAAAGCCTTGATAAGAGGTTAAGTGAAGATTTTAGCAATCTCCTCCTCGGTTGGATGATATTGAAGGGAACATTGTTGTTCCTCAATCAATTCCTTGTAGTGCCTATGACCTTCAATATGTTTGGTAACCGTAAAATGCAAAATTATATAGAGAGAGACAAGATATGTATGTTACACTTAGTGTACTAGAATCACTTTATCACTTTCTCACTTTTGCACTTGAATAATAAATGATAGATGAAACACAACGTCCATCTATATATGCATGTGAAGTCTCCTTACCTTGTGTGGTGGTCTCTTAGGTTAACCTATTTTACTAAGGATAGTAGGGGAAAATATTCCAATACGAAAGCAGGTCCAATAAGAATATGAAACTTAAGGTACCAAAAACTTGTACCTTACTAGGTCTGCTGTACCATAGCCTAAGGAACACCATGTTGGTCCCACATGGGGATAATACCCAAACCTCAAGCATCTCAATGAACACCCACGGCCAAAGATCAAGGAACCCAACAAGGAGGGTTTACAATAATGTGCAAATATGCACTAACAAGGCAGTGTTCCAAGATGACAAATCTGTTATGAGAGTGGTTGGAAGACTAATCGCTTTGGAAGAAGTAGCTGTCATACAAGAGTTGTTGGATGACTAACTGCCTCAGAACTTAGAAGTTAGAAGTATAACCAACACACAAGAATTGTAACTAACACATAAAAGTCTTTCAAGACCATCTGGAAACATGCAAGAGAGACTAGTGCTTGGTGGAGTTTCGGAGGAGGACAAGTGACAGAGCATAGATCTTATGTTGGTGTAGTCTATAATGATTGTCCATTCCTGAGAAACAAGTATTACTCATTTTCGTGTGCAGTTTTTATCCCTAGAGGGTTTTCCAGATATTGCAGTGCCAGAAGATGTCTTAGAAAAACAAAGCTGGGAGTTTTACAAAACTGAAAGGAAAATATATTAGCTTTGCAATATTAGAGAAGCTGAATGTATTTCGCAGGCATGATTGTTTTGTGTATTATTGGCTTAGCTTGGTTTGGTATGTTCCCTATAGCTTTAGCTGTTCATTTTAAGTTGAAGTGGGAGTCAAAACTGATTTTATCTATATGTATTCATCTAATCATCAAAGGACATGCTATTGGGACCCAATACTATTTTTATTACATTTAAAGAGTTCAATACTTTGGATTCAATATAACAATTTCTGTCAAAAAATATACAATTGGGACCCAATAATACATTGCTCATATTCAAAGTGTTTAATAATGAGTTGGATTTAATTCAACACTTCTGTCAAAAGATATATAGTTGGAACCCAATACCACATTTCTTGTACTCTTTGTTACTTGAAAGAGTTCAACAAATGAAATCTATTTATTAACACTTTCTTGTCTAAACATGATGCGATATTAGATATTTTGGTCTCAAAATTTTAAAGGGTAGAATATAACACTGTACGTACTCAAAAGCTTTGTTGTAAGACATTAAAGTGATGAATGAAGAGTTGTAGTCATGTCTTCCTACTCGAAATCCAATCCAATTAATATTCTCTAGCAAGATTTTATCTACACAATCCAACTTGTACTAGAAGTGTTGTGTTCTAATTATATAAAGTTGGGACCCAATAATAGATTTGTAATTCTTAAAAATTTCAAAAGATAAAATCTACTATTAGATGTCTCACACTTAGAAACTTTGGAATAAGGGATGGAAGTAGAGGAAGAGTTGTAGTCATGTGTTGGCAGTTGCCATTGAGTGGAACCCAATATAAAATGTCTTGTATGCAAAAATGTTCAATAATCAATATACATCTTGTTCCATGATATAAATGATGAGCAATTGTGCTTATGTCTTTCCGCAACAAAAAATAATGTAAAATAATCTATGGTTGGCACCCAATATAACACTTATCATATGCACAGAGACATAAAAATCACAATAGGTGTGTAAGTGTGCTTGACATGCTTGACTAATGCTTTTCGTCAACATCTGAGATTGAGCATACATCATATGGTAGGGTAAGGGTTTGATAGAGGTGATTTATGGTTTGTATCCTTGATATTGTCTTGGAAAATAGTCTATAATAAAATGTTCAAATCTTTGGACGATAGTTTTGGGTCTCTATAGAGAAGTGATATATAATGTGCAGTGAGTACTAGGATTGAGTAACATTTTATGCATTGAGATGGATGTAGACTAATGGAATATTGTGATTTATTCAAGTTTCCGTTGTGGCCACGGCCGCCACTCAACATATCTGTCTTAACTCAGATATAACATGTGTTACGTGATATCCAAAAGACTTGAGGTGCCAATTTGTTTGGATGCTCTTGGTGCATATTATATTTTGAGTTAAGACAGCCCTGTGCTAGTGTCTATGTTATTTTTGGTATGGATGCAGACAAAAAGTCAAATTCTGCCAGCCTCCATCTAAATTCGGCCACAAATATTAGTGTGCGATCTTTGTTGGGAATAGCCACTTGTTATTCTTTGAATCGTCTTCTACGTTCTTTGATTAAATATTAGTATCCTAACACTAAATATTCTATGGTGATGGACTTTGATATCTTCAATTGAACCTTACAAGTATATGTCTTCTCTAATAAATAAGTCTTTGGAAATATTCAATAAGTGTTCATATACTTTTATTTGGAACTTCAATTTGCTGGCCAGTCTCTCAATTTGAAGCTTGCCTCTTAGTCTTGTCATTCTAGGGGATATGCCTCCCCCTTTGTTTTGAAGTGCTGGTGCTTTCAAACATGATCCAAGATGTCCTTCAAAGATGTGCTTCTTAAACGTTATTATTTTTAAGACCCAAATTATTTTTGAATCAAAGGTTTGGGGCCCTATTTTAGGGATTGTGGACTTGGTACATATTTAGAGGGTTTAAATTATTATGCTTCAACATATGAAAGGTTGCAAATAGATAATCCCACAACACATTGTTCATGCGGAGTTTTCTTGTAATGTCCCCTTTTCAAGATTAGAATAATATTATTATTTACAATAAAAAGAATTCCTCTACTTAAAATAATAATGCCTAAGGGACTTTATGCTGGCCACCCCTTTTCTATTTTCGATTATGACTTAAAAAGGGGATTTTGTAGCATGGGTTATCCTTAATGAAGATAAGGCATGATCTTTTTAAAACTACTCTAACTCTCTCTCCAAGTGGAGTGCCCTTTTTTGGGAAGGATTTGATGGAAAAGAAGAGTATAGGAAGGGGAATGATGATCATTTGAGAGGTTATCAGGTTTTTGAATAAAATTTATGAGTTTGAGCATGCTTGCTTAACTTTCTACCTTGGAAAACAAAACCCTTCTTCGGTAATCAGAATTTGGGGACCAAAACCTTCATCTTCAGCTAGGTGGCCTCATTCAGAGGTCATATTTGGGCAGATTTGTGGATTCCTATGGCATCATTGGTGGAGAACAACAGTTAGCAGCGGTTCTGTGGTGGAGCGAAGCTGTTGAAGGCACTTGTTGAGGGTGGCAAATCATTTTGATAGCCCTTGTAGGGCAGTGAACCACCTGGAGAGCTTTTCCAAGGGTGGCGACCCACCTTGGGAGGCTAATTTGCATGTTTTTGGGGCAAATTTCTGATATTTGGTATTTTGATTCATCAAATAATTTGCTGGTCTTTATTTGTGAATTTTCTAGCCTATATTTGCATGTTAAAAATCAGATTTGAGGGTTCCATTGTGGGTTGTGACAATTCTGTAATTTTGATGAATATTTGATTGGAAGTATTGCTATTTGTGTCCTAGATGTTCATTTCCAGAATTTAGTAATTTATGGCTAGGGTTTGAGAATTTAAAATTTAGAATTTGCATAAGTTGTGTTAGGGTTTGTGGTGTTATTTCTCGGGTTTGTTGGAAAATCCAAATCTTTCTGATTCAGATCTAAAAGGTACATTTCAGTGGTATCAGAGCCTTTTCTTGGCCAGCTGTGCAGTTTGAATTGTATACAATGGATTGGCAACCGAAGTTTTTACATAAGGAGGAACACATAGATCCAATTCAAAAGGTGGGGATAGAAATACAAATAGACAAAGAAAGGTACAATTTTGAGGCCACCAAAATCCTTGATGAGTATCAAGAGATGACTGATCATTTTAAGTGTCTAGTCTCTTTGATGAGTTCTTGAAGTTACATGAAACGATGGACCGAAGTAAAAGAGGGTTGTGTCTTATGTGGTATCAGAGCCTTTTCTTGGCCAGCTGTGCAGTTTGAATTGTATACAATGGATTGGCAACCAAAGTTTTTACATAAGGAGGAACACATAGATCCAATTCAAAAGGTGGGGATAGAAATACAAACAGACAAAGAAAGGTACAATTTTGAGGCCACCAAAATCCTTGATGAGTATCAAGAGATGACTGATCATCTTAAGTCTCTAGTCTCTTTGATGAGTTCTTGAAGTTACATGAAACGATGGACCGAAGTAAAAGAGGGTTGTGTGCTTACATAAGAAGGTTGTGAAAGGAAGAGGAGAATAATTCCCAAATTGTGATGGGAAAATAAAAATAAAATTGGAAAGAGGGAAATTCAAACCTTCATAAGAATTCCAAGGAAGGAATCATAAAACAAGAGAATTCAGACTTGAAAAAGGAACAACTCATGGGGGCATCCACCATGAAAAAGGGTAGTGGGAGAAATGTTCCAGCCAAAGAGGAAGCGCCATTGGCTACTTGTCTTAAGTGTTAAGTGGAAAAGAAGGGCATAAATCACATGTGAGGCAGAGCTTAATGTTTTGCCATTCACAACAAAAGTGGATCCTAGGGTTGGAAGGAACCCAACTACTTTGCAAGCCAGCACAAGAGACATGAAAGAAGCCAAAAGACGTGTGAGGGTTGGCTACGAAGAGCGAAGGAGGCAAAATTGATAGCTATTCAAGCAAAACAACACTTAAAAGAATTTAAAGAGAAGGGTAAGCTATTTGATTAAAGCCCAAGGTATGAAAAAGAAAGTCATACTTCAGATTTGTTGTGTTACACCATGCCATTTCAGATTTTTTCTTATCACGAACAACGTGCTAAAAAGAATAATAGGGTCAAGGATGCAACTTGCAACAAAGGGCATACTGATACTTCGATTCAAATTCTAAATCGCATAGACATATGGGACCTAGGTGATATATGGACACACTTGATAATGAAGTTAAACTTAATGAAAGCAATGCACAATGACCTCTTTCACACATGTAAGGAGGAGGATGATATTCACAAGTTAACTGAAGATGAAAAAGAAAGGTTGATTGAGCTGGACATATTGACAGGAAATCATCTAGCAAAAGGCATGTTGCTGTTTGTGCACCATACAACGCCTTGCAATCATACAAGTACCATGTCAAGATAGCTCCGGAAATAACAAAAAGGGGGTCTCATGAGATATCAATTTTTGATAGTGGCCAAGGCATGAAGGATACACATCTGCCCGCAGTGCTGCAATCAGTAGGCTGTAATTTCAGGTTAAGTTATGATGGGGACATTACAAAGAACATGTTGTCAAAGGAAAATATTCAAGAAGAGTATGCAAGGGCAATAGAAATCAATGAGCTTAAATTCAAGGACAGAATTGAGCCGACAAAGAAAGTTGCAGCCCATAAGACAAAGCCATTTGAAGTTAGAGGCAAGCCTGATATGAGAAAAGAAGATGAAGGGCAAGAGCATGAAAGAGTGTCGAGGGCACCTAAGTTGAAGAAGTGCAATGAAAAGAAGGTTGTAGCTGAGTTTTCCATATATGACTGTCCTTGGAAAATATGGCAAAGACAACATATACTAAGGCAATTGAAGCAGCTTTTGAAAGAGCCAATATAGAAGAAGAGCTGAGAATTTCGGCCCAGCAAGGGGTACCTGAATTCATTACAAAGGAGGAGAAAATGGGCATCCTAACTTCTATTTATGCTTTATTTGCTGACTTGTGTATAAGTACAATGGAAGATAAGGCTCTTAAGAACCATGTAGAAAAAGAGAACAGAGAGCAATCATGTGTACTTAAAAAGAAGGGTGGAGAAATCAGGAATGAAGATGGTTGTAGCTATGGAGAAACCATGACTTGTTATTTGAAAGGAATTAGAGATGAGGTAATTTTGAATCCCAAGTTGGGGAGGTGTTGAAGATATCCCAACCAATCGTCATCTGGCAAGGGAAGGTAAACAAATTGAGGACAGCCAAAGGCATGAAAGTGTTGTGAATTTGTTGCTTCTTACCATGTCATTGGGGGTGTGTTGTCATCATGAGCAACATATGACAGAGAATGACTATATGTCAAGTTTGATGTTTTTTCGTACATAATGGCAAGGCTGTGGTTATCATGGGAAGCAACATGAAAATGGTGATAGAATGAAGAGCACTTTGAGTGGCAAGGGCCGCATGGATTCTTTCATTCCGGTTCCTAATTGCTTATATATGAAAGTTTGGGATTTGGGTGCTCTAGGGAGATACAAGGGTAAGTTTTCAAAAGTGTTCAATGCTACTTTTATAAATGAATTCTTGAACACATGCATTTGGCTTGAAGGGAGGTCCACGAAGATCCTTAGGAATTATGATGAGCGCCCTAACACAATGATAAATAATCAATACTCAAGACCCTTGTTGAACATTGACTGCCATCTCTCAAAGGTTGAGTGGAAATCAAGCTACAGGGAGATAATTGTTGAAATTTTGGTCCAAGATGGGTTGTGGCACACCCCTAGATCATTCACATGGCTGAGTTTGACGAAGAGCGTCATGTATGACAGCATTTGTACCAATTTTTTTAATGGTGCCAGTAGTAGTACCAGCCATGTCTACACTTGTATGACAACCATAAAGGTATTTTTAGTTGCATGGTGTAAAGGAGAACTCAAAGATGACGACTTTTTGCAAAAAAACTTAATGATTATAGGCTATAGAGCTGCTGTTATTCACATTTCCAGCCAACCCAACATTCGGCATGCAGCTGTTCAAGCAATCCTACTCACATACTTGAGTAATTTTCTGTTTGTAGAGTTTGTTGAGTCAATTTCAGTCACTATAGGGTTGTTTCCAGCCCATAAATCACTAACACTTCTGAATGTGGTGACACAATTCGAGTATGTTGGCTGCCATCCTATGCTGTTTGCCATTGTTTGTAGCATAACCAGCCCCTTAACAATTTTTTTTACAAACACAAGAGTGTTTTCAGTCTCAAGGTGGAACGCTGTTCTGCTTAACATCAACAAGGGGTGGTTTGCAGTTGTCATGGAGGAGTGCCCAACCATTACAATGCTGATTATGAGAAAGAAAATGCAATAGTACAGCTACAACCATGTTTGGGGAAGAAAGAATGGACCTTGGAAGCCCATCACATGAATGGAAAGTATGAAGAAGATGCAAGAATGGGAGGAGAGTTGAACAACATGCCTACAAGGCATGGTGAAGCGGATGGAGGAGTGATGTGGAGATCTTTTTTTTTAAAATAAAAAAAAGATCCCAATATATAAGAAGGAAATCAAAAGATACAAATTCTGCTATGCCAAGCTTGAAAATTGTTGGTCTAAGCCTGGGCAGTATACAAGAAAGGAAACATATTGGTACTCATAAGCATAAGTCATATCTTTTTGTATCTTGGTTGACCACCATGGAGGGGGCATACCATAATAGAGAATGTTATGGTTGCCCAAAGCCCAATTAGCCAACCCATCTGCCACTTTATTTGACTCTCTAAGAGTATGAATGAATTGCACTTCCTGAAACCTTTCCTTCAATGTGTTGATATTATCCATTTCTCTAGCAATCCTCCAATTACTGCTTGTACCATTCTCCTTATTGGAAAGGCGGCCAATAATGACCTTAGAATCTGCCTCAATTTGAATCTTTTGCCAACCAACTTTTATAGCCTCTTGCATCCCTTTCTTTATAGCCTTAATCTCTGCTAAATTATTAGTGGCACATTCCAAATTTTCAGCAAACATAAAAGTGACTTTTCTGTCCGGAGTTCTACCAATACCTCCAATGGATGCTAATCCCAGATTACCTTTGGATGCACCATCTGTATTTATTTTACCATATCCGAATGGAGGAGGTTTCCAAATTCCATCTAGTTGATGTTTGATTTTATGCCGAAAACCCGACATAGAAGAAATGTGAGGTTGCAAAGGCAGTTGTTTGCAAAGATTCTGCCATTCAGGAGTGAGAGGAGTGGGAAGAGAAATCTTATGTTTGATAGATTCTGCAGTATTGATTTTGATTTTCTCCCAGATATAATTGATATCTTTACTAACCTGTTGAAAAATTCTATTGTTTCTTTCCTTACATGTATTCCAGAGAAGAAGAGAAATACCAGACCACAAGTCTGGCACGAAGTTCTGATTTGTCTGGATATGGCATTTCCATTCTCTCCATAGTTGCTCTAAAGACCCAACACTTATCCAGTGAAGGTTAAATAAATTAGACAACCAGTGCCATAAAGAGACCACCCAAGAATATTGAAAAAACAAATGAGAAAGGGATTCCTCATCTGGCAAACATAAAACACATCTAAATGGACCATAAAATCCAAACTTCTTAAGTCTATCACCAATTGGGATTTGCTTGAGTAAGAGCAACCACACAAAGAAGCTGACTTTAGGCCACATAGCAGGTTGCCAAATGTTTTTAAAAATGTTTCGAAAGAGGTGAGGAGTCCTCAGTAACGAAGCATCTCCAGAAGCCATTGTATATACACCCAAGGAATTGGCGCCCCATGCCAAAGTATCAGCCTGAGGAGAATAAGAAATGGACCGAGCCAAGAGAATATTATCTATCAAAGTACTCTCCCTTTGTTCAATATTCACAAGCTAATCTCTGCTAGGAATCCAACATTTTCCAATTTCCCATATGTGAGTAATAGGCTTACAATAATCTGCCACTTTGATCCATCCTTTCTCATGTAAATCCTTCATGATTGTTTCAAAGTTTGGGTATTGGGATATAAGTGGAGGTTGTCCATCCCATGAATCACTTCAAAAATTGGCATATTTGCCATCTTTAACTATCCAAAACAAATGTTTTTTAATAATCTCTTCACCAACTCGGAGAATAGCGAAAATAGGTGATCCTTTAAAAGGAAGAGTCAACCTTATAATTCTTTGAGGGGGATTGCTTTCTGCATATTTTGCTATAACATTATACACCCATAATTCATTTGGAGATACTAACATTCGCCAATATAGTTTTGTTGCAAGGGCCTTATTATGCTTGGCTGAAGCTTTGAAACCTAATCCTCCTTTCTTGGATTGGCAAAGAGTGTCCCATTTGACTAGAGACCACTTCCTTTTTCCTTGCACTCCACTACAAATGAATTTCTGGCATAAAGAATCCATTTGTTTCAAAATGGTACTTAGGATGTTTAAAAGAGAGGCAACATAGACAAGTAACGCTTGACGAACAACCTTAACCAAACTTATTCTTCCTCCAGAAGATAGCCATGTGTTGGTCCATTTCATCAATTTCGCTTCAGCTTTAGAAATAAGCCAATGCCGATCCCGAATCTGTTTAGAGGCTAGTGGAACCCCTAGATATCTAAGCGGAAGAGAACCTTTCCTAAAATGAAAAATGTTTAGAATTTGCTCCTCCTATCTACTAGAGCAATGGAAGAAAATAATACTAGATTTATTATGATTAATCATTTGACCAGTAAAAATCTAAAGCACTTTGTGAAATTGTTGGGCTTACAGGCGAGTAGCTTTGCCCAAAAGTGTAGAATCATCCACAAATTGCAAGTGGGAGAGAGGATGAGTGTCTTTTGCTAGCTTAATCCCAATAATCCTTTTCTCCTTGCATGCTTTAGTTACCAATCTGCCAAGGCATTCTGCCAAAATAAAAAATAAAAAGGGAGATAAAGGGTCCCCCTGTCTTAGTCCCCTGGACGCCAAAAAAATCTGAGGAGTTCCATTGATCAAGACTGAAAAGGAATCTGTAGATAAACAAGGTTTAACCCAATCTATCCAATCCCCAGAGAATCCAAATTTATCCAAAACTTTACATAAGAAATCCCAATCCACTCTGTCATATGCTTTGGATAGGTCCAATCTAATGAACATGGAAGAAGATTTTTGGAGTTCCATAGGATGCAAGGCTTCTAGTGCTAAAACAATCTCATCATGGATTTAATGTCTAGAAACAAATCCCCATTGTTCTGGAGAGATAATTTTATGCAGTAAAGGCTTTAACCTTTCTGCCATAACTTTAGTAATAATTTTATACAAGACATTGCACAAGGATATCGATCTAAAACCAGCCATATCCTCCACATCATTAGCCTTTGGAATAAGAGCTAAAAATGTTTTATTAATTTCCTTCAACATAGTTTTGGCTGTCCTTGCCTCTTCCACCACTTGAAGAAGGTCTTCTTTAATGATGTCCCAAAAAACTTGGTAAAATTCAATTGGAAACCCGTCCTGTCTAGGTGTTTTTCCTTTCCTCATAGAAAACACTACCCCTTTCAGTTCACTTTCTGTAATAGGGCATATAAGCTGCTGATTATTGTGATGGTTTATAAGACTAGGAAGATTTGCTAGCACTTTCTTTTGAGCATTCTCGTCAAGAGGCTGGGTTGTGAATAATTTCTGAAAATACTTGGTAGCCAATTGCTGCATACCTGTCAAAGAATACTCGTTCTGTCCATCTTTGTTTTCATTGACATGTTTGTTTTATGTGCAGGTTTAGGAACAACCTATATGAGTGTTGATAAAGAGACTCTTATGAATCAAAAAGTGCATAGTTTGCATATGTCCAAGGAGAGTACAATGATCATGACCCATGATAAACATGAGTGGGGGCAGCTGATTTTGTTTTCTGCCCACAAGAACAATATAGGACCCATTGGAGCTCAAGGCTATGTTCATAAAGCAAGTATTTGGGGTTGCAAGTCCATGAGGATGAATTGGGATCCAAGTATTACAGAGATAGCTATTTGGGTGAGCTTGCATTTGCTTGAGGACAAACAAATTTGGGAAGGGCGGGCTGTATTCCTAATACTTAAAATAATAATATGTCTAATGGACTTTATGTCGGCCACCCCTTTTGTATTTTCGATTATGACTTAAAAAGGGGATTTTGGTGCATGGGTTTAACTTAACCCTTAATGAAGATAAGGCATGATCTTTTTAAAACTACTCTAACTCTCCCTCCAAGTGGAACACCCCTTTTTGGGAAGGGTTTGATGGAAAAGAAGAATATAAGGGGAATGATGATCATTTGAGAGGTTACCATGTTTTTGATTAAAATTTATGAGTTTGGGCATGCTTGCTTAACTTTCTACCTTGGAACACAAAATCCTTCTTCGGTAATCAGAATTTGGGGACAAAAACCCTCATCTTCAGCTGGGTGGCCTCATTCCAAAGTCATATTTGGGCAGATTTGTGGATTCCTAGGGCATCATTGGTGGAGAACAGCAGTTGGCAGGGGTTCTGTGGTGGAAGGAAGCTGTTGAAGGCACTTGTTGAGGGTGGCGAATCATTTTGACAGCCCTTGTTGGGTAGCGAACCACCTGGAGTGCTTTTCCAAGGATGTCGACCCACCTTGGGAGGCTAATTTGTATATTTTTGGGGCAAATTACTGATATTTGGTTTTTTGATTCATCAAACAATTTGTTGGTATTTATATGTGAATTTTCCAGTGTATATTTGCATGTTAAAAATCAAATTTGAGGATTCTATTGTGGGCTGTAATAATTCTGTAATTTTGATGAATATTTGATTGGAAATATTAATATTTGTGTCCTAGATGTTCATTTCCAGAATTCAATAATTTATGGTTAGGGTTTGAGATTTTAAAA
The DNA here is from genome assembly GCA_037957365.1 of Torreya grandis. Lineage (NCBI taxonomy): Eukaryota > Viridiplantae > Streptophyta > Pinopsida > Cupressales > Taxaceae > Torreya > Torreya grandis. Next base: position 9,877,607 of record JARHVA010000006.1, read on the forward strand.
TTCAGAATTTGCATAAGTTGTGTTAGGGTTTGTAGTGTTATTTCTAGGGTTTGTTGGAAAACCGAAATCTTTCTAATTCATCCCTAAAGGGGACATTTCATTTCTACTCAATCCCTTCGTTTGGAGAATGTCTTTAGGTTTTATTTCTTCACAGACTTATATCTCAAGGTGATATCCAGGTGTGAGAGATACCCATACTTGGTACTTTATTCTTTAGAGATAGTCACTTCCTTGGGTTTCATTGAATGTTGAAAATGTTGGTATTCTAAGGCTAGTTTATTTCTTTAGTGGATTGTAATCTCCATTGATCGGCTTCCTCCATTTGGATACTCATTAGATGGCTCAATATTCCTTCTTCCAATAAGGATGTTATTTATAGAGTTGTCAGGGAGGACATTTATCAATAGGATATTTAGGTCACTTGTGTAGTTGGTTAAAGTGTCATTTATGAATAAGTATTGCTAGCATGTTTTGTTAAGTCTCTTGTTGGCATTTGGGTAGTTAGTAGAAAGTATCTAAGTTATGTTGGTTGTGATGGTTGGGTTAACTGCCAACCATTTGGTCTTGTCCTCTACGAAGCATAATGAATGTCTGGGAAAGTGCACTTGTATTGCATCCTCCCTAAACTAATTGATTGTACTGAGACTTATCATTAAGGAATACAAAGCTGATATTTTTTGGATACTCGTACATGGTATGTTCAATTATTATTGTTCTATGTTTGCTTCTTGTCAATAGTCTAATATCTCAGTTTTAGTTTTTCTATACTACATTTTGGCATCGTTGTCTTAAAAGACCTCCGATCATACAGAGTAAGTTGACTAACAATTTGATTGACATCCAACTCTATTGACAATGACATGGGGGCCTAATGGGTCAACCCATCCAAGAAGCCATTGAAACCAAACAAAAACAAGAACTCACCAAAGACTTACATTACTTGTGGGACCTTTCTATACGAGAAAACGTTAAGTAGGAAGCCAAATGAAAGCAAGTGCCAATGGATTCCATCTGGGGCACATTGGCTGTTACAAAAGAAGTAGAATGTCTCCTTGACCACCACCTACGACTTCTTGCTAGGCAATATATTTTATTGCTAAACCTTGGGGGCGAACGTGATTGAGAGGATCACAAACAACAAATCCTACAAAGGCATGCACAAAGGCAAAGTCATGAAGAGGAATTGAGATTGTAAGACTGATGTCGATGCTATTAAACCCGATTAAAGGGGAATACAAAAGACAACGTGGCAACACAAAGTAAATGGAAATAGGAAGGTTGAACAAGCTATTGTAACAAGAATGAAGAAGAAGATTACAAGTAGTAACCACTTTGAAAAACAAAGAGTTGAAGTCAAGGTCGAAGCCCAAGCTATAGTAGGAGTTGGAACTGGGAGAAGGTTCAGTTGGTGCCGGAACAAGTAATTGAAAATCCTCCACCACTCTCAGCTATACAATGGGAGGAGATTTCTAGGCATCTTCCTCTCCAGATTGGGTTGAGAATTCTACAACGGAACTCATGGAGGAGGTAAGTTACCTTTTTGATCAAGAGATTGAAGACAACTTATTCACAAAAGAACGAGCCTCTTCTGAAACTAATATCCGAGGGATTGAAGAATTATTGATTGAAGATCCAATACCAGGTGCAAGCATGGGATATTCTCTTTGCACTCAACATTTAATCCCCTGGTTGCACCAGCATCAATCCACATAAGGCACAGGTCTTATGCGCTCACCCGAAGCGCAACTAAGAAGGAACCGGGGCCCACGTTGGGCTAGTTGTGCCATGGCATGGGGCTTTAGTTAGGGGACTTTAGCAATTCAAATAAATTTGGGGTAGATCCATAGGCGCAGGCCTTCCTTGGATTACGCCAGGGGTCAAGTAGGCGCTTAAAGGGTCATGAGATTGCTTTTACTCAATTTACTCATACTAAACAGATGTAATTCAAACAAGGTTTGGGTTACTGGCACAGGAGCTATACTCACCCTTTATGCAAAATGATGATGATGTCACGATTCATTACAGGGGCTCCATTAAAGCTGTGAACCAGTAAAATGCATGAACACTAATTAACATAATTCAACCAAATGTATGACATCACAATTCTTCGCCTTGCATTAATAACACTATAGGATATGAAAACTGAACATGCAGAACACTGTAATGCAACGCTATTGTCATTTGTTAAAAGTCCATAACCAGAGCAATTCAAATCTTAATGTTAACAACCCAGAGGCTCACAGACGAGCTTGGGCATATACAACTGGAGCCAGAGTGGCCTCCATTCCATTTTAAAGCCTTAATGGTGGCTGGAGCTATGTTTATAGAGTAAATTCATTTCGCCAGAGCTTTGCTATAGTCCTTCGTCCCTCCTCTTCTGGCTCGAGCTCCTTATATAAGTCTTCAGGAGCATCTTCGCCAGGGTGGAAGTTGCACACTGAGTGTTGAGCTGGAACTTTGTCATCATACTCGACGGCTCCATGACTCTGTGAACTCTGCGTTGCACCTACCAATGGCGCAAGGTTTGCGCTTTATCCTCCAACTGGCTACTAAAAAAACCCAAAGGCTTAACCTCTTGACAAAATGATCTTCTCGTGCCTAGATGGATGTCATGTTGGTGCGAATACTTTACTTAATGGGTTAGGGGCCCAACATTTACCCCATACAAAAATTTTAGTCCGCCCTTGGACTAAGTCATCAAACTCTTGGGAGTGCAGGACTCAGGCGCATTCTCCTGGAGTTCAACGCTAAAGTCTTCAAAGCCCTTAATGGCTAGCTTGATTTCTTCTGCGGTGCTATCTATCTTGGAGGATGCAACAGTGAGCGTAAGTACATCTGTTTTATCCATCTATTTACATAAGGCTTCTACATTAGCTTTTGCCTTTGCCACACTTTCATCTAGGATCTCTCCTTGCTCACAGACGTTGGTCTGTAGAGTGCGGAAAAGTTCTTCCAAGGTCCACTCTTGGCCCTTGATCTGGTTACTGAGCATGTTCATGCTTGCTCTGCCCTGGTTGTAGAGTATACTTAAGCCATTAGCTGCTCCTCATCCTTCACCTTCTTTAGGTGCGTCTCTATTAATGAGGCTTGGTTGGAGAAGCTTAAGAAAATGGCATCTGCTGTTTCCGCGGCCTCCTTCAATTTTGCGAAGAGGTCTTCTACCTCTTGGAGCTTATCATATAGCTTCTTCTGTAACGCGATGCTGGGGTCTTCCTCTTTCTCTTCTACCTACGCTAGGTTGCGCTGTAGTCTTGGGAGCATCTGCTCCACCAATACACAAATCCTGTCGACCTTTGAAAGGCCTGAAGTGTTGACGTCTACCAAAAGAGATGGTTCGGCCACCTCCATGTGCTCACAAAGTCGTTGCAACTTGAACTTGTTGGCCTGCACCTCATCCTTGGCTTCTTTGAGGATCCTTTTCCATTTCCTCACCTTGTCGTCATTGATGATGTTTTGGCGCGTTACTTCTATGGCCATCTTTATTGGCGCATTCCCAGATTGGATTGCGTTCATGGTGCATGGGTCAATAAGAAGGGATTCCTGCCCTTCTTTAGGGTCATCCAAGCTCGAAGTAGCCGCTTTAGGTGCCTCAAATTGGGGCTCGTCCATATAGTGGTTTAGCACAAACAAGAGCTGTTTGCGCGTCCTTGTGGTGGCTTGGGGGGCATAGTTTCATACATGTAAAGATCTTCATCTCCCTTATGTTCAGTTCTCTGTCATCCTTCTCTACAACAACCTTCTCTATGTGTTCTTCCTCTTCATTGGCGCTACTGCTCTCTTCGGCGCGCTCCTCTGAGGATTCACTTGTTTGGTCCTTGGGGGTTGCTTCATTGGACTTCTCCCCCTCATCCGCTTCTTCATCCTGGGGTTTTTCAATACTTACCTCTAGGGTATTTCTTTCGGTGCCAGTGTCGCCTTCTTTGTGTTGAGACACCCCCTCACTACTTGGGTGTGCATCTTGCACAGCTTCTTCTGCTTGTCTGGTGGGGTCACTTGGTGCCTGTTGGACCGCTTCTATTGTTGGTCCTGCGCTTGAGGGAACCTTTGGGGCCCTTTTTTCTAGCTTGGCCTTCTTTAGTTCGCGGTCAAGCTTCCGCTTCTCTTCAAGCGCCAAAACCTGGTTGGTATCTCCATCGTTCAGTCCCATCTTCCTCCAGGCCACTCTTTTCTCCTCGACCGTTTGAGGAGCTGCTAGGGAGGCCTCATCCTTGGGTGTCGGCGCTGGTTTCCTTGGTGGGATCATCAACAAGGTGGTGTTGGATGTGAGGCTCGCCATTTCCTTTGTTACTTGTAGTGCGGCGGTCATGCTGCTTTGCAGGGCTTCCTGCACTTTTTTGGTGCTGAGCTCCTCTTCTCCTTCCCCTACTTGCAGGATATAGGTCCCTGCTCTGTCTTCTTCAGTCTCCTCTATAATGGGCGTGAGAGTCGCCTCTCTCTCCATATCTGCAAGGGTTATGGTGGGGAATGCTATAGGTCCCTTGGTCTTTTTCTTTAGCTTCTTGTTGGAAGCACCCTCTTGTGTGAATATCACACACTTCCTTGAAGCTGTGATCTGTAAACCGAACAAACAGTTGGTGAAACGGATACTAAAATGTCTCAATTCCTTAGTTAAATAGAATTGGTGTGGAAAATTTGGGGTTGAGGGAAATTAATCACATAACTTTTAAAACTCTTTCCCGCATATAAAAACTTCTGATTCTGTGTCATTTATAACTTCCCGTTCAGTTCTAGTATTCTATCCATTCATTTGCAACTGAATTAAAAAAAACACAAAATAAATTGAAATGAAATAGTGATACCAGAAGTGATAACGGAGTTCATCCATAACTTGGTCTACGACTCCGAGATTGTGGTCAATTGCAATCCGATCCATTATAAAAAGATGCAAGTATTAACAATTTACAACTTACATCAAGAATGGATTATGAACCTGCAATAATGCTAAAACTGACTTGAAGACTCTGACTCATATAACAGACGTCTTTCCTCTGTCTGTAGCATCCATTCATTCGTCTCCATATATACGGGTATATTTCTCCTTTTTGAGTATCTATAAAAGTCTTAAAAAGGGCACCATCTGGGTTTGATAGACAACTATGTACATCCCTCCATAGTCACTGACTTATAAAATAGAGATAATTAAAAACACAGGTACCCTATAATAACCCTGTAACCATACACATCCCTCTAGAGTACAAATAGAGGCAACAAAAGTATAGTCACTGGTCTCTATATCAATACAGAGTCAATACATAATTTCCTTATCTATCACGAAGGAAATAACCAGACTTGGTCTCTGTCAATCTGACAATACAGTCTTGGTCTGATGTTCATGTTACATCCCTTGTTGAAGGCCAAATAAATAGAAGGAAAACATAATCTCATTTATCTGGGAATCATTGTGATCATTGTCTGTATATACAATTCTACATATATATAATTCCAAGCCCAGAGGCTTTATATAACAGAAGAATATATATATAGATTCCTGGATCAGAACTATCTTCCTGTAATTAAAAATAGAAGATAAATAGATGTCTCACCTGTATATCTTTTTTACCTTTCAAGACTGTATTCGATCCGCATACACTTGGGTCTATAGCTCATCACATCCTGTCTCGCGTCGCTTCTTACAATATATATATATCTATGCTTTATGATGTAATTCCTGACTCGACAGTGTTTGTCATTTGCCCTGGTCCACAAATATTACCAAATAGGCGAAGATTTATTTCTAAGGATTTAGAGGCATCAAGAATAGTATATACACAACCTATATCAAGATTCTTTAAAGAATTCTTTATCGATATGACCAAGTCCATTCTTTTCAAACCCAGTGTGTGGATAGGCTGCCCCACTATTTCCTTAGTCCTGTTTGCATCTACGAACATACAAGGATCTATTCGAAGTGAGTTCCATTTTCAGCTTGTCACCTGTTTGTGCTCCAACAGTGAGCTGAAAAGGAATAATCAGACTTTTCATGAAACAAACACCTTAAACATAAGCATAAGCAAACCCTTCTTCATGTGGGACATTTTAATATCCTTCAGCATAAGCAAACCGTTCAATAACGACGAGCTTTTTCGAATTCTATCAATAGTAGAATTCAGATACTCAGGGATAGTGGATTAATGCAAGGTCGGATTCGCTCCTATTCATGTTCAAAATAGAGAAACATGTTCTCAAGAACCTTCTCGCCCGAGCTTTCAAAACAGACACCTCGCCTCCACACTTCCCAATGGTCGTTATATCGGTTCTTTAACAACTGAAAGTAATAAATGGTCTCGGGCAGTTCTTTAACAGCTAGAAGCAATAATTGGTTCAGCTTGGTTCAACACGATCTATGCACACCTTTGGGGCCTCTCTGATCACAACAACGATCTGTGTCTTCGAATCCACCTTTGCCATGGTCCATTGGAACCTTCAAAGGAACAGGAGTTTCGTTATACAATCATCTTCGAAATCCCGAGCCTTCTCCCTATGCCCACTCGTCCAAGCACTGCTTCTATCTCACCAGACCCGTAGATCATCCCCCTTCAATTCCTTTCGTCCCGGTGTATATATTCTGTAGTTTGTAGAAAAGAATATATTCAATCTCTTGCCAAGTTAGAAACGGCTGCACTCTTTACCGAATGGGGTTCGAATCCCCAAATACCCGACAGGCTTTCTCGATGGAATTAACTAAAATCCCACATTTTCCAATCACGGGAGGAAATAAGCCTTTAAATAGGCTTTTAAAACAACTTTTAACTGTGGCTGGGGCCACGTATGGGTCTTTTGTTTTTGTTGGAAACTCGAAGCTAAGCTTGGACTCTGAGTTGGTTAGAGAAAATCTTGGTCCGTTAATAATGAATTGGAACTCAGGTTGGCATGCATTCGGTTGTTGAGTTAGTTGGATGGATTGAGCTCGGCAATGAATTTCGAGTTGGTTTGGTAACTTGAGTTGGCTTGGTAGATGAGTTGGGGTGCCAAGCGAGTTGGGTTGTAGGGCGCATTGGGGTGCCAGGCGAGTTGGGGTGCAGGGTGACTTAGAGAAATAACAAGAATGTGGTGGCGGGCCACATGGTGGCCTGAGGACCCGCCACGTGGGCTTCTCCCATTACTCCCTATCCTGCCACATGTCACAACCAGAAACACAGAAACAATTGTATGGTAAAAAACTAGTGCAATTACAGAATTAAAACACCGTTACCATACACGATGGCAAAGTCCTCATAAATGTGGACTCCACCGTAGCCGGCCCTTTTTAAAATTCCGACAAAAACGGTGACCTTAGTCCTCTGGATCAAACCTCCTCACAAAGAGGCTTTTGTCCTCAAAAGTACCAAGTACTCACTGCCTCTACTAAACGGCTTTTTGCATCACACCAACAACCATAACTTTGCCAAAAGTCAACCACCCAACTATAATTGCTACCTGTATATGAAGAGTAAAAAATAAACTCTATATCCATTCTGCCAAATGCCCTATTACCCGAAATAGTCATAATCTTTGGTGGCTTCTCTCAACCCTGCACTGCATGAAGGTTAAGGTATTCTCCTTGTTGTCTAGCAAAGGAATTCATTGTGCTACATACACCTAAGGATTTACAAACATATTGCACACATGTATACTTGCATTTTTACAAACGTTGCCCAAGCTATGGGTCTTTAAAAGTACACATACATGACATGATTCAAAAACAGACGTGTGTATAGAAAGTTTGAAATACAAACATCGCCCATATTACTGTGGGACTTAGACGTATATGCAAGTATAAAAATGTGCAATAGATTTCGTCTAAGGTGACAAATACACAATATACATCATCCCTGAGGATAATCCATGGAATTGTAAACAACAAAATTAACAGCCTTGTCCCTCAAATATTTCCATGTAACCTGTCAAACTCCAATGTTAACTTAAGAGAGTTTCCATAATAGAGCTTCTTTACAAACTCACAAATTTGCAAGTAACTGTAAACAAATATCATTTAAAAGTGAGAAGAAACCAAGTATTTTAAACTTGTTTCGAGGTTTCCTTCACCATCTGACTGTTCCCTAAGTCATACCTCCACAACTCATCCAATTACGTTAGTTTTCAAAATCTTATCACAATGGAAAACTTCAAAAAGAAGATAGCAAAATCTTCCAAACACAAGGGTTATGATTTCCTTCCTAGATCCATTTAGGAATTCCCTGAATAAAGTGTTTGAAGTTAAAGCTAAGCATACTAAATAACATCATAGTCATGCTTATCTGAAACTATTCAAATAACCATTTAACCATAAGGGTGGTTCTCTCCTAATGGTTTTCATAATTGAATAGTAGTGGTTTCATCTTTATAAAACTCAATCTCAAAGAGTTAGATGATCCATATTTTAGTTTTCAAAAGGCTTTTAAAAACAACTTCAAACAAAGACATACTTTACTCCCAACGCAACCTTACACAAAGGATTCAATCAAAAATGTGCAAACATAGTTACATTTGAGAATGATTTATACCTTTGAAGAACACTGTAGAATGCACCTGTTGAGTATTGGTTAGTAAATGTTGGTGTTTTAAATGGCTTCTTGTTTGCTTCCTGCAACTCTCAATAAAGTTGTGAAAACATAAACCAACTTATGAACCAATTACAAATTCAAACTCAAAGCGCAAAACCCTGTTCGATACTGAACAATGCCTTGTTGCCATTTTCATATCTACCATGGAATTGGCCTTTTCACTTGTTCATATTATAAAGGACATAGGCATCCATAGTATAATTAGTAATCCAAAATAATAACGCTGCACAACTCGCTAGCTAGACCAAAATATTGTGTCAATACCAATATGAAATTAGATTATAATCATACCTCAATCTGCCTTCTGTGTAAGACTAGTAATCGAACTGTAATTGTTTCCTCTTGGATGTACATCACTAAAAGTGCGTTGCACGTTATTAGAATGCTTCTCAAAGAAAGAAATGTTGTTCCTTTAACAAAACCATCTCACACCTCAAGTGACAATGTGTTGTTCTTCCTGTGTGTTGATCTTGCAGGACTAGTGGTCCTAGAACCTTGGTTGTCAAAAGCTTGTCTTCTTTTAGCGAATTAGAACTTCTTCCAATATCCCTTCGCACTAGCCTTCCTGCATGGTCAACTCAAACAGAAGAATCAAAACCAAAATCTGATATTTAAAAACTTTAAACTGAAGTATATCACAACTAAAACAAGGTGCTATAATCACTTGCTCTGATACCAAATTTGATCCATAAACCGAACATACAGTTTGTGAAACGGATGCTAAAATGTCTTAATTCCTTAGTTAAATAGAATTGGTGCGGAAAATCTGGGGTTGAGTGAAATTAATCACATGACTTTTTAAAACTCATTCCCTCATATAAAAACTTCTGATTCTATGTCATTTACAACTTCCCATTTAGTTCTAGTATTTATCCATTCATTTGCAACTGAATCAAACAAAACATAGAATAATCTGAAATGAAATAGTGACACCGAAGTGATAACGGAGTTCACCCATAACTTGGTCTACTACTCCGGGATTGCAGTCAATTGCAATCCAATCCATTATAAAAAGATGCAAGTATTAACAATTTACAACTTACATCAAGAATGGATTATGAACCTGCAATAATTCTAAAACTGACTTGAAGACTATGACTCATATAACATGTCTTTCCTCTGTCTGTAGCATCTGTTCATTCATCTCTATATATACGGTTATATTTCTCCTTTTTGAGTATCTGTAAAACTCTTAAAAAGAGCACTATTTGGTTCTGATAGACAACTATGTACATCCCTCCATAGATTGACTTATAAAATAAAGATAATTAAAAACACAGTTACCCGATAATAACCCTATAACCATACACATCCCTCCAGAGTACAAATAGAGGCAACCAAAGTACAGTCACTGGTTTCTGTATCAATACAAAGTCAATACATAATTTCCTTATCTATCACGAAGGAAATAACCAGACTTGGTCTTTGTCAATTTGAGAATACAATCTTGGTCTGATGTTCATGTTACATCCCTTCCTTGCTGAAGGCCAAATAAATAGAAGGAAAACATAATCTCATTTATCCGAGAATCATTGTAATCATTGTCTGTATATACATTTCTACATATATATAATTTCGGGCCTAGAGGCTTTTGTAATGTCCCCATTTTTGCGAGCATCAGAGTTCGGTGGATTTAGCCTATTCTTAGCCCTCGTAGGTTAATATGCATGGTTAGAGGGTCTCTTGATGGAGCTTGGCTCAGCTTCAGTTTGTCAGTACTTGATCAGTTGGCTTTCGTTCAGGCTCATTCGGACACTTCTACCCTGAGTTGCTATTTTTAGCAGTATTCAGCACTCAGCGTGGGACCCCTGCTATTTTTGGCAGTATGGATTGATAGCGTTCAGAATCACTTCCTCAGTCGACAGCTTCAGACGGCTCGTGCATCGGATGAATGATGAGAGAGATATTAAAGTTTAAGTGACTTAAGTGATTTATTTAATATTTTAATATTATTATAAAGTTATAAAGTAACTTTATAATAATAAAGTCACTTTAACATAATAAAGTGCGTTAAGTGAATAATTTAATGTGGGAATAAATCTTTTATCCCACATTGGCTAGGGAGGTGATTCAGCTCTCTTAAGAAAAGAATAAAAGGAAAGGCAAAAGCTCATTCTCGGCATCCAGTTGAATGAATAATATTTTGATTGATTCATCTTGTGGAGCCTAGGGTTTCTGCAGAATAGCCATTGGAGACGAAAACCTCCATTGGAAGCATAACTGAGGGTGTGAAATAACATCTGAAGGGTTGCACTTTGAGGAGGAAGCATTCAGCTTCTTCATTTGGGCATCATCGACAAGCTTTGGTCAAGGGTTTACATTGCATAATCTGAAGACTTTCATGGCAGCTATGGCAATGAATTCTAATCTTTCATTCTAGGTGTTTGTTGAAGCAACAAGAACATCCAATTGAAGCGCCCCAGCTGGGAGAACATTCTCAAGACAATGGAGGTCTATTTTGGTGAGTATGCATATATTTAGGGCTGACTGTAATTTTGTTTCAGTCCCATTGGAATGGTTCGATTTCAATATTTAAGGAAGTGTTTGCAAGTGATAGTGTTACCAAAGGGATTCCCCTTCCTTGGGGAAGTTTTTGTGACTAGTTTGGAGACCTTTGGAAGGTCATTACAGCTGTCAATAAGGAGGAATATATGACTGTAATTTTTGAGGACAGCCACACTTCCAATTTCGTTTTGGTCACCTAAGAGGGTTCTCAACATCAAGCATAGTGCCATTTGGAGTGCCCAAGTCCAAGGAACGTTTTGTTTATGACAAAGAATCCAAAGGTTGTGGAGATTATTTCAGATTTGAAGGTTTATCCATGGCAGGTCTGCAACTTTGAAGTGGGGCGATTTTGCATTAAAGGAGTCCAAAAAAATATCAAATATCATCCAAAAGGGGCGCCCAACATTTCCTAACACTTTGGCATTGACATATATTCATTTGGAGGTGGAATTTGGAAGATATGCAAGTCTGATCTGAAGTATACCAGTCTGAAGACAACTCAGAAATTCATATCATTTGAAGGCGTCTCCAATCAGGTTCATTTTGAAATTGTTAGCATTGAGTCTTGGCCATATTTCATGAGCATTGTATTAGAAATTTCATTGCAATTAAGGAGATAATAATTGCTGGTGTCATTTGAGAATTTCGATATCATTTATTATCAGCTAGTTAGTTTGCATACCAACTGTTTGTAAAAATGTCAGTTGGCTGTAGGTGTTCATTTCTCAGGCTTAGATCATATATATGCATGGAATATTGCCAAAATTAGTTGCACATTCGTGCTAAGTCATTGTTTAGACAATCTAGATTCTTCTTGCAAGCATTCTTATTGATGTTAAGTAAAGGAAAGAGCCATTAAAGCAAACTAAAATGTTATATCAGTCATATGACACTTGTATGTGAAGTGTTTGATAAAATTTTCAAGACCAAAAATCAAAAGTTTTCAACCAGATTTGAGCAGGGTCATTACAGCTTTATATAATAGAGGAATATATATATATATATATATATATATATAGATTCACGGATCACAACTATCTTCTTGTAATAAAAAATAGAAGATAAATAGATGTCTCATCTATATATCTTTCCTTCCTTTCAAGACTGTATTCGATCCGCATACACTTGGGTCTATAGCTCATCTCATCCCATCTCGGGTTGCTTCTTACAATATATATATCTCTACGCTTTATGATGTAATTCTTGACTTGACAATGTCTGTCATTTGCCCTGGTCCACAAATATTACCAAATAGGTGAAGATTCATTTCTAAGGATTTAGAGGCATCAAGAATAGCATATACACAACCTATAACAAGATTCTAGAAAGAATTCTTTATCGATATGACCAAGTCCATTCTTTTCAAACCCATTGTGTGGATAGGCTGCCCCACTATTTCCTTGGTCCTATTTGCATTTACGAACAGACAGGGATCCATTCAAAGCGAGTTCCATTTTTAGCTTCTCACTTGCTCGTACTCCAACAACGAGCCTAAAAAGGAATTATCAGACTTTTCATGAAACGAACACCTTAAAAACCTAGCAATCCCTTCTTCATGCAGGACATTTTAATATCCTTCAGCATAGGCAAACCGTTCAGCAACGGCGAGCTTCTTTGAATTCTATCAATAGAAGAATTCAAATACTCGGGAATAGTGGATTAATGCAGGGTCAGATTTGCTCCTACTCAGGTTTCAAAATAGCAAGGTTATCAGTTCGTTTTTGGTTCTGGTGTGGGTTCGAAGAACTTGGTTCGCCTGTGCGGTGATTTTTCCCCCTGGTTTCGTTATTGGGTTCGTTCGTACAAAAAATATATAAAAAAATAAAAATATAGAAATTCTACCCTGATACATAGGAAATTAGTGTCATTGCCATTAACCACTAAACAGATAGAGATAAATGAGTCAAATCATAAATGAATCATGATAAGTTGATAATTTTAAAATCATAAATGATAACTATAACTATAAGTACAGTCATTAATGAATAATAAATAAACAAAAATGATAAAATGATAAATGAAAATCATATATATTAAAATATGAGTATCTATTATCAAATATCAAGATTCAAATATCAAAAATTATCATGTGGCTGTAATTAATTACAAGATACATCAAAGTTCAAAGTTCAAACTATGAAAGTCAATTTTCATAGTCATATTGATATTGCTCTTCATTGAAAGCATCAACATCATCATGATGTTGTGGTTCATTAGAAGTAGAACCACATGGACTATCTGCACTACCACTCCCGCTAGCTACGTTTTGTGTCCTCGAACCTGAAGGACTGCCTGTGTCATCTAATGAGAAGCGAGATATGCAAGCATCCAAGTCAGCAACCTTTGGATTTATATCCCAATGCTTTGACATCCCCTCCTTGTACTCTGGGTTCTTGTGTGATAGAAGATGCAAATTAGAGTGTATGTAGACCAACTCCTCGGCCTTTTTAGCTGCGAGCTTGTTGCTGTGAGTGAATGAAGTTATATGTGCTCCAATTCCGTGCACAAGAAGATGAACTTGCCATCCTATATTCAAATTTAAGCATAAATTTAAAATTTTTAAAAGAAAAAGAAAAACTTAAAAACTTAAATAATAAATTTAAAAACTTAAAAAATACAAAACTTACCTGTGACAAGATCTTGATTGCAAGAGGTTGGAGGTTCAGTGATCCTTGGCCATGAAGGTACCACTACATAGGACCATCCTTCTTGTATTTGTCCCGAAGAGCACCAAGACTATGACCTCGGGAGGTAATGAAAGCCCCAAACTCGCTTGTAACCAAGTCCTCTATTTCAGGATTAGGGAATATCCTAGACATTGCCAATTTGTCCCGAAGAGCACCAAGACTATGACCTCAGGAGGTAATGAAAGCCCCAAACTCGCTTGTAACCGAGTCTTTTATTTCAAGATTAGGGAATATCCTAGACATTGCCAATTTGTACCCTTCAGCGACTTCAACATCCCTATATGGTGGCACCCTTCTCGACAAAGAAAGGATCTTCGTGCTATAGAAACGAGGAGTCGATGTAAAGGCAAGGAGATGTAGTGGGATGGTCATTTTGGTCCATCGCTCAACAAGGATAGAATGCACTTTGAAAATTTTCTCCTCAGGATCTTGCTCTTTTTCATTAATGATGAATTTTATTTTCTCAATCATTGAGTCTATGCCATCATATATTTCTCCCAAACATGGCTGATCCATGTCAGCAAAACGAATCATACTCATGATGGGCTCAGGGAAACTCAATAAATAATCTACACGGGCCCACCAATCATCATCTAGGATCAAGTTTTTCACTCTTGGGCCCGCTCTTTGCTCGCCTCCCTCCATACACCCCACAAGTTGCTGATGACCATATTGCTAAGTGCTTGTCGCACTAGTACAAGTTGTCTTAAGACGATTGTGTGAGAAGCAAATCTAGTCGGAGCAACCTATTACAAAAATAAATTATTAAAAATAATAAATATAGTTATACAAGTATGAAGTACTAGTTTAAAAAATAAAAAAGTTATAATTTTAAAACTAAAATAAAAATACCTTCAACAAGTCCAATGTCGAGAAGGATCTGAAAATGGCTTGAGAGTGTTGATGGTTGGTGACAAATATTTGAATTTGTTCAGATTCATCATACACTTGTTTGATCCAGTCAATTTGCTTCCCCATCTTTTGCAACATGAGGTTGATTGAGTGGACAACACAAGGTGTCCAAAAAATGTGTCCATATCTCACCTCCACCAACATCCCTGTAGCCTTGCAATTTTGGCATTATCCGTTATAACTTGGACAACATTTTCAGGTCCAACTGCCTCAATGGATTCGATGAGGATGTTGTTGGCAATGAACTCCACATCCTTCACACACCCCTCACAATCAATGGCCTTAAAAAACATTGCCCCTTTAGGGCATATTGCAAGCACATTGATCAAAGGCCTGTTTCTTGCATCTTTCCATCCATTAAAAACAATGGAGACCCCTATTTTAGCGCAGGAATCTCTGATTGGCTTCAAAGAATCTTCAACAGTTTTTCTCTCTTTCGCCAATAAAGTGGTGCGGACTTTTTCAAACCATGGGCCTTTGTAATCTTTTGGGGCCTCACTGATTGCTCTCAGCATTTCTTGCCAATATGGTGATCGAACCACATTGAAAGACAATCCATTTGCATATATGCATCGTGCAATTTTTTGATCCGCAATCTCCTTGCTCATCCTGAATCTTTTTAGGCGACCAAGGAGGGAATATGCCGTAACATAATAGATCCTTGTTATCTAGAGCCCAATTATCCAAAGCATCAACAACCTTGTTTTGTCCACGAGGAATATGAAAGAATCGAACTTCTTGAAATTTGCCTCTTAGTTGTTTAATCTTCCAAACCTCTTTAGCAATGCCTCCAATTAGGAGGAGAAACCAATCTGTGATCAGAAAGCAAGATATTGATAATTTTAGAATCAGATTCCATATAGATCTTATGCCATTCCATCTTGAAGGATTCTTGCATGCCTCTATATATGGCTTTCACCTTGGCAAGATTGTTGGTAGTATGACCAAGAGTCGGGGCAAAAAGAAATTGCATAGCACCATTCTCACCTCTTCCAATGCCTCCGATAGTAGCGCTTCCTGGATTGCCTCGTGAAGCCCCATCCATATTTATTTTCCCATATCCAGGAGGAGGCTTGTTCCAATGTCCCTCACATAAAAGCCTCTTTTTAGTTTGCAATCTTGGACAGGGGAGATCTTGAAGATCAATGTTCAATTGTTCACATATACATTTCCATTCCGGAGAGAGATCTGAAGGGAAGGAAATTTTATGTTTTAGACTTTCCATTATATTGATTTTAGTTTTGACCCACACAAAAGAGTTATCCATCTTTGTTTGCTAGAAAATTCTACTATTCCTTTCCTTCCATATATTCCACAAAAGAAGAGAGAGAGCATTCCATAGAACAGGAGTAAAATTTTGAAGTTTAGGAATATTGGAAATTTGAGCAAGGAGACAGTTGACAGTTTTGATATCATGATACAGAAAGCAGTCTGAGGACTGAAGAATTATCATTCCCATCTAGGGCAGCATAGAATTGTCATTGATGTCAAAGGTTGATGTCCTTGATGTCATTGAGATTGAATCTGATCATGCATTAATGCCAAAGGTTAGTTGAGCAGACTTGTGGAGTAAATCGGGTTGTGAAGTGCTCTTACTTAGAAGAGGCAATCGGGATAAGTCAAGAAGAATGGAAAACCCAAAATAGTCTTGAAGAATTCCTTCAGAGGAATTCTTTCGAAAAGAATGGCAAGGACAATTCTTTTGGAAAAATTGTCAAGTCCTTCTCAGGCAAGTGGACCTTTTCAAAAAGTTCGAAGAGTATCTTTTGAACGTTTTGAAGGGCGAGTGGACCTCTTCAAAAAGTCCGAAGGGTATCTTCTGAACATTCCGAAGGGCAAGTGGACCTTTTCAAAAAGTCCGAAGGGCATCTTTTGAATGTTTCGAAGGGCAAGTGGACCTCTTCAAAAAGTCCGAAGGGTATCTTCTGAACGTTTCGAAGGGCAAGTGGACCTTTTCAAAAAGTTTGAAGGGTATCTTTTGAATGTTGCAAAGGATATGTGGACACTTGCAGAAAAGCCGAGGGTAGATTGCAGAGAGTCCGAAGAAATGTCACGGAAAAAAAGTCCGAAGAAATGACACGGACAAAAAGTTCGAAGGAATGTCTCAGACAAAAAGTCCGAAGAAACGGTTTTCGAAGGACATCTCCGAATAGAAGCCAATGACGAATTCTTTCGAAGAAATTGGAGGACACTTTAGGATGAAATGGACCCGAACAAAAAGTCTACGGAAATTGTTCCGAAGACGCAAAGGCCCACAACAATTTGTATAAAGGAACCGTCCAAAGGAATTAAAACAAGGTTAAAAGATGAAAAAGTCTTCAAGGAACGTTACAAGAATGCCGAAGAAAATAAGGTCACGTCAACATGCTGAAGTTTAACGCTCAATACAAAGGGTAAAGATCGAGCATATAGAGGACAATCGAAAGGAGTGGAAGCGAACCCATGATATAGAAAGCAACGAGATACGAAAAGGGAAGAAAAGAAGCTTGATGGTTAATGGCAAAGCAAAAATTAAAACTCATGCTGCTTTAAAAGATCAATGGCTCATGTCTGATCAGTGTATTAGATCCAATGGTGCGAAGCAAACTTAGATGACCCTCCAAGTGCACGCAAATTTGAGAAGTGTCAAAAGGTCATAAGGAAAGATCCAACAAAGAAAATAATGTGAACTTGGCGCGATGAAAGAAATAAAAACCCTGCATTCAATGTCTTCTAACTGGCTGTAAAGGAACAACTGGAACTTGTGATGAACTCGATATATCTTCATGGAGCTCGAGATTATTCAATCTAAGTGATCGAGGAAGTGATGCAGTTAAGAACAGTAGAAGTGCAGATGTCAAAGATAGTAAAAGACATTTGAACGTTGCCGTTTGAAGCATGAATCGAGACACGAAGTCAGAGTCACATTGAATGCAGATCAAAAGTGATTGAGGAAGTGGCGTAGTTAAGAACAGGAGAAGTGCAAATGCCAAAGATAGTAAAACGCATTTGAACATTGCCGTTTGAAGCATGAATCGAGACACGAAGTCAGAGTCACATTGAATGCAGATCAGAAGTGATTGAGGAAGCGGCGTAGTTAAGAACAGTAGAAGTGCAGATGCCAAAGATAGTAAAAGACATTTGAACGTTACTGTCACGAAGTCAAAGTCACAATGAATGCAGATCGAAAGCTTGAACCGGTTAAGAGAAGTTGAAGTGTGAACTCTTTACAGATAGAAAACCCTAAGATGCATTTGTCTATATATGCTACGAACAAAACATTTTGTCTTTTGCTGCTGCGCTAATAATTAGTGTTAACTCAAAATTCTCGAGTGAGGACATATGCAGACAACGTAAAAAGGCAAAGCAAATAAGGTGTGTCGACATAGAAGATATCCAGACCCAAAGAGATAGAGGCAGATAAGCCGAGAAGGCACACAACGTGTAGGTGCAGTTACAGACAAGACTTGTAACAGAAAACTGAATAAGATTTATTCTGAATCTCTTTTGTATTTTGAAGTTGTAGCTTCATTTCTTTGATAGGTTGGTGCCATAAAAAAAATGGAGTTGGTGCTCAGTTAGAAAGTTGATGCTTCCTTAGAGTGGGTGCTCTTGAATGTAACCAGTGAGGTTTGTCTGTGAGACATCTTTTCTGTGAGGCTAGATTAGAACAGTAGCTTCTAGCAGCGTTTCTCATCGTGGTTTTACCCTTTGGATTTTCACATAAAAATCTGGTGTTGAGCATTCTTATGTGTATGTATGATCTCTGTTTTTGTTCTTTACTTTGCATATACATTAATTATCTTGTTTAAAAGTTTTAAGAACTAGGCTTTAGCGCATCTATTGATTCACCCCCCCTCTCAGTAGATAGTGTGTTCAACAAGGAAGGGATCCTTTCCAATGTCTAAAAATTCGGTCAAGAGTCTCCAAGCTTATCCAACGCACATTGAATACCTCAGCAAGATGTTGCCATAATGGGATGACCCAAGAGCATAAGTAGAAAAGATGAGAAAAGTCTCTTCAGCATGTAAGCATAAGACACATGGAAAAGGGCCATTCCAACCTCTCTTCATTAAGCGGTCTCCAGTTAAAACTCAACCATGAATAAAAAGCCAAAGGAAAAAGCTAACTTTAGGCCACATACCCGTGTGCCAAATGTTCTTAAAGAGAGACTACAAAGGATGAGGAGTTTCCACCACCAAAGAGGCGTAGCCATCAGCCACTGAATAAGTGCCAGTTCCGTTTGTACCCCATCCTAACTTATCCGGATCAGGTGATGCGAAGAGAAAACATGTTCCCATAATATGAGAAATCAACACCTTTGTTTGTTGATCTACAACAATGAGCCATTCATCCATCGGAATCCAAACCTTCGCTACCTCCCATGGCTGATTTGTTGGTCTACCATAATGAGCTATCTTGATCCAACCCTTATCCCTCAGTTGTTCCATGATAGGAGTAAGCTGGGGAAATTGAGGGATAAGAGAACGCTGACCATCCCAAGCATCAATCCAGAAATTTGCATGTTGACCATTATTAACAATCCCAAAAATCTGATTCTTAATCATTTCTTCACCCATCTTGATGAATCCCAGAGTTGGAGATCCGCTAGGAGGAAGTGTATATCTGATAAACATATCAGGGAGATTATTCTTAGCATACTTAGCTCTAAAAGTCGCAACCCATAAATCAAGGGGAAAATTAAGTAGTCTCTAGCATAATTTAGCTGCCAAAGCCTTATTTTGCTTGGGTGAAGATCTAAATCCCAATCCTCCTTTGGTCGACAAAGAAGTTCCCATCGAACCAATGACCACTTCTTATCTTGAGTACCACTCCACAAGAATTTTTGGCAAATATTATCCACCTGCTTAAGAATTTTCTCCGAAATATTAATGACTGAGGCAACATAGATTGGCATAGCCTGAAGAACCGCCAACCAAAGTCATTCTTCCCGTTGATGAAAGCCATTTATTGGTCCACTATTTTAAACTCAAACTTACTGATTAACCACTGCCAATCTCTTAATTTTTTGGAATCTAGAAGAACCCCAAGGTATTTGCATGTAAGAGTCCCTTTCTAAAACTATCATTGACTGCTTTATTTTTTTTCTCAAGATCTGCTTTTAAGAGGTAATTTCAACAACATACCTTTCACATTCTTCACTTACTTTTTGTAACTGAGTTGTTAGATCTTCTTCAGTCTTTTTGGTTTCTTCAATGTGTGCTTGTAGATCTTCAATTATTTTCTTTGACTCCTTTTCATTTTTCTCAATCTGGAGCTTCAGTCTTCGATTCTTCTTCTCAAGAGCTTGTAATTCTTCTAAGGCACAAATGAGTTCTTCTAGATTTACTTCAACTTCATCTTGTTCTTCTTTTTGATCATCTGTACTTTTGCTTGCTGTGGCATTTTCATGTATGGTCATGATTAGAATCTCTTCTTCATCTGAATCATTGACTCCACTGTCTTTGGTTGAGCTAGGATCTTTAGAGTATAAACTCTTCTTCTCGAATCCCTTCTTGAATTTGCCTTTGAAATTCTTCTTGTGTGCAGACCTTCCTTCTTCATTATCACCATTACTCTTATCCAAGCACTTAGCTGCAAAATGTTCAATCTTTCCACAATTAAAACATTTAAAAGGTAATTTTTCTTGATATATACCTGTGCCTTTTTTTGGCTTGCGGATGAATAGAGCTCCATTGTCATCTTCATCATCGCTAGAGCTGTCACTTGATTCTTGAATCTTAACTTTATCTTTCTTTGATGTCTTGAAAGCAGCTTCCCTCTTTGAGGGTTTCTCTTGTTCGGTTCGCATCTCATATGCCGTAAGAATACCATGTAGTTGATCCATCTTTAGCTTGGTTAGATCCTTCATCTCGATTGCCGAAACCTTTGCATCATATCTCATTGGTAGAGAACTCAAAACTTTTTGTACCACTGTTGATTTTTCTAACTTTTTTCCAAGGCCTTGAATATGATTAACTATTTGATCAACCCGCAAAAGATAATTCGCTATATTTTCTTCTTTTTCCATTTTCAAACTCTCAAACTGTCTTCTGAAAGTCTGGAGCTTAGCTTGCTGAGCTTTTCCATCACTTTTGTAAATATTTTCAAGCTTTACCCAAGTCTCATGAGCAGATTTGCATTGCATAACTTTAACAAATTCTGATTCATATGAACCACATAAAATAGCATTTAAAGCTTTAAAATTATTTTCACTTGCCTTTTTTTCTACCGGAGTAGTCACAAGTGTCTGTGGCTCTTCGTATTCCTTGTAAGAACCCAACTGGTTCTCTACTTCAATATTGTTCTGCTGCGAAATGCACTATCTGAATTTGTTTTGGTGCTTTGAATAGATATATATATTTTTTGTGTTTTGAGGGTTTATTGACATAAAAAACAAATAACATAAAATTGAAACTAATTACAATAATCTGAAAATTCTGAAACAACTGAACTATTGCTGCAATGAATCTTTATTTCTCAAGAGGATGGGCAATTACATTATTTTCATAATAAAAACAATGGCGACATGGAACCTGATTTTTATTTGATTTTGCTTTGCCTTCAATTGGAATTGAAGCATTTCACTATTCACGACAACACTGTAGCATTTTACTGTTCACGATGGTACTATTTACGGCCATACTATTCACGGCGGTACTGTTCACGGCTATACTGTAGTAGCAGGTACAAACTTTAATAAGCAAATGATTAATCTTTTAAATATTCTGATCTGCAATGAAACCCTTATAAATTTCTGAATCTTCCTCACAACTGTTGAAGCACAAATCAGAGTCTCTGTATGAAGCTCTCTGAATACCAAATTCGCTGGACATTTCACCAGTTCAAATGGAGGCTCACAGAAGAAGCTATGTTCTTCAATGGCAATGGCTGGAACCCTTCTCAGAGCACAAAAAACTTGTTTTCAAAATGATGGCAATAACAAAAAATGGATAGCTCATTCTTCATTTCCCAAGCAGATATAGGCCTCCAAAAACCCTAATCGAAATTCCTTTTCAACGTTGCGATTTTTTTAATGAAAATTACATTAAACAAAATCATGAACATTTAATTGAATTAAACTTGGGGAAAGCTTTTAATAATTCTCCTTCAAAATAAAATACTCAATTGGCCCCATTCGATGTGTTATAAACCCATTACTTAAGTGATTTAAATATAAAGTCAATTTAACTTTATATTTAATCATTAATCATTAAACATGCTGGAATTCATTGAAATAATCATAACTCTCTCAATATTGAGAATCTGGCCAAACCGTTTGAAACTGGTGTCCAAGAAATTATTTCCCATGTGCCTGAAAAGACATGCTAAAAATAGCAAGAATCACTCAAATGAAGCCTAAATCAAACTACCTAAGCTCAAACCAACCACTGAACTCTGAGAAAGCCAAAAACACTGAACAACCCAAACCTCCTGTGTCCAATCTGACCCCCTATCCATCTATAATAGCCTATGAGGGTCCAATAATAGGCTAAACCAAAACTAGACTAGAGTATCTAGCTAGAAGGGGACATCACAGTCCGCCCCTCCTGAAATTGCTTGTCCTCAAACAATCTCAACTCTAGATGCTTTAAAATCTCCTCACTCTCCCAAGTATCATCCTCAACCGGCATGTCCTTCCATTTGACCAAATACTCTCTGATAGTGCACCTCCTCAAATTCCTTTCCCTGAACTCAATGATAGCCTCAGGTACTAACACCAACTTTCTCTCATCATCCAAGGGAGGAAGCACTGTGGAAGGAACAATCTAATGTCCTAATGCCTTCTTGAGACGTGATACCTTCTTGAGATGTGATACGTGAAAAACATTATGCACTCAGATATCTGCCGTCAAATCTAATTCATAAGCCACCTCTCCAACTCTCTTGATCACCCTGAAAGGCCCATAATAACGTGGCTTAAGTTTCTCGGCACCACTCTTTTTGAGAGTGGACTGGTGGTAAGGCTGCAACATCAAATATACCATATCACCTACCTCAAAAGTGTGCTCAGTCCTCTTCTAATCAGCATACTGCTTCTGCTGATTCTGTGCCTTAGTGATATTCTCTTTAAGAGCCTTTACAATGTCCTGGCTCCCCTGTAATAAGTCTCCAGCACTTGGCACTCTACTATCTGATAACAACAAATCCATGAAACTGGGTGCCTCATATCCATATAATGTCATGAATGGTGACATCTGGATAGACATGTGATAAGTGGAATTATAACAATACTCACATAGATATATCCACTTAACCCAAGCCTTCTGCTGCCCTGTTATGTAATTCTTGAGGTACCCCTCCACCCATTTGTTCACTATCTCTGTCTGACCATCTGTTTGGGGGTGGTAGCTAGTACTCGGAGTGAGCTCTGTCCCACACAATCTGAACAACTGCCAAAAGTGACTCATAAACCTATTGTCCCTGTCGCTGACGATGCTTCGAGGTAAGCCATGCAACCTAAATACCTCTCTGAAGAATAAATCTGCCACCTACGTAGCAGTGTATGTAGCAGTGATCAGGTAGAAGTGGGCAAACTTTGTAAGCCGATCAACAACAAATATACAGTCTCTGCCCTGGGCTCTTGGCAGTCCTATGATGAAGTCCATGGACAAACACTCCCACTTCCTGTTAGGAATTAGAAGTGGCTGAAGTAAACCGGCTGAATAAGAGTGCTCCTATTTATTTTGCTGGCAAGTAGGACACTCTCTAACATACTATAACACCTCAGCTTTGAGCCATTTCCAATAAAAACGCTCATGAATGTAATGACCCCTTCTCGAATCTGATCTCATAATGACCGTTGGCCTATTCCTGGAAATCCGTAGGCTATTCGGAAGGTGCAAATGAGGGTTTCCTATTTTTTAGGATGTCTTTGTTCGAAGTTTTGATGGCGAATTCCTTCTGGGTTTTTCGAGAGCTTCGCGGAGGTATGTTCGTTTCAGTTTTCTGAGCATTTTCAGGAATTTACTATTTTTAGTAAATTCTATTTTTCGCAGCTAGCAGGATTGTCGCAAGGAGTTAACTTTCCCTTTTAAGTTGACTCATTCAGTTTTGGGCTTCAGAATTCGGTCTTGGCGGAATAAGTGAATTTCACTTAAAAATAATAATAACGTTATATTTTAACGTTGACCTTGGCCTAGACTAGATAACTTAATGTTACTTTAAAAAGAGGGACTTGAAGGGGGGGCGCCACATTGCATGGAAGGGGGGCGCCACTTTTGAGGATAAGCTTCAAGGAAAAGCCAATTGAAGCCTATAAAAGAAGGCATTGGGCTATCATTTGAGCATCTTGGTTTTTAATGCATTGTTATGCTGCAGCTTTGGCTCTGGAACTGCTTCGGGGAATGAAGGCCTCCTAGCAAGGGCATCTCTTCATGCTTGAAAGACAGCATCTAGTGGTGAATTAATCTCTGATATTTGTATTTGCTTAAGTAGTACTTTCAGTATTGCATTGTTAGTTCCTTTGATATTATTAGAATTTCAAGATATTGTATTCTGTATAAGACAGATCTAGGTTTGCAGTCACAATTCAAAAAATACAAAAAAACAGGTTCTGGGTATCATCTTATTGTTTTGGGTAGGCCTAGGCGCCCCTTTGCTTAATTTTGTAGAATTTTTAGAATAAGCATTGAATTTCTAGAGGAAATCGCCCTTCTCCCACTAGGACGCCCCTTTGGGGTTTGGCATTGGTTTTTGTGTAACATTCTGGATGCAGATTTGATCAGTTTCATGATGCTAACTTGGGCGCCATACTCCGGAAGAAACTTTGCAACAGAAATCAGGAAGATTGATTAAGTTTTGCATAAGTTATGAACATCTGAAGAAATTAATAAGTGGCTGGTTTTTCTTCTTTCTAAGAGCAAATTCTGCTTATTTTTGTAAGCTGACAGTAGTACTGGCAGCCCTTCTCTATTTGTTCAATTTCCCTTTAAAATATTGTAATAGTTTACAGCTCCGCCTTATGGTAGCTACTTTCCCTATTGGGTTAGCAAGCACATTTTAGGTGTAAAGCATCCGCCCTATGGTAGCTACTTTCCCTTCTGGGTAAGCAAGCACATGCTGGGTGTGGAGTAGTTTCCTTTTCAGTATTTCCATTAAAGCATTGTTATTAAGCTCACTCCGTCATATAGTAGCCCCTTATGGGTAGCACATACTTGACGTAGAGTTTCTTATTTGTAATTACTCCGTCTTATGGTCGCCCCTACTCCGCCTTGGACTGGGTAGCACATACTGGACGTTGAGTTCCATTTCTTGCATTCTAGTGGCAAAGTTATTTCAGTTTATTTGAGATTAACTTTTAATCTTGACGGAACTTGCTTGTGATGTTGTAATTCAAAATCTAAAAAAGTTGAAAAAATTTGGCTCGGAATATTTCAGTGGTATCAGAGCCACGTATCCTGCCATCCTGTGGACAAACCATCTATGAGTGACCGCGAAAAGAGATATATTGCAAGAGAAAAAGAAAATTGCAAAACAGTACCAGTGGTATCAAGTTCCCGAAGGTCAGACTGCTTCAGAGTTCTTGAGGGCTCATTGGGAGTCTTCTCAAGAAACAAATATGGCAGAAGGTGAGAGATCAGTAGGGGGTAACGAGAGGTTTACCAATCCTAGAAATGATAGTGGGAAGGGTAGAGAAAGATCCCTAAGTCCGAAAAAGAGATTTGAAAAGAAAATGGATGCCTTAATGGATATGGTATCCCTCATGTTGGGAAAAGTGGGTCAGAACCCAAATCTCCAGACCAATTCCGGCTATAGAGGAGAGCCTAGTGCCTCAAATCAATTTGATGGAAGTGTTGCTCAACCTGTTTCAAACAACACTTACATTTCGTCAAGGCCCTTCAAACCCACCTTTTTAGCACCAGTAAATACCCAACCTGATCCTGAAGAGAATTCTTCATTTGTGGAACAATTGAGACGTGGTCATGTGGAGTATGACTCTCTCCCTGAAGACATCAAAATGGACATGTCCTATAATGAATTTATTGATCATAAGAGAAAGAGTAAGGGACAAGGGAGAAATTATGATCACAGAAGAACTCCAGCACAAGGAGACTTGCATCAAGCTATCAACAAGCTAATGCTCTCCCACTTTGATGGAAGTGACAATAGTTCTGCTCGGGCCTGGATTCAGAAATTAGACAACTATTTGGCCCTTAGGCCAATCGCTGAAGAAGATGCGATTAAATTCGCCACGCTACACCTAGATGGGGTAGCGCATGAGTGGTGGTACCATGGCCTAGTCACTTTGGGTCATGGATCAATCACTAGCTACGATGAATTCACCAATAGACTCATTGAGAGGTTCGAGAAGGACCCAGAAGTGCATTTTAGGGAGTTGGCGCAGTTGAAGCAGTATGGCACTGTTGATGCCTACATAGCTGAGTTTCAAAGACTTTCAGTCATGGTCACTGGAATCACAGAAAGAATATTAGTGATCTTATTCAGCGAAGGTTTGATGGAGCCACTCAAGGGATGGATCAAAGCTTTTGATCCCTCGTCTTTACAAGAAGCAATGAAAAAAGCTAGAAACATGGAGTGGGCTGCTCCCAAAACTAAGTTCCATCCTAAACCATCCTTCCACAAGAAGGATAGAGGGAGAAGGTTTCAACAAAAGCCTTTCCAAAAGGAGTTTAACCAGCAGAAACCTCTTGGCAAAAGATTGGATCCGGAAACCATCAATGAACTCCGAAGAAAGGGGCTATGTTTCAGATGTAAAGATAAATGGTCTCCAGACCATGTTTGCCCAAAAGGAGTCAAATTCCACCAGATTGAGTATTACTCCGCTGGTGAAAGTAATTCTGATTTTTCGGACCAGCAATCTGATTCCGAAGATAGTGAAGTTGAAAGAGTCCCTGAAGAGCCCGAAAGCGAAAAAGAAAGTGGTGATACATTGGCTCAACTTTCAAGCTTCCAAAAGAATGAGTCATTCAAAATACGTGGGACGATCAAAGGGCAGCGTATCGTTGCTCTAATTGATACTGGAGCAACCCATAACTTCATTGATGAAGCTGTGGTGGCAAAGGAGTTGCAAACAGAAGATTTTGAAGGGTTCAAAGTTATGGTGGCGGATGGATTCCACATTTCTTGTACCAAAAGGGTTCCCAACTTGTCAATGCAATTGGGCAATTACGAAGTCAAAGATGACTTCTATGTGGTGAATATTGGAGATACGGATGCTGTCCTTGGCATTCAGTGGCTGCGATCTCTTGGAGACATCTCTTTAAATTTGCAAACCATGGAACTCAAGTTTCAATCCGATGGAAAGAAGGTGGTGTTGAGAGGGATGTCAAATGGTGGCCCTCGAATTGTATCATTCAAAAGGATGGCAAGATTGATACGACATGATCAAGTGGATTGGGCCGCAGAATTCATGGTTCTTCCGACTAGTCCTGTTGAAACAAAAATAGAGCATCCACCTGATATTCAATCTTTACTCACCAAGAAGAGTAAAGTGTTTGCTGATTTACCTCCCGGACCACCTCCTGATAGAGGATCAGAACACATCATTGAGCTCAAAGAGGGAGCAAAACCGGTGATCATAACTCCATACCGGTATTCGAAGCGGCAAAAGGACGAGATCGAGAAGAATATTCAAGAACTCTTGAAGATGGGTTTCATACGCCCAAGCAAGAGCCCCTTTGCTTCTGCAGTGGTTCTTGTGAAGAAGAAGGATGGTACCATGCGCATGTGCGTGGATTATCGTGCTTTGAATCAAAGCACCATCAAAAACAGATATCCCATACCCAGGATAGATGAGCTCATTGATGAGCTACATGGTGCCAAGTTCTTCTCAAAAATTGATCTAAGATCGGGTTACCATCAGATTCGAATGAGGGGATCGGACGTTGAGAAGACAGCCTTCAGATGCCACTATGGCCATTTCGAATTCTTAGTCATGCCATTTGGATTGACTAACGCCCCGGCTACCTTTCAGTCTTGCATGAATCGTATTTTTCAGAATCATTTAAGGAGGTTTGTGTTAGTATTTTTTGATGACATTCTGATTTACAGCAAGACTTGGGGAGATCATCTTAAGCATTTGGAGGAAGTGCTTAGTATTATGGAATCTGAGAGTTTGTTTGCAAAAGCTTCCAAATGTGAATTTGGGATGACCGAGTTACTATACCTTGGCCACATAATCAGTGCTGAGGGAGTGAAGGTGGACCCAGAGAAGATCAAGGCGGTAGTTGATTGGCCACCTCCTGAGAGCTTAACTCAGTTGAAAGGTTTTTTGGGTCTATGTGGGTTTTATCGGAGATTCGTAAAGGGGTATTCACAGAATGCTGCTCCCCTTACCGATCTTACCAAAAAGGGAGCCTTTGTTTGGTCAGAAAAGGCTCAAAGTGTTTTTGACAAGTTCAAGAAGATCATGAGTTCATGCCCGGTTTTGGCAATACCGGATTTCTCCAAGCCATTCGAGCTGCAATGTGATTTATCAGGTGAAGGAGTGGGGGCCGTCCTGATGCAAGACAAACACCCTATCGTGTTTGAGAGCAGAAAATTACGAGGAGTTGAAAGAACATATTCAATCTATGACAAAGAAATGCTTGCTATTATGCATGCATTAGCCAAGTTCAGACAATACTTGGTGGGGAATAAGTTCGTGGTTAAGACTGACCACAATAGCCTCAAGCACTTCATGCACCAAAAGGATCTAAATGAGAGACAACAGAAATGGGTGAGTAAGCTTGTTCAAGCTTACGACTTTGATATTGAATATGTCAAAGGGAAAAATAATATAGTGGCCGATGCTCTCTCCAGGAGACCTCATCTTAGCTCATTGAGTGAGCTTACTTCAGATTGGAGAGACATGTTGCTTGCTGATTATGCTAAAAATCAGTTTGCAACCAGCATTCTTGAGGGTACTTTTCATGATGAAAGGTACAAGGTGGTTGAGGGATTGATTTATTATAAGGGAAGAATCTTTCTAGTGGCTGATTCTAAGTTGAAGAAGAAAATTCTTTTGACTTTTCATGATATTCCAGTTGCTGGCCACCAAGGTTTTTTCAAAACATATCGACAGATCCGAGAAAGGTTTTCTTGGAAGGGATTGAGAGGAGAGATACAACGCTACATTCAGGAGTGTCCTGTTTGTCAAGCGAATAAACATGAGCATACTTTACCAGCTGGTTTACTACAACCACTCCCTATTCCCAATCAAAAATGGGAAAGCATTTCGATGGACTTCATCACAGGGTTGCCCAAAGCCCAAGGGAAAGATTGCATCTCTGTAGTGGTAGATCGGTTGACCAAATTTGCTCACTTCTTCGCCATCACTAGCACTTTTTCTGCAGCCCAAGTTGCAGATCTCTTTTTTCGAGAAGTGTTTAAGCTGCATGGATTGCCAAAGAACATCGTGAGTGATAGGGACAGCAAGTTCCTAAGTAAGTTTTGGCAAGAAGTCTTCAGAATGAGTGGCACTGTGCTCACCCCAAGCACTAGCTACCATCCCCAAACTGATGGACAAACTGAAGTGGTGAACAAGTGGTTGGAAGGCTACTTGAGAAATTATGTGTCAGAACAGCAGAGAACTTGGGTCAAGTGGCTGAATATTGGTGAGTATTGCTACAATTCTTTTTTTCATATGTCAATTAAAATGTCTCTTTTTTTGGCACTTTATGGGTATGAGGCACCTAGTTTTGCAGATTTAGTGTTTGGTGACAGCAAGGCACCTCTAGCCAAGGATTTGTTGCAGAATAGCCAGGTTATAATGAAGTCCTTGAAGGATAATTTACAGATTGCACAAAATCAGCAAAAGTTGTATGTGGATCAGAAACGTGTTGAGCGTTCCTTCGAGGTTGGAGATATGGTATATCTGAGATTACAACCATATAGACAATCTACTCTCAAGAAGAGTGGAGCTGAGAAGCTCAAACCTCGCTTCTATGGGCCCTTTAGGGTCATCAGAAAAGTTGGAGCCGTAGCTTATGAATTAGAGATACCTTCTGATAGCAGAGTGCACAACGTCTTCCATGTGTCTCGCCTCAAGAAGGCACTTGGACATAATGTGATTGCTTCATCACAGCTACCACCTTTGGATGAAGAGGGACAGTTGGCACTAATTCCAGAAGAGATACTTGATGTTCGAGAACGTTCTTTGAGGAAAAGAACCATCAAAGAGTACCTGGTAAAGTGGAAGGACCTACCTATGGAGGATACAACTTGGGAAAATGATGAGATCTTGCAGCATCCTAGTTTACAATTGCTTGAGGACAAGCAATTTTGGGAAGGGCGGACTGTAATGACCCCTTCTCGAATCTGATCTCATAATGACCGTTGGCTTATTCCTGGAAATCCGTAGGCTATTCGGAAGGTGCAAATGAGGGTTTCCTATTTTTTAGGATGTCTTTATTCGAAGTTTTGATGGCGAATTCCTTCTGGGTTTTTCGAGAGCTTCGCGGAGGTATGTTCGTTTCAGTTTTCTGAGCATTTCCAAGAATTTACTATTTTTAGTAAATTCTATTTTTGGCAGCTAGCAGGATTGTCGCAAGGAGTTAACTTTCCCTTTTAAGTTGACTCATTCAGTTTTGGGCTTCAGAATTCGGTCTTGGCAGAATAAGTGAATTTCACTTAAAAATAATAATAACGTTATATTTTAACGTTGACCTTGGCCTAGACTAGATAACTTAATGTTATTTTAAAAAGAGGGACTTGAAGGGGGGGCGCCACATTGCATGGAAGGGGGGCGCCACTTTTGAGGATAAGCTTCAAGGAAAAGCCAATTGAAGCCTATAAAAGAAGGCATTGGGCTATCATTTGAGCATCTTGGTTTTTAATGCATTGTTATGCTGCAGCTTTGGCTCTGGAACTGCTTCGGGGAATGAAGGCCTCATAGCAAGGGCATCTCTTCATGCTTGAAAGACAGCATCTAGTGGTGAATTAATCTCTGATATTTGTATTTGCTTAAGTAGTACTTTCAGTATTGCATTGTTAGTTCCTTTGATATTATTAGAATTTCAAGATATTGTATTCTGTATAAGACAGATCTAGGTTTGCAGTCACAATTCAGAAAATACAAAAAAAAACAGGTTCTGGGTATCATCTTATTGTTTTGGGTAGGCCTAGGCGCCCCTTTGCTTAATTTTGTAGAATTTTTAGAATAAGCATTGAATTTCTAGAGAAAATCGCCCTTCTCCCACTGGGACGCCCTTTTGGGGTTTGGCATTGGTTTTTGTATAACATTCTGGATGCAGATTTGATCAGTTTCATGATGCTAACTTGGGCGCCATACTCCGGAAGAGACTTTGCAACAGAAATCAGGAAGATTGATTAAGTTTTGCATGAGTTATGAACATCTGAAGAAATTAATAAGTGGCTGGTTTTTCTTCTTTCTAAGAGCAAATTTTGCTTATTTTTGTAAGCTGACAGTAGTACTGGCAGCCCTTCTCTATTTGTTCAATTTCCCTTTAAAATATTGTAATAGTTTACAGCTCCGCCTTATGGTAGCTACTTTCCCTATTGGGTTAGCAAGCACATTCTAGGTGTAGAGCATCCGCCCTATGGTAGCTACTTTCCCTTCTGGGTAAGCAAGCACATGCTGGGTGTGGAGTAGTTTCCTTTTCAGTATTTCCATTAAAGCATTGTTATTAAGCTCACTCCGTCATATGGTAGCCCCTTATGGGTAGCACATACTTGACGTAGAGTTCCTTATTTGTAATTACTCCGTCTTATGGTCGCCCCTACTCCGCCTTGGACTGGGTAGCACATACTGGACGTTGAGTTCCATTTCTTGCATTCTAGTGGCAAAGTTATTTCAGTTTATTTGAGATTAACTTTTAATCTTGATGGAACTTGCTTGTGATGTTGTAATTCAAAATCTAAAAAAGTTGAAAAAATTTGGCTCGGAATATTTCAATGAATCTGCCAGTAGGTTTTATAAAAACCTGGATGTCCTACCATAGGTGAGTCATGATAAACTCTCAACACCATCCTCCTCACCTCTGACCTTGGTACCAAATAAATGTGCTCTTTGTAAATGATGAGCTCATTCATAAGGGTGAAATCACTATCCTGGACCGATCCATCTATGAATCCTGATGCCCATGTATCCTTTGCATACTCTGCAAGGATCAAATGTCTCCAGACCTCTGATATATCTGTCATCAAGCTCAAGTGGGGTCTTCATGACAAGGCATCTGCTACTACATTCTGTGTCCTCTTGAAATAGGTAATATCAAAGTCATATGCTTGTAATTTACTTACCCATTTCTGCTGCCTGTCATTAAGATCTCGCTACCTAAGGGAATGTTTCAGGGTATTGTGGTCGGTTTTTATGCTGAATTTGCTGCCCACTAAATACTGCCTGAATTTGGCCAAAGCATGCATTATGGCCAACATTTCCTTATCATAAATGTTGAAGCTCCTCTCAGGCCCCCTGAGCTTCCTACTCTCATACACAATTGGGTGCTTGTCCTGCATAAGCACCGCTCCAATGCCCTCACCAAAGGCATCACAATGAAGCTCAAATGGCTTACTGAAATCTGGTAATGCTAGCACTGGACAAGAAGTCATCAACGCCTTGAATTTATCAAAACACTTTTGTGCCTCAGGAGTCCACAAGAAAGCCCCCTTTCTCATCAAATCCGTCAAGGGTGCTGCATGCCTAGAATATCCACTAACAAACCTCCTGTAGAACCCACACAACTCCAAAAATTCCCTCAACTGTGTCAGGTTCACTGGAGTAGGCCCCTCAACAATAGCACGAATCTATTTAGGATCCATGTGTACTCCTTGTGCATTGATAATGTGACCTAGATATAATAACTCTGATAATCCCAAATCACATTTGGACTCCCTTGCATACAAGGACTCCCTGCTCAGAGTGCTCAACACTGTATCCAAGTGTCGCAAGTGCTCATCCCATGTCCTACTATACACCAGAATGTCATCAAAGAAGACCAATACAAATTTCCTGAACTGAGGCTGAAAGACCCTTTTCATCGTAGACTGAAAGGTAGCTGGAGCATTGGTTAGCCCAAATGGCATAACTACAAACTCGAAGTGGCCACAATGACACCGGAATGCTGTCTTCTTTATACCCTGCTCTCTAACTCTGATCTGACGATACCCTGATCTCAAATCAATTTTGGAGAAGAAACATGCTCCATGTAGTTCATCTAACAACTCATCAATCCGTGGGATGGGGTAACTGTTTTTAATTGTCTTTCTATTCAGGGCCCTATAATCAATGCACATCCTAAGAGTAACATCATTCTTCTTCACTAAAACCACAGAAGAAGCAGAAGGAGATTTACTCGGTCTAATATGCCCCATAGCAAGTAGCTCCTTGATGGTTTTCTCAATCTCATCCTTCAATCTCTTCGGATACCTGTAGGGTGTAATCATGATAGGTTTAGCACCCTCTAACTCAATGATTTGCTCAATACCTCTAGTTGGAGGTCTACCTGGTGGAAGATCACTGAAAACCTTGTAATGCTTGATTCTCAACTCCTGTATGTCTGGTTGGTATTTTGATTCTTGCTGCCCCTGTGATGGCATCAACGTGCAACGAGCTGCCCATTCAACCTGGTCATGATGCAACAAACTCTCCATGACCCTGCAAGACATCATCCTAAACTCACTGTCTCGAATGGCCTTAAGTATGTGAGTTTTACCATCAATCTGAAATTTCATCACCATTTCTCTCAAATTAAGAGTGAACTCGCCAATATCATGCAACCAAGTCATGCCCAGTACTAAATCTGCGTCACTCATGTTAACCACATAAAATTCAGCGTTGAATTCAAAGTTATTTATTTTCAATGGTAACCCTGTGATCTTTCTATCACATTTGAGTGTGTAGCCATCAGCTACCCTCACTCTCAAGCCCTCAAACTGCTCAGTCTGGATCCCACGTCTCTCAACCAACCTGGAATCAATGAAATTATGCGTGGCACCTGTATAGCAATGTAATAACTCGCTGTCCAGCCAACACTCCTCTCATTCTAAATGATCCCTCCTATGGCACACTAGTGAGACGAGCTTCTTTAAGCCTACCCTCAACCTTCTCTTCATCGGTAGACATTTGCTTAAGTTTTTCATCATCCAAACTCTCTTTTTCTTCACTGGATTCCTCATTTTCAGTTTGCTGGTCCGAATTTTCAGAATCGGAATCTTCATAATAAGCCCACATAACTTTGTTTGCTTTACCCTTGGGGCTCAAGGGACAATCATGGTTCATGTCATAGGGTCCTTTGCAATAGAAACATAATTTTTTCTTCCTCAAATCATTCAATGTTTCTCTATCAAGTGGTGCAAAAGATTTTTCCTTATTCTCAGTTTTTGATTCATTCCTCTCTGGTTTCTTGAAGAATGGTTTAGTATCTTTGCTGGAAGAAGCACCCTTTGACTGAAATTTATTTGTTGGGGCTGTATGCTCCTTACTCCTAGCCTTATTAATTGCTTCTTGCAAATTGAATAGATCAAAGGCTTTTACCCAACCCTTCAGTGGTTCGGATAATCCCTCAGTGAACAAAACTACCAATCTTCTATCTGAGATGTCTGGGACCATAACAGATAAACGCTGAAAGTCACTGATGAAGTACTCTAATCCTCCTGTCTGTCTAAGTTGGGCCAACTCTTTGAAATAAACTTCTGGATCCTTGTCAAATCTCTCCACTAACCTATCCACGAAGTCCTGATATGAAGTCACCTAGCTATGTTGTAGGGTAACCATCCCATGGTACCACCAATCATGTGCAACACCCTCTAAATGTAGCGTGGCATATTTTATTGCCTCCACCTCTGTCATAGGTCTCAGTGCTAAGAAGGTATCAAGCTTGTGAATCCAAGCTTGCGCTGTCATTCTGCTACTACCATCAAATGTAGTCAAGGAAAGTTTGCCTGTAGCATGCTTTAATTCATTATTCTGGCCACGAGGTCTCCTATCCTGTCTCGCTGCCCTGTAACGCTTTCTCCTCTGATTAACAAACCTCTCGAATGTCATCCTCTCACGCACCTGTGGAGCTAATAATTCCCATTCGTCATTCGCAGCCATGAGGATATCTGCGAACATTTCCTCTCCGGCTTCCTCTGCAGGTGCTACCTCAGGCTTATCTCTAATGAAGGTAGGACGAGTAGGCTTGTCAATTGTACGAGTGACAGTTCTATGAGCTCTAGGAGTCCCAACAACACTTCTGTCATCATCCGGAACTCGGTTTGGTCTTATTTGTGGGTTCATTTCTTGCATCATTGTAGTAAGTGCCCTCAAAGCATCTGCAATCTGTTGCTGCCTTGTTGCCATGTTTCTAAAAAGGTCCTCGGCTTCCCTATCCTCATTGTTTCATTCATTTCTCGGTGGAGTTCCTTCTCTTCTGTCACCCATTGTATCCTGCTGAATATCCAAATTCTGATTTCTTTGTAGTAAGGCCCTCTTGCGTGTGTAATACCTGTGAGGACCAACTTTTGGTCACTGCATGCGAAGCCTCTAACCCTTAGGATGGCAAGATCGTGACTCTGATACCAATGTGAGAACCCAACTGGTTCTCTATGTCAATACTGTTCTGCTACTGAATGCACTGTCTGAATTTGTTTTGGTGTTTTGAATAGATATATTTTTTTTTGGTGTTTTGAGGGTTTGACATAAAAAGCAAATAACATAAAATTGAAACTAATTACAATAATCTGAAAATTCTGAAACCACTGAACTACTGCTGCAATGAATCTTTATTTCTCAAGAGGATGGGCAATTACATTATTTTTATAATAAAAACAATGGCGACAACATGGAACTTGATTTTTATTTGATTTTGCTTTGCCTTCAATCGGAACTGAAGCATTTCACTATTCACGATAGCACTGTAGCATTTTACTGTTCATGATGGTACTGTTCATGGCTGTACTATTCACGCCCATATTGTAGCAGCAGGTACAAACTTTAATAAGCAAATGATTAATCTTTTAAATATTCTGATCTGCAATGAAACCCTTATAAATCTCTGAATCTTCCTCGCAACTGCGAAAGCACAAATCAGAGTCTCTATATGAAACTCTTTGAATACCAAATTCGCTGGGTATTTCACCAGTTCAAATGGAGACTCACAGAAGAAGCTATGTTCTTCAATGGCAATCGCTGGAACCCTTCTCAGAGCACAAAAACCTTGTTTTCAAAATGATAGCAATAACAAAAAATGGATAGCTCATTCTTCATTTCCCAAGCAAATATAGGCCTCCAAAAACCCTAATCGAAATTACTCAAGGCTGCGATTTTTTTAATGAAAATTACATTAAATAAAATCATTAAAATTTAATTGAATTAAACTTAGAGAAAGCTTTTAATAATTCTCCTCCAAAATAAAATACTCAATTGGCCCCATTCGATGTGTTATAAACCCATCACTTAAGTGATTTAAATATAAAGTCAATTTAACTTTATATTTAATCATTAATCATTAAACATGCTAGAATTCACTGAAATAATCATAACTCTCTCAATATTGAGAATCTGGCCAAACCGTCTGAAACTGGCGTCCAAGAAATTATTTCCCATGTGCCTGAAAAGACATGCTAAAAATAGCAAGAATCACTCAAATGAAGCCTAAATCAAACTCCCTAAGCTCAAACCAACCACTGAACTCTGAGAAAGCCAAAAACACTAAACAACCCAAACCTCCTGTGTCCAATCTGACCCCCTATCCATCTATAATAGCCTACGAGGGTCCAATAATAGGCTAAACCAAAACTAGACTAGAGTATCTAGCTAGAAGGGGACATCACATTCCTCCACAACTGCTTGCCAAATGTCGAATCCAAGAGACACCGAATAAGTCTTCATCCTTATGCTCCAAAAAGCATAATTTGTTCCATCAAACAAAGGTGCCTTATTTGTCAAAAAACCTTCATGTGACCCAGCGATCGTGTTCTTCTCGATCTACCTTCAAGCTGTAAAACTTTTTCCAAAGGAACCTGCTCTGATACCAATTGTTAAGCACGGGATATACTGAGGAGGGGTGAATCAATATATCATATATCTTATAAATCATTTACTTAATCAAACTCCACTTAACCATACATTCAAGATATGCAATAAAACTGAAACAATAACATGCACCACACAAGAGAGAGAGAGAGAGAGAGCAAATTTTTATGTGGAAACCCAAA
Source organism: Torreya grandis (assembly GCA_037957365.1). Taxonomy (NCBI): domain Eukaryota; kingdom Viridiplantae; phylum Streptophyta; class Pinopsida; order Cupressales; family Taxaceae; genus Torreya; species Torreya grandis. The sequence goes on from JARHVA010000006.1 coordinate 9,914,334, forward strand.
GTGGGAAAAACCATGGAGAACAATCTCAAGTATAGGAATGAGCACCAACTCAAATTACAAATTTTGCAAGCACCAACCCCTTTGCTGAGCACCAACCCCTTTGCCAAGCACCAACACAACTATTTGTGAGCACCAACCCACGGGAGTACCAACCCCTCTTGTGTATAAAACACAACTATCTCTCAATATTGTTTTCTCAACAAATGATAGAACTCTACAATATCTCTTTCTATTCTCTTTTTTTCTTATATAAAACAATTACAAACCATGCACTCTCTTGCATATTACAAATGGCTTCTCAAGCTTTTATTTATAGCTTTCCAAATGATCTTTGGCATTCACCTTTTGTGACTCTTCACTCATGGAAAATGGCACCAAACTTGCATGACCCTTCGAATCCTTTTATTTGAAAAGTCACATGGTGACCCTTCATAAACAAATGCATGCTTTCTCTTTTTTATCTTGGTGACTTTTCATATTTTTCAAAGTGTCCTTTCATGAGAAATTGCACCTTTCCTCTTTTGTCTTCACTTGGTGACTCTTGGAATTCCTCAAGATGACTCTTCATGAAAAAATGCATCCCATTCCTCGTCTTTACCCCATGACTCTTTGACTTCTCCATGGGCCCTCTTTTGACTTTTATGCAACCAAAAATATATTCGTTAATATTAAATAAATATCAACACATTTTAGCCAAAATATGAACATTAAAAAACAGCTTTAGACAAATGCTATGGGGCCTTAATCACCAATGCTAGACCTTTGACATCAATGACAATATTTCCAACACATGGCCTTCCTAGAAGGGTCGGGTAATTGTCCTGCTCTACCAACTCTATTACTTCAAAGTCAGGGTAGAATTCGGCGCCCATGATATCTACAATTGCACTTTTCAGAATTCCGATAGGTTGTGCCTGAGTTTTATTGGCCATGAAGAGTACATGAGGAGGTCTCAAGGCTGGTCTACCCATTTTCTCCCAAGCATTCTTGGTCCAGATGTTGACCTCGACCCCTGTGTCTACAAGAACCTCATAGACAGACCATCTATCAATAGTGGCATCCACTAGGTGTTCTTGGTCATATTTAGCATTTTGTGTATGTTGAATTTCTTGCGCCCTTTCCATACGTGGTGCGACGACCTGAACTTGCTTTTGACCTATATGCTTTAGGAGCAAGTTCTTCAGTAGGGGTAGCATTCCTCTTGTTTGCAAGAGGTGCAGGATCTCAGTTAATTCTTGTACTTCAGCTTCTTGGCTATCCTGCTTCTTTCGAGAGGCGGTAGCTTGCGCTTCTAGGTCTCGCACTAATTGGAGCTCTCCTTGCAGGTTTTGGATTACACTCATAGCCTGCTGTAATACGTCTTTTTGGTGCATTGGGTCTGGGTACGACGCAACTTTTGGTTCAGACTGCATTATGCACTCACTTCGACCCTTATCCCCATACTCAAGGCATAACTCAGGTACTGGCACAACTGGCAGTTGAGTGTTGAATCCATTGCGGGTAGTTTCTTGTACCTTGCCTGCCTCTGTGTGTGTAGGTTGCGCCTTTGGGGTCCATTTTTCTATTTTCTGCTCACGCCTAATCATTCATGTGCCCTTGTTTGCGCCAGGCTTGCCTTGGGTCAACTTTTTGTATAGGTTAGGGCATTCTTTGACCTTATGGGGTCCTCTACAATACCCACACATGGGATGTGTAGGGCAGTCATGCTGATAATGCTCTGTTGAGCCACACTTATAACATGAGCGCTGTGGGAACCTTCCACCACCGCGTCCTCTGCTTCGCTACATCCCGAACCCTGTGTTTTGTTGGCCATAGCCATTATTGCCTTGGTTTGCCTACTCTCTGACTGCTATTGTAGCCTTCCTTGCGCCTCCTTTCATATTTTCGTGCATTTCGTCAATCACCCGACAATCAATAGTGGTATGGGTGTAGGCATTGCACAACTAACAATAGATTGTTGTGTTGACTTGGCTGGTGTGTTGCAACAAAGGACAGTTTCAGACGTCATGTGTTTCTCGATAGACTTCGTCACTTAGAAGCAAGGTGTGCACATTCCTTCGGGGGCAGTTAGTTCTATTATGACCTTCTACTTCGCAATCGGTACACCATAGTCTACTTCGAGCATCATGAGAAGAGCTAGCAGTAAGTTTTTGGAGCTGGGAGGCCATAGATGCAATTTGTGCTTCCATAAATGTGTTGATCCCAGTGTCTGCACTTCTGACTGCCTTGGCTCTGAGCGCAGTTTCAAGCGCTTCTTGAGGGTTGGTAAAAGTCTTCATGGAGAGCGCTCTTCAGAATGGCACGAGCAACCCCTCAATGAACCATTGTGCATGTTGGGAAGGGTGAATATCATATGGGAGCTTTGATAGGAAAGTTTTGAACCTTGCATCGTACAAGCACACACTCTCTGAGAGTCCTTGGGTAATTTCTTTTAGTGCGGTGATGCTTTGTTGTTTAAACTCTGGGATGTCAAATTCCTTCAGAAATGCATCCTTCAGGGTATCATAGTGAACCATGGCCTGGTTGGGATCAAATTTTCTGTACTGTGTGGGCATGATCAAGTAAAATGGTCGCAAACTGAGTAGCCTTGTGCTTCAACTAGGTTATGCCTTGTGCATGCCACTATAGTTCACACTTTAGCACATGCTCCGTAGCATTTTCCACGTTGTGATGCGCTGACAGGTGCATAGCCATTTCGTAATAGATTTGTTGCGGGGGGGGGGGGGTGGGCAGCTGGTACTTGCGGTGCTATTCCCCTCGGTGCCTGCCCTGGTGGTGGTCCTCCAACGCCTCTAGCCATGGAGGTAGGCGCTAGTCCCGTCGTTACTGTTGGTGCAGTTGATGTCGTTGGTGTTGTGTTGCTTGTGGTGCTAGACCACTTGTGAGTTGTTGCCCACCTTGTGTTGCTGACATTAGTTGAGTTGGTAGGCTTGCATTCAAGTTCTGTTGTGGTGAGCTAGCACCCAATGGTCTAGAGGTAGTTACGCTCACCTCCTTGTATGTAATAATCTGTTCAATGACAAAGTTACAATCTAAATATGCAAAATGTCTAAGATCTGAGGCGTTAGCAGGGTCAACAAGCACTTCTATGCTCACCAAATCTTGTAGGAACCTAGGTTCAAAGGGGGTAGGTGCATCAAGCTTATCTGTAGTCACCAAATCTTGTAGGAACCTAGCGAATTCCACCCCTGTCAAGTGTTGAGCTCGATTCATCGCTTCATTATATCTCTCATCTTCCCGTTGTATTTCAAGAGATCCTTCCCCATGCCCTTCTCGTTCATTATGGGTCCACTCGGCACTTCCAGGTTTCAGATCCTCCATTAGTCAGCACTGTCTCTTATTACAAGTCTATCTTCTGAGTTGTTGGGTGTCAATTTGCTCATCCCTTTCCATTATGCCTCACCTACACATCCCCTTCTTCCCCTTTGTGCAACTCATACACGAAAGGATTTTAGCCTTCCATCCCCAAAGTTTCAAAACTGTAATCAACCATTAGCTTTTTGAGCTTTGCGCTGAACTCCTTCATGAACGTGCCTCTAGGGTCGTGCAAAAATTGGTACTTTGCTTCCTCAGGACATGAATATGTTGAGACTACAAACTCAAGTACGTAGCTATTTAGGGCTCCTTGCCACCATTTATCCACGACTCTAGTCCAAGTAACATCCAGGGTCTCAAGCCTCTCTAGGCACTCCTTTGTCCATTTGTAGCATCGTCCATAGCTTCTTTTGTGGGTTGAATATGCAGCCAACCACCTGTACACATGCTCAGGTAACTCACAGAAAAAGACCTCGTACAAAGCATCATATAGGTTGACCTAAACCCATTTTATTGGCTTTTATCCTTTACAGGTTGGATGCTTCTATGCAAAGATATCTTCCACCTATTGTAGCCAACGCTCGATGTTTTCGAGAGAAAGTTGGTACATCGTTCTGTCGCACTATCGCAACAACAAAATTCAACACGGGTCTCGACAATGGAACCAAAATGTTGTGAAAATTTCAAGGTCCCGGTTTACTACAACTAGGCGCAAGCATGAGATATTCCTTTTGCGCTCAACATTTAATCACTCGGTTCCGCCGACGTCAATCCACATAAGGCACAGACCTTATGCGCTCACCTGAAGCGCAACTGAGAAGGAACTGGGCCCATGTTGGGCTGTGAGGCTTCAATTAGGGGACTTTAGCAATTCAAAGAAATTTAGGGCAGATCCATAGGTGCAGGCCTTCCTTGGATTATGTCGGGGGTCAAATAGGCGCTTAAAGGGTCATAAGACTGCTTTTACTCAATTTAATCATACTAAATAGATGTAATTCAAACAAGGTTTGGGTTATTGGCATAGGATCTATACTCATCCTTTATGCAAAATGATGATGATGTCACGATTCATTACAGGGGATCCATTAAAGCTACGAACCAATAAAATGCATGAACACTAGTTAACATAATTCAATTGAATGTATGACATCACAATTCTTCACCCTGCATTAATAACACTAGGATATGAAAACTGAACACGCAAAACATTGTAACGCAACACTAAAGTCATTTGTTAAAAGTCCATAACTAGAGTATATTCAAATCATAATGTTAACCCAAAGGCTCACAGACGAGCTTGGGCATATACAACTGGAGTTAGAGTGGCCTCCATTCCATTTTAAAGCCTTAATGGCGGTTGGAGCTATGTTTATAGAGTAAATTCATTTCACCAGAGCTTTGCCATAGTCCTTCGTCCCTTTTTCTCTTCTAGCTCGAGCTCCTTATATAAGCCTTCAAGAGCATCTTTGCCAGGGTGGACGTTGCACGTTGAGTGTTGAGGTGGAACTCTGTCATCATACTAGCCAGCTCCATGACTCTGCGAACTCTGCACTGCACCTACCACATTTCTTCAAATCTTCAATGATGCCCAGAAAACCCGGAAGATGGTTAGCCGCCTGCCAGTTGGCGCAAGGTTTGTGCTGTATCCTCCAGTTACCTACTCGAAAAAAACCCAAAGGTTTAACCTCTTGACAAAATCGTGCCTAGGTGGATGTCATTTTGGCATGAATACTTTACTTAACGGGTTAGGGGCCCAACACCAGGGCAGCTAGAACAATCGTAACAACTTGAACAATAGAGGGGTAAGAGCACAGAGAGGGAATGTGAGGGTGAGCAAGACAAGTTATGGATAACTTCCAATGGATTGGTTGAGTACAAAGATGTGTCTGGAGCAAAGGAATGTCTGACAAAGATAGTCCTAAGGAGAAATATTGTATTCGAAAGGTCACCTCAAAAGACCCCAATACCCACGAACATGAGTACCCTGACCCCATCACTAGAAAAACAAAAATTACCAAAATTTATTGGTGACGAAGTTGAAGATTTGTTATGGTATTGTCGTACATGCATCACTATCTGGACTGCCAATGGGTAGATGTGGTTAAGATGCTTGTTCGCTATCCTTTGGGGAATGACCTTCGATTGGAACACTGATGCATAAAGTACTACCAAAGCAACACATGCAACAACAAGGCAAGTGTTTGAAAAAGAATTCAAACTCCTGAGGGATGACAATAAGATCGACATAGAGATCTACAACACCAGACAAGGTAAGCACAAGAGGGTTTAGGCTTCCAACAAGAGATTCAAGGCGCTGCTTAGAAAACGTGAGAAGGACCGAGCCGATGGGTTGAAAAGAGGTGGTTTATTGAAGGGTTGGTTCCCTCCTTGAGAGAAAACTGAAGATAGTCCCACCTTTTTTCCATAAGATGATGCCTATAATCTAGTGATGGAAATTGAAAGTGAGAATAAAACATCATCCTCGCACACAAGAAGATGAAGTGAAGGTGAGACTCGAATTCCAGTGACAACGAACTAGGATATGTTCGAGCTCATCAGAAGGAGATGCTCCGAATGATGAGAGAATTGAAAAAATACTTTAAGGAAGAAAGGAAGGATCTTTGGTGCACCGATTGTAAAACAGAAGGCAACACAAAGACGAACTGTCCGAGAAGACTATTTTGTGATATATAGCTATCATAAAAAAAGTTGCCAATACAACATAATAAACATAGGTGCCCAAGTCCTTACCCGAGGAGAACCATCAACACGACCTACCTCGCCAACAAAGTTCCAAGTTAATGTGGGAGCATTCCCAAGTGCATCCTCTAGCGGATATAGAAACCAACAAAACACTATACAACACCATAAAAAATACAGGGGCAATGGTAGCCACATCTAGTTTGATGAGCAAGGTCGATTGACGATTCAATGTTGAAAGTGTAACCAACAGGCCCATTTCAGAAGAGATTGTTCCACCAATTTAATTAATCCTGGACTCCTGTGCAAATGGTGGGCTTGGAGATCATAAGGACACCAACTTGTTGAAGCAAGCAAACATCAACATGATCGATGTAAGAAATGAAGAGGTGATGGCAATCACTAGGGGCTAGGCAAAGAAATAAATTACCCCAACCCCAGTACAAATAAAGAATGAATGGCCGAGATAAGGGTTGAAGTTGAATGAGCAATTTTGGAAGAAAAAACACATCTTGGTGAACATACAAGTATGGTAGCTAGTCCTCTTGGGCAAGACAAAGAAATTGTTAGACAAGTTTTGTAGATCATCATACCCATCAAATTAGCGGATCTCCTATAGAGCATTCCAGAATTCAAGAATATTATAACCATGACTTTACAAGCCAATGATTACAACATAGAGCGAGCTATACACCTTGTCTCAAAAGAAAAAACATCGGCAAAGAGGACGAAGGATGAGAAACAAAGAGAGCCCATTGTCAAATCCCCATGGTTAGGAGATTAGGTAATAGATACAATGCTCCCTAACAATGAACTTAGGCTTGATGTGACTAATACTATTATTGATGGCTTTTTTAGGGTGAACGTGCTTTCAAAGGCAACCTAGAAAAGTCAAGGAGAACCCATTATTTGGCTTCCAACTTTTCAATTAGTAGGCATTGATCAAAGTGGAATACGGGTGTTGGGAGTCCTGATGGCTCAAAAGGTAATTATCAGTACCAACCTTTCAATTGAAATTTGTAGTCATCTCTTTAAAGAAAAAAGCCTATGATGCATTATGGGGCCGAGGCTAGTTAATAACAGCCAAGGCAGATCACAATTGGAAAATGAACATCATCTTGATCAAGAACAGGGGCTGGAAGTACATTATAGATATAAAGAGCCAAGTAGTCAGGGAGGAGGTAGCCTCATCAGAGGACTCATCAGATTCTGATATGGAAGAACACTCCCGACATCTAAACCAAGGCATGGTGGAACCGAATGAGGAGGGACTATTGTAGTTACACTCATGATTGAAGGATGAAAAAAATTCCTCAGTGGTCTCTTCCATTGGCAAATGGAGGACTATGAAGGTATTTCAACCTGGGTGCAACTTTGTCGAGATTATGGGATAGAAGAATGTGAAGGTTTTGAAGGAAATGGGCACATGATGACAAACATTCCTAAACCAAGGGTGGGAAAACATGTTGAGAAGAAAATAGAGTCTAGTCAAGCAGAACCAACATCGTCGGGCCCAACTCACCCTCTTGGGTTCACCAAATACTGGGTAAGTGATTCAAAGATAGATGAAAAAAATGCTCACTAGTTCGGTGGTGTGGAAGACATGAAATACAAAGAACTGACCGCAATCAAGATAATTCTTAGATTCGATAAGGAACCTCAAATGATTATGATGGGAGATGACTTGAACCTGATGTTGAAGGCTGCCACTTTCTAGATATTCATGGATTATAAGGATTTGTTTGCTTGGACCTACAAATATTTGAAGGGAGTACCATCAGAGACGTGTACATAGAATCCCTTGGTGCTAGGAGACCAACTAGGACAGAGAAGAGCATATAGAATGAATCGAAATTATGCTTCCAAAGTCCAAGAAGCGATTAAGAAGATGTATGAAGCTGGAATAACCTTCAAAGTAATGACAAGTGAATGGGTATCCCTGATAGTAATCAGTTTGAAGGAGGCAAAGAAGATAAGGATATGTGTTGACTTTAGAACAATGAATGCCATTACTATCAAAGACCCATTTCCAATTCCTTTAACAAATTCTATACTGTAAGAAGTAGCCAGCTATGAGATATTTTCCTCTCTTCATGGATAGGTTCTCGGGTTACAATCAGATCAGCATTGTCGATGAAGATAAAATGAAGACCACTTTTACAATGGAAGATGGAGTCTATGCATATAACTGAATTCCACTTGAACTTTGCAATGCTCCGACCACCTTCCAGCAGATCATACTGCACATTTTTTACAAGATGGCTATAGGTAGCTACAAAGCTTTCCTCGATGAATGGTCATTCTATAACGGTCAAGAATCTCACCTACGGGCCTTGACATAATGCATGAGATGATGCAAAGCAACAAAGTTGGTTTTAAATCCACAAAAGTGTCGGTTCATGGTTCCACAAGGCATGTTCCTCAAACACTTAGTGTGTGAATTGGGTCTAAAGACCGATCCAAACAAAATAAGGGTAATGGTGGAAATGGAGGCACCCAAGGATGTCATTGGAGTAAAATCCTTTTAAGGGCATGTGGGATGTTACTTATGGTTCAGAATTTTTTTTGCTCAAGTCTCTCACCAGTTGGACATTCTCACAAGAAAAGGGACCCCGTTTGTATGGTCTAATGCACACGAGCATGCATTTAAAGAATTGAAGGTTTGATTGATAAGTTCTCCTATACTTGTATATCTAGAATGGGACAAAGAGTTTCATGTTCATGTAGATACTTCCGATTAAGCTATTGGGGTAACATTAGCCTAGGTAGGAACTCAAGGGTTGGATCACATAGTGTTCTTTGCAAGTGGACTCCTATTGAGTGTTGGGAGGAACTACAACACCACAAAATGTGAAGCCTTATGTATGTTATATGTAGTACAAAAGTTTTGGCATTACCTGTTGGTGATCCCACTTTTTATGTTGACCTTCAAGCACTATTGTACTTAGTCAACAAACTAATCATTCAAGGCAGGATAGGTAGATGGTTGATGTTGTTATAGGGGCTCACATTCAAAATTATTGTGACTAGGTAAAATCCACGTGATTGCTGACCAAATCTCTAGGATAAAATCAGGGGAACCTGCAAGGGGTGTCAATGAAGATTTCCTAGATGCTTATTCCAAATTGCAATTCTACTAGCATGGTATGAGAATATTGAAACTTTATCTTCAACATCCTTTCCAAAGGATATGCAACCCAACAAGAGAAGGAAACTGACACTGAAAGCCTAAATGCTCCAATTAATAAATGAATTATTATAGTCTAGACCACATTTTGTGTCTATGTACTAAAAGAAGAAATCAAAGATGTGCTCACAAAAGCTCATGAAGGACTAGTTGGAGGCTACATGGGACTCGATGCTACTGTAAGGAAAGTATTATTGGCAGGGCTTTGGTGGCCAACATTGCACCATGATGCAAAGGAGTGGTTGATGGAATGTGACACTTTCCAACATATCGGGAAGCTGTTAAAAGAGTCTTCATGCCTCTCTTAGCCATCACAACCATAGGAACTTCTTGAAAGGTTGGGCATAGATTTCATTAGGCCCTTGAAAACAAGTAAAGTTCAACGTTGCAAATAAATCGTGGTGGCCACTGAATACTTAACTAAATGGGCATAAGTGATGGCATTGCTAGACAATAGTGCCCTGAGCACGACGAAGTTCATAAATGAACAACTGGAGATGAGATTTGGGATCCCCATGCAAATCACAAGTGACGAAGGGGCCATTTTGTCAACCATGTGATCCATTTGATGACTTCGGAGTTCTGTATTTTTCATTCCCTATCAAGCCCATACTACCCACAAGTGATTGACCAAGCAAAAGCAATGAACAAAGTGTTAATATCGGTCATTCAGAAGTCATGTGGTATAGGAAGAAGTGATTGCGAGGAACATCTACAAGTGGCACTATGGGGCTATAAAACGACATATAAAGTCACTACCAACCTTACATCCTTCCAACTAATGTATAGTTAGGAGGCAGTCATCTCTATGGAATATCTAGTACCAAGTATACAGGGAGTTGTGCATTATAGATTGGGGATGACGAGAGCCTTAGTGAATGACTCCTCCAATTAAATAAACTCAATGAACATCAAGTATTGGCATAGTGGACAACATAATTTACTTAGAGGAGGAAATACTAGCATGACAAACATCTCGGGTGGATGAACTTTAAAGTTGGAGATCTTGTGTTGACATATAATGGGAAGCACGAAATTAAATTGGGTAAGTTTAAAGTCTTATCGTCCCTTTAAAATTGTAGAAATATTTGAAAATGGAGTGGTCTAGGTAGAAAACATAAATGGAACATTGGTTAAAGGCATAGTAAACAAATCTAAAAATAAAATTATATAAAATGAGGGTTGAAAATATAAATTTAATTGAAATCAAGACAAGTCAAGACTTGATGGATGGGCCCATTTAAAAAAAGAAAGGTATGGTCACCTATAAATGTAAGGGAGAAGGATGTGAGGCACAAAGGAAAGTTGATGGCTCACTTCACTCCTAACCAAATGCCCCACTTGGGTTATTGAAACACAAGACCAGCTTAGACCCACTGTACAACCTACATTGCCAAACTTCACTATATGACCTACTAAACCAAAACCCACTACTACTTTGTCAAACCTCAACATACGATTTATCTAAATTTCCCACAATTTTCGATACATCCAAGTTTGGCACCGATCATTGTATGACCCCACTCTTTTATGTTCACCATATGCCTCTCGCTACCCTTCATATGTCTCATCCATTCCTTGGTTTCCGTTCGTCTAGCTTCAGCCATGTGTGCTGTATGTCCAACTTGCTCAATGCCGTATGGCCATTACCATTCATATCATGTTGCCGTACATTGAACAAACATGTCTCCAACCATTGTATGGCCTAGGATTTGCTTCTGATTACTCCACTGTACACTCTGCCCATACCACCATACTCTTTGATCCTGTATGTTCCTCTCTAGCCATCCACCTTTTGTTTTACTGCAGCAAGCATGCAACATCATATGAGCCATTAAAACCCATGTTTTCAAGCCAGAAAACCCTAGTTTTACTCGACTGTCTATAGGATTTCCATAGCTTGCACAAAACAAGGACAATATAAGAAATTTAGGTTTTTTATTTTAGTAGAAGAACAAAATTTGGTGGAAGAATTTCCAATTGCAGGGCATCAAAAGGGTCTTTTTCAGGGTTTTGGCAAAGTGGCAGAAATACAAGGACCAAAAAACTCATCAAAAAACCAACTATAGGGTTTTAGTTCTTATCTTTCTTCCAACTCTAGTTTGTTGCCGTAATCATGACTGAAAAGAACCACAACCCTACTGCTTCTGTACATTCAAAGAATGCTTTGGATGTGTCTTTTGCAACGTTTGGAACTGTTTGAGAAGGCTATATGGTTCCCAAATCAATCAATACCATTGCTCCCAATCTGGTACAAACTTTATTAGTAGTGGGCATGAGTTTGCGATCTGTACATTCAACCTAAAGAGCATCCAAATAAATCCACAAGACGCTGAAAATTATTTAGAAGATTGAGTACCTTTTTGGAGTCCAATAATATGGCAAATTGCTAAAAATACCTCACATAAATATTCTGATTTTTTTTTGAAAGTACAATTGTACTTTCCAGCCTATAGATGCCTCGAAAAACTCCCCAAGAGGTTCGCCACACCCAAGAAAAATAGAATAAATAAATCTGAAATTTATTCCTTGATTTCCTCTCACCGAAACACCTCCCGAAGCTCGCCACACAAGTCATCCAAGTGCCAAAATTGCGAGAATAATTTTTAAATGTTCGAGAGCATTGAATGACCCTAAAAACCTTGCAAAACCCCTCCAACAGAAATCACCCAAGATAGAAACCTGCAATCAGCTTTTCCCAAATTATTCACTGTTCACAATAATTAATTTTTCCTACAAATATGCTGTAACTTCAAAAATTCATAACTCCCTCAATACTTGGAATTATGATGCAAATAAGAGCTCAAACTGACTACAAAATTAGTGACTGTCAAATAAAAATAATATCAAAATTTTCCTTCCATAGGAAGGCCACCAAAATTTGATTTAAAATTATGCAAACCTTAGTTTCCAGAATTTTCCTCCACAAACCCTAGGTCAAATTTTCAGAAGTAGATGGTGTTTCAAAACACCTTTGTAGATCCATTTGCATGAACATATGTAATTTGAAGCTCACTTACAACCCTTGAATAGAGTTGCCCAAGTAGAAGGAATTGAGGTTTTCGTTCCCACACCTAAAACACTTCTTAAAGATTTTCGTCCTCAAGAGGTGGAAACCAAGCTTGACATACTTAATCAATAATTCCAATATCCAATAATGCTTCATCTTCAAATGAATCATTACTTGCTTTTATATGCCACTCCTCTTAATTTCACTTTAGGCCTTAAGTGCCCAAGACCTATAAACCCCACCACTTAAGTGAAATAGGAACATAAGGTGTTTTTTCATAACTCAACTCAAAATTAGAAATATAAAGTACCTTTTCTATTATTAACTCCTCACAAGTGGCCCACCATGCTCCCTTTCCTTCTTCTACCCTTAGTCATTGGAAACAAGAATGGGCTAAGGGTCCCACGAGGGTCTAGATAAAAAATGGGGACATCACAAATTCTTTATAAACATGTTTAATAAATTTAATAATTGTTATTCATGATTTATGTTAGTTTTTCATGATTTTTGAATAAAATTGTTGGTTTGTTACTATTTATAGGGTTTAGTCTTACAAATTTATGGTTTAGGTTTTTTTAGATGCCGTTTTAAATTTTTAAATTTTTTTCATATACATAGGGTTTAAACTTTAGTGTTTACATTTACAACTTTATGGTATAAGTTTTTTTTTTAAATGTCGTTTTTAATTTTTCTTTGCATTTGAACATATTGCAAGTTAACCGCTAGCATACAACGGCATCCAACATTGCATCAAGGTCAACATCAATTAGTAGTAGCTGTCCTGCTAAAGCTTGCATTGTTGCTTGGAAGTATGTCGTATTGGTTGAATCATCCCAGTCAATCGTGATTTGTACGTTTTGCTCGAAGAAGAGCTGAGACATCAATCATCTTAAGTACCATATTGCATGTATTCCTTGTCATGATGTCACACTGTGTTCTAATACAATGGAAGAGGTAAAATGAGAGATGATTACAGAACTTGCATTGTTGCATGAAAAGAAAGTGGAGAGGGCAAAAGTACATGTAGCCTTAAACAATAGCCATTGCTTCGGTATCGACAGAAGAAACTGAGGTAGCTATGACAGAGATTGTGGGTCTTAGTTGTGGTCCATGCATACAAGGTACATTCACCTCATCCACTTCGAGCAAAACCCAGACAATTTTTTTATTTAGAAACATACCTAAGGCACAAACTTCGCTGCAAGGTACAATGTGGAACAACGAGACGTATGTAGAAGCAGATAAGACATATGCAAACTTCTGGTACTTCAACAACCTTGCCTTCAATGTGGTGAAGAGCTCGTATTGAGAGTATTTGGTGACAACATTGACAGTTACAGGGAAAAGGGTATAAGACACCCTCTCCAAGAGACTTAAGTGGGAGGCTTCTCTAAGATGCTGTTGAAGAAGCAAAGTCAATTATGGAAAGTCAAAAAAGGTTGTGGCAAAAGTTCAGATGCACCATTCTTTCATATGGGTGGATGGATGGAAAGAACTACACCCTCATCAATTTTTTGGCACCTTCAAATGGTGAGATGGTTTTTTCTGAAGTCAGTTGATGCCTCTAACAAAGTAAACAATGCAGAAACTTTGAACTTGATGCTTGAGGAGGTTGTCTTAGAGGTGGGCATTGAGAATGTGTGCAAGTTATCACTAGCAATGTAGCAACATATGTGGCCGTTGGAAGACTGCTTTTGGAGAGACATCCATCACTCTTTTGGACCCCTTGCATGAGTCATTGCCTTGACCTTCTTTTGGAGGCTAGACAAAATTGATTGGGTGGAATTGATTGTAGAAGAGGCCAAAAACATCACCACATATATTTACAATCACCCTTGGATTCGCAGTTTGATGAGAGATCACACCAAGGGGAAAGAGCTTATGCGAATAGGTGTCACAAGGTTTGCAACTAACTTCCTTACATTGCAAAGTATTTGTACTTTGTTGACAACTTTGAAGCAGAGGTTTGTGAATCAAGCATGGGTGGACTCAACATAATCCAAGAAAGCTGATGAGGACAAGGTCACGAAGACAGTTTTTGATGAGGCCTTTGTGAAGAGAGCTATAGAGATCCTCAAGGTACCGAAATTTCAATTTAAATTTCAAGTCAATTCCTTTATTTTTAAAATTTTAGAGTATTTATTTATTTTTATGTTTGTAGCTTTAAAAAAAAATTATATTATAGAAAAGTCAGAGTACAGATTCTAATGTGCCAAGCTTGGAAGCTAATAGTCCAAGCCTAGGCATTAAACAAAAAAGAAAACATGTGAGCATTTATCTATACAATTCTAAGTTAAGAATGGCTGCCAAATCTCTTTGCAACTTGGATGACCACCAAAAAGGGGGCAAACCATAGCATATAAGATTATGATTGTCAAGAGCCCAGTTAGCCAATCCATCAACGTCTGCATTTCTTTCTCTAGGAACATGGCTGAACTGAACCTCCTAGAACTGAGATTGCAACCTACAAATTTTCTCCATCTCCATAGCAATTTGTCAATTTTTGCTAGGATGTCCCTCTGGATCAAATAACATTCCTACAATAATCTTAGAATCAAATTCAATTTGAAGCTTCTGTGAACCAATTTTCAAAGCTTTTTTGCATGCCTTTTTAGAAAACTTTTATCTCCGCTAAGTTATTGGTTATAAAACCCACCTTTTCCTCAAAAAGAAAAGCTACCATTCCATCAAGCAGTCTTCCAATACCCCCTATGCTTGCCTGGCCCAAGTTACCTCTTGAGGCACCATCCGTGTTCACCTTTCCGTACCCAATTGATGGTGCTATCCAAGTTTTTCCTTGTGAACTTTCTTTTTTGATTGAACAACAAACCTTGATGAAGTACTAGGTTGTATAGATATCTAGTGACATAAATGTTCCCATTCCGGTGTGAGAATTTGAGGCAATCCAATCTTATGCTTGATAGTTTCAGCCAAGTTGATGTTGATTTTTTCTTAGATAAATTATATCTCTTCGGTCTTGCTAAAAAATTCTACGATTCCGTTCTTTCCAAACGTTCTAGAACAAGGTGATTTCAGACCAAAGCACCGGCTTGAGATTTTGACCCTTGGGTAAATGTTTCTGCCAATCTAATCAGCTGCTCTAGTGACTGAAAATTTCTCCATTGAAGATTCAACAAATGGGATAAAAGCTTCCATAAGTGGACCACCCATGTACAATGGAAAAACAGATGAGATAGGGTTTCCTCATCCCCCAAGCATAGAACACAACAAAAGGGACCATAAAAACCACGTCTCATCAGGGTATCCCTAGTTAGAAATATTCTTTTTAAAATCAACCACACAAAAAACTTCACCTTGGGCCATAATGTTGGCTGCCAAAGGTGACTAAATATATTCTTTAGTGAATGAGAAGTACTTCTATTTAGGGAATCATAGTCTGCAGAAACCGTATAATCTCCTGTAGCATTTTTCCCCCATGCCAATTCATCTGGCTTTGAGGTTATTGAAAGAGGGCATGCCAAAAGAAGTGTTAATTTGAGATAGTTGTTCCTCGTCCATTTGAATTGGCCATTCACGAGTGGATCTCTAGCACTTTCTTATTTCACAAGATTGGTTAGTGTCCTTACAATAATGATCCACCTTAATCCATGCCTTTTCATGCATCACTTTCATTACAAGTTGTAACTCTGGGTATTGAGTAATGATAGCTGGGTGCCCATCCCATGCATCAGTCCAGAAGTTAGCATTTCTACCATCCTTAACAATCCAGAACAAGTGCTTTTTAATAAGCTCTTCCCCTAACTTGAGAACAAGTATAGGAGATCCCTTAGGGGGAAGGGATAACCGAATAAGTCTCTCTATGGGATTGTTTTCCACATATTTGGCTCTAGTATTTACAGCCCATGGATCAGTTGGATTCTTTAATAAGTTTGTAACTTTAATTTGTTTGTATTTTGTAACTTTGTAGGTGTCGGAGCATTTGGTGAGGTTTTTACTCTTTAGTGGATGTGGAGCAAAGCCCAACGTAAAACATTTATGAGGCCATGGATAGGGCCAAAGAGGCCATCCAAAACTTTTATAGAGGTGTAGTGCCAGAGTTGATCCCATTTGGGAGTTAATTGATCAGAGATGGAACAATTAACTCCACCACTCCATCCATGTAGTGGGGTACTACCTTAATGCCAAGCTTTTTTATTCAGATGGCTTTGCATATGCTAATAGAGAGGTTATGGAGGGCTTCTCAACATGCATTGAGAGTATGACACTTGACGTTGACGTGAAGGACCTCCTCATTTCAAAGTTGCATAAATACAAGCAGGCTAGAGGGAGGCTCTTTAGTACTAGCTATTCGAAGGAGATCCACCCAATCACTAGGTAATAAAAAATGAAGTCTTTACTTGTACCTTACAAGTTACAAATTTATAATTATTAATTACTTACAAACTTTTGAATATCTTGTTTGCAGATTTGTGGTGGGAAGATTGGGGTGGAAATACCCCAAATATTCAAAAGCTAGCCCTCTTATATCAACCTTGTAGCGCTTCTGGATGTGAGCACAATTGAAATCTGTTTGACACCATTCACACAAAGAAGCTCAATAAGTTGAGTCAATGACACCTCAATGACCTAGTTTTTGTGTAATACAACCTTCGGCTTCACACAAAAAATGTTGATGACACATCATAAGAGCCTATCGATTTGGATGAAATCGATCCCTATAGTGACTAGATTGCACAGGACGAAGAGACCCCCTTGTTTACAGAGGATGAAATTGTTGATTTCGAGAGACAAGCTATGGAGGGTGCAACAAAAGTAGGAGATATTGGATTGGATGACATCATTGTATATGTTGTCGAATATGATGCAGAGGAGTTGTTTGGCACCATTCACACGAAGAAATGCAATAAGTCGAGTCAACAACAACTCAATGACCTAGTTTTTGTGTAATACAACCTTCGGCTTCACGCAAAAAAGGTGGATGACACATCACAAGGTCCTATCGATTTGGATGAGATCGATCCCTACAATGATTTGACTGCATAAAACAAGGAGACCCCCTTGTTTACAAAGGATGAGATTGTTAATTTCGAGAGGCAAGCTATGGAGGGTGCAACAGAAGTAGGAGATATTGGATTGGATGACATCATTGTAGATGTTGTCGAACATGATGTAGAGTAGTCACAACCATCGGTACTAGGGTGGAGCCACAGGGGCAACGATCGAGGTAGAGTGAGGAGGGGAAACCGTGTGCGAGGACTAGACTCTCTCAGTCCCACTTATTTTTCACTAGAGCATGGAAGAGAACTTGTAGATTATTGTAATTTATATCTTTCATTCATATGCAATTTATGACAAGGATTTTCAATGACAATCATCATAAATTTATAAGTATTAGTTTGTTATATTCGCATGATTATATGATTTTGTATTATATTTGTATTCAAATCTAATAGAAAACACTTCCCCAACGTTTTACAGACTCATTTGATACATTTTGTAACCATAATTTGTATAAAATTGATGTTTTTAAAGAAATTTAAGTATTTTTTAAGTTGCCGAGTCTTGGCGAACAGTGGTTGAGTAATTTTTTTGGGGGTGGGGCGAGTACGAACCGAGTACGGGTATGTAAACTGTGTGTGAGAACCAAATTTGCATGGCATGGTTTGATGGGGATTCAAGTGGATGAGAATCACATGGGACATAGACACTTCTACATAGAAATTTGATATGCTATTAGGTGATAGGTGCTTTAATACACAAATCTAGATCAAATACGGCATGGCTATGTGGAGAGACCTGCTCAGTAGAAATAAAACCATGCACTGACAATTCAATGCACATGAAGATCTTACAAAACTTGGAAGTGTAGTAGATTAGAGTTGTAGCACATGCAAAAAGATCCACATGAAGATAAAGAAAAGGTATACAACTGTCAAAAGAACACATGACAAGCTTTAATGGATGCTCAAAGGATAACCAATAGCCAATAAGTAGTTTAGAGCAAACATCCGAAGATAACATGGCAGATAGTGGGTGAAGTGATAAAGCATGACAAGATACAAGTTGTCAGGAGATATTTGATATTGAAATAACGACACATAGGTCTGCAATATATGCACAACAAAGCTAGAAGTGAGAGTGAGCTCAGGATTCACAACCGAATGCTTAGATGATTGAATATCTCGTAGTCGTAAGGTACTAAAAGTGTGAGTACGCAGAAAATGTAATCATGGAAACTAAATCCCACTACCTTAATTTCTAAAAAAATTATATTAAATTTTGCAAATAAAACTCTACAAACTATTTTAAATAAAATCTATCACAAAAATATCTCTCATAAAACAATGCAACTAAAAACTATAATGGCTCTACCTTAGACAATATCTTAGGACTCCATAACTACTCTAATCCAATGTTTGAAATCGTCTAAGATTCACACAATAAAAACTTTGTTAATTTTATTCAATATGAGAGATTACATATATAGGCCTAATTGACTCCTACAATAGTGGAGTTTAGGCTCATCGCAATCCCTATTAAAACTCACTCATTCCTATGTCTATGATGAGTTGTCTCAACAACTCATATATACATATAATAATATTCTAAAACACATTGACGTGCTAATATAATATTCAGTAGTATATGTCCTTTGTGAAGAACTCTAGCAGCTGAAGTTGGGACATGCCACTTCTTTGGGATCTGCTCTAGCTGGTGTTTCTTTGGGCTCTCCTCTAGTTGGTGCTTCTTTTGGTCTAGGGATGTCTGCTTCCCCTCCTGCCTCTTCTTCTTGAGCTACTTTTTCTATTGTTATAGTTGGAAGAGACTTCAACTTATCTAAAGGGGAGATAATTTAGTCTATTGAATTATCATTTATGACTAAGTATTTCCAGCATGTCTTGTTAAGTTTATTGTCTCCATTCGAGTAGTTAGTAGAAACCATCTTAGTTACATCGATTGTGATGGTTGGGTTAAACTCCAAGTGCCTGGTCTTCTCCTTTGTGAAGCATAACGAATGTCAGGGAAAGGTTTCTTTTATCAAGTCCTCCCTGAACTAATTGATTGTACTAAGACTTATAATTAAGAAATACAAGGTTGTTATTTTGTGGATATTCGTACATGGTATTTTTGTTATTATTGTTCTATGTCTGCCTCTTGTTGATAGTTGAGTATCATAGTAGAATTTATCTAAACTACAACTTGTACCTCTCCTCTCAAAGCATAATTGTGTGTCCCACTTTTTGGCACAAAGAGGTCACATACACTTCCTATCTCCCCTCAAAATATCTTAAGTTTTGGTCGTTGATATTAATCAAACATATGTGTTTTAGCTCATATATACAAAGATGTAGTGTATATACACATTTCCAAAATTTCCAAAATTTGTTAAAGTATTTTTCAAGATTTATTTTTGAATTATTTAAAAAAACAAATGTCTGCGTAATGGGGCATAGCTTTATTCTTTGACCCACAACCTCTTGTCCCCATGATGGATTTCTACGTTCAACATTTCTTATATATTGTTGATATTACCATTGTCCAACCTAATGGGGATTTTATTTTAAGATGTTAGTATGAGATTTGAGAGAAGTACTATTGTTTATACAGAGATTCAAGAGGGTCCTTATCCAACATCTATTTTCCTAACTGGAGGTGCTTGGCCCTTTTCCTTTGTGGGGTTGCCATTGTAATAAAATTACTTTACAAATAAAGTAGAATCACACCAATAGATCACAATATGATTGAAACATAGCATAATATATGAATTAATGATGAGCCACTTCGAGGGGGCAGCCTCCACAACCATACAATAA
Organism: Torreya grandis; assembly: GCA_037957365.1. Lineage (NCBI taxonomy): Eukaryota > Viridiplantae > Streptophyta > Pinopsida > Cupressales > Taxaceae > Torreya > Torreya grandis. The sequence continues at coordinate 9,934,321 of JARHVA010000006.1, forward strand.
GAACAAAATTCGCACTATTATGAGCAAATTCTAACGACTACTTCCTATATATAGCCTAATTATGTTATGGACACACCCTATGACGACCCTACTACCAATATGAAACTATAGAAATGATCGTATGACTTCAATAAAGGTTATGCTAGCCACAAGTTGGCCACACATAACCCCATCCATGCTATAGGTTAAGGATGTAGCATGCCCCTTCCCTTCAAACCAATGTTGTCCCCAACGTTGACAAGCTTGAATGGTGCTACACAAACTCTTCCTTCCCCCATGTCACATCTTGAATGTCCAAATTCTTCCACTTGATCAGATATTTAGTAATTATTCATGTCCTCAACCTCTTAGCGCGCATCTAAAGGATTTCTTTAGATTCCGAAATTAACTCTACCTTCCTCATCAAGATTTGGTAACTCTGTCCAGGTGGAAACCTTTTTTCCAACTACTTTTTTCAAGCATGAAACATGGAAGATTGGATGTATTTTCATTGACTGAGGTAAATCCAATTTGTATGCTACACTACTAATGTTCTACAATACTTGATAAGGGCCATAACACTTAGGTGAAAGCTTGTTATCTTTGTTCTGTTGTGTCAAGGGCATTTGTTTATATGGCTATAATCACACCAAAATCCAATCTCCAACTCCAAAATGTCTTTCATTGTGGTGTTGGTTAGCTCTCTACTTCATGTAGTTTTGTGCCATTGCCAAGTTCTTTTAGAGACTAGAAAGTACCTCTTGTTGGCGTTGAATGTGTTATGAAACTGTTTGAACCTTTGGCTGTACCCTCAAGAATGAGGTGACAGATGGTGAATGGTACCCATACAGTGCTAAAAATGGAGATATGTTGGATGAGGTATGGAAAGAAGTGTTATACCACTATTTTGTGAGTGCAAACCATTGAACCCATCTCTCTTGTTTATCCAAAGCAAAGCAATAGAGATAATCCTCTAAACTTGTTTACCACCTTAGTTTGCCCATCAAACTAGGGATGATATGACAAACTACGTGCTAGCTGAGTACCTAAACATGAGAATAAATCAGCCCAAAAATTACTTGTAAATATAGGATCATGATCACTTACTATAATTTTTGGTGTCCCATGTAACTTTTGAACTATATCCATAAAAGTTGTTACAACTATACCGGCTATGAATACATGTGACAAGGCACAAAAACAGGGATATTTGGTGAGTCTATCCACGACTACACGATTACATTTTTTAGATTTAGGCAATCTTGTGATGAAATCCATGGAAACCTCCTAGCACCTCTGGCTAGAAATAGATAGAGGTTGTAAAAGACCTGGGGTTTTAATTGTCTCACACTTGTTTTGTTAACACACCATGCATTCTACCACAAATTTTTGAACATCCCTTTTGAGCTCTTCCCAAAAGAAATCCTACTTAATTCTATGATAAGTCTTTAAGAAGCCAGATTGCCCACCCATTGGAGACCTATGAAGTTTCAAAAGAATTTTAGTTTTAAGGGTTGAGTTCTTGCATAGGTACAACCTAGCCTTGTACCACAGAGCATCCCTTTTCCATTCAACTATGTCTAACATGCTCTAATCTTGTTGGAGCTTCTGAATGAGATTTTTATGTCATTCTTCCATTCTGAGCTTGCCACATCTACCCAATCTGCCTGTTATATGTACATGGCACACAACAATGCCTTTGTGGACTTATCCCTCCTAGATGGTGCATCAACCACTACATTCTCTTTCCCTTTCTTATAATTGATCTTAAAGTCATAACCCAACATCTTTGTGACCCATTTGTTCCTCGGGTGATAACCGTTGCTCTAAGAAGTATTTTAGACTATAATGATTTGACTTCACATTGAAGTATCATTCCATTATATATGGTCTCCATTGTTTGACTGCATGAAAGACAGTTATCATTTCCTTCTCATAAATGGGTTTGAATAGATTTTTACTTTTGAGTTGGTGACTCTCAAATGCAATGGGATGTCCCTATTGCATGAGTATTGCTCCCATACCATACCCTAAGGGATCACATTCCACAGTGAAGGTTTTGGAAAATTCTAGGGTAGCTAGAACCAGAGTGGTGCACATGGCCTCCTTCAACTTCTCAAATGCTTTGGTGGCTGCGTCATTCCAATGGAAAGAGTCCTTCAATAGTGTTGTTAATGGTTTTGCTATGTTTCCATAATTCTTTACAAATCTGCAATAGTAGCTCGTAAGCCCTAAGAAGCTCCGTAGGTTCTTTAGGGTTGGAGGTACTCTCCATTCTACTATGACCTTGATCTTATGAGGGTCCACTTTGACGCCTTCATGAGAGACAATGTAACCCAAGTATTCGACCTTCTTTACTCCAAAAGCGCACTTGGAAGGCTTGGCATAAAGATAATGTTGTTCAAGATTTCCCAAAACTTGATTGACATGATGTTAGTGCTCCTTCCATGTTTTACCATAGATTAAGCTATCATCAAAGAACACCAAGACATATGTCCACATAAATGGCCTAAAGATAGAATTCATCAAACTTTGAAATGTAGATGGTGTATTTGTGAGGCCAAAAGACATCACCAATAATTCATAGTGGCCCTCGTGTTCAGAATGTCGTCATATGTCTCGTCTCTTATTCTAATTTGATGATACCCTGAACACATATCTAGTTTTGTAAAATAAACAAGACCATGTAATTCATCTAGCAAATCATCAAATACTGGAATAGGAAACTTATCTTTGATGGTGTTCTTGTTGAGTTCTCTGTAGTCCGGACATGTGCGCCAAGTGTCATCCTTTTTATGCACCATCACCACTAGAAACAAATTAGCATTCCGACTATGACAAATGAATTAGCTTCCAACATCTGTTGTACCATCTTTTTGATCTCACTCTTTTGCACATGCAAGTAACTATAAGGTCTGATGCTCAGTGATTGGCTCCCTGGTACTAGTTGAATTGCATGATCATGATCTTTTTTAGGAGGCAATCCTTTCGGTATATCACCAAAAACAACTGGCATGCAAAAGTGGATCAGATGAACTGACCTTCCTCTGAGGAGTAGTTTTCACTAGGTCCAAGGTTAAACCTAGGAAATATATATTCTCGTATCTGAGCATCACCTCCCTTAGATAGGAGTTAGTCTATAAGTCAGGTTAACGATATATTTAACATTTGCAAATTACTTGCTTGTATGAGATAGGGTGAATTCTATTCCTTAGTTTTGAGTCCCATCCTTATGAGGATGCACATGTGTGGCCTCAAGAGAATGGACTGGGGTGCATACTTGTACAGTATACAGCTTGTGCACTCATACCCATACTTGTACTGTACAAGTATCTTGAATTTTCTAATTTTTTTTTCATTCATGGACATATACATATATAATTTTCATAGCTAATGCAAATGAACCGTACACTCTATGCATTCATGTTTTGGGAATCCACACTAGATGCTGCACACTTGCACCCTATGCATCCTTGCACTGCTGCATCTAAGTAACCTTGGTTTTAAGGAATGCAGCCTCAAATTTCACACGTGGAGTTATACAGCAGGTAGTAGGTTGGATTCTTTTTGAAATTTTGTTTTTTAGATAGTTGTATACAGCTGGTGGTAGGTGGGATTCTTTTTGAATTTCTGTTTTTTAGATAGTTGTTTATTTAACTAGTTTCTTTTCTAGGTTTATACATCTCTTTAGTTCTTCTTTATGTTGGAAAGATTTGTTTTTGGAACCATCATGTTGGGAGAAATTAAAACCGACATTTTGGGTACTGTACGTGTACCCATCCTCGGTAAAATAAATGAAATATTAAATTGCTTTGAGAAATTGTAGCAACATTGTCAACCTTACATAATAAAGAGTTTATAGGTTCTCATAAAGGGAAGACAAGTTGGCTCCTCAATCAATCATAAATACAAGAAACAACATACCCTTAGTTCCCATGTATATGGTCATGCCTCTTTAATTGATTTAAAATAGATCGCCACAAATCACCTATACCAATTCCACTGTCTCTGTTTAGATTTTCTGGTCTCTTTTTTATTTCAATAGTTTCTCTTACCTTCCTTTTCCAATAAGCTTCTTTATGTGTATAGGGAATCAGCCATGCCTCTTTTTTGCAAATCCTGAGGCTGCTCTTGGTTTTGTGCAGCTATTGTTGCTTTGTGGTCCTAATTGCTAATTTTCGGCTCACTAGTATGGCTATTTTGAAGATCCAGCATTGAAATTTGTCTAATAACCTAATTGATAATGTTTTTATCCCACTGCAGTTGAACTCAAATTCATAAATGTATCGAAAACGTTGCCTGCATCTGTAATGTCTTCATACAGCTTACTTAGTTTGATGTTCTCAGTGATTCAGATTTACTTATGGCATCCAATAGGTGGTTTAAGACCATTTTAACAGAGCTTGTCACATTGAGACTCATCCTGATTAAATTTACATTCTATTTGCATGGTTTCTTTTTTATTATTGACTGTCGAAGCTACATTTAACTGCTTTCATTAGACCTCTTTATACAGTTTACAATATACAATCTTACTTTTATGATTGTGTCTTTACCATTTGCGCTTCATACTTTTTATTTTGGCAAGGAGAGAGCTTCAAATAGTGATCTTGAATGCTTTCACTGATTTGGTCTATGCAGAATTGCGAGCTCAGTTTTTACTAGAGAGCCTGGTTGACTTGAAGAGCAACCTGCTGAAAAGAGGTTCCAATTTACTCATTAAATATGGAAAGCCAGAAGAAGTGCTTCCAGCTATCGCTCAATCTTTTGGAGCTCATACAGTTAGGTAACTGTTTGCTTTCATTGCCTGATAATGAAGTGGAAGCACTTGCTGCATGAGTTATTTAGATCTCAGAGACTATTTTTCTCTTTCCCAAAAGTAGTCCATTTAATGTCAATGAAGTTGTTTCTCTTTTCAAATCAGTTGTTTCACATTAAAAGCATGGATTCCTTTAACCTGACAGAAAGTAAAACATATCCAGGTTTATGCTCAAAAGGAAACGTGTAATGAAGAAGTAATGGTAGAAAAGCATGTCATGAAGGGTTTGGAAAAAATAACCCTCTCATCAGGTGGATCTACTAGTTTAAAGGCTAGTAGTCCAATGTTGCAACTAGTTTGGGGGAGTACTATGTATCATTTGGAGGATTTGCCATTCAAGACAGAACATATACCTGATGTGTATACACAATTCCGAAAGGTGAGTTATTAATTACCTTTGTTCACTAAGAGGGCTTCCTTCAATATGTGGAACCTGTTGATTTAGAAGACGTCAATATTGAGAAGCAAATGGTGAAAGTGATTTTTTTCCAGCTCTTTTAATTTATTTGGAAATGCAGATGGTCAATATTGCAATCATGATAACCAAGCATAAACTTTTTATAACACTAGCACATGCATTCTTGTCATTCCTTTTCAAAACAACAGAGGCAAAAGTAAGGAATCAATACAAGTACTGTCTTTTTAGAATTAATATTGCCAAATTTGGGTATCCCTAGAATTTGACTAATCAATTTCCTCAGGCGGTAGAATCAAAGTCCAAAGTCCGAACTTTTTATAGGTTGCCAGCATTACTTGGACCGCTTCCAAAGAATGGTATTAATGAAATTGTTGAGTGGGGCAAGATCCCTACACTTGGTCAGCTAGGATGGTGTACCAAAGACAAGGTAAGGAAATTTTCAGCATCTAATTTACTTGAAAAAGTAGGACTTACATTTTTGTATAGAATGAAGTAATAAATGATGTATATGTTGGCGGAGTTGTATTTGGAAATTGTATGCAGAACAAAAGAAACTAATATTTAAAAATGAAAAATAAAAATCAGTGATAAAATCTGTTTATTGTAGAACTTGTTGACTTCAGCATTAATGATACACTTGTATTCAAACAAAATTGTTGAACACAACTCTCTACTGAGAGGGGGGGGTTGAATCAGTAGATCATTTAAAACTAGTTTTTTAAACCTTTTAGAGAAGATACAGATGCATATGCATATTAAAGAACAGATGCAGAAATCACACACACAAAAACACATTACACCATATTTATATGTGGAAACCCTGTTGACAATTTTGCCCCCCACAGGGCAAATTGTCACCCCTACTATTCGGAACTTTGCTATGGTGCCAAGTTTGTCTTGTGAATCAGTTTTGGGGTCCTTAAATGACCATTTACAGCCACCCAAGTGGCCATCTACAGCGAATTTTATTCATTCAGAGGTTTCCAAGGAGCTTGCTTGATTACAGCCAAATGTGCAAATACAGCCAAGACATACAAGCTGTAAGTTTAGTTATTTTGTCTTCCCAAGGAATTTTTTCGGGCTATAAGAGGTGGACTATTTCTTCGGACATTTTGTTCGAGAGAAAGCTCTCAAAGGACTGTGTAAAACTCCAAAAAAATGACAAAGTGGCAATCGTTCAAAGCTTATTTTCTTCGGACTTTTTGTTCGAAAGAAAAGGGGAAAAGCACAGTTGAGAAGACCCTTCGGGAAGGTCCAATTCAAAAGTCCCGAAGGGTATGTACCCTTTGGGTTGCTTCACTTTATGGTTTTCAAGTCAAGTCGAAAGTTCCAAGGGATGGTTTCAAAAAGCCCGGGTGCCCTTCAAAAAGCCCGAGTGCCCTACAATTCTTCCAAAGGACACTTTTGAAGGTAGACATGCCCTTGCAGAGGTCACTTGGTCGGTGAAGTGGACCTTTTCAATTCTTTCGAAGGGCACTCCTGAAAGACATAGCTCTTGCGGAGGACATCTGGGCATCGTGTAGGGACATTTACAATTTCCCCGAAGCATATGTGCCCTTGCGGGAGACACTTCAAGCATGAAGAAGACCTTGGCAAAAATTTCGAAAGACAATTCATTTTTCCGAAGGATACCTGCCCTTGCGGAGGGCACTTGGTCCGTGGCAGGACCCTTTCAAAAGTTCTGAAGGGTATTTTTAGGGAAGCAGAAGCCCTTGCGGAGGGCACCTCCATAAAGCGAAGGACAAAAGCAAATGTTCCCAAAGGGCACTTGCCCTTTGGGGAAAAGATAGCCAAAGGAGACGAATTCCTTCAGACTTTCGAAGTCCAAAGAAATTCGGGAGGATAAAAACTCGAAGAAAATAAAAAGAACAAAGGCAAAGAAGGATCCTTCAGAATAATTGTCAAACAGGAAATCCACGGGAATTTGAAGTAAGCGAAAGTCCGAAAAAATCATAGGGCAAGACATAAAAGCCTAAAAGAATAAATTCGGGAAAATTGGCAAGGAAACAAATTCCTTCGGACTTTTTGTCCAAAGGAATTCCTTCGGACAAAAAGTTCGAAGGAACAAGGACAGTTTCAAAAAACCCAATAAAAAAGACAAAGGTGTAAGCAAAGTCCAAAAAAGTGAAATATCCCGAGCCAATTTTTTTTAATTTTTTAGATATTGGATTTCAACATTCAAGTAAATACCGTTAAGGTTAGAAGATAAACCCAAATGTAATGAAACAACTCTGCTACTTTAGATGCTAGAAATGGAACTCAACGTCCAGTATGTGCTACCCAATCCAAGGCGGAGTAGGGGCGACCATAAGACGGAGTAAATTACAAACAAAGTAACTCTACGTCAAGTATGTGCTACCCAATCCAAGGCGGAGTAAGGGGCTACCATATGACGGAGTGAAATTAATAACAATGCTTTAATTGGAAATACTGAAAAATGAAACTACTCTACACCCAGCATGTGCTTGCTAACCCCAGAAGGGAAAGTAGCTACCATAGGGCGGAGCTCTACACCCAAAATGTGCTTGCTAACCCCAATAGGGAAAGTAGCTACCATAGGGCGGAGCTAAAAACTAATACAATAACTTAATAGAAACTGAACCTTTGAAATCAGATTTGAACAAGTAATGAATGGCTGCTAGTACTACTGTCAGCTTACAAAATAAGAAGAATTTGCTCTTAGAAAGAAGAAAAACCAGCCACCTATTAATTTCTTCAGATGTTCATAACTCACACAAAACTTATTCAATCTTCCTGCTTTCTGATGCAAAGTCTCTTCCTTAAGATGGCGCCCAAGTTAGCATCAAAATTCAGACCCAATCTGCATCCAAAACTTGTTACACAATTTCCAATGCAAACCCCAAAGGGCGTCCCAGCTGAATAGGGCGATTTGCTCTAGAAATAAATTGCAAGCTTGAAAAATTCTATAAATTAGAGCAAGGGGGCGCCTAAGCCTAGCCAAGATAATGAAATGCTACCCAGAACCTTTTTTTTTGTATTTTCTGATTTATGAATAAAAACCTAGATCTGTTTTATACAGAATACAATAACTGAAACACTAATAATACCGAATAAACTAACAATGAAATAAATGAAATCATTACATAAGTAAACACAAATATCAATGACTGAATCACCACTAGATGCTGTCTTGCAAGCATGAAGCGATGCCCTAGCTAGGAGGCCTTCATTCCCCGAAGCAGTTCCAAAGCCAAAGCGGCAGCATAACAATGTATTAGACCAAGATGATAAAATGAGAACCCAATGCTTTCTTTTATAGGCTTCAGTTGGCCTCCCTTGAAGCCTTATCTCCAAAAGTGGCGCCCCTTTCCATGCAATGATGGCGCCCCCTCTTCAAGTCCCCCTTTTAAAATAACATTAAGCTATTTTGACTAGGCCAAGGTGAACGTTAAAATATAATGTTATTTTTTTTTAAAAAGTGATATTAACTTATTTCACCGAGACCGCATTCTGAAGCCCAAAACTGAATGAGTCAACTGAAAGGGAAAGTTAACTCCTCGAGACGACCCTGCTAGCTGCCAAAAATAGAATTTACTAAAAATAGTAAATTCCTGGAAATGCTCAGAAAGCCGAAACAAACATACCTCTGCGAAGCTCTTGAAAAACCCAAAAAGAATTCGCCATCAAAACTCCGAGCAAGGACATCCTAAAAAATAGGAAACCCTAATTTGCACCTTCCGAATAGCCTACGGATTTCCAAAACTAGGCCAACGGACACTGTGAGATCAGATTTGAGAAGGGGACATTACAAAAAGAGAAAAGGAAATGCCAAGCCCTAGAAAGAGAAGAGACAAAGAGTCCTTTGGACAATTTGTCCGAAGGATGAAAACTAAAATAAAGCCCGAATCTCGAATTAAAGCAAAATACGGGAAAAGCCAGAGAAAACACGAAGTGAACTGAGCATGATCAATAGTAGGAATAGAGACGTAAGCACAAACAGGACTGAGCCAGAAATGAACAAGAAGAAAGACAAATGCAGAAATAGAGGCATGAGCAAAGATTAAAGCAGAACTGAACATGGACATAAGCATGAATAGTAAATAAAACCAACGCATAATAAAGACAAAGGCAGGATAAACAAGGATCATGCACAGACTAACGTGAGTGACTCCAACGAAGTGAACGCGTTCAAGAAAACAAACATGCTTCAATTCTGAAAATAGAGTTGTCTTGCATGATGAATGGACAAAGCGTTGAACGTTTCAAACAACTAGAAATTCCATGCACGCACTCTCGTTTTCTCAAATCTTGAAACGTTTCAGCGGTTCAAACGCAATTCTTAATTTGGCATTTACATTGATTTCATGCAAAGGGGAGACTTTCAAAAGTTTCAGTAGTTCGAGTGAATTTGACTACTCTTGTTTTGAAGTTGACTAGTTTTCAAGTCAAGACATCTATTCATAGATTTCATGCATCCAAATCTTGTCTTTTTCTTCTTTTTTCAATGCAAGAAATTTTCATGCAAGACAAAATAGACTTTTGTAAAGGCTGAGTTGGTTTGAGTTTATTCCCTCTCTATTTTCAATGCCAATCTCTTGGCTTGTAAATTTCTATATTAATGGTTTTTTCAGCCTTGTAAAATCGATCCCTCTTCGTAAGACTAGACTCTGCCATTGGTGAGTTGTGTAACCTCTTCAATCAATAGAAAGACTGTACTTTCAAATTTCAAGTGCTGGCATAGTGTACATTCACTCAACAATTTGCATACATGGTAGATTTCTCTCCCTTTTCAAATTCTGATTCGTACTTAGTTGCTAGCTCATCATGTTATGTAGGTCATGTTCAGTGTTTTATATGTCTTTTGCTGAAGCTGTAAGTGGATGTTAGGTGGCTGCAAAGTGTCTTGTATCAGACCTCTCTCCATCATTTTCCCTCACGTTTTTGTCATTGGATCGAACCTTCTCATGAAAAATTTATGCATAGTGATCAATTGAAACCAAAGGTCTTCCTTTTCCCTTGTTTGATTCAGTGTTCAAGGTTCCAAGCAAAGTGGATCAACATTTTGGTGTATCACCGTCATTAGGTAGGATTTCCCTTTCAAGTTTCTTTCTCCCTTTTCCATGGTAGATTCGCAACACAGAGTAGAGATCTGCATTGATACATCTTACAAGAACCAGCGTTCGCTAGAGGTTCTTCTTGTTAGGTTGTGGAGCTAAAAGCTTCAACCTTTGCAAACTAAGGAACAGATGGTTGCTGAGTTCTACAGGAACCGGCGTCGGCAGTAGGACCGACGTCGGTAGAGACCAGTGCAGAAGGCCACCGGCGACGAGAGGAAGTCGGTCGACGTCGGCAGAACCAGACAAGCAGGGACCGACGTCGGTCACCTGTGTGTTCCAGAAGTGTTCGTTTCACGGACAGTTAGTTAAGTGAACGAAGAGTTTGCATGTTGAGACCAGTTAGAGTCTTGGGCTGCGAGGATAATTGTCTAAATTAAGAGTCTAAGTTATTGTTTGAGTTAGGGATCTATTTATAGACCCATTGGCATGTATTGTATAATGCATGAGATAGAAAGGAAGAGTTCCTTCTAGTTGTAAGATCTGTGAGTTGCAGGTTGTTGCAAGCTCATTGGGGATCTACATGTAAGTTTGGTCTTTGAATTGCAGGTTGCAGGTTCATGAGAGATCAACTTGAAGTGCTATAGAGTGCTTGGTGTACCGGCAGGGTTATTACTGATTGGTTGGTGAGGTGAACACCAATTCTGTGTGTGAGTTGGTTGTTGGGACCGTTTTTGTGTAGGAGAGTGTGTGTGAGAAGAATTACTGTACACTTGAGGTGTGGCGAATCTCTATAAGGTGAAAGAGTGTGGCGGCTCTTTGATGTATTCTTTTCTGTATAGTGTTAATACAAGATAGTGTATTGTCTCTCATATTCTGTGCTATTGGTGAATTCTAGTTACTTGTGTTTCTGGTTATTTCCGCATATTCAATTGCTTATATTTGGTAATCATACTGTGCTCTTTCTGAGGAGCAAGATCCTAACGGGTGGAATTAGAACAAGTGTGTTTGTTCTTGGATTTACCTCCATCCCTCCCCCAACAAGTGGTATCAGAGCTTTTGGTTGGGATACTAACAGATTGGTGTAGATCTGGGTAGTGTGTTTTGATTACAGGTTACTCACAGAGTTTCTGTTTGATTGAGAGTTGAGCAATGGCAGAAAACAGTCAACTACGAATGGAAAAGTTTAATGGCAAGAACTACCAATTATGGAGGATGCAGATTGAGGACTATCTGTATCAGAAAGATTTATACTTACCGTTGGGTGGGGTTGCTAGCAAACCCTTGGATATGAAAGATGAAGAATGGGAGGTTCTTGATCGGAAGGCTCTGGGATCTGTTAGATTGAGTCTTGAATCATCTGTGATTTCCAGCTTATCACAGTGTAAGACAACGGTGGAGTTGATGAAATCTTTGGCAAATTTGTATGAAAAACCCTCGGCTTCTAATAAGGTATTTCTTATGAAGCGTTTATTTAATTTGCAAATGTTGGAAGGTGGATCTGTTCATAGCCATCTTAGTGATTTCCATGGTTTGGTAAACCAGTTAAGTTCCGTCAATATTGTATTTGATGATGAAATTAGAGCTCTCTTAATCTTGTGTTCATTACTTGAAAGTTGGGAAGGTTTGGTAATGACAGTTTCTAATACTGTGTCTCCTTCAAAAGTCTTAAAAGTGGATGATGTTGTGAGTGTGATCTTGAATGAAGAGATACGCAGAAAAAGCACAGGTGAATCATCTGGAGATGCTTTGAGTGTTGAAGGAAGAGGAAGGCCAAGAGAGAAGACAGAGCGTGGGAGATCAAGGTCGAAGATGGGCAAAAGATCCAAGTCCAAGTATGGCAGAATAACCTGCTGGAAATGTGGAAAGCAAGGGCACTTAAAGAGAGATTGCAGATCGGGTGAAGATCAGCACGAAGGACATGGAGAAGAAGCAGATGTTGTGGGTTACGTTGCACAGGATGCTCTGGTATGTTCTTTGGATAAAGTAGAATCTTGGGTATTAGATTCTGGTGCCTCTTTTCATGCATCCCCACATAGGGAATTTTTTCATGAGTATGTCCAGGGAGACTTTGGAGAAATTTGTGTAGGGGATGGTAAGCCTTGTCAGATTGTTGGCAAAGGCAAAGTGAAGCTGAAATTGCAGACATGTGACACATGGGTGTTAAAGGAGGTCATGCATGTCCCAGTTCTGAAGCGGAATCTGATTTCTGTTAGAAGTTTGGGTGAAGAGGGTTGCACAGTAACTCTCACAGCGGACTCTTGGAAGGTTACCAAGGGTACACTTGTTGTCGCTAGAGTTAAGAAAGTAGGTACGCTTTATCTATCTACTTGTTTTACTGATTCTCTTTCTGGGTTATCTACTTCAGCTGTAGATTCGGAGATGTGGCTTGATAGGCTTGGTCACATAGATAAGAAGGAGATGCTTGTTCTTGAGTCAAAGAGTATGCTTTCGGATTTGGAAGGCATGGATCGTGGTTTCTGTATGCAGAAGAAGGTGAGGTTTCTTGAGGAATCCGATGTTAATGACAAGAACAGGAAAGCCTTGGTTTTCAAGGAGAAAGTGATGGACAAAGTTCAGCACAAGGTGCAGAGGAATTCTGAGCAGAGCAAGGGTGATTTGGACAAGGGTTTGATCCAAAAAGAGCTCGCGAGAAAAAGTCAGGTCTCACAAGAAAAACACAGAGACCGACGTCGGCAGGAAAATCGGCGTCGGTGTCCAGACAGGGACCGACGTCGGCTATGTGCAGCCCGACGTCGGTGACTCAGGGCAGATAAGGACCGGCGTCGGCAAGGGGAAATCGACGTCGGCAAGGAGGCAGTCACAGGGAACCGACATCGGTCGGCTGTAGACTGAGATGTGACCGGCATCGATCACTGAGACGAATTTTGGGTGGACAGCGAGTTGTCATGGAGTCTCAAGCGCCCATATGGAGGACTGAAGGTGTAAGTAAGTTCTTAAATTCGTCATTTCCCTTTTTTACACTACTTGTTGCTCACTTATGGTAGAGAACCAGGAAGTTGTTGAAGAAGCAGAACAGGTAGATCCAGGAAACAGTGGGAGCTTGGCATGGATGAGGATGTGATTCCTTGGAGGAGAACCAAACAGGTGTTTTGGGTAGTGTTGCCAGCGGGAAGTAAGCACTGAGAGACGAATGGATGTTAAGGATGAAGAAGAGCGGAAATGGTTACGTGAGATGGAAGATCAGGGTATATGATCTTGTATTAGCTGCAGGGCAATGGAGGTTTGATCATTGTGTTTCTCTTTACCAGGTTGGATAATATTAGCTACATTATCCTGTTTTCTGTATGATGTGCTTGTTGCAGGGTTACATATACAGGTATCGCTGAACTAAAGGTAAAGCTAGTTCAGGGGTGTGTCATGTAGAATCTGGGAGCAGCAAGATTCTTTGGCATGAGTGTGATCTAGAGACATGGAGGTCTTGTTGACTTTGTTTCAGGATGATTGTGTGAAGCCGGTTAGCACGCCGATGGTTAGACAGTTCATAGAACAGGTGTCTTGATTCACATAATGAGGTTGAGTGCATGGTATGTACTAAACCTGAGTTTTCCCAAGCAGTGGGAGTTGTCACAAGTTTGGAGTCAATCCGGGAAAGTAATACTGAAGGGCAGTTCAGTGGGACCAGCAGCAGGTGCACATGCTATGCAAGGTCAAGTTCTTTATCTACATGGTTGTAGATGCGGATGTGGCAGGTAATTTGGATGACAGGTTTTGCACCACGGATTTTGTGGTGGTTGGTCTTCAAGAGTGATTTTGAGGAGGGATACAAAGCCAAGGAAACAAACTAGACGGTGTACAGGTACAGGTACAGGTTGCAGCTGTTTATCTCCAAGTGGGAGATTGTTAGGTTGTGGAGCTAAAAGCTTCAACTTTTGCAAACTGAAGAACAGATGGTTGCTGAGTTCTACAGGAACCGGCGTCGGCAGCAGGACCGACGTCAGTAGAGACCAGTGCAGAAGGCCACCGGCGACGGCAGGAAATCGGCCGACGTCGGCAGAACCAGACAAGCAGGGACCGACGTCGGTCGCCTGTGTGTTCCAGAAGTGTTCGTTTCACGGACAGTTAGTTAAGTGAACGAAGAGTTTGCATGTTGAGACCAGTTAGAGTCTTGGGCTGCGAGGATAATTGTCTAAATTAAGAGTCTAAGTTATTGTTTGAGTTAGGGATCTATTTATAGACCCATTGGCATGTATTGTATAATGCATGAGATAGAAAGGAAGAGTTCCTTCTAGTTGTAAGATCTGTGAGTTGCAGGTTGTTGCAAGCTCATTGGGGATCTACATGTAAGTTTGGTCTTTGAATTGCAGGTTGCAGGTTCATGAGAGATCAGCTTGAAGTGCTATAGAGTGCTTGGTGTACCGGCAGGGTTATTACTGACTGGTTGGTGAGGTGAACACCAATTGTGTGTGTGAGTTGGTTGTTGGGACCGTTTTTGTGTAGGAGAGTGTGTGTGAGAAGAATTACTGTACACTTAAAGTGTGGCGAATCTCTGTAAGGTGAAAGAGTGTGGCGGCTCTTTAATGTATTCTTTTCTGTATAGTGTTAATATAAGATAGTGTATTGTCTCTCATATTCTGTGCTATTGGTGAATTCTAGTTACTTGTGTTTCTGGTTATTTTCGCATATTCAATTGCTTATATTTGGTAATCATACTGTGCTCTTTCTGAGGAGCAAGATCCTAACGGGTGGAATTAGAACAGGTGTGTTTGTTCTTGGATTTACCTCCATCCCTCCCCCAATCCTACCTAATGACGGTGATACACCAAAATGTTGATCCACTTTGCTTGGAACCTTGAACATTGAATCAAACAAGGGAAAAGGAAGACCTTTGGTTTCAATTGATCACTATGCATAAATTTTTCATGAGAAGGTTCGATCCAATGACAAAAACGTGAGGGAAAATGATGGAGAGAGGTCTGATACAAGACACTTTGCAGCCACCTAACATCCACTTACAGCTTCAGCAAAAGACATATAACAATGGCAGAGTCTAGTCTTACGAAGAGGGATCGATTTTACAAGGCTGAAAAAGCCATTAATATAGAAATTTACAAGCCAAGAGATTGGCATTGAAAATGGTGCCTCAATGGTGAGAAGAACCTCTATGGTGAGAAGAGGGTGCCTCAATGGTGAGAAGAACCTCTAGCGAACGCTGGTTCTTGTAAGATGTATCAATGCAGATCTCTACTCTGTGTTGCGAATCTACCATGGAAAAGGGAGAAAGAAACTTGAAAGGGAAATCCTACCTAATGACGGTGATACACCAAAATGTTGATCCACTTTGCTTGGAAC
The DNA here is from genome assembly GCA_037957365.1 of Torreya grandis. NCBI lineage: Eukaryota > Viridiplantae > Streptophyta > Pinopsida > Cupressales > Taxaceae > Torreya > Torreya grandis. The sequence continues at coordinate 9,949,865 of JARHVA010000006.1, forward strand.
CTTGAACATTGAATCAAACAAGGGAAAAGGAAGACCTTTGGTTTCAATTGATCACTATGCATAAATTTTTCATGAGAAGGTTCGATCCAATGACAAAAACGTGAGGGAAAATGATGGAGAGAGGTCTTATACAAGACACTTTGCAGCCACCCAACATCCACTTACAGCTTCAGTAAAAGACATATAAAACACTGAACATGACCTACATAACATGATGAGCTAGCAACTAAGTACGAATCAGAATTTGAAAAGGGAGAGAAATCTACCATGTATGCAAATTGTTGAGTGAATGTACACTATGCCAGCACTTGAAATTTGAAAGTACAGTCTTGCTATTGATTGAAGAGGTTACACAACTCACCAATGGCAGAGTCTAGTCTTACGAAGAGGGATCGATTTTACAAGGCTGAAAAAGCCATTAATATAGAAATTTACAAGCCAAGAGATTGGCATTGAAAATGGTGCCTCAATGGTGAGAACCTCTATGGTGAGAAGAGGGTGCCTCAATGGTGAGAAGAACCTCTAGCGAACGCTGGTTCTTGTAAGATGTATCAATGCAGATCTCTACTCTGTGTTGCGAATCTACCATGGAAAAGGGAGAAAGAAACTTGAAAGGGAAATCCTACCTAATGACGGTGATACACCAAAATGTTGATCCACTTTGCTTGGAACCTTGAACACTGAATCAAACAAGGGAAAAGGAAGACCTTTGGTTTCAATTGATCACTATGCATAAATTTTTCATGAGAAGGTTCGATCCAATGACAAAAACGTGAGGGAAAATGATGGAGAGAGGTCTGATACAAGACACTTTGCAGCCACCTAACATCCACTTACAGCTTCAGCAAAAGACATATAAAACACTGAACATGACCTACATAACATGATGAGCTAGCAACTAAGTACGAATCAGAATTTGAAAAGGGAGAGAAATCTACCATGTATGCAAATTGTTGAGTGAATGTACACTATGCCAGCACTTGAAATTTGAAAGTACAGTCTTTCTATTGATTGAAGAGGTTACACAACTCACCAATGGCAGAGTCTAGTCTTATGAAGAGGGATCGATTTTACAAGGCTGAAAAAGCCATTAATATAGAAATTTACAAGCCAAGAGATTGGCATTAAAAATGGTGCCTCAATGGTGAGAAGAACCTCTATGGTGAGAAGAGGGTGCCTCAATGGTGAGAAGAACCTCTAGCGAACGCTGGTTCTTGTAAGATGTATCAATGCAGATCTCTACTCTGTGTTGCGAATCTACCATGGAAAAGGGAGAAAGAAACTTGAAAGGGAAATCCTACCTAATGACGGTGATACACCAAAATGTTGATCCACTTTGCTTGGAACCTTGAACACTGAATTAAACAAGGGAAAAGGAAGACCTTTGGTTCACCCTCGTGAGAAGATCCCATTGTTTCAAATGGAGAGAGGATTAGCCATTTTAGCACGTCTTCATTTCAGGGTGCAACTCCAAGTTGACAACAAAACCCAAAGGGAAAAACTATGGTGAGAATAGCTGCTAGAATCTACTGTTCTAATCCAACCTCATAGTTAAATGCCTCACTGGCAAAACCACACTGATTACAAGATTTAAAGGCACCAACCCTAAGGAGACACCAATCCCCTAACTGAACACCAACTCAGTTTGTCTAACGGCACCAACCAATCAGAACTATGGAGCTACAACTCTAATATACAAGATAGATTCATAAAATGAATCCTATTCTATTTCTCTGTTACAAGTTTGGTTTGTAACTACTCAATCTCTGCACATTCTCTGTGTACCCTTTCTTCCTCTCTACCTCTCTCTTTGTGTTTAGATATACCCTTTTAGACACACTTCATCTCTTTGTATCTCTAACTTTTACTCTGTGTCTGCATACGTCTCCAGTTGACACACTTCGAGTCACTCTAGTAGCACCTTTTGCAATTGCAACAACATATGACAATGTTCTAGATGTCGTATATATGGACAATGAATCTAGGGTTTCATGTCTTCAATGTGTTCACACTTCGACTACACTCTTTTTTCTCCATTAAGGACTTTTATCCATCATGACTTGACCTATCGATTTCCCGCGTCTCGGTTCATGCTTCACGTCGTAATGTTCAAGTCTCTTTTCTATCTATGGCAACTGCTGGATTCAAGTCATAAATGCGACTTGACATGTACGCTTTCTGCATCTCGTTTCAAGGGAACCTGCCACTCTTTCTTATTAACTATGGCAACCGTTTTTGCCAAATCTTAAATGTGCATATCTTCTATTCGCAGACTGATTTGTTGAATCGATCAATCTTGGTTCTTGTGTCAACACATCAAGCTAACCATTTATCTGGTCATGTCTTTAAATGAGGATCGTTGATCTTGTCTTTGGCGCCATTTACAGTCTATCTTGCAACATTAGATCTTTTGTATGCATTAGTTCAAATTTTGAAACGCATTGTAATGAGCCTTACTCAATCAGACTAAAAACACTTCAATTTTTGCCTGAGGAATTTTGCCAAACACTTGGTGTGCCAGTTGATATATGTTGATATTGTTTCCAGTTTGACTTGTCCTTGGTTTTTTGTGATGCCAATGATGTTTAGAAGCTTGTGAATGATTGCAATATGACTAACAAAGTAACCAAGATGATATGCAAGTCGTTTTGCCTTTTTCAAATGCATATATATGACTGAGAATGATAACTACAGTTACTTGACATTTAGTCAAACACTTAGCATGCAAACTATATACGCTGATATGAAAGTAACTACTTGACAATTTGTCAAACAATTTGCAGCCAACCTCCAATATTTTTATTTGATATTTTGCAGTGATTACAAGGCTCAACTCATGCAAAATGCAAACTCCCCCTTACATCAACTTGACTGAAATTACATTGTCAGAGGACTGTCATAGAACGACTACAACTCCCAACCAAATGCAATGCAAAATAGATATATGACTAAATTTGTGCAATGCTAATGACTGCTTATGACAGCAACTGCCAACTAATACAAATAAAGAACCTGATATAATGATGGCAGCCACACAACTTGTTCGATCCTCCAAGATGATGAAGTCTATGTCCTTCAAGATACTGCGTCTAGCCTCATGTGAGCCCAATGAACTCCTCCAAAGCCTTGACTGATTTTATTTGGCTTTCTTTGACAAAATCGCACTATTTACAAGTGCGTCCCAGCTACCAATGATGTCTGAATTTTATCTCCTGCCAAATAGGAATCGGCTTCCTCAAAGTTGCCTCTAGCAATACCAAATTCGTCCTTCTAAGAGCCCAGATCTCAATGTTATGGCAGCAACAACTAATCGGGAAATGAGCATTAAGTAAAACCCTTGAAGAACCCTTTAGTAGACTCAACTAAGATGCAAGATACTATAGCATTTACTGTTCATGCCACAGTAGCAGCCCATACAACTTTTGATATGAAATGATTAACTCTTTGATATTCTAACATGCAACTGTTAAAATTCAAACTCCTCAAACCCTTGGTTTATTCTTCACTTTTAGCACAAATTGAACCCCTGAATGAAGTCCACAATCAAGCAATGATTCAGCTGGTCTTTCACATCTTCAAAATTGCGAAACCAATGAGAGTTTTCGTTCCCAATGGTTGGAAAGCTATGGAATATAGAAATCCTAGGTTTCTCCCCTCCAACGCCAAGAAAATCACAAAGACAAATATCAAAAATACTCCATCCTCCCTTGATTTCTCCTTTGGCTCCTTTATATAAACTTCAAGAGGTCGATTCCCTCATTTTTTCCTTTTAATCATTTTAAAATGATATAATATTTGCACTTTAGAAATATTAAATAATCTCCTTGATATTGGCGCCTCAACAATTAATTATAAAATGGCCCCTTATAAATGACTAAAGACCCCTCAAGTCATAAAGTGCAAATATAATGTTAAAATATAATATTAACATATTAATTATTATTAAAGTCACCTTTAATAATAATTCAACGTTATAACTTAGGCAAATTCCTTATTTCACCAAACCAATTGAATACCGGAATCGACACTGCCCACACTTCACATTCAGGTGCCCTGCTATAAATAGTAATTCCATCTGAATGACTTACTATAAATAGTAAGTATGAAAAATTGAGTTCTGAAACCTCTGCAAAGGCCAAGCTTGAACCTCATTGAACCCTGGGGAAGAAACCACACTAATATCTGCGCAACAGGGCCCTCTAACCCCCTGCGTTAGCCTACGATGGCCTAGAATAGGCTAAACCACCCAAAAACCACAACTGCCTAAAATGGGGACATTACATGCATCCTTCGATCTCTTTATCCAAGGTCCTACAAGCCGTTGGATCTCCAAAATAGCATGCATTTTATCTCGCTCTTTCATTAACCATCGAGCTCCTTTTTGCATCTCGCTATCTCCTATATAATTGGGTCGCTCCTTTCGATTTACTCGAACATGCTCAATCCATAATCTCCCGCTGTGTTGATAATCATCGATCACCTTGTTCCACTATGTCCTTGCGCTCGGTTGGATCTTTCTCATCTAGATTTTCGCGTGTCGTTTGATCTGTGAAGATGCATGATCTTTATATTGGCTTCGTCGTTAAACTTCGGCATGTTGACCTCATCTCATTTTCTTCGGCGTGCATGTATTGCTTTCGCTCCTTTGATCTCTTCAGACTTGCTTCACCTTTACCTCGCCTTGATCCTTCGGCACTTGTGAAAATGCCCTACGAGACTCCACACTTATCCTTCGGTAATATTCCAAGTGACCTATACTTCTTCCGAAATATCCTTTGAAAACTTTGTAAGTGTCCACTCCATCCGAAAGTATCCTTCGGGACCTTAGTTATAGGTCCTTCTGCCTTAGACAAATTCTCTGAAAGAATTCGTCAATGCCCTTTTTTCAAAAGTGTCCTTCGAGACTTTTGCAAGTGACCTATTCGAAACTTTTGCTCGAGACACATATCTTTTGGAACTTGTGTAAATTTACCATTCGGAGCCTTTGTTTGGGTCACATGCCCTTCAAAACCTTTTGTTGTGGCCTTTTCATCTAAGGGGCTTCGGGACTATTTCCCCGACAAAATGCCAAGGGTCTTTTTCTTTCGGCATTTTTGCAATGTACCTTTCGGGGCTTCTCAAAATGCCCTTTGGAAACTTTGCATGATACCCTTCGGAACTTTTGTAAATGTGCCCTTCGAAAACTTTGATCGGGTCACTTACCCTTCGGCATTTTTACAAAGCTCCCTTTGGAACTTTTGTTCAGGACCCATTTTCTTCGGGACTTTGTTGCGGACAAATTGTTCAACAAGGTCCAGACCATTTTCCTGAAAGAATTCCCAAGCTACAAAATTGACTAAGTGTGGAGACAAAATATTTTCCTGACAGAATTCCAAAGCTTCGGAATAATTGTTGGGGGCTTTCTGTCCGAAGAGTCTTCAACAATTTTCTGGAAGAATTTCCTTTACCATCATTTACCATTATTTTCGAAAGAATTGCCCAAGTCACTTCTTCCGAAATAATTCCCTAGACAAATGCAAAGGTGCAAAATCGACTAAGTATGGAAACTTAGTAGGCTTTTAGCTGAGGGACAACCTTATGCATTTGTAACATTTGCTCTACTCATCCTTAAGACATGAAACTTGGACCACCAAGACTAGGCACAAACCTGAGTATCCTGGTGTGATTGTTTCCTCCAGACGTTGCCATAAATGCAAATGCAGTCACCAACAAACAGTGTACTCAGCCATATTCAAAAAACTAGCAAAGGCATTCATATGACTGTTCTTGGAATTCAAGGTGCACATCCAACTCCATGAGGACTCTACAACTGGTTTGTTCAGCTCAACACCTTTGTCATTAATGCTTGATAGTACATTCTTCATTTGGCATCAATGACAATATTTCAGACATCAATCTCCATTTAGACCACATCTATTAATGATACTCAAATTGCCAACAGACACACATTTTTGTATAGAATGAAGTAATAAATGATGTATATGTTGGCGGAGTTGTATTTGGAAATTGTATGCAGAACAAAAGAAACTAATATTTAAAAATTAAAAACTAAATTAAAAATTAAAATCAGTGATAAAATCTGTTTATTGTTAGAACTTGTTGACTTAAGCATTAATGATACACTTGTATTCAAACAAAATTGTTGTTTTCTTTTCCACCTTGGTCATGGGGTAACAAAATGACCCCCTTCTGTTCATTGGATGGCAATCCTTGGTGTTGAGAGATACTATCATTTACAAAAGCTAAACAAAGTTTAGAAATAGATAAATGGGAAAATTGAGAAAAACAAAACTTAGATGGAAGTATACAAATAGTAGGAGATCCACATAGGATATGTTTTTTATAGCCTATTTCTCACAAAACTTTACATGCAGTACCTACATTAGGAAATGTCTCAAGGAGACATGTTAAAATACGTCTCAAAGAATTAGAGTGAGATTAAAGAAAAATATTGTAGGTTTGGGCAACATAGTTTTGTAAGGAAAATTGTGACGCAACAAAGGATGCCTAGAAGGAATAGACGATTTAATTTTTATGACAGCTCATATTAAGTTTTTGAATTTTGAAACTTTTGTGTATTTATCAGGCACACCAATGCCCATGTGCCCTTGTACCTTGGTTTTGAAAATGACATCCATGTACCCTTCCACGGGCCCATACTTATTATACCTGCATATCCTGGTGACGATGCTTACAAGGATAATCCATACTAAATAGAATGGGGTTCAAAAACCCTCCCAATTTAATTTAAACACTAAATCTAAATACGGTACGGGTTACCTAATACCTATATAAGGCTCAGAAATATTTACAAACATAAGAAAAACATTTTCTAAGTTGTGAATCCTGAAGATAAAAGAAAATAAAACATTTAAAATAAATGAATTTTTTGTTTTTCAAAATCCTTTTTGGAGACAAAAAATGATCACGAATTTTCTCACTCAATGGAGCATACAGTTCCCTGCACAGTTATCTGTCTAGAACAAAACTGATTACAGTCCAGGTTAGCAATATAATAGGGAAAAGCTTAAATGATAAAATTGGACTACTCAATTTACTGTTTCTGAATAACATAAGTTCAGACAAAAATTTGAATTAAATAACCCAAAGGAAGTATTTAAATGGCTCATACAGTAACAATTATTCAGATGTATAGACAGTAGTCATAACCTCAGGATTATTGTGTGAAATGAAATATACAATATAATATTAAAATAGCAAAAGCTCAAATCAACAATACACCATAATATCACATCACCACATAATTTGCAGAGAAATAAGCTCCTTGTATTAAAATCTGTGTTTTCTTTGGCACCTCCTTACAAGATTTTTTTTCCAAGTCCGTACATCTAATGAGAAAATATTACAGGCTTTTATAGGAGAGGGTCCCAGCCCTCATTTCAAAGAATATGAAATGGATATTCTGGGTGACCCTTCATATTCCTTGGAAAGACAAAACTACATTCTTACTTTAAAACCAAAGCACCCTGTAGGCACTTGAGGTTTGCTGAGATAGGAATGCAGAGGAAGGTGGATCCTGACGAATGCGTGGCACCTGCCCTGGTTTACTACTCTTCTTCATTAGTGCCATGGTCCTGATTTTCCATTCGAAATGCCCTTTACTAGTCATGAAATCATGAATAAATGACAGTTTTCCAAAACTTGTGGAGCTCTAATGCATATGGCTTTCCGAACAAGAATTAGCTTCCCAAAGGGGAAATGGATCTGCTAATGACATAGTTCCTTGGGTAATGATTTCCGATTTTCAGGAAACTGATTAATTTAGATTTACTCAAAATGACCCATCCAAAGCATTAATTTTTCTTATCTCCCTCCTTCACAATGTCCAAGGATTCAAATCAACGAAGCAGATAAAAAAACAAAGAAAATCATGCATGTGAGACATAAATATAAATGTTTCCCAAAATATAACAAAAGTGGTAGGGAAACAAAATGAGAATGGGACACGTATCGCATCCTTGTTTACTCGGAGTGCAACCAACTACCCCAAAACAATTCCATTCTCATAAGAAGGGCCAAAAGAAAGGAAGCACAGGATTTTGACAAGTGTCATTTTTTTTTTACTTGTGTCGAAATGAACATAGAAGAAAACAATAAACCACAAAGGGCTGGGGACACCGAATGAATGACACCTGTCTGTCATTTGTTACCTTTGAGAGGAGACAAAAGAAAACACAATACAATCCCCTTCTAAAAACTCCCAGGTAGGAAGCAACAAGATGGCACTGCGCGTAAAATTTTTATGCGCTCAGAGAATACTAAGGTCAAAAGTTTTAAAACCTTGCAAAGAAACCACCTCGGGGAAATAAAGAATGAGGTGATGACAAATGTCACAACCTCGTGAACTTTGGGCACACTTGGACTTAAATCACTTTAAAAAAAAAGAACTTGAGGAAAAATGTAGTGGGGGGTCACCACTTGGTGCTTCCTTGTCGACTCTGAGAAAATCACACAAATAAAAGGAAAGCCTTAAGAAATGAAGACACCTAGGGTGCAACAAAACGAGAGCGTGCAACTTAACATTTCCTTGTTAACTCTAGAAAGAACTACAATGAGCAATAAAAACAAAGCCGTGGAAATAAAGTGGCAAACAAATGACAAATGGTGCTTTCTAACTTGGGGAATCAATCAAAACTAAACATATGAACTTTAAACACATGCATATGAACTTTAAACACAGCCATATGAACTTTAAACACGAGACTCAAGAAAGTTAAAAGAGGAGAGAAGGTCAAAATATTTTAAAGTGGGAATGAAACAACAAAAAATAAATTCAGATCAAAATCTCTTGAAGTTAATAATAAACACAAATCAAGAGAGGTTTGGAAGGAAAATTTATAAACCAAAAACTTTTATTTTGAGATCATCATTAGCACTAACTTATTCATTTGTTAACAGAATAAAATTAATATGGAGTGGCCTCGAATTTTCATAATTTGGGTGTGTTGGTGACAAACAATGGCGTCTATCAGGGGTACTTGATCTGAATCCTAGGAGACATCTAGGGCACAACACTCTAAATGAGAATCTAGATGTGCAGTGTACATGGGCGGAAGCAATATGAAATAATATTCAGATAATCAGAAGAGAGAAGATAATAGAACTGGAACAAAAAGTTTTATTAATCTGTGTGTTTTGTACATGGCATACTCTCAAGGGAGATGAATGGTTGTCTATCTTCTACTATTTGATTGCTATCTAATGTTGTAGATATGTATGTATATATTAAAAAATCCGCAAAGGCTTAAAGAACTATTATGGAAGTCAAAACGATTGAGCTTCCATGTGTAACTCTTTGCCTTCCGACGGTTAAGCTAAATGGTGTCAATTTTTGACAACGAAAATCTGCCCGTAGGATGTTCCCTTGCAACCACGTGGGCGCTGCCCATCGACCTTGCAAGGGGAACCCTTTAACTCATATTGGGGCCTCCACCCCATAGGAATGGAGGCAACATGTTGTCGGCATCCAACAGTATCATGTGGTGTGAGTTTACCTTAGCAACGTGGCATGTAGGTGTCTAAGACCCTAAGGAATCCATTAGTGAATACCACATAAGGTTTGGTGCATCCATGGATGGTGCCATATCCAATTTTCCTAGGCTGCTTTGTGTTATTGTAGAAGTGTGTGCAATATCTTGTGGATATGGATTAGTGATATTGGAGGTATCGCGAACTTCTAGATGTGTATCTAGAGTACAAAGATCATTGAAATGGTAGAACCGCTTTTGGAGAATCCTCCTATATCAGTCGCCCCACCTTGAGAAGCAATAGTCCCATTTGCGTTCAGTCTAGGAATAAAGTTTGGAACCTTAGCTTCTAGCTGAACCTTGGTGAACTGTTTCCCTCAATGAGGGTGTTGACTTGCTTTGACAACATTGTATACCAATATAGAATAGTTTTGAGTACATAGTTTCCAGAATATGATTTATCTTTATTGGTTGAGGTTGTGCTTCCATAAGAGGTGAAGATCTGAATGCTAAATATGCATAGTTGTATGACACAATCTTCATAGGAGTTGGCACAACATGATTAGAGCATGGAATCACTTTAGGAATCCAATATCTCCTACTGCCCACTGATACGGTGATATCCCAAGGATTGGCTATGTGTACACCATAGTCATTATGCATGTATGAATGCCCAAGGGTTACGTCAAACATCAATTGGTGCTACATCACAAACTAGATCCTCTTTTGAAGGATGGATAGCATATGAGAAATGATTTTGGAGAGTGATGCGTATACCTTTGGTGTTGCAGGAATTGAACCATCTCAATTTGTAAGGTTGTGGATGAGGTATGGTTGGAAATTTTAGTCACTCGATGGTTTTTTTAGAGATGATATTCTTCATGCTACTGCCATCGATTAAAAATCCACTAGCTACCCTTGCACCCACATTTGTGAATAACTACACATTACGCTTCAACTTCTTGCATTATTGGTGTAGCTTTTGCTATGGCTATTACAATTATGAATCATAGTCAATGATTCCATTGGAGGGATTGAATTTAAAATCCTTTATTTCTTCCCATGTAAGCAAATTATTTTGAGCATGACATGTTTGGGTGGTTGTTGCTTTTGTGTGTATCACGATTCACACCATTTACTTGTCTTAGACTGTAGTGGCTTCTTGTTTGAAGAAGGTGATTTCTTTAGTGTAGAAATGTTATCCACTTTCTCTTCATCTTTGACTCTTCCTCAATGGTTTCTGCACACTATAGGCTTCTCCTAACATATTGACCTTAGCCAACTTCAATTTGGAGTAAATGAATGGTAATAGATTGTTGCATTACTTGAGAACTCTATCTTGCTCTAACTTGAATGAGCCCATTTTTGCATGCAGGGCATGGAAGTGCATTGGAGTAGGTTTGGATTGATTGGTCATGTCCTTGGTGCAATCGTTGCCATTGAATATAGCAGTCATTTTAGACATCTTCAAGACAATATTCATCCTTGGAGGCTTCTAAGATTTTTTCTTACATTGGTTCATATTCTTCTTCTATCTAGTCTTTCTCCCGCAAAGTATGGGATTGCCACCACTTTTGGATGGGTGAAGAGACTTGTAAAAGTGCAATATTTATCTTTTCTTCATCTGAGAATTCATTTATAGAGAAGTATGATTTTAACTGATCTAGCTGGTTATCTACTCCATGTGCATTAATTTTACCCTCAAACACATGAACGTCTAAATTCACTTGAAAATTAAGGGGGATTTGTTCACCAAAAGCTGTACTTGATGAATGAGCCGATGGAATCACCCATTCGAGGACTTAATTGAACTAGTTGAACAAAAATGCCCTTTTCCCTGACAGTGCTTTTGCAAGTCTGTTGTCGATGTAATGACCCCTTCTCGAATCTGATCTCATAATGACCGTTGGCCTATTCCTGGAAATCCGTAGGCTATTCGAAAGGTGCAAATGAGGGTTTTCTATTTTTTAGGATGTCTTTGCTCGAAGTTTTGATGGCGAATTCTTTCTGGGGTTTTCGAGAGCTTCGCGGAGGTATGTCTGTTTCAGTTTTCTGAGCATTTCCAGGAATTTACTATTTTTAGTAAATTCTATTTTTGGCAGCTAGCAGGATTGTCACAAGGAGTTAACTTTCCTTTTTAAGATTGATTCATTCAGTTTTGGGCTTCAGAATTCGGTCTTGGAGGAATAAGTGAATTTCACTTAAAAAAATAATAATAACGTTATATTTTAACGTTGACCTTGGCCTAGACAAAATAACTTAATGTTGTTTTAAAAGAGGGACTTGAAGGGGGGGCGCCACCATGGCATGGAAAGGGGCGCCACTTTTGGGGATAAGCTTCAAGGGAAAGCCAATTGAAGCCTATAAAAGAAGGCATTGGCTTATCATTTCTTGATCTTGGTTTTAATGCATTGTTATGCTGCAGCTTTGGCTCTGGAACTGCTTCGGAGAATGAAGGCCTCCTAGCAAGGGCACCTCTTCATGCTTGCAAGACAGCATCTAGTGGTGAATTAGTCATTGATATTTGTATTTGCTTACGTATTGCTTTCAGTTAATTCATTGTCAGTTCCTTTGGTATTATTAGAGTTTCAGATATTGTATTCTGTATAAGACAGATCTAGGTTTTCAGTCATAAATCAAAAAATACAAAAAAACAAGTTCTGGGTATCATCTCATTGTTTTGGTTAGGCCTAGGCGCCCCTTTGCTTAATTTTATTGAATTTTTAGAGTAAGCAGTGAATTTCTAGAGCAAGTCGCCCTTTTCCAGTTGGGACGCCCCTTTGGGGTTTGCATTGGTTTTCGTGTAACACATGTGGATGCAGATTTCACCCGTTTTTTGATGCTAACTTGGGCGCCATATTCAGGAAGAGATTTTGCAACAAAAATCAGGAAGATTGATTAAGTTTTGCATGAGTTATGAACATCTGAAGAAATTAATAGGTGGCTGGTTTTTCTTCTTCCTAAGAGCAAATTCTTTTTATTTTTGTAAGCTGACAGTAGTACTGGCAGCCTTTCTCTATTTGTTCAAAGTTGGTTTCAAAAGTTCAATTTCCTTTAAAATATTGTAATAGTTTACAGCGCCGCCTTATGGTAGCTACTTTCCCTATTGGGTTAGCAAGCACATTGTGGGTGTAGAGCATCCGCCCTATGGTAGCTACTTTTCCTTCTGGGGTTAGCAAGCACATGCTGGGTGTGGAGTAGTTTCTTTTTCAGTATTTCCATTAAAGCATTGTTATTAAGTTTACTCCGTCATATGGTAGCCCCTTATTCCTCCTTGGATTGGGTAGCACATACTTGACGTAGAGTTCCTTTGTTAGTAATTTACTCCGTCTTATGGTCGCCCCTATTCCGCCTTGGATTGGGTAGCACATACTGGACGTAGAGTTCCTTATGTGTAATTACTCCGTCTTATGGTCGCCCCTACTCCGCCTTGGACTGGGTAGCACATACTGGACGTTGAGTTCCATTTCATGCATTATAGTGGCAGAGTTATTTCAGTATATTTGGAATTAACTTCTAATCTTGATGGAATCTACTTGTGATGTTGTAATCCAATCTCTAAAATAAAAAAAAAATTGGCTCGGAATATTTCAGTGGTATCAGAGCCACGTATCCTGCCATCCTGTGGACAAACCATCTATGAGTGACTGCGAAAAGAGATATATTGCAAGAGAAGATAAGAAAATTGCAAAACAGTTCCAGTGGTATCAGGTTCCCGAAGGTCAGACTGCTTTAGAGTTCTTGAGGGCTCATTGGGAGTCTTCTCAAGAAACAAATATGGCAAAAGGTGAGAGATCAGTAGGGAGTAACGAGAGGTTTACCAATCCTAGAAATGATAGTGGGAAGGGTAGAGAAAGATCCCTAAGTCCGGAAAAGAGATTTGAAAAAAAAATGGATGCCTTAATGGGTATGGTATCCCTCATGTTGGGAAAAGTGGGTCAGAACCCAACTCTCCAGACCAATTCCGGATATAGAGGAGAGCCTAGTGCCTCTAATCAATTTGATGGAAGTGTTGCTTACCCTGTTTCAAACAACACTTACATTTCGTCAAGGCCCTTCAAACCCACCTTTTTAGCACCAGTCAATACCCAACCTGACCCTGAAGAGAATTCTTCATTTGTGGAACAATTGAGACGTGGTCATGCGGAGTATGACTCTCTCCCTGAAGACATCAAAATGGACATGTCCTATAATGAATTTATTGATCATAAGAGAAAGTAAGGGACAAGGGAGAAATTATGATCACAGAAGAACTCCAGCACAAGGAGACTTGCATCAAGCTATCAACAAGCTAATGCTTTCCCACTTTGATGGAAGTGACAATAGTTCTGCTCGAGCCTGGATTCAGAAATTAGACAACTATTTGGCCCTTAGGCCAATCACTGAAGAAGATGCGATTAAATTCGCCACGCTACACCTGGATGGGGTAGCGCATGAGTGGTGGTACCATGGCCTAGTCACTTTGGGTCATGGATCAATCACTAGCTACGATGAATTCACCAATAGACTCATTGAGAGGTTCGAGAAGGACCCAGAAGTGCATTTTAGGGAGTTGGCGCAGTTGAAGCAGTATGGCACTGTTGATGGCTACATAGCTGAGTTTCAAAGACTTTCAGTTATGGTCACGGGAATCACTGAGAGAAGATTAGTGATCTTATTCAGCGAAGGTTTGATGGAGCCACTCAAGGGATGGATCAAAGCTTTTGATCCACCGTCCTTACAAGAAGCAATGAAAAAAGCTAGAAACATGGAGTGGGCTGCTCCCAAAACTAAGTTCCATCCTAAACCATCGTTCCACAAGAAGGATAGAGGGAGAAGGTTTCAACAAAAGCCTTTCCAAAAGGAGTTTAACCAGCAGAAACCTCTTGGCAAAAGATTGGATCCGGAAACTATCAATGAACTCCGAAGAAAGGGGCTATGTTTCTGATGTAAAGATAAATGGTCTCCAGATCATGTTTGCCCAAAAGGAGTCAAGTTCCACCAGATTGAGTATTATTCCGCTGGTGAGAGTAATTCTGATTTTTCGGACCAGCAATCTGATTCCGAAGAGAGTGAAGTAGAAAGAGTCCCTGAAGAGCCCGAAAGCGAAAAAGAAAGTGGCGGTACGTTGGCTCAACTTTCAAGCTTCCAAAAGAATGAGTCTTTCAAAATACGTGGGACGATCAAAGGGCAGCGTATCGTTGCTCTAATTGATACTGGAGCAACCCATAACTTCATTGATGAAGCTGTGGTGGCAAGGAAGGAGTTGCAAACAGAAGATTTTGAAGGGTTCAAAGTTATGGTGGCGGATGGATTCCACATTTCTTGTACCAAAAGGGTTCCCAACTTGTCAATGCAATTGGGCAATTACGAAGTCAAAGATGACTTCTATGTGGTGAATATTGGAGATACGGATGCTGTCCTTGGCATTCAGTGGCTGCGATCTCTTGGAGACATCTCTTTAAATCTGCAAACCATGGAACTCAAGTTTCAATCCGATGGAAAGAAGGTGGTGTTGAGAGGGATGTCAAATGGTGGCCCTCGAATTGTATCATTCAAAAGGATGGCAAGATTGATACGACATGACCAAGTGGATTGGGCCGCAGAATTCATGGTTCTTTCGACTAGTCCTGTTGAAACAAAAATAGAGCATCCTCCTGATATTCAATCTTTACTCACCAAGAAGAGTAAAGTGTTTGCTGATTTACCTCCTGGACCACCTCCTGATAGAGGATCAGAACACATCATTGAGCTCAAAGAGGGAGCAAAACCGGTGATCATAACTCCATACCGGTATCCGAAGAGGCAAAAGGACGAGATCGAGAAGAATATTCAAGAACTCTTGAAGATGGGTTTCATACGCCCAAGCAAGAGCCCCTTTGCTTCTGCAGTGGTTCTTGTGAAGAAGAAGGATGGTACCATGCGCATGTGTGTGGATTATCGTGCTTTGAATCAAAGCACCATCAAAAACAGATATCCCATACCCAGGATAGATGAGCTCATTGATGAGCTACATGGTGCCAAGTTCTTCTCAAAAATTGATCTGAGATCGGGTTACCATCAGATTCGAATGAGGGGATCGGATGTTGAGAAGACA
Organism: Torreya grandis; assembly: GCA_037957365.1. NCBI lineage: Eukaryota > Viridiplantae > Streptophyta > Pinopsida > Cupressales > Taxaceae > Torreya > Torreya grandis. The sequence continues at coordinate 9,965,429 of JARHVA010000006.1, forward strand.
GCCTTCAGATGCCACTATGGCCATTTTGAATTTTTAGTCATGCCCTTTGGATTGACTAACGCCCCGGCTACCTTTCAGTCTTGCATGAATCGTATTTTTCAGAATCATTTAAGGAGGTTTGTTTTAGTATTTTTTGATGACATTCTGATTTACAGCAAGACTTGGGGAGATCATCTTAAGCATTTGGAGGAAGTGCTTAGTATTATGGAATCTGAGAGTTTGTTTGCAAAAGCTTCCAAATGTGAATTTGGGATGACAGAGTTACTATACCTTGGCCACATAATCAGTGCTGAGGGAGTGAAGGTGGATCCAGAGAAGATCAAGGCAGTAGTTGATTGGCCACCTCCTGAGAACTTAACTCAGTTGAAAGGTTTTTTGGGCCTTTGTGGGTTCTATCAGAGATTCGTAAAGTGGTATTCACAGAATGCAGCTCCCCTTACCGATCTCACCAAAAAGGGAGCCTTTGTTTGGTCAGATAAGGCTCAAGTTGTTTTTGACAAATTCAAGATCATGAGTTCGTGCCCGGTTTTGGCAATACCGGATTTCTCCAAGCCGTTCGAGCTGCAATGTGATGCATCAGGTGAAGGAGTGGGGGCTGTCCTGATGCAAGACAAACACCCTATCGTGTTTGAGAGCAGAAAATTACGAGGAGTTGAAAGAACATATTCAATCTATGACAAAGAAATGCTTGCTATTATGCATGCATTAGCCAAGTTCGGACAATACTTGGTGGGGAATAAGTTCGTGGTTAAGACTGACCACAATAGCCTCAAGCATTTCATGCATCAAAAGGATCTAAATGAGAGACAACAGAAATGGGTGAGTAAGCTTCAAGCTTACGACTTTGATATTGAATATGTCAAAGGAAAAAATAACATAGTGGCCGATGCTCTCTCCAGGAGACCTCATCTTAGCTCATTGAGTGAGCTTACTTCAGATTGGAGAGACATTTTGCTTGCTGATTATGCTAAAAATCAGTTTGCAACCAGCATTCTTGAGGGTACTTTTCATGATGAAAGGTACAAGGTGGTTGAGGGATTGTTACATTATAAGGGGAGAATCTTTTTGGTTGCTGATTCTAAGTTGAAGAAGAAAATTCTTTTGACTTTTCATGACATTCCAGTTGCTGGCCACCAAGGTTTTTTCAAAACATATCGACAGATCCGAGAAAGGTTTTCTTGGAAGGGATTGAAAGAAGAGATACAACGCTACATTCAGGAATGTCCTGTTTGTCAAGCGAATAAAAATGAGCACACTTTACCAGCTGGTTTACTACAACCACTCCCTATTCCCAATCAAAAATGGGAAAGTATTTCGATGGACTTCATCATAGGGTTACCAAAAGCCCAAGGGAAAGATTGCATCTATGTAGTGGTGGATCGGTTAACCAAATTTGCTCACTTCTTCGCCATCACCAGCACTTTTTCTGCAGCCCAAGTTGCAGATCTCTTTTTTCGAGAAGTGTTTAAATTGCATGGATTGCCAAAGAACATCGTGAGCGATAGGGACAGCAAGTTCCTAAGTAAATTTTGGCAGAAAGTCTTCAGAATGAGTGGCACTGTGCTCACTCCAAGCACTAGCTACCATCCCCAAACTGATGGACAAACTGAAGTGGTGAACAAGTGGTTGGAAGGCTACTTAAGAAATTATGTGTCAGAACAGCAGAGAACCTGGGTCAAGTGGCTGCATATTGGTGAGTATTGCTACAATTCTACTTTTCATATGTCAATTAAGATGTCTCCTTTCTTGGCACTTTATGGGTATGAGGCACCTAGTTTTGCAGATTTAGTGTTTGGTGACAGCAAAGCACCCCTAGCCAAGGATTTGTTGCAGAATAGTCAGGATATAATGAAATCCTTGAAGGATAATTTGCAGATTGCACAAAATCAGCAAAAATTGTATGCGGATCAGAAACGTGTTGAGCATTCCTTCGTGGTTGGAGATATGGTATATCTGAGATTACAACCATATAGACAATCTACTCTCAAGAAGAGTGGAGCTGAGAAGCTTAAACCTCGCTTCTATGGGCCCTTTAGGGTCATCAGAAAAGTTGGCGCTGTAGCTTATGAATTAGAGCTACCTTCTGATAGCAGAGTGCACAACGTCTTCCATGTGTCTCGCCTCAAGAAGACACCTGGACATAATGTGATTGCTTCATCACAACTACCACCTTTGGATGAAGAGGGACAGTTGGCACTAATTCCAGAAGAGATACTTGATGTTCGAGAACGTTCTTTGAAGAAAAGAACCATCAAAGAGTACCTGGTTAAGTGGAAGGACCTACCTATGGAGGATGCAACTTGGGAAAATGATGAGATCTTGCATCATTCTAGTTTACAATTGCTTGAGGACAAGCAATTTTGGGAAGGGTGGAGTGTAATGACCCCTTCTCGAATCTGATCTCATAATGACCGTTGGCCTATTCCTAGAAATCTGTCATGTCCCCTTCTCAGTGACATCTCTCGGAGCACAGGATTAGCCTATCATACGACCCTCGCAGGCTGATCGTTTGGATAGAGGGTCACCTGGGAGCTTGGCACATGCTTCAGTTTGGCAGAGTCTTGATCAGTTGGCTTTCGTTTGGGCTCGATCGGACACTTTTGGCAGAAGTTACTATTTTTAGCAGTTCTTGGTGGTCAGTGTGGGACTCCTGCTATTTTTGGCAATATGGGTTGACAACATTCGGAATCACTCCAGTATATGACCGCTTCAAACGGTTCGGTCATCGGGCGAGTAATGAGGGAAATATTAATATTTAATTGTATTAATTAAATATTAATATTACGAGATTATTATATTAAGTTATAATTAAAAATTATAACTTAAGTGTTTCTAATGCTGAGGGGCCGCCCATCATCAGGAAGGGGCCAAATTTAATATTATATGCTATTATAAAATTGGCCTAAGTTGAAAATATTAAAATATTTAAGAAGTGCGATTTTTAATTAAAAGCCCTATTATGGAGGAAATCGCACCTCTTGGGTTATATATACTTCTGCATTGGGAGGAGCGCCATCATGTCATTTGGAGAATTGAAAATTGATCAAATTTGTCTGAGCTAGAAGCTTCAGGGGTTCGAGTTCATTTTCCTTGGAGAACGTGCCATCTCCATTGGAAGCAATTCAGAGGGTGTGAAATAACCCCTGATTTATTGCAGCAGGGGTTTTCTTCATTCAGGAGAAGACATTGATTTTCAGAGGATATCATTACAGGTTTTCATCAGGGTTATTCATTCTACAGACAAGGGTTTTTAGGCGCCTATTTTTGGAGGTTGAGAGAACCAGAAAGGGCAGGCCGTACAGCAGCATTAATTGCTGGGGTTTTTACCCAGCCGTACCTGTACTTGGCCGTACTATCTACAGCAGGCCGTACCTCTTTGCCATTGGGAATTACGCCTCATCTTTTGGTCTTGTTCTTCATCATTTGGGGGCGCAGTTGTTTTGGGAGCAAGCAGAGGTCTTCAGATTCAAGAAAGAATGCTAAACACATGAGGCCGTACCATTTCCAGCTGGGCATTTAATGTTGTACCAGAATAACCAGGTTTTTAAAATATTATTGCTTTTTACCTTTTTTGCATCTGGTTTTCTTTGTAATCGATTCAGGAAGATTTTATATTAAAAAAAGAAGCTTGGAGTTGCAGTATAATTGTCAATTTACAGAGTTAGATATTTTCTATAGAATTTATTTATCATTTTATGCAAAATCGCATTTCCTTCAAATACTGGCAAAAATCCAAAAACATCAAAAAAATACAAAACTTCAGAAAAAACCATATAAACCGTCAGTTGTCAAATTCAGAGGGGACTTGGAGTTCCTACAGTGGTATCAGAGCTAAATCCTGCCATCCTACGGGTTTAGCTATCTTATGCAGCCAGATTAGATTGGGTCACCCAGGTATTACACACGCAGGCGAGCCCTGATTGACAGGTAACAGAGTTTGAGCAGGCAGCCGGGCAATATGGCTGACATAACAGATATACCTAGGCCGGGACATAATGACAGAGATCAGGAGGGTGCAGAGTTCATGCATACACTTCGAGATCTTCGTGCAGGGCAACGGCGATCCGATGAGGTATTGCAGCAGGTGGCAGCGGCACTACAGAGGTTGGGTACTTCGAGGAGACCGTCACCTAACTGTGACGATGACAGGAGTGATGCAGGGTCACGGAGAGCTACTAGGGCAGCGTCACGGACAACAGATAGGCCTACTAGGCCCACTTTCATGAGACAGGAGCTCGGCGAGGCTATACCAGATGAGGAGCATGATGAGTTATTCGCTGATACCCTTATGGCAGCTCATGAAGAATGGGAGTTGGTACCGCCTGCGGTCAAAGAGATGATCACTTTTGACCGTTTTATTACACAGAGGTGAGAGCATAACAGATCTCGACAGGATAGGAGACCTCGTCAGCAAAATAATGATCTAAAACATGCTACGAACCGGCTCACATTGGCGACGTTCGATGGTTGTGGTAAGATGACTGCCCAAGCTTGGATTAGCAAGCTTGACACATTCCTTACACTGCGCCCGATGGCTGAGAGTGACGCCATTAGATATGCTACTTTGCATCTTGAGGGAGTTGCTTACGACTGGTGGCACCACGGTATGGTGACTTTACAGCATGACAGGATTACTACATACCAGGAGTTTGTGGACAGGTTGGTTGAGCGCTTTGACAAGAAGGATCCAGAAACCTACTTCCGAGACTTGGCACAGTTGAGGCAGAGTGGCAGTGTAGAGACCTACATAGGTGACTTCCAGAAGTTATCCGTTATGGTCCCTAACATCTCAGAGAGGCGCTTGGTAGTACTCTTCATGGAGGGGTTGTCAGAACCATTGCGAGGTTGGATCAAAGCTTTTGATCCTCCTTCGTTACAGGAGGCGATGAAGAAGGCACGAAACATGGAGTTAGCAGCACCATCGAGTAAATTCAGCTCCAGAGGTTCTTCATCATTCAGGGATAACAAGGGCTTTAACAGGAATAAGGATAAGTCTGATTTTAGCAAAGAAAAATCAAACTCTAGGAATGATCCCAAAGGTAAATCAGCAGCCCCACCTTTGGATCATGAGGCCTTTAATGACCTACGCAGGAAGAAGCTTTGCTTCTACTGCAAAGGACCATATGACGCTAATCACGATTGTCCTCTAAGACCTAAGGGCAAGGCAAATCGTATAATGTGGGCGTTCTATGAGGACTCGGAATCAGAGGATTCTGAACAGTAGGAGAGTTCAGAGCCAGAGGCTCCAGAGCATAGAGTTGAGACAGAGCCCGAGCTTCAGGTCCAGGAGGCCCGTTTATCTAGTATCCAGCAGGAGGGTTCTTTCCGGATTCGTGGTGTGTTGGCAGGACAGAGGGTCATTACCCTACTTGATACAGGAGCCACGCATAATTTCATAGATGCTAGATTTGTTGAGAAACGTGGACTCATCACTGAGGAGTTCGAGGGCATAAGAGTCAAAGTGGCCGATGGGTACACTTTGAAATGTGAACGCATGATTAAGGATCTCCCTTTATGCTTGAACAAATATGAGTTCAAGGCAGATTACTATGTTGTTAATATGGGGGACATTGATTTGGTCTTGGGGATGAAGTGGTTACATTCATTGGATGAGGTCACACTTCGTCTCAAGGACATGGAGATCCGTTTTGATGTTAACGGAAAGACACACATACTTAAGGCAATTCGGGACAGCAACATCAAAACAATTTCCTTCCGCCGGATGGAGCGGCTTATGCGTCACGACATGGTAGAGTGGGCCGCCGAGTGTCATTTAGCACCTATACAGGAGGGACAGCAAAAGATAGATTATCATCCGGATATACAGGAGTTGAGAGTCAGGCATGACAAAGTGTTCAGTGATATTCCGCCAAGTAGACCTCCAGACAGGGGCATAGAGCACATCATTGAGCTCGAGGAGGGTGCGAAACCCGTCATGATAACTCCTTACAGGCATCCTAAAAGATTGAAGGATGAGATAGAAAAGACAATAAAGGAGTTACTTGCTATGGGTCACATTCGGCCTAGCAAGTCACCATTTGCTTCTTCGGTTGTGTTGGTGAAGAAGAAGGATGGGACATTACGCATGTGCATTGATTACAGGGTCCTGAATAAGAGGACAATTAAGAATAGATACCCGATACCGAGGATTGACGAGCTCCATGGGTCATGTTACTTCACTAAGATTGATTTACGGTCGGGATATCATCAGATCAGGGTCCGAGAGCAGGACATAGAGAAGACTGCCTTCCGATGCCATTGTGGGCACTTCGAGTTCGTAGTGATGCCATTTGGACTCACTAACGCACCAGCCACTTTTCAGTCTACGATGAACCGGGTTTTTCATTCATTGCTGAGGAGGTTTGTGTTGGTCTTTTTCGATGACATCCTTATATATAGCAGGACTTGGCAGGAGCACTTAGCTCATTTGGAGACAGTGTTGAGTATCTTGGAGAGGGAGTCCTTGTACGCCAAGGAATCCAAGTGCGACATAGGGATGACCGAATTGCTATATCTTGGTCACATCATTAGTGCAGATGGAGTGCGCATGGATCCTGAAAAGATCCGCGCCATTGTTGACTGGCCTACACCGGCGAACCTGACACAGTTGAGAGGGTTTCTCGGTTTATGTGGGTTCTACCGCAGATTCGTGAATGGGTATTCACGACATGCAGCCCCGATGACAGATTTATTGAAGAAGGGGGCTTTTGTTTGGACTTCAGAGGCACAGGAGTGTTTTATGAAGTTCAAGGAGCTGATGACCACATGCCCTGTTCTAGCACTACCCGACTTTACGAAGCCATTCGAGCTTCAATGCGATGCATCAGGTGAGGGCATTGGTGCGGTGCTTATGCAGGACAAGCACCCGATTGTGTATGAGAGTCGCAAGCTCAGAGGACCCGAGAGATTGTATAGTATATATGATAAGGAGATGCTCGCAATCATGCATGCCTTAGCAAAATTTCGACAGTATCTTGTCGGCAGCAAATTTTGCATTAAAACTGATCATAATAGCTTGAGACACTTCTTAGGGCAGCGAGATCTCAATGATAGGCAGCAGAAGTGGGTCAGTAAGTTGCAGGCTTATGACTTTGATATCTCATATATCAAAGGTACCCAGAACGTAGTGGCTGATGCACTTTCACGTAAGCCGTACTTGAGCACTATGGTTCATATTTCAGAGGATTGGAGGCATATGATAGTGGCAGAGTATGCCAAGGACAGTTGGGCCTCCAGCATTGTTGAGGGATCAGCAGTTGATACCAAGTATACACTTGTGAATGATTTGATCATTTACAAGCACTGGATATATTTGATCCCAGGGTCAGAGGTGAAGAACATTGTTATGCGAGCCTTTCATGACACGCCTACAGCAGGTAATCCTGGATATTTCAAAACATACAGGCAGATTCGGGAGAGACTCACTTGGAAAGGACTCAAGACAGATGTTCTTCAGTATGTGCGTGAGTGCCCTGTTTGTCAGCAGAACAAGCAGGAGAACACGTACTCGGCAGGTTTGTTGCAGCCACTTCCGATTCCTGACAGGAAGTGGGAATGCCTGTCGATGGATTTTATCACGGGCTTGCCTAAAGCCCAAGGGCGTGATTGCATTTATGTAGTTGTGGATCGGCTTACGAAGTATGCCCACTTCTTTTCGATCACCACGACTTACACAGCTACGCAGGTAGCAGAGGTTTTCTTTCGCGAGGTATTCAGACTTCATGGGTTGCCTCGGAGTATCGTGAGCGACAGAGATAGTCGGTTCCTGAGTAACTTCTGGCAGGAGGTTTTCAGACTTTGTGGGACTGAGCTCACTCCGAGCACTAGCTACCACCCGCAGACTGATGGGCAGACAGAGATTGTGAACAAGTGGGTGGAAGGATACCTCCGAAACTACATAGCAGGGCAGCAGAAGGCGTGGGTCAAATGGATACATTTGTGTGAGTATTGCTATAACTCGACATTCCATATGACCATTCAGATGTCACCCTTCATGGCGTTGTACGGGTATGAGGCGCCGAGTTTCCTTGATTTGCTACTGAGCGACAGTAGAGTGCCGAGTGCAAGAGGTTGGTTGCAGGAGAGTCAGGACACTATGAGGGCTCTCAAGGAAAATATAGCTAAGGCACAAAATCAGCAGAGACAGTATGCAAATCAGAAGAGGACGGAGAGGCATTTCGAGGTGGGTGACATGGTTTACCTCATGCTGTAGCCCTACCGTCAGTCCACTCTTAGGAAGAGTGGGTCAGAGAAGCTCAAGCCGCGCTATTACAGACCTTTCAGGATCCTGAGGAGAGTTGGCGAGGTGGCTTACGAGCTTGAGCTTCCAGCAGAGAGCAGGGTACACAACGTTTTTCATGTATCACGCCTCAAGAAGGCGTTGGGTCATCGTGTGGTACCGTCTACAGTTCTACCTCCCTTAGATGATGAGGAAAAATTGATTTTAGTACCTGAGTCCATCCTGGAGTATAGGGAGAGACAGTTGCGTAGGAGGACTATCAGGGAATATCTGGTGAAATGGAGAGATTTGCCTGTTGAGGATGCGACATGGGAGAGTGAGGATATTCTACAGCATCCGGCATTGAGATTGCTTGAGGACAAGCAATTTCAGGAGGGGCGGACTGTCATGTCCCCTTCTCAGTGACATCTCTCGGAGCACAGGATTAGCCTATCATACGACCCTCGTAGGCTGATCGTTTGAATAGAGGGTCACCTGGGAGCTTGGCACATGCTTCAGTTTGGCAGAGTCTTGATCAGTTGGCTTTCGTTTGGGCTCGATCGGACACTTTTGGCAGAAGTTACTATTTTTAGCAGTTCTTGGTGGTCAGTGTGGGACCCCTGCTATTTTTGGCAATATGGGTTGACAACATTAGGAATCACTCCAGTATATGACCGCTTCAGACGGTTCGGTCATCGGGCGAGTAACGAGAGAAATATTAATATTTAATTGTATTAATTAAATATTAATATTACGAGATTATTATATTAAGTTATAATTAAAAATTATAACTTAAGTGTTTCTAATGCTGAGGGGGCGCCCATCATCAGGAAGGGGTCAAATTTAATATTATATGCTATTATAAAATTGGCCTAAGTTGAAAATATTAAAATATTTAAGAAGTGCGATTTTTAATTAAAAGCCCTATTATGGAGGAAATCGCGCCTCTTGGGTTATATATACTTCTGCATTGGGAGGAGCGTCATGATGTCATTTGGAGAATTGAAAATTGATCAAATTTGTCTGAGCTAGAAGCTTCAGGGGTTCGAGTTCATTTTCCTTGGAGAACGTGCCATCTCCATTGGAAGCAATTCAGAGGGTGTGAAATAACACCTGATTTATTGCAGCAGGGGTTTTCTTCATTCAGGAGAAGACATTGATTTTCAGAGGATATCATTACAGGTTTTCATCAGGATTATTCATTCTACAGACAAGGGTTTTTAGGCGCCTATTTTTGGAGGTTGAGAGAACCAGAAAGGGCAGGCCGTACAGCAGCATTAATTGCTGGGGTTTTTACCCAGCCGTACATGTACCTGGCCGTACTATCTACAACAGGCCGTACCTCTTTGCCATTGGGAATTACGCCTCATCTTCTGGTCTTGTTCTTCATCATTTGGGGGCACAGTTGTTTTGGGAGCAAGCAGAGGTCTTCAGATTCAGGAAAGAATGCTAAACACATGAGGCCGTACCATTTTCAGCTGGGCATTTAATGCTGTACCAGAATAACCAGGTTTTTAAAATATTATTGCTTTTTACCTTTTTTGCATCTGGTTTTCTTTGTAATCGATTCAGGAAGATTTTATATTAAAAAAAGAAGCTTGGAGTTGCAGTATAATTGTCAATTTACAGAGTTAGATATTTTCTATAGAATTTATTTATCATTTTATGCAAAATCGCATTTCCTTCAAATACTGGCAAAAATCCAAAAACATCAAAAAAATACAAAACTTCAAAAAAAACCATATAAACCGTCAGTTGTCAAATTCAGAGGGGACTTGGGGTTCCTACAAAATCCGTAGGCTATTCGGAAGGTGCAAATGAGGGTTTCCTATTTTTTAGGATGTCTTTGCTCGAAGTTTTGATGGCGAATTCTTTTTGGATTTTTCGAGAGCTTCGTGGAGGTATGTCTGTTTCAGTTTTCTGAGCATTTCTAGGAATTTACTATTTTTAGTAAATTCTATTTTTGGCGGCTAGCAGGATTGTCACAAGGAGTTAATTTTTCTTTTTAAGATTGATTCATTCAGTTTTGGGCTTCAGAATTCGGTCTTGGAGGAATAAGTGAATTTCACTTAAAAAAAATAATAATAACGTTATATTTTAACGTTGACCTTGGCCTAGACAAAATAACTTAATGTTGTTTTAAAAGAGGGACTTGAAGGGGGGGCGCCACCATGGCATGGAAAGGGGCGCCACTTTTGGGGATAAGCTTCAAGGGAAAGCCAATTGAAGCCTATAAAAGAAGGCATTGGCTTATCATTTCTTGATCTTGGTTTTAATGCATTGTTATGCTGCAGCTTTGGCTCTGGAACTGCTTCGGGGAATGAAGGCCTCCTAGCAAGGGCACCTCTTCATGCTTGCAAGACAGCATCTAGTGGTGAATTAGTCATTGATATTTGTATTTGCTTACGTATTGCTTTCAGTTAATTCATTGTCAGTTCCTTTGGTATTATTAGAGTTTCAGATATTGTATTCTGTATAAGACAGATCTAGGTTTTCAATCATAAATCAAAAAATACAAAAAAACAAGTTCTGGGTATCATCTCATTGTTTTGGTTAGGCCTAGGCGCCCCTTTGCTTAATTTTATTGAATTTTTAGAGTAAGCAGTGAATTTCTAGAGCAAGTCGCCCTTTTCCAGTTGGGACGCCCCTTTGGGGTTTGCATTGGTTTTCGTGTAACACATGTGGATGCAGATTTCACCCGTTTTTTGATGCTAACTTGGGCGCCATATTCAGGAAGAGATTTTGCAACAGAAATCAGGAAGATTGATTAAGTTTTGCATGAGTTATGAACATCTGAAGAAATTAATAGGTGGCTGGTTTTTCTTCTTCCTAAGAGCAAATTCTTTTTATTTTTGTAAGCTGACAGTAGTACTGGCAGCCTTTCTCTATTTGTTCAAAGTTGGTTTCAAAAGTTCAATTTCCTTTAAAATATTGTAATAGTTTACAGCTCCGCCTTATGGTAGCTACTTTCCCTATTGGGTTAGCAAGCACATTCTGGGTGTAGAGCATCCGCCCTATGGTAGCTACTTTCCCTTCTGGGGTTAGCAAGCACATGCTGAGTGTGGAGTAGTTTCTTTTTCAGTATTTCCATTAAAGCATTGTTATTAAGTTTACTCCGTCATATGGTAGCCCCTTATTCCTCCTTGGATTGGGTAGCACATACTTGACGTAGAGTTCCTTTGTTAGTAATTTACTCCGTCTTATGGTCGCCCCTATTCTGCCTTGGATTGGGTAGCACATACTGGACGTAGAGTTCCTTATGTGTAATTACTCCATCTTATGGTCGCCCCTACTCCGCCTTGGACTGGGTAGAACATACTGGACATTGAGTTCCATTTCATGCATTATAGTGGCAGAGTTATTTCAGTATATTTGGAATTAACTTCTAATCTTGATGGAATCTACTTGTGATGTTGTAATCCAATCTCTAAAATAAAAAAAAAATTGGTTCGGAATATTTCAGTCAATCATCTCTTGGATTGCATCTTGTGATTCATTGTCTCTTGCCATTTGGAGTTGTTTTTTTAACGACATGGAAGATAATTTGAGGGGTCTCATGGTTTGATGCTGAGAGCTTCAAATATCCAGACCTCATTCAATAAGACATACAAAATAAGATGAACCAATTTGATACTACTGATCTAGATCCCAGGAGAAATCTATGGGATGACACCCTAAACGAGAACTAGATGATACCATTAATTCGGACACCCATTTTTGGTTCTTTGGTGAAGCTATCTTCTGCAATCATCGGGAAAATGACTTGGCCTCTAGCTATATTTGCTGGCTTTATTTCCATATCATACTCTTGAATCATAGAAACCCACTTTCTTCTTTTTTCAACCAGCTCAGCTTGACATAATAGAGCTTTCATAGTAGTGTTAGGAATAATGGCATGCACCTTTCTTTGTAGAAGATAAGGCTTGAATGTTTTTACTTCCTTTACTAGTGCATATGTTTGTTTCTCTCATGGCAGGAATTTGAGCTTTGCTTCTTTCAAATTGGAACTCATAAAAGCAACGGACCTCTCATCTTCTCTCCCATGCCTTTGCATTAAGACTACAACAATGGAGTCTTCCGAACTGAAATAAAAGTAGAAATCTATTAAATAATCTGGACTGCTGAGCACGTCTTGAATCAATTGCTTTATTCATATCTTCAAAAGCTTTCTTGGCATCATTGCTCCATTCAATTTTGGATCCCTATTTCAACATAGAATTTAACGGTTCTACTATTTCTGCAAAATCAGAAATACGTTTTCTCACAAAGTTAATTTTCACAAAAAAAGATCTTAATTCTCTTTTACTATTTGGCTATGGGATCTAAAAAATTGTATCATGTCAGGTGCATTAGATATATCTTCTTTGGAGACCACATGCCCCAACAACTTACCTTTCGTAAATCCAAAGACGCTCTTCATGGGATTGTAAAATGTCCCTTTTAGGTAATTTTACGAATTCTGTTTTTTTTTTTTTTTGGTATTTTTTCCTAATACTAATCATCAATTTAAATATTAAAACAACAATGATCAAAAATGATATTGAAGATCAAACTTTAATCTTTATTGCAATTGTCTGAATACACATAATACAGATGAAGCTATCAATTGAATAACAAATGTGTTACAGCCCAGCCTAATGATACTGAATCAACAATTAATGACTATAGATAACCCTTACAACCAAGGTTATATCAATAAAATAACTTCCAAAGGTAGTGTTTGTCACGGCTGGCTGGAAATGAATTCTAGCAGTAGTTGAATGCAATGGGCTGCTATAATGGGTAAATCGGTGGTCAACACGGTAGGGTGTCACCCTCATAGACTGGTGATTCCATAAAACTCCCCCTGAAATCCCTTTGAAATCCTTGTGTAGTTGTCACAAGGGCAGCGATTTGGATCCCTAGCTAGTACGACAACCTCCCTAGGGTATGGCAATCTCTGAACAACAATAAACTTCAATAGATATCTTTGTAACTTCCACAAAAACTTTGGATACTGATAACAACCTCTAGTCAATTGAAAGTTGAAATGAAACTCGATTTGTCAGAACAATTGTGATTCTTGGATGGAATCACCTCGATGGGTAAGAGGGTTTTCGTCCTCTAAACTTTTATATCAGAGGGTTTTCGTCCTTAGATGGAAAGATGAACATAGAAGCTCCAACCTGAAATAAGGTTTTGATTTCAAAGATGAATAATGAATCCTTTTGAGCCCAACTCTTCCTTTATAATTTCTCTTTTTCTGGTTGCCCTAACTCAAAAAGTATTTAAAGCACTTTTAAATAAATATTATTTTTTGGCCCACTTATTGAATATTACTTTTTACCCCCCTTTATAATAATAATACATAAGTGTCATTTTTCCATGTTATAAAATAAAATGACTTAGGACAACTTCAACCAGTATTATTAAATTATTTCCTTAACTTTATCCCTTAGTCTATGGGAAATAAGGAATAGTCTATGGGTTATCTGATTGGTTTAATTCTAAAAAGAGAACATGACATATTGAGAGTAATACTGTGTTTCTTATGGCACTCAAAAACTCCACGCAATTGGTCCAAATGTTTACCCTGGGTTTAGAAAACAAAGTTATATCATTCTTGTAAATCACAAAATGTTTGTTAATTAACCCTTTAAATGCAATGTTCATGGCTCTTTGAAAGGTGGTATAACAATAAATAAACCAAAAGGCATATGTTTATAAGCAAAGATACCCCACTTAGTTGTAAAAGTTGTTTGGAATATATCCTTTTGATCCACAATTACTTGGTTATAACTAGACAATTCATCCAGTTTTCTTTTCTTTTTGGATCCATTTACCATTTGCAAGATCTCATCAATGGAGGGCAATGGGTAGTGTTCTTTTTTTGAGGCTTTTTTTAGGTTTTATGAAATCAACACATTGTGATTTCTGCATTCTTTTTCAAGACAAGAACTAGATTGAATACCCAAGTGAAATTCCTAATGGGAAAGATTATTCTCGCAGACAATAGTTTTTGCACCTCTTGATGATTGGTGGATTTGAGTAATAAATTAATTGGTATTTGCCTTTGTCTAAACGGTCTTGCATCTAGCTTAAGGGGAATAGTATGGGTCATTCATCATAGTATACATACTCAGTGAGTTTGCGAGTACTTGCGAGATTTTCTTGTTGGTGAGTATTTCACACTTATACTCACAAGTCTATCATTGCTGAATATTGGCGAGTTGTGCACAATAACTCGCAAGTACTCGATGAGTCTGAGCGCAAACTCACCCACATGGTTTGGGCATAGTAAAAATGCATTTGATGCAATTTAAACATAGTGAAAATGCTGCATTTTATTATTTACAGGCCCACACACCCACATAGTTTCATTACACATCATTTGAGCATCCTTTGAGTGAATTGGAGGGAGTTAATAGAAGCTTTGTAGAGCAAATTTGAGGAAGTTTGCTTTCTAGGTTAGTTCTTTATTTTTTATTTTTTTCCAAGCATGTAAATTCTTTCTAAAGCAGAGTGCAAGGTCTACACCCCCTCAGACTTCTCTAGTTTTCACTGGAATGGGGAAGAGGAAATTGTAAATTCTTTTAATTTGTAATTTGCATCGCTATGCAATTTATGATGATGATTTTTAATGATAATCATCATAAATTCATATGTATAATTTATAACAGTTATCAATCGGTTGTTGTATTCGCATGATGATGCAATTTTTTACTCTTTGTATTCAAATTTAATAGAAAACACTTCCCCAACGTTTTACAGACTTATTTGATACATTTTGTAACTATACTTTCTATAAAATTTATGGTTTTAAAAAAAAGCTGAGTATATTTTTAAGTTGTTGAGTTTTGTCGAGTATTTGCCTAGTCAGAATTTTTTTGGTCTGCCGAGTCCGAGTTGAGTCTGAGTATGCGGACTAGAGTATGGTTCATTAGTTTTTGATCAAAGACTTTCAAATCTCCATAAATCCAAGTGAAAATGTCTTTGAACTCCATGAACAATTCAACAAATATCTGTTTTTCTTCTACAAAACATGGGATTCTTAAGGTGACTGGGGATTATCTACCATTCCCAAAATTACAGACTCATAATCCTTTTTCTGCAAACAATCAGCTTTAGCTCCAGCTTTATTGTTATAAAATCTACCACTTAAATCCAAAAAAACAATTCAAGTGAGACCCACCATTTGGAAATTTGATTGGTTTTCATATTAATTATTCCCACTTCGTCATCATTATCCAACATTGTGCTCCTTTTCATCAATAGTTTGATCTTTGAATGCATCTCTGCTGGCCATCATTCGAAGAATTTGTTGTTCATCATTGAGTTATCAATATTATTCAGAACAAATGCCGCTGAAATAATTTCAATGAAAAATGTTTTCATTGTGGTATTGGCTAATGGAGATATAGTATTATTAGAACAAGCGAAAGAGTCATCCATAACATTTTGATCTCTTGGGACTGTGGTAATGTTGAAGAAAGTATTCAATCAGCTCCCAAGTTCTATATTTGTATCTATTCAGAGCCTTAAAATTACATTGGAACTAACTTCTTATTTGATTCACAATTAATTTAAAGTCGCCAAGAACTCTTAACACTTTGCATTTTGTTCTATTGCAAATTGAAGGCCCAAGACTAACGCTTCATACTTAACAATGTTGTTAGTGCAAGGAAACTGTAATCTTAATGCACAATGGAATTGTTTAACTCTAGGGAAAGTTAAAAACTGCACCTGCCCTGGATCCTTGCATGAATTTTGCATCATCAAACTGGAATTGATACTTTTCATCTTCAGGTTGCTCTTTGACCTCTTGGGAAACACTTTCTTTTAAACTCGATGTTTAGACTCTAATTTTGGTGGTCATTTCTTTTACACTTTCATTCTTTTGGCAATACTTAGTGATCATGAATTTCATCTCGGCTTCTCTTTCAATTCTAATCTGATTCAACACATGTGAGAAATCAGCTGGCGTGTAAATTTAATGCCCTGGATCAGTCCCTGCTTAATAGCACATGATAAGTTTTAGGTATGTGCACCACTTGAATATCAATAACTTGCTGAAAAAGGGGGTCAAAAGCCAATTGCATATGAATGCTAGTTAACTCACCAATCACATTTACCTCAGATATATCCAATTGCACCAATTTCCTGATAGATTTAGCAATTGTTAATCCCAATTCATTACAAATGCAATAAGGCATAAACTTTGCAAAATCTCTAGTGCCTACTAGAAAATTGTGCAAATTTTTCCCAAAGACTTACAATGAGCAAAAATGGTTGTGCTTCACCCTTCCCATTATATGATACCGCAAGTTTGGGCTGGGACGGTCTTAATTTTTTCAACAATAAATCTCTTTGTTCCATGAGTTGGGCTAACTCATGCATTGTGATATTGGCTTTCATATTTTTCATATCTTCCACAATGTTGTACCCCTTTAAACTTCCTCCTTGGGTGGTTGTCTTTGTGGGGCAAGGATATATATTCCTTGAGGTGATGGTGCATTGCTTGAGGCTTGAGAATAAGGTGGTGTTGCTTTATTATTGCGTGGTCTTGAAGAAGTGTTGGGGGGGGGGGGGCGTGGGTTTACTCTTCCTTTTGAGATCATAAATCTTTTTCGCACTTGTTGATAAGTGTGTTCTTTTTATATGTTATCCTCAAGTTCATTGTCTTCCTTATTAGGAAAATCAAAAGTTTTCAAAACCATGGCAGCTGAAGTATTGTTAGATGAGCTTGTACATGCTTCATCAGATCTTTTGGGAACATCATAAGTTTCCATCTCTTTCACAAGAAACATGAAAACCAGTACAAAAATCGGGGCAGTTAGTTTCACCATGCTGAGTTGCTTGGTGGACTCTACACCTAGTGGATAAGGCAAGTTATGCAAAATTAATAATAATGGTAAAATTAGAAGGTGATATTTGTTCATTACCCTGATAGTTATTCTGATTATTATTGTTATTGTTATTTTGCCATGTCCTATTGTTTTTTGGAAAAAGTAGTTTCTATTAGTAGTCTCAAGCATAGTTCGCATAACTGTAACCGGCGAGTACTCGCCAAGGGGCAATTTTGGGTAACCGACAGTTATTCAATAGAGTTGGTTGAATAACCGGGAATAACCGACAAAGGCAAAAAATAATTAAATTTATCAAAAAAGATTAACCGCCAATAATTGTCAATAACCGACAGGGTTACTAAAAAATCGACGATTTTTTTTTTGCGGCGAGTTTGAGTTGCAGTTAACCACCTAGGCTTTTTCCTGGCGAGTAACCGAGTTACTGTCAGTTATGCAATCTATGTAATTGAATCAAGTCTCAACATTCCAACTTCCTACTTTTATTTGATGACTAATGAAATCATTGCCAAGCTTTTGCACTACATTTTGAATGCATTCTATTTCAGAGGCTATTGTGGGTGTTGTCCTTGCATTCTGGCTACTTTAAATTGTTGGGATCAAAACATTGTTGTTGGGTAACAAAGGACTATGGCTGTTGATATTTGGTGTATTGATCCCAACATTGGGCACAATTACTTGCTATTGGGTCAAGTTAAGCACAAGGGCCATATTTTAGGGTGATAATTGCCTGTCAACCAAAATGGCCTCAACATATGCATTGGCTATGTTGTTTGCTTGAGATCTTCTCATGAAAATGGAAGTTGCATCCAAATGCATTGCATATGTCATCTCAGGGGTAGGCCTCAGATTCTAAGGAATTATGTTGTACATCATTTGAAATCTTGCTTTAAACTTCCTAATCAGCGCATTACCCTCCCTCTTTACAAGGCTGAATTTCTTAAACAACATGCTTGTGTTAGTGGCATCATTGAATTGAGAAATGAATTTATTATCAAATTGAACCCCATTGACAATAGATCCTGGAGTTAAATGTAAATACCAGTCATAAACCAAGTCTTCGAAAGTGAATGGGAACAATCTACAAGCAACATCCTCGTTTCTCTATTAAGCAATCTACTGGCAGTCTTAAGGCTGCCACATGTTCCTCGTCATTCTTAGTTCCATAATTTTTTATCCTGGGCAAGTGATTTTCAACATTCCTAGGCAAGGGATTTTTGAACCTAGGAAAATTACAGCACTCTAGTAAGCCACACTGGCGCTTGAATGTCAGCCATACTTAAATTCTTTAACAAGGATTTGGCTTCTGCAAGAGTTGGGATTTGCTCAAGCTGTGGACTTACCTTTATCTCTGGAAGTTTTCTATGTTGTTGTAAACGACCAGCCACACTTTATCCTAACCCAGACCTTGAGTGTGTGATTCTACTTGTTGACTTTAGATTGTTAAATGACCCTCCTAGCACCAATTATGTTGTCCAGTGTTTTGGCACGGGGATGGTGAACCCTCCTGCTTTAATCTAAACACTAAATCTAAATATGGTAAGGGTTACCTAACACTTGTATAAGGCTTGGAAATATTTAGGACATAAAAAGAAAACCTATTTTAAGTCATGAATCCTGAAAATAAATGAAAAGAAAAAATTTAAAATAGATGAACTTTTGCGTTCTTCAAAATCCTTTCCAGAGATACAAAATACGATAACAAATTTTCTCATCCAATGGAGCAAGTGGTTCCTTGCATAGTTAATTGCCTAGAACAAAAGTGACAACAATACAGATTTGCAATTGAATAGTTCAAAGTTTAAATGACAAAATCAGACAATTCAATTTTATATTTCTGTAATGTCCCCAAATGGGACAATTAGGACATATTGGGGTTTTCCATCAAACCCTTATGCACAACTGAAAATAATATGAATGCTGCCCTCAAAACCAACAAACCATAACAATAATATATGTCCTAATTTCCAAGCAATAACACTCCACAATAACTCCAATAATTACTGAATATGCAAATACAATAAAATACCTCTTTTTGTGACAATATGGAATGAGGATGTGGCTAGAAATTCCTTGCAATAATTCTTATTTTAAAGATCTTATTACAATTGTGTTTTCCCTTACAATCAACGTTGAATCCCTTGCATAAACTCACGAAAAAATACCAAAAATCTCTACAGCTTATTAGGGCTTCCAAAGAACAAATTAGGACTGCCAATATAGCCAATTTAGCCTCTCCAAACAAGTCACCACACTCAGAAAAAATAGGAGAAACAAATCTCAAATTCAAACCTTTGTTTTAACCCATCTTCAAGTTCTCCAAATCAAATCGCCCTTGGAAAAATATTAAAATATTTTTTCAGAATATAAATTACCTTATTTTCAGTGCTCAATAATTTATTATTTGTCTTAATCAACTGGAACTTCAAAAATTCATATCTTCCAAAATATTTGAAATTTCAATGCAAATGTTAGCTCAAAATAATCACAAAAATATTAGCTTTCAAACAAAATTAGAATTATAATTTTTCCTCCATGGGAACTCCTTCAAAAGTAGTTTTGAATATTTTTTCAGAATATAAATTCCCTTATTTTCAGCCCTCAATTTATTATTTGTCTTAATCAACTGGGACTTCAAAAATTCATATCTTCCAAAATATTTGGAATTTCAATGCAAATGTTAGCTCAAAATGATCACAAAAATATTAGCTTTCAAAAAAATTAGAATTATAATTTTTCCTCCATGGGAAGTCCTTCAAAAGTAGTTTCAAAGTTACAAAAACCCTAGTTACAGTCCTAGATTCTTTCAAAATCAACAAAACTCTTCAAACCAAGTTCACCCACCTCCTTGACCTGCAAATCATGAATTTCCAGCTCTTCGAAGGGTTTTTAATAATTTCTTGATGAAGGTGGTGTCCAAAAACACTTTTGTAGATCCACTTGCATACAAATATGCAAAATTGAAGCGCAATTATAGCTCTTGAATAGAGCTGCCCTGGATGTAGGAATGGAGGTTTTCGTTTTCAAATCCTTGTCACATTTGAAGGTTTTTGTCCTCAAGTTGTAATGAACAAGCTTGACATACTTGATCAATAATTCAATATTCTAAATTAGCATAACCTTCTAAAATGAATCCTCAATTGCTTTTTATAATCATCCCTAAGGGTGGCACCCAAGCTGGGAGGATGTGTCTTTTGAATCATAAACAACTTTACCGTTTTAAATTTCTTTTCTTGAAGGATTAGGCTCTCATGGCACTTAAAGGTCCCCTACTTAAGTGAAAATTAGATAAAAAGTACTTTTTGCATAACTCAACTGAATATTAGAATACTTCAGTACTTTTCACTTTTTTGCTTTTTGAATAGCCCCCTCATAGTTTCCTTCTCTTTCTTTCCCTTAGCCTTGTGGGAATAAAACCAAGCTAAGGGTCCATAAGCAAGTTATGCCAAAAATGGGGACATTACAATTTCTGAATAACTTTAGATTGAACTTTGAATTAAATAACTTAGATAAAGTCCTTAAATCTCATACAAGAAACATCAGTTTAGATGTATAAACAATAGTCAAAACCTCAAAATAATTGTGCTAATATAAAAGTTGCAAAAGCTCAAGTCAACATTACACCATAATATTTTACATTACCACAAACTTTGCGGAGAAATAATCTCCTCGTATTAAAATAGGAGATTTCTCTGACACGTCTTTACAAGATGTTCTATCTAAGTTTGTATATCTAATGAGAAAATATTACAAGTTTATATAAGAGAGGGTTCCAACCCTCATATCAAAGAATATGGAATGGATAATCTAGATGATCCTTCGCATTCCTCGGGAAAGCATGACTGCATTCTTACTGTAAGACCAAAGCACGTGTGAGAAAATTATGAAGCCACTAAAGGCTGCTAAAATAAGAACACAAGTGAAGATGGTTGTTGTTGAATGCATGGAACCTGCCTTGGTGTCTCACTCTTCTTCTTTGGTGTCATGGTCCCGATTTTTTGTTCAAAATGCCCTTTACCATTCTTGAAATCTTGAATAAATGACAGTTTTCTCAAACATGCGGTGCTCAAATGTATATGGTTTTGAGAACAAGAATTTGCTTCACAAACGGAAAATGGAACTGTTAATCATAAAATTCCTTGGGTAATGACAACCAATTTTTAGGAAATGAATTTCTTGAGATTTCACTTGAAATGACCAATCCATAAATTTGCTTACTTCCCCTCTTCATAGAGCCCAAGGATTCAAAGGTGAGTCATTAGATAGCAAAATCAATGAAGCAGAGAGAGAAAAAATATAATCATGCATGCAAGACATAAATGTAAAGGTTGCCCCAAAAGTTAAAAAAGTGATGGGGAAATAAAACTAAAATGCCACATATATTGCCTACTTGTTTACTTGGAGGGCAAACGATGGCCCAAAACAACCCCATTCTCATAAGGACCTGAGGGAAGGAGGCACGAGATTATGACAAGTCTCAAAATCTCGTTTACTTGTGGCTAAACAAACATAGAATAAAACAATAAACTACAAAGGTTTGGGTTTACCCTGCATTTACTTTCAGTACTTTTGTTCTTTTATTTAGTTAGTCGTTGTTCCTAGGTTCCTTTTACCCTAGCACTTTCTATTGTATTTGGGTATATTCTCGAGTCCCATTGACCTACTTTTGCTCATTCATGGAAATTAATATAATTTCTTTCTTTCTTTTTGTGGGCATCGAATGAATGGCACTTGTCACTCATTCAACACCTCTGAGGGGAGACAAAACCTTAACACAATACAGTTCAATTCCAAAAACTCCGAGGCAAGAAGCAACGAGATGGTGCCATGCATCATAATATTGTGTGCTCAACAAACATATAGATCAAAAGGTTTTAAAGCCTTGCACAGAAAAAATGCCAAGGAAATAAAGAATGAGGTGATGACAAATGTCACAACCTCATGAACTTTGGGCACACTCACACTTAAAACAAAGCTTGGGCCAAATGCTGTGAGGGGTTGGTACTTGGTTCTTCCTCATCGACTCCGAGAGAATCACACAAATAAAAGATGAGCTTTAAGAAAACAGAGATGCCTGGGGTGCTATAGAATGAGAGCATGCAACTTAGCATGTCCTCGTTAACTCTGGAAAGAACTTTAGTGATCAATGAAAGCAATGAAACAAAGCTAGGGAAATAAAGAGGCGAACAAATGACAAATGACATTTTCTAACTAGGTGAATTAACCAAAGCAAAACATATTCTTTTAAACACATGCAAATGAACTTTAAACAGAGAAGACCCAAGAAAGATAAATAGTAGAGAAGCTAAAAACTTTCAAAAGCGAGAATGAAACAACAGAAAATAAATTCTGATCAAAATCTCATGAAGTTAGTAATAAACACAAACCAAGAGAGGTTTGGAAGGAAAATTATAAACCAGAAACATTTCTTACGAGATCATCATTTGTGCTATCTTATTCAGTTGTTAACATTAAAAATTTAAGTTTTTTCATTGAGTTTTTTTAGATTAAGAAGATATTAAGATCTATACTGGACATCATTTTATTAAATGGGTTTCAGTCTTCTAGATTATCGTTCCCCTATTAGTAATCTATGTTGTGCAAGTTAGTATATTAATAAATGCCTTTTGAGCTACGTTACCAGATATGCCCCCCAGGCCCTGGGAGCGCGGGGAAACGCTCCTCAGATACGGGAGCACGGGGATATACCTAGGGAGCATCCCTGGGCTGTGGATATGCCCGGATACGTCTGGGTGCTGTATCCGGCCATATCCTGGCGTTTCCTGCAATTTTTTTTTACCAATTTTGCTTAATAAAAATTCAAACACGGACTTCAAAAAACAAAACAAAGTATGAAAACCTCTCTGTAGTTTCAATGGCTGGCTGTGTTTGACTGTTTTCAAAACATGAGCCTCAGTCGATTCATCTGTATCTTCTTTATTAGGGCTGTATACAACAGCTGTGAAGGTTGCCAGAGGAAGTCAACAAGTCTTCCAGTTATTGGATCGCGTTTCAGCCTTGCCCAAATAAAGGAAATAAATGTCTGTAACATGATCAAGATGAGGGAGAGGTTGAAATCAATTATGCCTTTTTTTTGCTTATCCTTTATGTCCCAAAAATATGGTTCTCCAGGACTCTTTCTGTGTAGTACATACAGTAAGATCATTTGCACAAGTATAATACAAAAGCTCAACTCGTGAATAAGCTCAAAGAAGAGAACAGGGCATAGGCCTAAGTTTGATTTAACACCATGTCATCTCATTGTAATCTTCAACAAACTGCAGAAAGGGGATTTTGTTTTGTCTCTATTTTTGTCCATACTGGTAAGTTGTAACATTTGCATTATGTACTTGTAATAATAAATAAGACTAATCTAAGTTCGACAATTGAATATTATGATATTTGGCATTGAATTATTAGTATGTTTTGTGGTTATATAAATTATTATGTTTCTTCTATGCATATTATGTGGTTAATTTTCCTTATATGTCTATATTTTTTAATTTTTTATATAGATTTTTGTACGGCTGTATCTAGACGTATCCAAAACCCCCCAAAATAAATCGTTGTATCCCCGTATCCGATTCTCATACCCGTATCCGTACCCGTACCCGTATTGGTAACTTAGCTTTTGAGACATTGAAGATATGCCTATGGTGTTTGTTGATACAATAGATATTCGAGCCTTGCGTAGATGTTATTATGCTGAAGCATGTTTTCTAACATTTTTAAGTGATCAGTTATCCCACTATAACCTACAATGTTTTTGGAATAGACGAATAGAATGTTGCAAACCTATGGTAATCTTTTGAAATGACTAGATCAAGTCAATCATTTTAATAATCCGTACCAAATTTTTATTCACAACAAACTCTATACAGAGATACATTGTCGATAAAAAAAATCACTTAAGAAGTATAAGAGTTCCTTTTAAGATAAATATGTCATGGGCGATAGAAAATCCTCTGTATCACTACAGATTGTGTCACTGAAAGTACACATGGAACTAAAACTTGGACCTCTTTCTCTTCTACAAAAAATTACATTTTATAGATATCAAGAGGGAGTTTGCGTGGTTCAAGAGATTGTTTCTGTAAATATTAATTTTTTCAAAAATTTAATTATGGCCATTGATCTGGATCAGACAGCCTAGAGATCCCCAAATTGTCATGATTGTTCAATTGCTTGTCTGTGTCCCTTTTTTGGGGCTTAAAGATTCAAGAACCTCAACGTACCATATACCTTGTCTCTCTTTGCTGGTCATGCTGAATACCAAATCTTGTATTAGGGATGTCCTACTTTAGATTTGTACATGCCGAATCTGGAACTTTGAACTGGGTAGGGAACTTAATCATTTCAACAATTGTTTGGGTTTTGGGTTCTTGACAATTGACAAGGCCAGTCGTAGCTTGTCAATTGCATCGCACAATTTCTAAGTCCTAAAGGAAGCATGGAATTAGCAAGTTTCAATCTATTTGATCAAGAATTATTCTCAAAGAATGACAGGGCCTTTGTAGCTCGTAGATTGCATCTGTCAAGTTTGGGAACCAACACGAATCTTGGCTTTGTATTGAATGGCATAACAATTACTATCTACGATCAAATACTGACTTTATATTAGCTATTGTATATTGTATGAAGCCAGGCATAAAAATAGTTGGACATCTTTCCCGCCATGCATGTGTAGTATGGTTTTTTAACTTTTCAGGAAATAGGGTTGCCATTGTCACTTACTGGGTGTCAATCCGAAATACATTAGCTGAAAACATTTTTTCCCAGGCCTTCAATCAGCCCTTGGAATTAAATAAACAAATATTTCTTCTGATTCACTTTTCTAAGCCTCAAGTTGGCATTAGAATATTATTGCCCAATGTGATAATGGACAAGTAAGCCTCTTAAAATTTGCCAAACCTCTTTTGAAGACCCCCTTCCAATGGTCAATGGTCAAATAGTCGTAGCCCAACACTTACAATAACTATCGTAGCGGGTTGTCACATGTGATTCCATGTCATTCTCTTGTATACCACAAGATGAACCTTATTGTATTGGATGTCATCAATTTAGTTAGTGCAACTACACTTGCCCCTCCCTTTTTCAAGCTATAAGTCCTATTACCATTGCAATGTTGGTAATTTATATTCTGCACCCGACTATCTATATACAATTATAGCAGAATAAAACATATACAAGGGGACTCTAAGACCACCAACTATTTTCCATTGTGATTCATTCTCTCTTTCTATACTATTAATTCAGCACATGATCCTAAGGATATTATGTTATGTTTTATGAATTCCTAATAGACGTGCATAAATATCATAATCACATTTATAATTTTTGGCTCACATATGCGTTATAGTTCAAAAAGGATCTAAGAAAGAGACACGATATGTTATTATCAGATGCAAGAATGAAACTCAAACAAAAATGGCACAACTCTTAGCTCCATGATCACACTATTAGAACATGTGAAACTATGCCCCTGATAACACTTAAGGGGCAAAATCATTTATCAAGCATAAAAATTGCAAACCATAGGTCAAACTATCTTAGAAATGATTCCAAAAGCCACTTCAAACAAGTTGCTTCCTTTGGTGAAATATGTGATAGCACATGTTTTCATTCTCAAGAAAGTCTTATGAGTAGAAACTATTAGAGGAAAAAAATATAGAAGACTTTTAAGAATACTTAGGATGCTTTTCAAACAATTTGAATAGCTGAAAAAGGTGAAACATGTTACATCGTAGGTATCAAGAAATATCCCACTCAAGCTAAATATTGAATTTTGAAATTTTTATGTTTGCAATTCTAATCAAAACTAGAGTTTTATAAAACAAAGATGACAATATACTACAAATTAGTAATCGATAATAAAGTTTGAACTTTTGTTCTGTTCTAGAAAAGTACATCAACATAAAAAAACTAAATACTGATTTTTTACCAAACCTTAACCTAGAATCAAGTTGAAATGCATAAAAATCTTTAAAACCCGAGGTGAAATGGCTTAGCACAGTAAGACAACCCTGAAATGCTACGATGTTGCCCAATCTAACAAAAAATGACTGCGATATGGACGTTGTACAGATCTGCATTTTTTTTACAGCAACCACTAAAAGCTGCGATCTAAATTTTGTAGGTAGGGACAACGAAACTAGAGCAAAAGGGGATGACGCCCAGTTATGGTAAACCCTATATAATTGATTTTGGAATTTTTCCTTGACCCAACAGCTTCACAACCTCTGAAAATAAATGGTGGCTCCCTGCAAATCCTGATTTTTTGACTTCCTATAAAAACTCTGTTGAGTTGCTCAATTGTAATCCTTGTACGGAATTACCCCTTTGGATTGGAGGGGTTTTATCTTCTGCTTTGATTGTAATGAAGGTTTTCGTCCTCAAGCAGAAGTGAAAGAATTTTGTCGAGAATTGTTAAAAGTGAATAATCAATTATAATGAATAATGATTACCCCTTTGTCCTTTTATAAAACTCACTTTTCCAATTTCACCCTAATCCTAAAGTAAATAGAATTAATTTTTAATTAAATATTCTTTTTTTCCCTCATAATAATAATTACTTTTTGGCCATGCAATTAATTAATGATTTTTGGCCCCACTTAATAATAATGAACAAGTGTCCTTTTCATGTTATTAAATAAAGTGATGTTGAGGACAACTTAAAACATTAGAGATCCCTCCACCAAATCTGAAAAACCTCCACCCTTCTACCTCACACTCATTGTGGGAGACAAGTTGGTTCACAATTGTATTGTAGATAGTGGAGCTATTACCACTGTCATGCTTAAGGTGGTGGCTGATAAGTTGGGATTGAAGTATGAACCACATAGTAAAGGTGTGTTGCATCTTGATGGGACTCCAACCAAGACAGAGAATTGGTCAGAGGTCTGAAAGTCTTTCCACATGATTGCCCAAGTTTCTCCATTTTACAAGATGTGGTGGTAGATCTTCTAGCTCATTTTGCTATATGCTTGTCAAGGGACTTCACAGCTAAGATAGGAGGCTACCTTTTTGCTAATTGGTTTTTTCTAGTGTTTAAAACAAGATATGAAACCAAGGTGACTATAAGGACACAACCCTTAGCAAGGTTTCATATTGAGCCATACATGGAGACAAATTCAAGTGAAAATTGTCTAATTAGTAAGGAAGGTGTCATGGATGGCAAAGCATCCTCCCCCCTTGAAGGTATTTTTGATCTTTTCCTTGATAAATACAGCACTGAAATGCATGGACTTGACCCATATACATTCATAGAAGAAACTGATTTGGGAGTTTATTGTATGCGTGAAAAGGATGTTTCAATTCCTTCACTCACTAATGAAGATCATGAACTTGAAGGGATATGGGAAATGTTTTTTGATAGCTCAAGATTCAAAGTAGGTGCAGGAGATGGCGTTATGCTAGTTTCTCCATCAAAGAATCAATACTACTCATATAGATTCCACTTCAGTTGCACCTGCAATGTGGCATAATATGAAGGCCTAGTTCACGGCCTCCAATGGGCAAAAATGAGAGGGATCAAGAATTTGAGGGTTTATGGGGATAGTGAGTTGGTCATCCACCAAGTGAGAAATCAAGCTACAACCAAGAATCCCTTGCTTAAATCCTACAAGCATAGGGTATGGGACTTACTTGAAGACTTTGATGCCTTCAACATACAACCCATACCAAGGAATTCAAATAAACACGCTGATAGATTGGCTGCCATAGGAGCACAGTTTGATGCAGTTGTTGATGTAGAAAAGGAGAAATATCAGTCTCATATCAAAGTCATTGTGAGGCCTTCTATTCCAGATAATGAGGTGTCATGGCAAGTATTTGAAAATGATGAACACATTGCACACTTCTTACAAAATGAGACAGGATTCTCCTCGAGAAACCAAAAGAGATTGCATGATCAATATGAAGGGCAAGTTATTCAATTGAAGACAAACAAGATACCTAAAGGGCTGATTACTTTGGAGAGTGTTTTCAATGAAGATAATCAAAAGAATAAAGAAAGAGTGAGTATGTCCATAAAAAAAGAGAACTATGAGAGAGTCATGATTTACAAGGACAAGCTTTTGAAAATTGGTGAGATATGTTTCCTGTTCGAGAGGCAGGCCTTTATTGAATTATGCAAAGAGTTGCATGACATCTTTGCTTGGCAATATAAAGATTTAAAAGGGTTTGAACCAAGTTTAGCTCATCACACCATTGAGTTAGAACCTGGAGCTCAACCGGTCAGGCATAAACAAGGGCCTATCAATCCCAAGATAGAGGAACTCATGAAGAAAGAGTTCACCAAATTGATTGAGTCTAAGATTATCTTTCCTATCAAACACTCAACTTGGGTGGTTAATTTTGTACCTGTCCGAAAGAAGAATGGAGAGATCAGACTTTGTTTGGATTTTCGAGACCTTAATAGAGTGTCTCTCAAAGATCATTATCTACTACCTTCCATGGAACAAATTCTGCAAGTTGTTTCAGGGTTTCAACGCTTTTTATTTCTTGATGGTTATTCAGGTTACAATCAAACACTGGTGAATGAAGAGGATCAGTTCAAGACAACCTTCACTACAAAACGGAGGACCTTTGCCTATAGGAAGATGCCTTTTGGTTTATCCAATGCTGGAGCTACATTTCAAAGGGCAATGGACATGGCTTTTAAAGGTTTGATCAATAAGTTTCTGCTTGTATACCTTGATGATATAACTATTTTTTCAAAGGATGCTACTGATCATATGGAACATTTAAAGCAAGTGTTTGAGAAATGTAGGGAGTATGGAATATCCCTTAATCCAAAAAAGTGCATATTTGCTGTCCATGAAGGTAAGTTATTGGGTCATATTGTTTCAAAAGAAGGCTTGTCTATTGACCCCGAGAAGATTGAGGCTATTTTAGGCTTGTCTTTGCATCAACACAAGAAAGGAATTCAAAGCTTCTTGGGGAAAATAAACTTTGTAAGAAGTTTTATTCTAGGCTTTGCAACCGTGATAAACCCTATCACAACCATGCTCAAGAACCAAGCTTTTGCTTGGACAAAGGAAGGTAAGAGTAGTTTTGAGGCAATCAAGCAAGCAATTGCAAAATCTCCTACTCTCATGAACCCAAACCTTGCCAAAGATTTCATACTCTATACCTTTGCTAACCTTGATACAATCTCAACTATGTTTATGCAAAAGAATGATGAAGAGGTAGAGCAACCAGTTGCATTCTTCAACTAAGGATTGGAAGACTATGAGGTCAGGTATACATTTGTTGAGAAACAAGCTCTAGCTGTGATAAGAGGATTGAAGAAGTTCAGATACATGATTTCAAACAATAAGATACATATCATGGTTTCTCATCCTAGCACCAAGGAGTTTCTCCTAAGCAAAGACCTTAATGAAAAGAGAGTTGGGTGGATTACCAAAGTAATGGAGTATGATGTGGATATTAAGGTGACAAACTTGGTAAGAGGAAAAGGGCTATGTGAGCATTTAGCTTCAGATTTTCAAGAGCCAAAAGAGGAAGTCTTGATCAACCAAGTTCACCTCCAACCAACAGATCACATACAAGTTCAAAGTTGGACACAAGACATCATTAGTTTCCTTCAAAATGGTGGGTGCCCCAATGGCTTGAACAAGTCTCAAAGGAGATATTTTAGATTGTAGACCATTCCTTACTGTCTTGTTGATGGTGTTATCTTTAGGAAAGACGTGAATGGTGTGTTGTTGAGGTGTGTTAACAGTGATCAGTGTGATATGCTGCTGGAAAGGTTTCACAATGGTGTAGAGGGAGGTCATTTCTCTCCTAAAATGACAGTTGCAAAGATAATGAGGGCTGGTTACTATTGGCCTAGTCTTTTTAAGGACTGTTACCATTGAGCTAAGACGTGTCCTCGATGTGCCTTCTTTGTAAGCAAACAGAAGCTTGCAGCTCTTCCATTGAATCCTATCCAAGTAGACCAGTGTTTCATGTAATGGGGCCTTGATTTCATTGGTGTGATCAACCTTGCATCAAGTGCTAGACACAAATGGATATTGACTGCTATTGGCTACTTCACAAGGTGGATAGACGCTGATGCATTGAAGGAGGCAAGTGAAAATGTTATCTTGGAGTTTTATGAGAACATTATAACAAGGTTTGGGGTTCCCCATGTTATCATTTTTGATAATGCACTTGCTTTCATAAGTGCTAAAACTTTTGTTTGGAAAAATAGGAATGGAGTTTACTTGAGTACCTCATCCAACTATTACCCTCAAGGTAATGGATTAGCTGAATCTACTAACAAGAATCTCATCAAGATCATTAAGAGGACGTTGGAGAACAATCAAAGAGCATGGCACAAGCTGAAGACAACCTTATGGGCTGACAGGATTACTCCTAAGAGATCAATTGGTAACTCTCCCTTTGTGCTTGTTTATGGGAGAGAGGCTAGGTTGTTCATATCTCAAGAACTCCCTGCTCTAAAACTAATACAGCTTCAAGAAACAAGAGACAATGCTCACAAGGCCATGGAGCACCACCAAGTACTCATGAAGAAGTCCTTTGACAAAAGAGCAAGTGCAAGAGTGTTCAAAGAAGGTGACTTGGTCCTGAAATGAGATGAAGACAGAGCAAAATCAGGTGGACATACAAAGTTTGACACTTTGTGGAGTGGCCCTTACATCATTAGCATTTGCAAGCAAAGCAACTACTTTCAGCTGACTAAGATGAATGGAGAAGAATTGCCTATCCCTGTGAATGGGGTACATCTAAAGTTCTGCTATTAGTCCTTGGAGGGCATGTTTTGTAAATAGTGGCTTAGGTGTGTGTTTGGTCTAGTTTTGTTTTGGTTTGTTGTTGTGTTCCCTAAGTGCTTTGTAGCACAAGTGTGTTTCCTTCCTTTTGTTTGGTGTGTGTCTTTGCCTTTGTGCATGTGATCAACCAGTTTGTGTTTTTGAGCCAAGGGTTTGTTCAAGTCATTTTTTGGGTGCCCATATGCGTGACTCCATGCCCAATGGAAAGATTTAGGCAGCTGATCTTAGGCATAACAAGCATGCCACCCCTAGGAATCGTCAAGAATGTTAGCCAATTTTCACACCCAAGTTTTGCATCTTTTATTTTGGCCAAGTGCAACATTCTTAATTTGTTTATCCCCACAGTAAAGTGTCAAGTGTTATTTCCTTCGGAAGCCTTTGTTCATTTTTTTGCAAGTATTATTTCAGTCTTTTTGTGCAAGTGTTATTTCTTTCGGCAAGGTTTTGCTTCGGGTTTTTTGTTCAAGTCTCAAAGGAAAAGTTCGAAAGAATTGGTCCTTTCAAATTTTTCGAAGGAATTGTTTCGGACATTTTGTCCGAAACAATCTTTTCGAAGGGTCTTTTTCTCATGGAAGTGTCCTTTGCAAAAAGTCCGAAGGGTACATTTTGAATATTTTCAAAGGGTCTTTTCTCAGGAAGTGGCTTTTATAACTTTTTCGAAGGAATTGGTTGTTTCAACTTTTTCGAAAGAATTGTTTCAGACATTGTCCGAAACAATCTTTCCGAAGGGTCTTTTTATCATGAAAGTGTCCTTTGCAATATTTTTGAAGGGACATTTTCAATTTTGCCGAAGGGCCTTTTCTAATGTGAAGGGACATTTTCAAAAAGTCCGAAGGGACACTTTCATTCTGTCGAAAGGTCTTTTCTCGGGAATTGGTCTTTTGCTTTTTTTCGAAGAAATTGTTTCGGACATTTTGTCTAAAACAATCTTTCTGAAAGAATTGGCTCTTAAGGGTTTTTCGAAGGAATTGTTTCTCATGCAAGTGTTGAACATACTATCTAATGAGAGGGGGGTGAATCAGAAGATGAACTAAAACTTAGTTCTTAAAACTTTTAAATAGGATCCTTAAAGTACATGCAAAGTAAAGAACAAAAACAGAGATCATGCACACACATAAAAATACTCAACACTAGATTTTTACGTGGGAACCCAAAGGAAAAAACCACGGTGAAAAAATTTATTAAAAGCTACTATTCTAATCCAGCCTCATAGAAAAGAAGTCTCAAAGACAAACCTCACTAGTTACATTCAAGAGCACCCACTCTAATGAGGCGTCAACTTCCTAATTGAGCACCAACTCAGTTTTTTTGAAGGCACCAACCTATCAAAGAAATAAAGCTGCAACTTCAAAATACAGAAGAGATTTATAATGAATCTTGTTCACTTTTTTGTTACAAGTCTAGTTTATAACTGCACCTACACTGTGTGCCTTCTCAGCTTATCTGCCTTTATCTCTGTGTCTGGATATCTTCTATATTGACACACCTATTTTTCTTTGCCTTTTTAAGCTATCTACATATGTCCTCACTCGACAATTTTGAGTTACACTCTAATTATTATCGCAGCAGTAGCAAAAGACACTTTCAAATGTTTTGTTCGTAGCATATATAGACAAATGCATCTTAGGGTTTTCTATCTATAAAGAGTTCACATTTTAACTGCTCTTAACCAGTTCAAGCTTCTGATCTGCATTCAATGTAACTTTGACTTCGTGTCTCGATTCATGTTTCAAACGGCAACGTTCATGTCTTTTACTATCTTTGGCATCTACATTTCTATTGCACTTAACTGCGCCGCTTCCTCGATCACTTTTGATCTGCATTCAATGTGACTCTGACTTCGTGTCTCGATTCATGCTTCAAATGGCAATGTTCAAATGTCTTTTACTATCTTTGGCATCTGCACTTCTATTGCTCTTAACTGCGCCGCTTCCTCGATCACTTCGATTGAAAAATCTCGAGCTCCGTAAAGATATATTGAGTTCATCACCAGTTCTAGTTGTTTTTTTACAAACAGTTAGAAGACACTGAATGCAGGGTTTTTATTTCTTTCATCGTGCCAAGTTCACGTTCTTTTCTTTGTTGGATATTTCCTTATGACCTTTTGACACTTGTCAAATGCGCGTGCACTTGGAGGATCATCTGAGTTTGCTTTGAATCATTGGATCTAATACATCGATTAGGCATGAGCCGTTGATCTTTTAAAGTAGCATGAGTTTTAATTCTTGCTTTGCCATTAACCATCGAGCTTCTTTTCTTCTCTTTTCGCATCTCACTGCTTTCTATATCATGGGTTCGCTTCCGCTCCTTTCAATTATCCTCGATATGCTCGATCTTTACCCTTTGTATTGAGCATTAAACTTCGGCATGTTGGCGTAATCTTATTTTCTTCGGCATTCTTGTAACGCTCCTTGCAACGTCGATCCTTGAAGACTTGCTCGTCTTTTAACATTGCTTTAATTCCTTCGGAAGGTTCCTTCATACAAATTGTTGCGGGCCTTTGTGTCTTCCGGACAATTTCCACGGACTTTTTGTCCGTGTCCATTTCATCCTGAAGTGTCCTTCAATTTCTCCGAAAGAATTCGTCATTGGCTTCTAATAGGAGATGTCCTTCGGAAATCTTTTCTTCGGAGTTTTTGTCCGACACATTTCTTTGGACTTTTTTTCCGCGTTATTTCTTCGGACTTTTTGTCTGCATCATTTCTTCGGACTTTTTGTTCGAGACATTTCTTCGGATTTTTTGTCCAAGACATTTATTTGGATTTTTTGTTCGTGTCATTTCTTTAGCTTTTCTGCAAGTGTCCACATACCCTTTGCAACATTCAAAAGATACCCTTAGGACTTTCTGCAATCTACCCTTCAGCTTTTATACAAGTGTCCACATACCCTTTGCAACGTTCGAAAGATATCCTTCGGACTTTCTGCAATCTAACCTTGCGGCTTTTCTGCAAGTGTCCACATACCCTTTGCAACGTTCAAAAGACACCCTTCGGACTTTCTGCAATCTACCCTTCGGCTTTTCTGCAAGTGTCCACATACCCTTTGCAACATTCAAAAGATACCCTTCGAACCTTTTGAAAAGGTCCACTTGCCCTTCAGAGCATTCAAAAGATACCCTTCTAACTTTTTGAAAAGGTCCACTTGCCCTTTGGAATGTTCAAAAGATACCCTTCGGATTTTTTGAAAAGGTCCACTTGCCCTTCAGAACGTTCAAAAGATACCCTTCGGATTTTTTGAAAGGGTCCACTTGCCCGAAAAGGACTTCACAATTTTTTCGAAAGAATTGTCCTTGCCATTCTTTCTAAAAGAATTCCTCCGAAGGAATTTTTCAAGACTATTTCGGGTTTTTCATTTTTCTTGACTTATCCCGATTGCCTCTTCTAAGTAAGAGCACTTCGCAAAACGTGATTTACTCCACAAGTCTGCTCAACTCAACCTTTGGCATTAATGCATGATCAGTTTCAATCTCAATGACATCAAAGACATTAACCTTTGACATCAATGACAATTCCATGCTACCCTAGATGGGAATGATGACTCTTCAGTCCTCAGACTACTTTCTATATCATGATATCAAAATGGTCAACTCTCTTTGCTCAATTTTCCAACAATCTCCCCCTTTGTCATTGATGGCAAAACACCCTCAAGAGCAAAAACATCCTCAAAAGTCCTTTCTCATTCTGCTTGCTTGCTCTTATTTTGATTTCTCCCCCTTTGACATTAATGACAAAGAGTGTTTGCTAAACCAATAAGACACTGTTGCTGAGTTGTTTTGATCCTTGGACCTGTTTGGATAGAGCATTATGAAGAAAGACTCCCCCTTGGATAATACACACCGACCTGAACTGTTCCTATGACTCTCTGGGCTTGCATATGCTTCAACCGATCCTGGATATAGCATTGGTCTGAAAGACCAATCAACAATAGATATATTTCTTACATAGATGAGCATAGAAATCTAGATCCAACATACCTTAGTCTGCTCTTCAACATCAAATGGCAAACGATATGTAAGGTACATAGCAGATTGCCTTCACTCTTAATCCAGGAGTTTAATAAAATACCTGCAATGCTCCCCTTGGACTTCTAACCTATCATAAGAGTCTAGTGATATGGGGTGGGAGCTACAACTCCCAACTTCTCTCTCAGATACTCAAGCTCTTTGGGAAGAGGCTTGGTAAAATATCTGCAATCTGATCCTTGGTTGGCACATATTCCATTGTGGCCTCTGGACTTGCTAACTTTTCTCTCAAAAAATGATATTTTATGGAGATATGCTTGGTTATGGAATGCATCACTAGATTCTTGGATAGATTTATGGCACTTGAACTATCACAGTAAATAGAGATAGGTGCTTGATGTCCTTGAGAGTTTGCTTCATCCACAAGACTTGAGTGCAACAAGCAGTTATTGCGACATACTTTGCTTCAGCGATAGAGAGTGTAATTGATTCTTGCTTCTTGCTCAGCCAAGACACAAGTCTGTTACCCAGAAAAAATGCATCACCACTTGTGCTTTTTCTATCATCCACACTTCCTACCCAATCAACATCAGTGTATGCAACCAAAGTAAAATCCTCACTAGTTAGGTACCACAACCCATAGTCAATTGTGCTCTTGATGTACCTGAAAATTCTTTTTACAGAATTAACATGTGATTCTTTGGGGGCTACTTGATACCATGCAACCATGCAGACTGCTTGCATGATGTCTGGTCTTGATGCTGTTAGATACAACAGGATGCCTATCATTGATCTATATAGCAGATTATTTACATCTGGCACTCGTCTTCCTTGCTTAGCTTGCAGTCAGTCATCATGGGAGTACTAATTGGTTTGTTGTCTTCCATTCCATATTTCTTGAGCATCTCCTTCACGTACGTTGCTTGAGATATGAATATCCCTTCATTAGTTTGTGTAATTTGTAAACCAAGGAAGGAGCATTCTCCCAGCATTGACATTTCAAACTCATTTTACATTTGCATGGTAAATTTTTTGCACATGTTACTATCACCACCTCCAAAGATAATATCATCCACATAGACAACAACAATCAGCATATGCTCACCTTCTGATTTAAAATATAGATTGTTGTCTGCACACCTTTTTTTGAAACCTTGTCATTGCAGGTATTGATCTAATCGTGAATACTATGCTCTAGGTTCCTGTTTCAGACCATACAAAGCTTTCTTTAGTTTGCACACATAATTTTCTTCCTCTGCTAACTGAAATTTTTCTGGTTGCTCAATGTACACTTTCTCTTCTAAGTTTCCATTTAGGAATGCTGACTCCACATCCATTTGATATACCTTGTATTTCTTGTGAACAGAGAATGCCAAGAACATTCTTATAGCCTCCAGTGTTGCCATAGGAGCAAATATTTTTTTGAAATCTATGCCTTCTACTTGTGCATATCCTTTGCACACCAGTCTAGCTTTGTTTCTTATGACTGCTCCATCTTCATTGAATTTGTTTCTGTAAACCCACTTAGTTCCTATTACATTCTTGTTCGAGGGTCTAGGAACTAATTCTCAAGTTTTATTTTTTTCAATTTCGCTGAGTTCTTTCATGGCTGTTAGCCAGTTTTCATCTTTGCTAGCTTCATTGAAGGTCTTAGGCTCAATTTCTGAAAGTAGAGCAAAGTTTACTTGCTCCTTGTTTATTACAGTTCTTCTCCTAGTTTGAACACCCTCATCTTTGTTGCCAATTATTTGTTCATTGGAATGTTCTTTTTGAACAAACTTTGCAGGTGCCCTTTTACTCTTTTCTTCCTCTTCACTATCTTCTACTTTATTTTCTGCTCCCTCTGATTCTTCAATTTTGATCTC
Organism: Torreya grandis; assembly: GCA_037957365.1. NCBI lineage: Eukaryota > Viridiplantae > Streptophyta > Pinopsida > Cupressales > Taxaceae > Torreya > Torreya grandis. Next base: position 10,002,091 of record JARHVA010000006.1, read on the forward strand.
ATTAGGCTCAATTTTTTTGAATCCTTCTTCTACCTTGACGTTGATGCTTTCAACTATTTTATGCAGCTGTCTATTGTAACACACAGGCTTTGCTGTGAGTGAAGTATCCAAGAAAAATTCTTTCATCACATCTTGACTTGAAACTTTTCAGTTTGGCCTCTTTTCTTCTGATGTAGCACTTGCTTCCAAACACTCTGAAATACTTTACGGATGCAGGTTTTCCAAACCATAGTTCATATGGGGTTTTATCACTCTTTACCCTAAGTTGAACTCTGTTTAGGATATATACTGTTGTTTGAACTGCCTCTTTCCAATATCCATCAAGAAGTTTTGCCTCATTCAACATTGTTTTGGCCATCTCCTTCATTGTTCTGTTTTTTCTTTCTACAACCCTATTTTGCTGTAGAGTTCATGCATCAGAGTACTATCTCTTAATCCCATGCTTTTCACAATATTTTATAAACTCGTTGGAGGTGAATTCTCCACCTTTGTTTGATCTTAAACATTTGATTTTTCTTTCCATTTCATTCTCAACCATCGTCCTAAAGATCTTAAATCTCTCAAAGGCTTGTGAGTTATCTTTCAAGAAAGTTATCCATGTCATCCTTGAGAAGTCATCTACAAATAGCATAAAGTAGTATACACCTTTGGATCCTTTTGTCCTAATAGGACCACATAAATCTGTATGAACTACTTGTAGGGGTTTTGAGGTCGCATATTCTTTTGTTTCAAATTTGACCCTTGTCTGCTTTCCTAGTTGGCATACTCTACATGTGATGTCTGCAAGTTTGACTATTTTGGACATGTCTAACACACTTGTTAGAGCTTACTTTGACTAGATTGTCAAAGTTGACGTGACCCATTCTTTTATGCCATAACCAGTTCTCATCGACTTTTTTCATGAGACAACTTGCATCATTTTCTTCAATCAAGTTGTATATGTTGCTTTCAGTGCTTCTTCCTTTTGCAACGATTTTTTTCGCTCTTTTCAATTTACAACCTTCAACATTAAATAAGACTTCATAACCATTATCACACATCTGATTTACACTTAAAAGATTATGTTTAAGTCCTTTAACATACAAGACGCCATGTGTAGGAAGCTTGCCATCTATGTGCAAGGTTTCTTTACCTCTGACTCTGACTGCAGTGTTATCACCCAGACTGACAGTCCCTTCCTTGCATCTGCGTAAACTAGTGAATTTGCTCTTATCTTCAGTCATATGCTTTGAGCAACCACTGTCTATGACCCACAAGTTTTGCTCTTTGACATGGAGTGTCGTTTGAGCAATCAAGGATTGATTTTTCACCTTCCACATCTTTTTGGGTCTCTCATCTGCCTTTTTCTTTTCTTTAAGAGTGGCCTTTGAAACTCTATTCTCATTTAAAGACTTGCCTTTGCCTAAGCTGTACTTTCTTGTCATTGCAATGTTAGCTCTACAATACTTAACTATATGTCCAGAATTATTGCAATTGTAACATATTAAATTTGAATCTATCAAAGGAGCAAATGAATTTCTACTAGCAAAATTAAATCTTTTAGTAAGAAAGACTCTACAATCAATAGCCCTATGACCAAACTGATTACAGCTAAAACAATAATCATAAAAGGAAGGAGCGTACCTAGTCATAACGTTCTTTGGTGTAGTATACCGAGAACTTTTACCTTTCTGCTTTTTCAGGTCTACCACTTTGATGTATCCTTCTGCATCGTTCCTTGGATTAATCTTTATGTCCTTTTTGATCTTTGCCATCGTAGCTTCTTTGCTGATCTTTTCATTCATAGCTTTTGCTTCTCCTCCTTTCTTGAAATTATCATACAAGTTCATTGATGTACAAGTTGAGGATCCTCTTTCTTTATCGTATCCAAGACCTGACTTTTCATATGAAGGCTTTTGCGCACTGATCAGTTCACTAAGAGCTTCTGATCCTTTCGTTAGCTTTAAGCTTTTGTTTAGTTGGTCTCTTGCCTTCTCAAGTTCTTTCCTCAAGGATACTACTTATGCTTGAAGTCTCATGCATTCGTTGGATTTTGACTGGAGATCCATTTTGACGACTTCTATTATTATGTTGGCTTCTTCAACTTGAGTTTTTAGCGTCACAATCATTTGATTAGCCTTTTCAAGCTCCTCGTGCCTCTTCTACATTGAGTTTTCTTTTCTCAGATTTTCAATTTCTTCAAGAGCACACACAAGTTCACCTTCAAGATCAATCTCACCTTCTTTTCCTTCATCACAAACTTCATCTTCATTTTGTTTTTTATTCAAAGAGGTGAATTCCTCTACCATAAATAGGATCTCAATTCCCTCAGCTAAAAGGCACAGTCATTCTCATCGTCAGAGCTGTCACTGTTACTTTCTCCTATTGAGTCACTTTCTTCTTTTATATATAACCCCTTTTTGTTCTTGAAGAAGTTTTTCTTAGCATAATGCGGTTTTACCTTTTTGATGTTTTCAACTTGATCGTCATTGTCCTTATTGAATGGACATTTTGCAGCGAAGTGTCCTACCTTGCCGCAGTTAAAACACTTGAACGGAAGTTTTCCTTTATACTTACCTGATCCTCTCTTTAGTTTTCTGACAAAATTTGCTTCTTTACCATTAGTCTCAATAGAATCGAGCACAGAGGCTTCTTTTGCAGACTTTACTACTTTGAAGGCTGCTTCTCTCTTGACCGTGTCTGTCTCTCCCATCCTCATTTTGTAGGCTATAAACATTCCATGTAGTTCGTCCATGGTAAGCTTGTCCAAATCTCTTGCTTCTTCAATAGCCAAAATTTTGGAGTCATATATTGATGGAAAGGATCTCAGAACCTTCTTGACAATAGTCGATTCTTCTATTGTTTCTCCAAGTCCTCTTATAGCATTGACTATCTCATCTACCCTAAGGAGGTAGTCAGTTATCTTCTCTTCTTCATTCATCTTCAAGGTTTCAAACTGTCCTTTGTGCGTTTGCAACTTGGCCTATTTCACTTTAACATCTCCTTCATAGATACTTTTTAACTTATTCCAAATGTCTTTTGCACTCTGGAAGTGCATAACTTTGACAAACTCGGAGTTTGACAACCCACAAAGAATAACATTCTTAGCTTTGGCATTCTTCTCATAAGCCTTTTTGGCCGCTTGATCAATACGAGTTACAGCAAGAGCTGTGTAACCATTTACCACTGACATCCATACATCAAACCCTAGGGAAGACAAATATGCTTCCATTTTTATGCTTCAAAAAACATAGTTAGACCCATCGAACAGAAGTGCCTTATTTGATGAAGATCCTTCTTGGCAGGCCATTGTGTTCACCACTCATGATCTACTTGAGTCGACTAAGCTTCTCCTAAGGAACCTGGGCTCTAATACCAAATGTTGAACACACTATCTACTGAGAGAGGGGGTGAATCAATAGATGAGCTAAAACCTGGTTCTTAAAACTTTTAAATAGGATACTTAAAGTACATGCAAAGTAAAGAATAAAAACAGAGATCATACACACACATAAGAATGCTCAACACTAGATTTTTACGTGGAACCCAAAGGGAAAACCGCCATGAGAAACGCTGTTAGAAGCTACTATTTTAATCCAGCCTCACAGAAAAGAAGTCTCACAGACAAACCTCACTGGTTACATTCAAGAGCACCCACTTTAAGGAAGCGTCAACTTCCTAACTGAGCACCAACTCAATTTTTTTGATGGCACTAACCTATTAGAAAAATGAAACTGTAACTTCAAAATACATAAGAGATTTAGAATGAATCTTGTTCAATTTTTTGTTACAAGTCTAGTCTGTAAGTACACCTACGTTGTGTGCCTTCTCGGCTTATTTGCCTTTATCTCTGAGTCTGGATATCTTCTATATTGACACACCTTATTTTTTTTTGCCTTTTTACACTATCTGCATATGTCCTCACTCGACAATTTTGAGTTAACACTAATTATTATCGTAGCAGTAGCAAAAGGCACTTTTAAATGTTTTGTTCGTAGCATATATGGACAAATGCCTCTTAGGGTTTTCTATCTATAAAGAGTTCACATTTCAACTGCTCTTAACCGGTTCAAGCTTTTGATCTGCATTCAATGTGACTTTGACTTTGTCTCTCGATTCATGCTTCAAACGGCAACGTTCAAATGTATTTTACTATCTTTGGCATCTACACTTCTACTGCACTTAATTGCGCCGCTTCCTCGATCACTTTTGATCTGCATTCAATGTGACTCTGACTTCGTGTCTCGATTTATGCTTCAAACGGCAACGTTCAAATGTCTTTTACTATTTTTGGCATTTGCACTTCTATTGCTCTTAACTGTGCCGCTTCCTTAATCACTTCGATTGAAAAATCTCGAGCTCCGTGAAGATATATTGAGTTCATCACCAGTTTCAATTGTTCCTTTATAGACAGTTAGAAGACAATGAATGCAGGCTTTTTATTTCTTTTGTCTTGCCAAGTTCACGTTCTTTTCTTTGTTGGATCTTTCCTTATGAACTTTTGACACTTGTCAAATGCGCATGCACTCGGAGGATCATCTGAGTTTGCTTTGCACCATTTGATCTAATACACCGATCAGACATGAGCCGTTGATCTTTTAAAGTAGCATGAGTTTTAATTCTTGCTTTGCCATTAACCATCGAGCTTCTTTTCTTCCCTTTTCGCATCTCGTTGCTTTCTATATCATGGGTTCTATTCCGCTCCTTTCGATAATCCTCGATATACTCGATCTTTACCCTTTGTATTGAGCGTTAAACTTCGGCATGTTGGCGTAATCTTATTTTCTTCAGCATTCTTGTAACGCTCCTTGTAATGTCGATCCTTGAAGACTTTCTCGTCTTTTAACCTTGCTTTAATTCCTTCAGAAGGTTCATACAAATTGTTGTGGGCCTTTGTGTCTTCGGGACAATTTCCATGGACTTTTTGTCTGGGTCCGTTTCATCCTGAAGTGTCCTTCAATTTCTCCGAAAGAATTCGTCATTGGCTTCTAATAGGAGATGTCCTTCGAAAATCTTTTCTTCGGATTTTTTGTCCTAGACATTTCTTCGGACTTTTTGTCCACGTCCTTTCTTCGATTTTTCTGCAAGTGTCTACATACCCTTTGCAACGGTCAAAAGATACCCTTCGGACTTTCTGCAATCTACCCTTCAGCTTTTCTGCAAGTGTCCACATAACCTTTGCAACATTCAAAAGATACCCTTCGGACTTTCTGCAATTTACCCTTCGGCTTTTCTGCAAGTTTCCTCATACCTTTTGCAACGTTCAAAAGATACCCTTCGGACTTTTTGAAAAGGTCCACTTGCCATTCGGAACGTTCAAAAGATACCCTTTGGACTTTTTGAAAGGGTCCACTTGCCCGAGAACGACTTGACAATTTTTTCGAAATAATTGTCCTTGCCATTCTTTTCGAAAGAATTCCTCCGAAGGAATTCTTCAAGACTATTTCGAGTTTTCCATTCTTTTTGACTTATCCCAATTGCCTCTTCTAAGTAAGAGCATTTCACAAACGCGATTTACTCCACAAGTTTGCTCAACTCAACCTTTGACATTAATGCATGATTAGTTTCAATCTCAATGACATCAAGGACATTAACCTTTGACATCAATGACAATTCCACGCTGCCCTAGATGGGAATGATAACTCTTTAGTCCTTAGATTGCTTTCTGTATCATGATATCAAAACTATCCACTATCTCGCTCAAATTTCCAACAGCAAGTGCCCTTCAAAAAGTTCGAAAGGTCCTTTGCAAAAGCTTGAAGGGACACTTTCAAAAAGTCCGAAGGGTCTTTTTCTCTAAACAAGCTTTCTGAAAGGTACAGTTCAAATTCTTCGAAAGACACTTTCAAAAAGTCCGAATGGACACTTTCAAAAAGTCCAAAGGGTCTTTTCTCGGGAAAGTGTCCAGTTCAAGTTTGCCGAAGGGCATGTTTAGGGTTTACGAAAGGTGAAAGGGGCCCGAAAGGTTAATTCTTTCAGAAAAAAAGGTCCGTGGGAAAATTGTTCGAGAAAATGTCAACGCAAAGGTCCAAAACAAAAATTTCGAAGGAATGGTCCCAATAGAGTGACGGTTATATGGACGTTAACTTCGAGGTGATGAGCTAGCCATTGTTGTTTAAATAGTGGTCCCAAGCATATCAGAGTGGCTCATATCACCAGTGAGCAGATCATGATCCGAGTCATTTTTGACGGCCAATCAAAGGAAGAAAGGCTGAGGAGCTTTGCAGGGTTTGAACATTTAACTTGGTCAAGTTGGAATGAATTTTCAAAGGATGTTTGTGGGCACACTCACATGGAGCCAACATTCTGACAAATGCCATGAAGGCATACACGTAGACTCCAAGTGATGCCTCTCCAAGGCCAACAAAATGAAAGCGACTCTTCCCTACATCGTTGCACACCTCAGCAAGCCGGTGAGAAGTTGTTAGCATCAAGACAAATCGACAAATGGACTCATTTGCATAACCGCATTGATGCCATTACTTAGCTCGAAAATATCTTGTTTCTACTAGTGCAACCATTGGGGAAGCATCTTTGAGAGAGCAAGCTAGTTGTGTAACCACTTGAGGTAACATGGATCAATCGAATGGCCTGAATGAGCATCATTTGCAAAGACGGTTGCAGCTGAAGATGGGGACTCCTAACAGATTGATTCTTCTTTCTGGCATCGAAGGTCTCCTCTCACTTCCTTTCTGCTACAAATACAGCCCTTGGACTAGTCTAAAAATGACCACACAGTGTATGGCAAAGCCCTACTGGATTGATTTATATTCTACCTTTGAGCATTAGTACAAGTTTTTTTTCTTTCAAAGTTCTGAACAATTGTCTAAGTGTGTAAGAGACATATAGTGATAGTAAGTGATGATTTTTCATCCTTCTGTCCTTTATCCTTCATGCCTGAGCAAAAGTTATTAGTCTAACAAGTCATATAGAGTGTGTTCAAGTGTGATGAATTGCTGCAAGTGTATAATTGTTTTTGAAGTGTGCAAAGTTTGTCTTTCAGTTCATTTGCCTTGTGTCATTTTACACATCTCGCCTTTGTACTGAAATACTTGTGTTAGAACCCCTTAGAGCTTGAAAATGGTCTGTGCGTTTTGTTGTATTGTGCATTAGAATATGATATCCACTTGGAAGATAATCTTGGTGCATCACCAATCCTAGAGTAGGTTTTATTTTGAGCAATTTCTAACCCTTTTCCGTTAAATCAAGTTGGTTTAGACAGAGGTTGTTTTGCAGAGATATATTCAGGGAGCTAGCCCCCTTTAAATCTAGAGGTTCATTTCCTCTATAGGTATACCCACATGCCTGGAAATGTTTCAACGTTGCCCAAATCTGGAAGAGGATTAAACACTCTCTTCTAAGGTGCAAGATTTGGAGACAATAGTAACAACTACAAAAATGACAAATCCATGTTGCATTCAACAATATGTTCATTGTAGAAGTGGCAGGCAGCCATGCAAGGGCTGAAAACTCTCTATTAGCAGTCCCAAACTGAAAAGTACCCCATGTCTGGACATCCTTGCAAATCCACTTGTATGGGTGTAAATGGAGGAATGCGGTGGCTAGTAATGATGAGGACAACATTAAATCTGAAAATCAGACTCGTAGCTGCCATGAGTGTGTTCCTTCTGAAATTTGATGGAAGGATACTATCACCATCTGCTTCTCTCATATTTTGTTGATGACCCTTTGCACAAATACCCACATTTGGAAGTACTCCACCATGCTTATGTTGCGCTACTCTGATATTCATATGAACTCCTTTCAATGCCTTAGACATATTTGCATCAACTCTACTATATTGAAGATTCAAAAATTTGGCATGCCCTCTATCCATTTTTTTCCTAATAGAGGACAAACACTCTCTCACTCATCCCGGAGTTGTTACCTTGATTTGATACCAATTGATGCAGTCAAGGATAGGGGGTCCAATTAAGGACAACTTGTTCCTTGCAGCCTACCACTCAAACACACACAGACATGAGATTGATAAACTTCACACTTTTATTGATCTTTCTTGGAGAAGTATAGACATTACACACAAACACACTCACTTTCCCTCAGGGTACAACACAAGGGAAGAATGCTACATAGTCCCTTCTTGGACTAAACACTACTCTCTACTCCTCTAGCTTTCTTCTCGAGCACCTACACTTACTTGGGAGATCTTCTTCAACCTTAGTCTGCTTGCTCCAAAGCCTTCCTTCTTGTGTGCCTCGTGGTGTGACTCTTGGGATTCCCATCCACCTTGAAAACACTCCAAATGAGCACTTGAATCATTCTGGGTCGTTACTTGGGCGTGGTTAACCACCATAGACGAAGCCATCATTTTATGTAGAGCAGCGGTTACGTAACCATCACGGGCGGTTATGAAACCGTAGAATGCATACTTGTGTTAATCGACGGTTATGTCACAAGACAAAGAATACCCTGTCTCATGACTTGAAACCGCTCCTTATCCCTTCCAAAAGCTTGTTGAAGTGTGATTGAGTTCATGTAGGATGTCTTTTATTGTTGAAAGCCCACAAACACAGAAGATATCTTTTGGTCGATGCAAGATCGCTTGACTACCCAGATGCTCCTACATCACCTGTGAGAGGCAAAAAGGGAGCCTAGAGTAAAGGCAACGACTTTGAGAGGAATGGAGAGCCCAAAAATTAATTTAGACCTCTTCAAAAAATAGAGAGAACAATGACTAGAGTGGTCGCCCTTGTTCAGCCATGAACAACACCCAAACCAAAAAAAATCATCACAATTGCGAATAACCTTGTGCCTAGAAAAAAGATTGTATGTAGTCACAATTGGAGTGCAATTTTGAAGAACAAACAAAGATATGCATGGTGAATTTGAAAATCAGACATACATATTTCAAGAAATGGAAAGTGTGTAGTATACTATCCAAACAAACCCAACTACCTATTTTCAAAGAAGTAGTCGAAAAATTCATAGCCTAGACTAGATACTCACTGAGTTTCATCAAAGAAAGTGCCAAGGGGAAATCACACTATAGTCTTCATGAAATTATTCCATAAAAGCAAACCATCAAACTAAACAAAACATAATTTTTACAAGTAGAGAAGAACAAACCTGAGAGGTGTATTTGTTGTCGCTCCAACTACATGCTAAAATGGCAGCGGCAGTGGCGTGATGGTGGCTTATAGCCTCTCAAGCCACAAACTTGCCGCCTCAAAATCGTTGTACCATCAATTATTCCACCCTTAAAATGCAATACATGATTATTAAGGCCCATTAAAATTGGGTAGTGTGAGAAGCTTTGCAAATCTCCTTCCAAAATTGGAGAGATTTTCAATCATTATGGGATGTAACTTAATTTGCAAATTATTATTGTTTAAATAATTTTTCTCCACACCAAGGCTGGTAAGGACATCTGCAACTTTATTTCCATTTCTTTGGGTGGTGGATGGACCAGGTAGAAAACTTGGATAGCAGATTTTCACAATCTTCAATGGTGATATTCAGCTGCTAGTGCTTACTAACCTTCTTGTTTATGGCCTCAAAAGATGAGACACGAGTCTCCCTTGATAACCAAGTTCATCCAATTCTTTTCTTTTGCAAGATGAAGACCTCACCACAAAGCCTTCGCTTCAACAAAATTGTTGGTAGTTTTCCCTAAGGCTTCAAAAAAGACCAAAAGTGGTGCACCCTTATTATATCTAAAATTTCCACTTGAGCGGGCCCAACCCGGATTTCTTTTGGCTGCTCCATCAAAGTTTAGAATTATATCCGAGTCTTGAGGAGGAATCCAAGATTTTTTTTTTGTTGTTTCTACTCTTACTGCTGACCCTATTATCAAGAATGCTTTTTACAATTATTATATATATTTTTTAAGTTTATTCTATGAATTTATATATTTATTTTATTTGCAAAGTTTTTAGCTGAGCCTGAGTTCTAGTCAAAATTTTCAGTTGCCAAGTTTTTGAACTATGTTTTACATGTGTGCCTTGGGTATCGAAGTTGTATTACTTTGGCCTAAACTTGACACTGAATTTTAATCAGTTTTTATTGTAATTGATAAGTGTGGATTCATTAATGATAAAACAATAGAGGTACTTGATTTAGTTCACAAAGCACAAATAATTATTTTGGTCCATAAGCCGTTTCACCTCAAAAACCTTAGCTGAATATTAAAACCAAAATTTTTAAATGAGCTATCCAACAAAATTGTTTTAAGAATTTAGGTATCATATTCAAATTGGAATAAAAATGACCAGCTTTGTGTTTAGTATTTAGTGGGAATAATATTATATATTCTATTCTTTAAGCATTCTATGCAAGAGTGCATTTATGTTAGATAGTCTTAATGTTCCATACTAAGTGTATATATGCAAATTAGAGCAAGTATGTTAGGAATTCAAAACAAATGAAATCTCTACTCTAAGAAGCGATATACCTCGGATAAGAGCGAAGAGGGGAAGAATATACCTTTACTTACCGATGAAGACATCCCTTGTTGTGTCAATTTGCTCCTCTTTGATTGTTGGATGCGGGTGCTCAATAGGCCGCTGGCAAGGATATGGAAAGCATGTCCCCTTGTAGGATGCTTGATTTGCTTGATGCGTGATAGGATGATGAGAGGCTGTGTGCTCCAAATTGACAAAACTTTACTTGTTGAGAATGGAGGGGTGAGCTCCAATTTATAGGATTTGTGAATGAATGACAACTATTGATTTAGATTCAAAATCAATGGAGAATGAATCCTACATCTCATTGAATGAGAGAGGATGGGCAATAAATGTTGGGGGTTGAGTGTGTAAGATGAGGAATGGGCTTGATAAGAGTTTGTCCTATTTGCCTTGGGATGTGATGAGATTGCATGGGGATTTGTTTGAGATTGACTTGGGGATTGGGATGATATGCCTTGAGCTTGGAGAAGATTGATGGTGTAATTTGGGGATGTTACGTGATGACATCATAGATTTGAGATGGAAAATGGAATTTTTTGATTTATTGAAAATTGGAACGTCCATGGATTATATTATCAACTAATTAACATGGTTAGTTATTGTAATTAATCTAGGTTTTTATTGTTGGTGGGATGGGGTAAGGCTATGGATGGAATTGATTAATGTGATAGGGGGAATAGTGATGAATAGTAGATTGGCTAGGGATGTTAGTTAATGATAGGATTATAATGCGATGGCGGGTAGGATTAGGGTTTTGTTTAGCATGATTAGTGAATAAGGCGATAGTTAAAATCGACACAAGGTGTTTGATTTTAGGTGTCTACATTTTGCCCCTTTTTAAAGGGTGTTGCGACTTGATGTTGGATGGAGTAACGACTTTTCAAAGAATGAGGAAGCCAAAAAAATGGGCACACGAGGATGCCCTTAGTGGCATAATGAAGGTTAAATGATAATGATGATGAGAGAGTGTGATGGTTAGGGATGATGCCCCCTCGAGAGGACATGTGGGGATGAAGTAGATGGAGGGGCTCTTGCATGTATTAATTGCTGATGATTTGCCCCAAGCAATGATAAATGTGAGGGAAGGGATTGGGAATGATGTGTCTTGATAAAGCGGCAAGCTTTATGTGGCCCAAGCAAAGACATATGCAAGATGGTGGATTTGGGAATGATATATCCCGAGGAAGCTACGAACTTGATTTGGATTGATTCTCAATGATAAGCTACATGCTTGATTTACCCCAAGCAAAGATATATGCAAGGGAGTGGAAGTTGTGGGCTTGGACTAGGAATGATATATCCTGATAATAAGTTGCACACTTGAATTGCCCCAATCAAGGATATATGCAAGGGAGCGGAAGTTGTGAGCTTGGATTGGATGGATGATTGATTGATTGATTTGCAATCATAGATAAGGGATTTAACCAATTGCATGGATTAATGATGAGATGATCACATTGATGGATAACATGGATTTGGTAGGGTGATGTAGAAGTACCTGATGATGGCATGACTTTTCAAAGATGAAGAAGCCAAAAAAAACCTAGGCACACAAAGATGCCCCTAGGTTGGATGATGAAGATTGAATGATGGTGGATTGATTTGGATTGGATCGGTTTGGATAGAATGGGATTGATTTGGGGTGAGTAGGGATTGGATTGGATTAGATAAGGGACATGGCAAATTGATGTCTACACTCAGGTTGCGAGGATGATTGTTAGACATGGATAGTTAGAAGAAGTGGATGTTTGAGAGATGAAAGGATGTTGTTGATGGGGGAATGATTATTGATGTAGATGATGGGCAGGGACAATGCTGGCATTCTTACATGCGATTCCGATTGATTGAGCAACCTTGTTTTGATATGACATGATGCACCATGATATGAAAAAACCACGATGACATTGTTATTGTATGCTGATGGACGGACTCAAGTACAAGCTCATGACAAGATGCACCATGATATGGAAAACCAAGATGACATGGTTGGTGCTTATGGACCGAGTCAAGACTCAACAAGAAGAAATAAACAAACAAGAAAGCACACACAAAAACATAAAAGCAAATGCATGTCCTACATTATTTTTATTTTGGATTTTCTGATTTTTTTATGTTTTTGGAGTTTTCGGATTTTTAGGGTTTTTTATGACTTTTGAATTTTAAGATTTTTTTTATTTTTAAGATTTTAGGATTTTTTGATGGTTTTAGATTTTTGGTTTTATGTATGTACAAGGGCTACTAGAAAAGGGAAAACCAATTTTAGCAAAGGGGGAGGGAGTAGTAGTGGATGGAAGCGATTCAAGACGATGCTTAGGAACGACGAGAGCTGATTAACTAGTTCTAATTTTGCAGGATTTATTAACTAATTAACCTTGATTTGATTTTTGTGGGATTTTGCATGGTTCAAGAGCAAATAAGATTATCCAATTAATGGATAAGGGGTGAAGTTCGTAAAATGATTACTTGACCTAGGATATGATTGGTGATCTTAGGGTCATGATATGGTGTGATAACATGATTAGGGATGTATAGGAATGGATTAGGGACAATTGAGGATGTATGGGAATGGATTAGGGATCTCTAAGGAACACTTCATGAAAGAACGCTAAGTGTCCAAACATCGAAGCACCACACTGGGGATATACCAGGATGTTTCCAAAACATGTCATCAGACTTCTTCCACTTATTAAGGTCAAATGGGAAAACAGGATTGGCGTGATAGGATGGATATGAGGATGGTAGGGGTAGCGAAGGTTGAATGGATAAGGAAGGAAGGATGATGAGGATGGAATAGATTTTGCCCCTAAGTGCAGGGTACTTGTAGACAATAAATTATTTACACATGACACTGAAAACCAATTTTCATTACATTACTTGTCTAAGGCATCATAAGCATGGTTTTCACTGTTGGACGATTTATTTCTTTCTTTTTTTATTTTTGATTTTTTTCATAGTATTGGCTCACACAAGCCTTGCAGAATGCAACACCATAAAAAGCATGGTTAGGGAAAATACTGGATGTAAGTAATTTTCGTGTTTTTGGATCTACTGCTTCTATATTGGACAAAGTATTCATGTTTGTTGGTTATTGTGAACAAAGAGATGCATATAGATTATTAGATGTCTCTACATATAGAATTGTGGTTAGTAAAGATGATGTAGATGAGAAAGTACCATTCTTTTCTGATAATGGTCAATCTAATAATAATAATAATGTATTGCTACATGTTGTTGATGTTTATGGGACAAATTATGGTACTAAATTTGAACAAAGTTCAAAAATAAGAAAAACAGAAGTATCAAGTTCTAATGGTGAAAAGAGTGTTCACACTCTTCACATTCAGCTCAAGAAGACCAACACAAAAGGCCTAAGTGGTACCATACCACAATGAAAGATGCAAGGAAAGATGAATTTCCTTGTTGGAAGGGCAATTTACATGGTCTAGAAAATAGAATGTGCAAGGTGAAGAGCATGTAAATTTTGCTCTTACTATTGTTTCACAAGTATTGGAACCAAGCACAAGTTCAAAGACCAAAGTCAAATCAAAATGGAGGTTTTCCATGGAGGTTGGTGAAAGAGGAAGGGGCATATAGTAAAACCCAAGTGTTGTGAACAATAAATGCCCCAATTTTGGAAAGTAGGTGTTGGGTTTTTAACAACTCAACACATACATATCTCTCAAGAGATATGTTATGTTGTTTAGTTTTGATGTATATTCTAAATTTTTTTGTCAGACTTGATCACTCTAACAAACAGGTAAAGCATGACATATCCAAGACATGACAACAATTCAAGGAATAACAAAATCTAGTGAATCCAGTATTTAGTACCATTTCCTACTCTACTTGGTGGTTGCAGCGGCTCATTACCCATGTACTCCAGTAAGATGGATTGGCAACAATAGGGACATTTGGATACATTGTTGCAGTTGCAACAAATCTATCTTTGGTTAAGTTCATGTATAGACTTAATCCTATTATTGTAATAATGACTAAATCAACTCATTTAGTCATTAAGGGAGGGTATTAGAATAATTAGCTTGTATAAGCTTAGTTAAGCTTATTGATATTATATGTACATGGTTAAGATGGTTTTGATAATTAACCACCTTTGTTATTTTGGTTAAATGGGTAAGTCTATTTCTTACTTCCCATCAACCTGCTTATTTTACCCACCTCCTTATTCTTAGGAGCTTATTGTGAGCCCTTTTAATAGGCTATCTCCTTGGTTAATATGAACACATCTTGCATTCATTCACACTGTGTATATAAAACTTTTATCAAGTTGGATGATTTGAGAATTTTTTGTTGTATTGATGGTGTCTGCAACAAATGATGTTGATCTATCCTGAAATTGTGTTGATGTAGGGGGTAAATTAATTTGCTCATCCACTAGTGCCTTTGCAAGGTTTCACCAATAGAGTCTTTTTTTATTTTTAGGATTTTGATTTTGATTGCTCAACAGCGCCTCAAAGAGGTTTTCACTAAGGGATATTAATTTTTGATTTTTGTGATTCTTTGGATTGTGATTTTAACTTTGATTGAGGAGGCCTTTCGGCTCCCCGGGATACGCTGATATTGCTTTATGTTCTTCTGGATGGACCCCGTTTATGAATTTTACAATTGTTTGACTGTTGTGAAAGACAATTGATGGAATGTGATTTTGTCAGTCCCAATCGATGAGTTTGGGATATTGAATATTAGGATGGGAGAAAGGATGGATATTTTGATTTTGTTAGTCTCAATCGACATGTGTAGGAGATTGAATGGTAGGATGGTGGAAAGGAGTGGTGGCATCAATGAAAGGATAGGTGGCAGCGTGGTCCTCGTAGGGACTATGAACGAAGCATGTTTCAAAGTTGGATGAGGCTTCCTCGAAAATCGTGAAAGTGCCACAAACATCTTTACTTGGATTTGTGGATGGTTTGTAGCTGATGTCGTAGGAGCCTTTGTGTACACAAGTATATAGGTTCAATGATTCCTTTTTCATGGAGGCCAAGGCCTCTCCCATTGTAGTTCATGCTGTTGAGGATTTTGCTTGCTATACGATATTTGTTGCTTTGGAAACAAGTCGTGAGGCTGTCTCTGTGTAACCATGAGTGAGTGTTGTTGATTTGCTCTTATGTGAGGAGGCCAGATTTGACAAATGATGTGGTACCAAATTGGAATGTTGTTGGTTTGTTGTTTAGGATGGGCTTGTCCTCATGGAACGCATTTTGATGTTTTTTGTCTACAAGTATCATTGTCGCATGAGGCATGTGGTGTTGGGTGATGGAAGGTTCAATGTATGTTGAGAGATTGGGCGATGGATTGAAGATTGGATGGTCAACCATGGGCTCATCAAATATGGATGATTCATCAAAGGGTTCGTCAAGGACAGGGGCATCAAAGACGGGTGGCAGGTTGAAGATGGGTGGCCAGTCAAGGATGGGTTGACCAAAGATGGGTGATTGATCGAGTGATGGTTCATCAAAGATTGGCTTATCAAAGATGGGTGGACCAACGATGTGTTGGAATTGGTTAATAGAAGTGGATGAATTTTGATTGTGCGATGAAAAAGGATCTTAGCATATTCCTAATGGCTGATTTTTGGATCTGGATTTATCTTGTTCTTTCGTAGACTATGGTCCTTGGAGGGGTGATGGCAGGACACAGTTGGTTTGTTAGATTTGATGTGGCTCTGGAGCTGGATTGGTGTAGGGTACTAGGTCATCCACGTGTTGACTAAGCTGTCAGATTTGGTCAAGTATGGTTTGACTTTGAGATAGGGGTGCTAGAATGACTTTTCCTTTGCGGTTGGTATGGGGGATATCATGATTACAATGGTAGCTAGTAGATGGGAGGTTTGCTTGAAATTGGATAGCATGGTCTCTAGAGGTAGGCTAGTTTTGATGTGGATAAGTTTGATTTATCTTGCTTAAGATGGATTTTAGATTTGTGAGATCGTAGTTTGCAGGGAATCAGGCACCTATTTCTATGAGTCGTAAAAGGACATCGTCCTTGTTTTCCAATACGTATTGTTCAATTTGGGCTCTACATGGATCGGTTTGGGTGCCATAGGTCTAAATGGGTTTGACTGGGTTGGGTTGATGTTTGGATTAAGCTCAGTTTTGGGATTAAGTTTGGACTGATTTGGATTTGGACGCAATGTTGGATGTAGATTAGCTGACTGTTCAATTTGTTTGATTTAGGTTGGAACTGATTTGGATTTGACTTGTTTGAATTGGACTTAGATTAGACTTCGTTTGATTTGGTTAAGTGGAATTTTGATTTTGATTTTGCTTTTGAAATTGATTGTTTTTTAATTTCAGATTAGGGTTAGTATTGGTTTAACAAATGGGGGTCAATCAATGCATGCAATACAAACCTAGATTATTCAAGTGGGTGTGTAAACCAAATAGTGGCTCGCCGTTAATGCCTTTTAGGGCATGTGGTTAGTGATCTTTGGGAAAGCTGGTTTCCCTACACCATTGTTTGATTATACGGTCGAGAAGTCTTAATGCTAGGATAAAATAGGTTGATCTAGGGGTGTCCTCGATATACCTTTTGGTACAGTGAGGTGCATGTCTATGGAAGAGGAAGATTAACAAGCATGCTTGAAATGGTCAAATCCCAATCTTGCTACACTCCATGCATCGCCATCACTGGAGTGTTACCGAAAAATATGGCCGCAGGAGTGTTGTCTAGGGCCTGGGTATTAGAGGATGAAACCCCCTCACTTCATAGCATCGGCAAAACGAATGACCACTTACCCAATAACGACAACGCCTTCCCAATTCATATATCTTGTTGGAACACATGGTTGGTCCAAATGTTGGGTGATGATTTCCTAGTCGCAGAACCCTACCAAAATGAAAAAATAAAAGAATTAGCTATTTTTTATCCTCATGACTGCCTTTCGATGCAAGAGGAGAGCATATGCAAACTAATTTTAGAATGTGGATAAACAAAAAGTAATTGATTTCTTTTTGATCCTTTGGACCGCCTTTCGGTGCAAAAGGAGATCATATGCAAACTTAACCACCACAAAAAAAAATAGAAAACAAGTTAAAGTTGATTTTAAGCACCAAATTTAAGGGTGCAAGTGCTTTTTTGTATCTTGGACAAGCAGATGTTGGACATAGTCATTGCAGTTTGAAGAATTGTCATTGATGTCAAAGGCAGCATGTGCTATCATGCATTAATGTCAAAGGTTGAGTTGAACAGACTTGTGGAGTAAATCGGGTTTGTGAAGTGCTTCTACTTATAAAATAAGTAAAGCAATGTCGAGAACCCGACTTGGTCTAGTAGAGTGAATCGGGTTTGTGAAGTATTTCTACTTATTAAGTAAGTAAAGCAATGTCAAGAACCCGAGTGAGTTTGGGTGAGTTAATTGAGCTTTCGGAATGACTTAGCTGCATTCATTTTTATAAGCTAAGCAGTCTCAAGAACCTGAATGGGTCTAGTGGAGTAAATCGGGATTGTCAAGTGCTTTCACTGCTTTACTTATGAACTTTAAAAGTAAAGTCATGCAGAGAACCCGAATTGGTCTAGTGAAGTCAAGCAAGTCGAGAAACCCGAATGGGTCTTTGCCTCAAGAGTAAATCGGGTTTACCAAGTAACTTTACCTCTTTCAATCTTATAAGTAAAGCAATGCGAAGAACCCGAAGTATGTTTTTGTCAAGAATGTTTGTTTTGGTCTTCACATTAGCCAATTTTCGACTTGGTCTATTCTTTCAAAAATATTGGTATAGGCAATTCTTTCGGAAATTAGTCCTGAAGGAAAGTCCCAAAGGAAATGATCCCGTGCAAAAGTTCCGAAATGAACTTTTTAAGAAGTCCGAATGGTAAGTGAACCGTTCAAAAAAGCCAAAGGGATCTTTTCAAAAAACCCGAAGGGTATGTGGACCGCTCAAAGCCTCCGAAGGGATCTTTTCAGAAAACCCAAAGGGTATGTGGACCACTCAAAGCCTCCGAAGGGATCGTTGCAAAAAATGCGAAGGGCAAGTGAACCTGAACAAAAATTTTGAATGGTACTTTTGCAAAAAGGGCGAAAGGTATGTGAACCTTTACAAAAAAGCCAAAGGGTACATTTGCAAAGCCTTGAAGGGTATGTGTCCTAAACAAAAGTGCCGAAAGGGGACTTGGACAAAAAGTCCATGGAAATTGTCCTGAAGGGGAACCGAACAAAAAGTTCGTGGAAATTGTCCCGAAGGGGACTCGGACAAAAATCCTGCAACAATTTGTTCGAAGGGGTAGTTCAAATGGAGGGAAAGGACGCTTGAGCATCTACCGAAAGACATAGGGCACTTCCACAAGTGTTGAAGGACAATTGCGGAGGACATAAGGACCATTACAAAGCTTCCCAAGGATCACTTGGATTGTTTCGGAAAGAATCTAGGGCAAGTGGACGTTTAAAAAAGTTCCGAAGGATATCTCAGCTAAAGTATAAGACACTTGCATTATTGCCAAAGGATCAAGGCAAGATTAAAGGTCGAGCATATCGAATATAATCGAAATGAGCGAAAGCAAACCAATCACATAAAAATATCGAGATGCGAAAAAGAGCTTGATGGTTAATGCAAGAGAGATCGACGGTTCTGTTTTAAAAAATGGAAATCTCTGACGGTTCAAGATAGGCAGTGAATGGCGCCAATGATGAATAATCCTCATTTAAAGACATGACCAGATAAACGGAGAGCTCAAAAAGTCTACATGGAGCCCGAGATTGATCAATCCAACCGATCAATCATCGATTAAGGAGGTTGTGCATTTATGAGATAAATCCAACAATTTCCAAACATGGTAAAGAGACTTGACTATTGCAATGTGATGCATGAACCGAGACACGAGAAAGAGCATAAGTCAAAATTGCTTTTAATGAGAACCGGTTAATTGCAGCTGAAGTGTGAATGCAATTGGAGACATGAAACCCTAAGATTCAACGTATATACATGACTTCAAAAACATTATTGTTGCTGCTGCTGTCGTTGCAATTTGAAGAGAGAGTCCAAGGCTGCCATTTTTGCAATTTGCTCAAACTATCGTTGAACCTAAGCATGTGAGCAATACGAAGTTTGTCGAATAGAATAAACAGACATAGACCATGATAGCATAGAGAGAGGACTAGAGGCAAGAAGAGGATGTTGATGTGTCAAACAAAGAATATATAAAAAGACACAAAGGAAGAGAGGTCGAAGCAGTTGGTGTAAACAAACTGTGTCAAACAGAGGATATAATGACATAGAACTAGTAAGGCAGAGAGGAAAAGAAAAGGTTGTCTATCCAGATAGAGTAAAAGGCAAAAAAAGGGAATGAAGTGTGTGTGAACAGAGTATATCCAGAGGTATACAGACACGAAGTAAAAGTCAGAGGAACAAAGATTGAGCAGACAGGAAGAAACGACACACAGAGAATGTGTAGAAACTCCTAGTTTCCTCTGTTTCTCAAGTCTGGCTGTCTATTTGTTTTTTTCTGAAGGTTTTGATTTTTTTGATGTTTTTGGGGTTTTTTGGCATGAAATAGGAATAATGCGATTTGCATAAAATAGTAAATAAATTCTATAAAATTTATCTAATTCCGTAAACTATATAATACACTGCAAACTTCAAGCTTATTTTCATATAAAATCTTCCAGAGTCGATTACAACTAAAACCAGTTACATACAAGGTAAAAAGCAATAATATTTTGAAAACCTGGTTTTTGATGCAGCATTAAATGCCCTGCTGAAGATGGTACGGCTGCATATGTTTGACCTTTCCTGAGTCTGGTGAACTCCGTTTGCTCCCAATACAACTGCGCCCCAGAAGGATGGAAGAACTAAGACCAGAAGAGGCGTATTTCCCAATGACAAGAAGGTACTGCCTGCTGCAAATAAGTACGGCCAAGTACAGGTACGGCTGTGTCAGAATCAGCAATTAATGATGCTGTACGGCCTGCCTTGTAACTCTCCAGATCTCCACAAATAGGCGCCTAGGTAAAACCCTGCCTGCTAAATGAATAACTCTGCTGAAAACCTGTAAATAGATAACCTCTAAAGATCAATGATTCCCTTTGGATGAAGGAACCTCTGCTGCAATAAATTTCACACCCTCTGAATTGCTTCCAATGGAGATGGCACGTTCCCCAAGGAATTCGAACTTGAAACCCTGAAGCTTCTTGCTCAGATCAAAGTTGATCAATTTCAATTCACAATAAAGACATAATGGCTCGATTCCCAAGGCAAAAGCTTAAGTAACCAAAGCGGTGCGATTTCCTCCATAATAGGGTTTTAATTAAAAATTTGCACTTCTCCTTATTTTAATATTTCCATAGTTTTTGCCAATTTATAATGAAAATATAATTACGAATTGGCCCCCTCCTGATGATGGGCGACCCCTCAGCATTAATCACTTAAGTTATAATTTAATATTATAACTTAATATAATAGTCTTCGAATAAGTAATATTTAATTAATACAATTAAATATCAATATTTCTCTCGTTACTCATCCGATGACTGATCCGTCTGAAGCTGACAAATACTGAAGTGATTCTGAATGCTGCCAAGTCATATTGATAAAAATAGCAGGGGTCCCACTCTGATATGCCAGGAACTACTAAAGATAGTAACTTCTGCAAGAAGTCTCCGATCAAGCCCAAACGAAATCCAACTGATCAAACTCTGCCAACTAAAGCTGAGCCAAGCTCCAAAGTGACCCTCTATCCAGTCTATCAGCGTACGAGGGTCGTATGATAGGCTAATCCTGTGCTCCGAGAGATGTCACTAAGAAGGGGACATGACAGAATGTGCAGAGTTTGAGCAGAGAAGGAGAATAGGCATACACAGAATAAGCCAAGAGTGAGCAGTTATAGACTAGACTTGTAACAAAGAAACTGAACTTGATTCATTTGTGAATCTGTCTTGTACACTAGAGTTGTAGCTCCATAGTTCTTCTTGGTAGGTGCCTTCAGAAAAACTGAGTTGGTGCTCAGTTAGGGGATTGGTGTCTCCTAAGGATAGGTGTCCTTGAATGTAACCAGTGTGGTTTTGCCAATGAGGTGTTTTACTGTGAGGCTGGATTAGAATGGTAGATTCTAGCAACTATTCTCATTGTGATTTTTCCCTTTGGGTTTTCCACGTATAAATCTAATGTACTATGTTTTTGTGTCTGTGTGTGCTCTCTACATTTGTTCTTTGATAAATATATGAATTGATATCTCCTCTAAAATTTTTAATCAACTAGTTTTAGCTCATCTACTGATTCACTCCCCCTCTCAGTAGATAGTTGTGTTCAACAATTGGTATCAGAGCCTAGGGTTCCTTATGTTAGAAATTCAAAACAAATGAAATATCTACTCTAAGAAGCTATATACCTCGGATAAGAATGAAGAGGGGAAGAATATACCTTCACTTACCAATCAAGGCATCCCTCATTGTGTTGATTTGCTCCTCATTGTGTTGATATCATCGTTGGAGGTGACAATAGTAATATGTGCAAAGAATTTGCCACACAAATGCAAAGTGAATTTGAAATGTCTATGCTGGGAGAACTTTCATTCTTTCTTGGTTTACAAATTGCAAAAACCAATGAAGGGATATTCATATCTCAAACCAAGTATGCAAAAAAGATGCTCAAGAAATTTGCAATGGAAGACAACAAACCAGTTAGTACTCCCATGATAACTAGATGCAAGCTAAGCAAAAAAGATGAGTCCCCTGAGGTGAATAATACTATGTATAGATCAATGATAGGCAGTCTGCTATACCTAACTGCATCAAGACCAAACATCATGCAAGCTCTATGCATGGTTGCAAGATTTCAAGCAGCTCCCAAGGAATCACATGTCAATGCTTTGAAAAGAATCTTCAGATACATCAAGAGCACAATTGACTATGGTCTGTGGTACCCTACAAGTAATGATCTCACTTTGATTGCATATGCAGATGCTGATTGGGCAGGAAGTGTGGATGACAAGAAAGCACTAGTGGTGGTGTGTTCTTCTTCGGAAATAGACTTGTGTCATTGCTGAGCAAAAAGCAAGAGTCGGTTACACTTTTTACAGCAGAATCAGAGTATGTAGCAGCAGCATGTTGCACCCAAGTATTGTGGATGAAGCAAACTCTCAGAGACATCAAGGTAGAATATCAAGAACCTATCTCTATCTTTTGTGATAACTCAAGTGCCATAAACATATCTAAGAATCCAGTGATGCATTCCAGAACCAAGCATAGATCCATCAAATATCATTTTCTAAAAGAAAAGGTTGTAGATCAAGAGGTCAAAATTGAGTATGTGCCAACAAAAGATCAAATTGCAGATATATTTACCAAGCCTCTTCCCAAGGAGCAATTTGAGTATCTAAGAGAGAAGTTGGGAGTAATGGCTGCCACACCACATCATTAGCTTCTAGTGATAGGGCACGAATCTAGGGGGAGTGTTGAAGGAACATTATTAACTCTTGGATTAAGAGAGAAGGCAGCTTGATGAGACAGTTGCAGTCCCTTTGCTAGTTGATGACGAAGGAGGTGACAAAGGTGTATTGACTCTAGATCACTATGCCTATCTATATAGAGATATGTCGATTATTGATTGGTCTTTTATACCAATGCTATATCAATAATCATTTGGAGAATCATGGAGCCAGGGGAACTACTGTATCATTGCCTAAGGTGGAGTTCCTCACAAAGTGTTCTAACCTATTAGGTCCAAGGATCAAAACAACCAAGATGCTAGGAAAGGAGCAGATTGTTGACATATTATGGCATAAACTCTTTGTCATTAATGTCAAAGGGGGAGAAAGCAGAATGAAGATAAAGGGGTTAAGACATTCTGATGATGAGTTGACATCAATGACAAAGGGGGAGATTGTTGGACATAGTCATTGAGGTTTGAAGAATTGTCATTGATGTCAAAGGCAACATGTGTTATCTTGCATTAATGTCAAAGGTTGAGTTGAACAGACTTGTGGAGTAAATCGGGTTTGTGAAGTGCTACTTATAAAATAAGTAAAGCAATGTCAAGAACCCGACTTGGTATGGTAGAGTGAATCGGGTTTGTGAAGTGCTTCTACTTATAAAGTAAGTAAAGCAATGTCAAGAACCCGAATGGGTCTGGGTGAGTTAATCGGGTTTCCGAAACGACTTAGATGCGTTCATTTTTATAAGCTAAGCAGTCTCAAGAACCCGAATGAGTCTAGTGGAGTAAATCGGGATTGTCAAGTGCTTTCATTGCTTTAATTATGAACTTTATAAGTAAAGTCATGCAGAGAACCCGAATTGGTCTAGTGAAGTCAAGCAAGTCGAGAAACCCGAATGGGTCTTTGCCTCAAGAGTAAATCGGGTTTACCAAGTAACTTTACTCCTTTCAATCTTATAAGTAAAGCAATGCGAAGAACCCAAAGTATGTTGTTGTCAAGAACGTTTGTTTTGGTCTTCACACTTAGCCAATTTTTGTCTTGGTCTATTCTTTCGGAAATATTGGTATAGGCAATTCTTTTAGAAATTAGTTTCAAAGGAAATGATCCCGTGCAAAAGTTTTGAAAGGTACTTTTTAAGAAGTCCAAAGGGTAAGTGAACCGTTCAAAAAAGTCGAAGGGATCTTTTCAGAAAACCTAAAGGGTATGTGGACCGCTCAAAGCCTCCGAAGGGATTGTTGCAAAAAGTCCGAAGGTCAAGTGGACCCGAACAAAATTTCCGAATGGTACTTTTGCAAAAAGGCCGAAGGGTATGTGGACCTTTATGTTAGAAATTCAAAACAAATGAAATATCTATTCTAAGAAGCAATATACCTCGGATAAGAACGAAGAGGGGAAGAATATACCTTCACTTACCAATCAAGGCGTCCCTCATTGTGTTGATTTGCTCCTCTTTGATTGTTGGATGTGGGTGCTCAATAGTCCATGTGCAAGGATACGAGCAACATTTTCTCTTGTAGGATGCTTGATTTGTTCAATGCGTGATAGGATGGTGAGAGGCTTTGTGCTCCAAATTGACAGAACTTCGTTATGCCTTGAATGCTTGTTGAGAATGGAGGGGTGAGATCCAATTTATAGGATTTGTGAATGAATGACAACCATTGATCTAGATTCAAAATCAATGATGAAGGATGAGTCCTACAACTCATTTAATGAGAGAAGATGGGTAATAAATGTTGGGGGTTGAGTGTGTAAGATGAGGAATGGGCTTGATAAGAGTTTGTCCTATTTGCTTTGGGATGTAATTAGATTGCATGGGGATTTGCTTGAGATTGACTTGGGGATTGGGATGATATGCCTTGGGATTGGAGAAGATTGATGATTTGAATTTTGGGGATGTGATGTGACGACATCATAGATTTGAGATGGAAAATAGATTTATTTGATTTATTGAAAATACGGAATGTGCATGGATTATATTATCAACTAATTAACATGATTAATTAGTGTGATTAATCCAAGTTTTTATTGTTGTTGGGATGGGGTAAGGCTATGGATGGAATTGATTAATGTGATTGGGGGGAAAAGTGATGAATAGTATATTGGCTAGGGATGTTAGTTAATGACATGATTAGAATGCGATGGCGGGTAGGATTAGGGTTTTGTTTAGCGTAATTTGTGAATAAGGCAGTGATAGTTAAAATCAACACAGGGTGTTCGATTTTAAGTGTCTAGACTAAGTTATCGGAAAGGCTTTTGCATATGATATTTTGAACATTAAATGATTTGATTCATTTAATTCTGAAATCTAAGACAAAACTCACCTAAGTTATAGATTTATTTGTAGATAAAAATCGTGGGGGTAGAATGCAATGAGTATATCTCTTACCCATAAAGTTTTATCTTTATACTATGTTCATGAGCTGTGGGGGGTTATCTTTGGTGCAATGCTCATCTTATATCATTGAGACAAGGTACCACCAGTTCTGGAGTTTAGCGTGCCTTAAACGTCAGTTGTCAATGTTAATAAGGAAAGTTAAATCTTTGGTACCCAAAAGAATCCACTTACATTTCACTAGCACATGGTTTTGAATTGTCACCATCTTTTAATTTTTTACTATCCTGTGTTCTGTAAGAGACCTAGCACTACAGAACTGCATTTCTTTGTTAACAATGAGCCCTTAAATATGTGGGCTTGTAATTCTTCTAATACCTTTTCCCAGTTCTTTTGCTTAAGAATTTCCAAGCCTGCCAAAGTGAAGTAACAAAAGACTCAGAAGTTATCCATCACATTTTCTTCGATTATCTTGATATTCTTGATATGTTATAGATAATACATTTCTCTTTTCTCCTTGGCTTATCTACTATTTTTTGCATTTAAAAATATTGATGAATTCCTAATAATGCCTATAATGATAGTATCTCCCCTTTCAGCATTTGGGTGTGAGTTTTGAGTCTAAGCATTATAAATTTTATATTGTGTTTATAGATATATGCTTATGAAAATAAAAACCATATTTTGCTTGATGCAGAGCTCTCTTGGTGTCATGTGCTTTATTGGAGGAGAAAGTGCAGCCTTGGCTAGGTTACATGAATATTTTTGGGAAAAGGCAAGAATGGTCTCTTTAACGTGAAGCATTTGTGATACACATGAACCTGCACATCCCATGCCTGTGTGCTGTATTATGTCTGCTACTTTCTGTTTCTATTTTCCATTAGTTATGATTTATTTTCATGGTAATATCCTAGATCAGATATTTTTAAGTATCTCCAAAACCTAGCTTTTAATTTCCATAGTTGAATGTTTCAGTAGTATGTGTATTAACAAGGACTTTCCATGAACCAAGTATTCCAAAATAATGTCTTTTAGTTTGCTATTCATTTTAGCAGGTACAAATTAAAGGGTAGTTGCTGTACAAATGTAATTTTTGATTACTGATTATTACTAGCTAGGCCATTGAATGCCAATCAATGATATGTACTGTCCCATATATTGCTTGTGGCGTGGAATTATATATTTGATCAATAAGGATCAAGAAAATTCTATCCTTGGCAAATAACTACGATATCTAGCAAATTTGGCAACATAGCAGTGTTCTGTCTATACAGTGACAAAACCGCTGAGGCAGTTTTGTTTGTGACAGGGTGGTTTCTTTTGTGATGATGGTTTCCCTTGTGACAGGGCGGTTACATTTGTTGCAATGCAAAAATAGACAATTGTATTTGTGATATGGGCAGTTGTGTTTGTTGACAGAAGTGGTTTCATCTTGTAATTCAATGCTTTTTCTTTTTTTTTTTTTTTTTTTAAAACCAAAATTATATTACTAGAAATAAGATATTATCAATACAATGCCAAGCCATGATACTCATACTCCATGATCTATCCTTAGACTTCCAACAACATAAGAATGAAGAAAGAGAGCATATCATCAACTTATGCATTCGATGAATGTCACTGAAGGATCTTTTCAATCTGATTCTGCTTCTCTGGAGACCATGTCAAAGGCATAGGGCCAAAGTTGATCAAATTATGATGATCCAAAGCCCAATTTGCCAACGCATCTGCCACCTTATTCTGATCTCTAGGAACATGTTGAAATAAGATGGTTTGAAATTGTCTAGCATTAACTCGAATATTAACCTGAATCCTGGTAATTCACCAATTTTTGGAGCTATGTTGCTCGTTAGCTGAAAGAAGATGGGTAATTACCTTGGAATCAGATTCCACTATAATTCTAAGACATCTCAATTTAGTTGCTTCCTAGAGAGCTCGTTGATTTGCTAAGATTTCAGCCGCATTATTAGTGGAGAAACCCAATTGATGAGCAAAGAAGAAAAGGGGAGTTCCCATAGAATCATGAGCTATCCCTCCAATACTAGATGGGTATGGATTCCCTCTTGCTGCTCCATCCGTATTAAGATTAACAAAATCAAAAGCAGGCTGCCGTTTTCTTAGAGCTATGGGCACCGATAATCTAGTACTAGAAACAGACTTCAATTTATTTTCCTGCAAATTTAGCTTGTGTATCATGCTTTTCCATTTGCCAAGTAAGGGAGAAGGAAGTTTCACATTATGTTCAATAGTTTCCACTATATTGCTTCAAGTTAATTCCTTGACATACCAGATGTCTCTATTTTCAGATTTGAAGATGCCCCTATTTCGCTCCTTCCACACATTCCACAACATAAGAGAAATAGCAATCCAAACTCCTTTGTAAAGACCCTGAGTATCAGAGATCGAATGTTTCCAAACTCTAAGAATTTCCACAAGGTTCATAGAAGGATTCCAATTGACAGATAACCAATCAGCCAAAGTATTCCATAGGGACATAACAAAAGGGAATTGGAGAAAAAGTTGGATCAAAGTTTCATCTGCTTCTTTACATAAAGGACACCAGAAAGGCCCCAACATACCCCGCTTCATCAAATTGTCCCCAGTAAGAATCTTCTTATATAAAAGAAGCCATACAAAGAATCGAACCTTAGGCCACAAAGCCGGCTGCCAAAGATCAACAAAAATATCCTTCCAAGGATGAGGCTGAATAACCGCCAAGCTACTATATCCTTCAGCGAACAAATAACTCCCTTTTGAAGATTTTCCCTAGGCAAGGGTATCAGGAGTGGAAGAAAGAGGAAGGATTCAATTGTGAAGGAGAGTTTGAAAAAATTGAATTTGGACCATAGACAAATTGACCTGCCATGAAGAGGGAGAAATCCACTCAATCCCCTGAGACGATGTCTGCAAGTAATGGACAACCTTTCTCTTTCCTTTACTATGAAGAGTATTCATAATACTGCTATACTCCAGGTACTGCTCAATCAAAGGTGGGTTTCCATCCCATGAGTAAGTCCAAAAGATAACTTGATCCCCTTTCCCAATTTTCCAAAAATAATGTTTTTTAATAATTTCTTCACCAATTTTAAGAATCGATAAAATCGAAGATCCCTGAGAAGGTAAGGAATGTCGAATCAACTCATGCGGCATCATTCCTTCCGCATATTTCGCTCTAATGTTGATGGCCCATATATGATGGGGATATTGCAGCAATCTCAAATATAATTCTACAGCTAAAGCCTTATTATTCAACACACTTGATCTGAAACCCAAATCCCCTTCTTTCTTTGGCAAGCATAATGTTTTCCATTTCACAAGGTGCCATTTCCTAACTTGTTGAACTCTTATCCATAAAAATTTCTGATTGCTAAAATCCAGCTGATGTAAAATTTTTGCAGGGATAATCAAAAGGGAAGAAAAATAGATAGGAATACCCTGCAGAACAGCTTTAATCAAAGTGATACATAAATTTATGATTCCATTTACTAAATTTATGAAGAACCCTCATGGGCAGCCAATTCCAATCAGTTAGTCTTTTAGAATCCAATGGAATACCTAAATATTTTAGAGGTAACACTCCCTTTTGAAATCCTAATATAACCAGAATATCATTTTCTAGCCTAGCGAGCAATGGAAGAAAATAATTTTTGACTTTTCCCTGTTTATATCTTGGTCCGTAGCCTCTGAAAAGAGCTGCAAATTATTATGAATTTGGGTAACTTCTTTTAAAGATGCTTCCCCAATAATGGAAGAATCATCTACAAACTAGAGATGAGACAAAGAATCAACCTGTCTAGCCAATTTAATACTTTTTAATTTTTTCTGAGTTCTTTTCTTGGAAAACAATATGCCCAAAGATTCAGCTACTATAATGAAAATAAAAGGAGATAAAGGATCCCCTTGCCTTATGACACGGGAAGTAGAGAATCTAAAAGTGGGAGACCCATTAACCAAAATAGAATAAGAAACTGAAGAAATACAAGCTTGTATCCATTGAACCCATTGAGGGGAGAATCCAAATCTCAACAAGATTTCAAGCAGGAGAGACCAATCCACCCTATCATAGGCTTTAGATAAATTCAGTCTCACAAACATAGCTGGTTTCTTTTGAATTTCCATAGAATGGAGAACTTTCTGAGCTAAAACAATATCATCATAAATTTGTCTATGGGGTACAAATCCCCCTTGGTCCAGAGATATTACTTTATGGATGATGGTCTTCAACCTTTCAGCGATAACTTTGGTAATTATTTTATATAGCACGTTGCACAAAGCAATAGGATGATAATCAGCTAGGTTAGAAGCTTCTTCTTTCTTGGGAATCAACACTATATAAGTCTGATTAATGGTTTTGAGGACAGTCTTGGCTTGTCTACATTCTTCCACCACTTCCAGTAGATCATTTTTAAAAATGTCCCAAATTTCCTGATAAAATTCTATAGGAATTCCATCAGGGCCTAGCATTTTTTCTTTTTTCATAGCCCATACAACTTTTTGGAGTTCCTCCTCTAAAACCGGCTGCAATAGAAAATTATTGTCCTCGCCAATTATCATTGGAATATTATCAAGCAATTGGTGTTGAGCATTTCCATATAAATTAGTAGTAGTGAAGAGTCCAGAGAAGTACTGAATTACTAAGTGTTGTATATCTTCCTGCTTATTAGCCCGAGTGCCAAATTATCATTGGAATAGTATCAAGCAATTGGTGTTGAGCATTTCCATATAAATTAGTAGCAGTGAAGAGTCCAGAGAAGTACTGAATTACTAAGTGTTGTATATCTCCCTGCTTATTAGCCCGAGTGCCATCCCCTTTATCCAAGTGAGCAATATGATTATGAGAGCGGTGAGCCAAGAGAGACTTATGGAAGAAGTGTTTTTATCCCCCTCTTTCAACCATTGAATTCTGGACTTTTGTTCCCAAAAAATTTCTTCTCTTAATTCCCATTCTATCAATTCCTGCTTAAGGGAGATTTCCTTAGTTTGTAGTTCTTTAGAGTACCCTTGCATTCTGACTTGATGGCTCACTTCCTGCAATAATGCGAAGATTTCCCGTTTTTTCCCATGAACATTCCCAAAATTAGATTTATTCCACTGTTTCAATTGATTAGTAACATGTTGCAGTCGTATGGTAAAACAAAACATTTTGATACCGTACCTAGGTTGACCCTCCCCTCACCATTTATTAATTAACGAGGGAAGTTTTTCATGTCTTAACCACATCAATTGGAATCTAAAAAGAGCTTTAAAAGGTTTTGACTTGCCCATTTCCAGCAAAACCGGCCAATGGTCCGATCCTGAATTATCCATAAATCAGCAACCGGAATAATGCTCCTCTCTAACCACTCTTCTGAAACTAAAAATCTATCCAATCTTTCCACGATACAATTCTCTCCCTCTCTCTTGTTGGACCATTTCATTAGTCCATTTTGGGTTTGGATATCAATCAAATGCATCTTTTGAATAAAATCTAACATGTTCCCTGAAGAGGCATCAAGCCCTGAGTTCCCTCCTTGCTTTTCATGGGAAAATAATACAGTGTTAAAATCTCCCCCTATAATCACAGGGATTCTAGAGTGTGTTGCAACAATATCATAGATTACCTTCCATTGGGCTTTTTTTGCTTCACCTTGAACCGGAGCATAGATATTCAATAATAAGACAGTCCAATTATCAGCTACATGTCTAACCACCATATAGAGAACACCATGATGTTCAATTACTGATGTTTGTGGGTCCTTTAGTGCACAAAAGGACACCTCTAACACTCGTTTGAATAAGAGTATGAGCCCATTGTAAGCATGATGTGGACCCCTGTCATTATGAATAAAAGCATACCTTGTTATGTTAGTCTTTTATTGGCATTCAGTAGTGTTGGAATGACTTAATGTTTTGTTGTTGATGGTTGTGTTAATGGACAACCATTGAGTCATGTCATACATATAGAATGTTACATGTCAGGGTAAGGACATTGTGTATCAGGTCCTCCTGGACTGAACAACTTGTATTGAGCATTACCTATGAAATAAAGTTATGATTATTCTCATGTTCTTCCATGCTACATTATGGTATTTATTGACTATTATGCAACTGATTTGTATGTAAGCGTAGAACAGTCAACCATATAAGGATCCTCTAAAATAAGAAAAGGTAGAAGATTATACTAGATCCAACACACATACAAGACGCTGGTCCACAAAGTGGTCCGGGGCTATAGACAAGGCCCATGAGCAAGGAGGTTGTAAGGGATCTAAAAGGGGACTCTATGTAGACAATAAAAAGCATAGAATCTAACTAGATCCAAGGTGTCATTAGACTTTGAAGCAAAAGCTACAAGGGTATTAAAATAAAGTGCATACTTACATCATAAATATAGCATGTTACACATAGTCTTGTCATACATATAGCATGTTACGTAAGGGGAAGGGTGCTATGAATCAGCTCCTACCTATACCAAATAACTTGTATTGATAACTACCTATGAAATAAAGTGGTGATTACTCTCATGTTCTTCTATGCTGCATTATGGTGTTTATTTACTATTTTGTAATTGATGTTCTTGGCAGTGTAGTCTATATAGAAAACATTTTGGCGTCGTTACCTTTGTGAATATCGGGTTAGGCTAAAGTTGGGTCAAAAGTGAAAGTGAGTTGACAATAACCATCGACAAAGAGGCACTGCATTATCTTATAAATATTCGTGCTGAACATAATTGTGAAGCACGGAAAAATATTTTACTACGATATGAAGAGATTGTCAAGAAGAATAAGACCGACATTGTACGAGAAATAATTAATGCCATTGACCCTGAATGAAGGCAGGAGAAGAAAACATATTTACTACGATATGAAGAGAGGTGTTGTCAAGAAGAATAAGACCGACATTGTATGAGAAATAATTAATGCCATTGAACCTGAATGAAGGCAGGAGAAGAAGACAAGATAGTCAGGGAGTGGTCCAAGAAATTAGATGGTGTAATCGATTAGTGGAACAAGGGGAAAGAAGACAGAGTCTATGAGAGGCAGCCAATCCTAAAATCCATCAAGAGAAGAATTACAAAGTAGAAGCAGGTCTGCTAAAGCAAAAGCTAAGGATGAAGCATAAATAGAATTCAGATTTAGAACCAAAGCCGAAACCCAGAAAGGGTTCAACGAAAATTGGTGGACCCTATGCCACTCATGAGTAAGGGATAGGTGGAGATTGCAAGGAAATTGCCTCTTCTAGAGGAAGTATTAAACTTGTCGACTGGATACAGTTTGTAAGTTCTATAAAAGAGTCCATGGAATCCAAAAAGGATTCCAAATCCCCCTCCTACTGAGGGAAGTCTTTATTTCGAGAGGAAGTTTAATGATGAATTCTTTACTAAAGAAGAACAAGTCACCTACGCGACAAACATCCATGGAATTGTCAAGTTTGGTGTTGATCAATGCAATTGTCAAAGGCACATAGTCACACAAAAGCTCAACCATTTCAACTTTTTAAAGGGTTCTTTCTATCTTCGCGGCTTTGTAATATATGTACACATATGTAGCTTTAGTAAGCCATCAGAGTAGAAGATAGACAAACATACATCTTTCTCAAGAGTATGTCATGGACAGGACGCACAAAAAAATGATACATTTATTGTTCTTATCTCTCTCTCAATTCTTTGCATATTATCTAATTTATCTTCCACACAATCATATAATACATCTAGAATCTCATTTAGAGTGTTTTCCACCAAGTTTCCTCTTGGGCCCCAAATCACCAAAAGCCTCCTAAGAAATAGGTATGATCCATAAGGATCAAGAAAACTTCATCCTCAACAAACAACTAAGAAATCCAACCAATTGGGAATTGTAGCAGGGTTCTATCCATATAGTGACAAAATGGCTAGGGATGTTTCATCCTTGCAAACTGGTAGTATCGGTTGTGAGAGGGTGGTTTCATTTGTGATGGAGTGGTTATGCTCATGATGAGGTAGTTACATTTGTGATAGTATAGAATGCGACAATTGTGTTTATTACAAGAGCGATTGTGCTAGTGATAAAGGTGATTTTGTCTTGCAAATTTCCGGTTTTGCTCAAGTGGGACAAGTCCAATTTTGGCCAAGAATATGTCTCTTCCTATTCCTGATGTTTGGAGGTCCTTTATTGCACGAAATGATATCTCCATCACTTGTTAAAATATGAGGCATGAGCCCATTGTAAGTATGAGAATGTAGGAAGTAATTATAAGTGAATTCATGTCATGTCCCATTTTTCAAATAGAGTAAAAAAATAATAAAGTTATTATTTTAAGTTGTCTAAGTGACTTACTTTTTATTTTTTTTAAAATGACAACTTAATATTACTTTATTATTAATAGAAATAAAAGAAAAGGGTGAGAAAAGGGGAAAGTGGAAATTAAAAAAAAATAAAAGTGAAAAGTAAAACCTTA
This sequence comes from Torreya grandis, assembly GCA_037957365.1. Lineage (NCBI taxonomy): Eukaryota > Viridiplantae > Streptophyta > Pinopsida > Cupressales > Taxaceae > Torreya > Torreya grandis. The sequence continues at coordinate 10,035,619 of JARHVA010000006.1, forward strand.
AACCTAAAAGTATAACTCTAGCCCTAAAAGTGACAATTGAATCTATATATATTGAGAGTCCAAATTGTAAATCATTCAATTTTTATCATCAATATTTCTCAATTGATTGAGCTTTCTTGTTCATCATTTTTCAGTATAAGGATGAAAACCCTTATAGTTGGAATGAATTGCGAGGACGAAAACCTTCACCATTCGGATTTAGGTTTAAGGACGAAAACCCTCTAACCCATTGAGGTGATTCTATCTGGGAATCAGAAGTGTGCTTGCAAATTATGGTCAAATTTTAGTTTCAGTGTGATTGAAGTTTATTATCAATTTTTTAGTTTTTTGTAAGGGCTTGGAGTATTTTAATCACTATTGTGTATCCTTAGGAAGTTGTTATACCTCATCTAGAACTGCCATTCATTGCTTTGGAGCCTGCTATGGCCATACTTGATAGAAAATAGCCGTAGACTGTTGCGTTGGGGTTTCACGTATAACTTGGGTTATTGTGTTGGGGTTTATGTGACCAATTGAGTCTAATTTGTGCAAATCAAAATGGCTATTGTGACCTCTAATTCCAGTTGTAACCTTACTTCAAGCTTCATTTGTTGCTCATTACTGCATGCAATTATTTTATGGAGGTTTATTCAAGTAAAAGTTGTCTTTTGGCTGTGATGCAAAATAAATGGAAGGATTTTATTACAGCATTCTATTATTGTTTAGTTTGCTTCATTATCAGAATTTTCTATGCTTTCATCTCATTATATGAGGGTTTGAGTGAAGTTTCAATTAAGTTTTCAATATCAATATTGCATGTGGGATGTTTTAGTATTTGTTTGTTATCCAATATTGAATAATAATAATAATAAAAAATTTTAACGTTCACGAGACTAAAAATAGTCTATGGGACAGCGAGACAACTCAAGCAGATTTAAGTAGCACTGTTCGCTTCTTGTGTAGGCTGATGATGAGCCCCCCTAATTGCTCAATGTGCTCTTCGTTGAATAGGTTATGCCAAGAACTGTCACATATAGTATCCGCAAATTTATCTCTGCTATCTTTGTAGGCCTCACATTCTAGAATAAAGTGCTGTTCAGTTTCCACTTTCCCAGAATTGCAAAATCTGCAAATTCTCTCTTCCCAAGCCTCCTTTGGCCTCTTCCAACGCCCGGTCTCACAACGAAGTTGGTGAGAGTTGGTTCTCAGCTGAGCAATAAGAATTTTAGCCCTCCAAGAAATGTTGGCTCCTATGTACGCTTTTTGGAGTTGATCACAAGTGGGGTTGAACTCATTTATATAATATAGTTTCTTCCTCCCGATCTCGCTTCCCCAATTTCTCTTGTAAAATTTCTCCATAACAAAGACTTTTATTTCTTTATTATTTGTGGGGCACATATTGAATTGAATATTCCATTTACTCATCCATGTGATGTTTTGTTGCATCCATGTCCTTTTTCGCTTACATAGTGTATCACTAAAAACAACTTTAGGCCATCTATCCTCTTCCATTTTTTCGATTCTTTTTAAATAGCTTAAAAGGCGAACCATAGCAAGTGCCTCGATAGGAACAGCCCCCATTTCACTTAGCATGATGTCATATGGAACCGTGCTTTTGATTTTAATCTTGCTTGTAATCAAGCGCTTTTGGATTCCTTCAATTTGTTTCCATTGTGCTATAGTAGTGCTGCTGGCCCATAATTCACACCCGTAAAGAACAACTGGCAGCACAAAAAGACCGAACAAGGTTTGAATAGTTTTCCAATCCCACAACTCCGCTTCACGGCACTTATTCTGAAGAGCATAGAAAGCCTTCCACCCACCTAATGTCCTTTTATACCTGCAGCTAGACCAGCTTAGCTTTTTGTTGAAATCGATGCCAAGGTATTTATAATCCGCAACCTCTTCAAGAAGACTTCCATTGTAATAAAATTCATGTTGATGTTTTTTATTATTAGAGAAAATCATAACCTTAGTCTTGCTGATATTGACCTGCATCCCCACCATTCTGCAAAAGCGCTCAAGAGAAGATAGATGGTCTTGCAAACCACAGGCAGATTTGGTAATTAAAATGAGATCATCCGCATATAAGAGCAACTTTATAACAAATTCACCTAGCTGAATGCCTTCGCCCTTTTGTATGTTTAACCACTCTTCCATTTTATCAATATATAAACCAAATAAAGTAGGAGACAAAGGGCAACCCTGTTTGACCCCGATATCGCTCCTGAAACATTCTGAAATGCCATCTGAAGTTCTGATTTTCACTTTCACTTCTTCGTACATCCTATGAACAGCAGCTCTGAGATGCCTAGGAATCCCCAATTCTTCCATCCTAAACCAAAGCTTGTCTCTCGGAATGGTATCAAAAGCCTTTTTGAAGTCAACAAAGCAACAAAAAACCTCTTCCTTTTTCTCCCACTCTTTTTCAATAATGTGTCTCAGAGTGACACAGTGATCCACTGTCGAGTGCTTTGGCCTAAAACCAGCTTGCCCTTTAGCACGTTTATGGTTTTCTTCTGCCCATTTGCTGATCCTAGTTTCTATCATGCTGCCAAAAAGTTTAGCAAAGAGGGGATTGATCATTATAGTCCTGTAGTTGGAGGGATTGTTAACATCACCACTCTTAAAAAGTGGTATTGCAAGGCTGATTGTCCAATCTTTCGGAAACCCTTCTTGGCAGATTTTGTTGAAGATTTCAGTGATGTGCGGTGCAAGAGTTTTCATGCCCCACTTCAAATATTCGGCTTGAAGTGCAACAAGATCTTTTGCTTTACCTCCACCCAACTTCTTAATCCCTGTCTCTACCTCTTGCACAGTGAAAATGTTTGTAGTATCGTTGACCAAAGGTGGCTGTCCCACTCCACCCTCTTGTTCATAAAGTTTCTTAGCATATTCAAACCATTGGGTGGCAGTAATATTATTTTCATTTTGCTTTCTCCTTGGTTGGAGTTCTTTCCAGAAACGTTTGGGGTTATTTCTGCCCAAAAAAATTAGCTCCTCTCTCCTTGTGAACATAAAATTAGTTTTTTTCTTCTTTAGGATCTGTTTGTAGGCCTTAATGTCGAGGTTAGTTTTATTCGACTCCCTTAGGTTCCTCCTGGCCCTCTTACATTCCTTGTCAAACCATGCATTGGTTGGAAAACAATTAGTTTCAGATTTTCTATTTTTTGCTCTCTTGCATTTTGAAAGAGCCTCGTGAATCAGATTTGATAAGTCATGACTGTTAACACCATGCTTATACATAGGGTGTCCCATACAAAGTTCCTCAAGAGTAGCTCTGAAATCACAATAAACTTTAGAGTTGATAAATTATCTAGAAAGGGATATTACAACGGTATCAGAGCAATGATCCTACCAGCGTGCAGGGTAAAAATAGAATGGACAAGCATTTGGACGAGTATCATAATAGCATAACAGATCTAGTGGCATCAATAAAAATGCAACTAAACAAAAAAAAGTCAAAAGAAGAAGAGTGGCAGCAACAATTCAGAATTGATTATGATGCTTACTGTGAAGAATATTATAATCTAAGCCTGAAAGTTCAAGCTAACATGACCCTCCGAGATTTCTATGACTTAATAAGGAGGTGAAATATTTCGAGCCAATTTTTTTCAAATTTTCAATTACAATCAGCAGAGCAATTCACAATCGTTAGGGTTAGCCTTAAACCAAAACGATACTGAAGCAACTCTAACCAAAATGTACACCAGGATTCCGAGGGCAAGGTGTGAGTATTGGTTAGAGGATCTGAATGCAGAAACAGAGCTGGAAGGAAGTCTAACCAAGAATGGCACCGATGATGGCGAGTATATGGTCAGAGGATCTTCTACTACTACAAATACTGAAAAGAAACTCAACACCAAGTATGTGCTACCCAACCCAGTATGGACTTGAGGCAACCATATGGCGGAGTGCTACGAATTACATTGCTATGAAGGGAAATAAGCAAGAACGCTGAAATACTCAACGTCAAGAATGTGCTTTCCAACCTGAGACGGAATGGGAGCTACCATATGAAGGAGATATAAAGTATTACAATGCAGTTTCATAATATAAGATGAGCATTACAAATCATGATTAAGCAAGATTAAAGAACTGTTGTCAGTACTACTGTCAGCTTACAATATGATAGAGAATTCGCCTGCCAAGAGCATAGAGTTAGAAAAATTCAACGAGCATTTAAATAGAAAATTCTTCTTGCTTAATGGAAATTCCAAGATTGATTTCTTCTCTCAAAAAACAGATTCAAGATTCTGATCTGTTCAGATCTGCACCTTTAAATGTAAAACCAGCAACCTGAGATCACACTAAAATGGACATATCTCTCACACAACTCATCCAATTGACGTGAAACGAAAAACAAAAGACCCTAATGATGAAGGCGCCCAAGATTGGAGCACAAAACAGACCCAAAAGTTTCTATTTAATTTATGCACAAATATCAAGGCAAACCCAGATGGTACGGCCCAGCAAGAGGGGTGATTTGTCTTTAAAAATCACAGCGTTCATTAAAAAATTTACAACTTACAAAAAAAGTTCGCCCTTCACATACAGAGAGATATAGACAATACCCATAATGAATTTTTGTCTTTTTGACTTATGAATAAAAACACAATCTGCTATGAGGAATATGAATTCTTGAATCTCTCCAATATGCTTAAACTGATCTATAAAACCATACACTGACTACAATGCACAAATCCCACTACAAAACAATCAAACTACACTATCTCACCACTAGTAGCTATCTTTCAAGCAAGAAGCAATGCCAAGCTAGGAGGCTTTCATTCCTCAAAGCAATCCCAAAGCCAATCCAGCAGCATAACATTCCTATAGCCAAAAGATAATGCAAATGAGGACCAATGGCTTCCTTTTATAATTTTCGGTTGACCCTTCTCAAAACCCTAATCTTCTTTTTTTTGAGTCAAACCCTAATTCTCCAATAGATGGCATTCCACTTTCCCAAGCAAAACTTTGACTTTATATTATAAACTTTATTTCTTCTTTGAAGTTGGCGCCCAACTTAAGCTTGAATTAAATCTTTAATAAGAATTATAATTAATTCCTTCAATAAGGCGCCCACCCATAAAGAACATCTTTTAAAACAACTTAAAGTGAAGTAGCTAGGCCAAGGGGAAAGTCAATGTTAAAATATAATATTAAAACATGACTTAATTAAAATAATTCGACTTATCTCTCCATTTGTGCCCCAAAGCCCAAAAATGAGTAAGCCAACTGATCAGACTGAAATGGAAAGGCAACCGTGCCGAAACCAACAGGGCCACTGCTAGAAATAGAATTTACTACAAATAATAAATTCCTGAAGATGCTCAGAATGCCAAGAACATATCACTGCGAAGCTCTCCGAAAACTCAGAAAGAATCCGCCATTGAATCAACCAACCTCAAGCAAGAGCATCCTTCAAAACAAAAAACCCTAATTTTACCTTCCGAGTAGCCTACGGGTCTCAGGAATAGGCCAACGGTCACTAGAAAGATCATGCTCGAGAAGGGGACATTACAGTTCGCCCTCCCCAAGATTGCTTGTCCTCAAGCAATCGCAAACCTGGATGCTGCAGAATCTCATCATTCTCCCAAGTTGCATCCTCCATAGGCAAATTTTTCCACTTCACCAAGTATTCTCTGATTGTTCTTTTCCTCAAAGAACGTTCTCTGTAATCAAGCATCTCCTCTGGAATTAAAACCAACTGTCCTTCCTCATCCAAAGGTGGCAACTGTGATGAAGCAACAACATTGTGTCCAAGTGCCTTCTTGAGGCGAGACACGTGGAAGACATTTTGTACTCTGCTATTAGAAGGTAACTCCAACTCATAAGCTACTGCTCCAACCTTTCTGATAACCTTGAATGGCCCATAGAAATGAGGTTTGAGCTTCTTAGCTCCACTCTTCTTGAGAGTAGACTGTCTGTAAGGTTGTAATCAAAGATGAACCATATCCCCAACTTCGAAAGAGCGCTCAACACGCCGTTGATCAGCATACATCTTCTGCTAGTTCTGTGCCATCTGAAGATTGCTTCTCAATGATTTCATGATATCTTGACTCTGCTGCAATAAGTCCTTGGCTTGAGGAGTTTTGCTATCACCAAACACCAAATCAGCAAAGCTAGGAGCTTCATAACCATAAAGAGCCAAGAAAGGTGACATCTTTATTGATATGTGGAAAGAAGAATTATAGCAGTACTCGCCTATGTGAAGCCACTTCACCCATGCTCTTTGTTGCTTGGAAACATAGTTTCTCAAATAGCCTTCCAACCACTTGTTCACTATTTCCGTTTGTCCATCTGTTTGGGGGTGATAACTAGTGCTTGGAGTAAGCACAGTACCACTCATTCTGAAGACCTATTGCCAAAAAGTGCTTAGGAACTTGCTGTCCCTATCACTCACAATGTTTTTTGGCAGCCCATGTAACCTAAACACCTCATGAAAAAACAGATCTGCAATTTGGGTTGCTGAAAAAGCGCTGGTAATGGCGAAGAAGTGAGCAAATTTGGTTAGTCTATCCACTACAACATAGATACAATCTTTCCCTTGAACCTTGGGCAATCCCGTGATGAAGTCCATCGATATGCTTTCCCATTTTTGATTGGGAATAGGGAGAGGTTGCAGCAATCCGATTGGTAGAGTATGCTCATTCTTGTTCATTTGACAAGTGGGACACTCCTGAATGTAGCGTTGAACTTCCCCTTTCAACCCTTTCCAAGAAAATCTTTCCCGGATCTGCCTATATGTCTTAAAGAATCCTTGATGACCAGCAAGCAGAATGTCATAAAATGTCAACAAAATCTTTTTTTGAGCTTAGAATCAGCCACCAAAAAGATCATACCCTTGTAGTGAATCAGCCCTTCAATCACCTTGTACCTTTCATCATGAAAAGTACCCTCAATAATGCTGGTTGCAAACTGATTTTTGGCATAATCAACAAGCAACATGTCCTTCCAATCAGCAATAAGCTCACACAGTGAGCTTAAATGGGGTCTCCTAGATAGAGCATCAGCCACAATGTTGTTTTTCTCCTTGACATACTCGATGTCAAAATCGTAAGCTTGGAGCTTACTCACCCACTTTTGTTGCCTTTCGTTCAAATCCTTCTGATGCATAAAGTGCTTGAGACTGTTATGATCAGTCTTGACCACAAACTTGTTTTTCACCAAATACTGTCTGAACTTAGCTAATGCATGCATAATGGCAAGCATTTCCTTGTCATAAATGGAGTAGGTTCTTTCAACACCTCTTAGATTTCTACTCTCAAACACTATGGGATGTTTGTTTTGCATCAAAACAGCCCCAACTCCTTCACCGGATGCATCACACTGTAGCTCGAAAGGCTTGGAGAAATCCGGGATAGCCAAAACGGGACAAGAGCTCATGATCCTCTTAAACTTATCAAAAGTAGATTGAGCCTTTTTTGACCAACAAAAGGCCCCTTTTTTGTGAGATCAGTAAGAGGAGCAGCATTCTGTGAGTACCCTTTCACAAATCTTCTGTAAAATCCACAAAGACCCAAGAACCCTTTCAATTGAGTCAAGTTCTCAGGGGGTGGCCAATCAACAACGGCCTTGATCTTTTCCGGATCAACCTTCACTCCCTTAGCACTGATTATGTGACCAAGGTACAATAACTCCTCCATTCCAAATTCACATTTGGATGCTTTGGCGAACAAGCTCTCAGATTCTAGGATGCTAAGCACTTCCTCCAAGTGCTTGAGATGTTCATCCCATGTCTTGCTAAAAATCAGGATATCATCAAAAAATATCAATACAAACTTCCTCAGCTGTTTTTGAAAAACTCTGTTCATGCAAGACTGGAAAGTAGCAGGAGCATTAGTCAACCCAAATGGCATGACTAGAAACTCGAAGTGGCCATAGTGACATCTAAAAGTTGTCTTCTCAACATCTAATCCCCTCATCCTAATCTGGTGGTAGCCTGATCTCAAATCGATCTTTGAAAAGAACTTGGCTCCATGTAGCTCATCAATGAGCTCATCTATCCTTGGAATGGGTATCGGTTTTTGATGGTGCTTTGATTCAAAGCACGATAGTCCACACACATGCGCATGGTACCATCCTTCTTCTTCACAAGAACCACTGTTGAAGCGAAGGGGCTCTTGCTTGGGCGAATGAAGCCCATCTCCAAGAGTTCCTGAATGTTTTTCTCAATCTCATCCTTCTGCTTCTTGGGGTACCGATATGGAGTTGTAATAACCAGTTTAGCTCCTTTCTTGAGCTCTATGATATGTTCCGAACCCCATTCAGGTGGTGGTCCAGGAGGCAAATCAACAAATACCTTGCTCTTTTTTATGAGTAGACACTGAACATCAGGAGGATAGTCTCTCTTAGTTTCAACCGGACTAGCAGGAAGAATCATACATTTTGCAACCCACTCAGCTTGATCATGACGGATCAGCCTTGCCATTCTCTTGAATGACACAACCCGAGGTCCCCCATTGGACATTCCTCTTAGTACTATCTTCTTCCCATCGGATTGAAACTTGAGCTCCATAGTTTGCAAATTTAAGGAGATCTCTCCAAGTGAACTCAGCCATTGAATGCCTAGAACGGCATCCGTATCTCCAATGTTGACTACATAGAAGTCATCCTTGACTTCATAGTTTCCCAATTGCATAGTCATGTTTGAGATCTTCTTGGTGCATGAGATGTGGAACCCATCAGCAACCATGACCTTGAAGCCTTCAAACTCTTTTGTTTGCAGCCCCTTCTTTGACACCACAACTTCATCAATGAAGTTATGTGTTGCTCCAGTGTCGATCAAAGCAACTATTCGCTGCCCCTTAATCATCCCTCGAACTTTGAAGGATTCGTTCCTTTGGAAGCTCAAAAGTTGAGCCAAAATGCCTCCACTTTCCTTTTCATATTCGGACTCTTCTGGAGCTCTTACCACTTCACTATCTTCAAAATCAGACTGTTGGTCTGAAAAATCAGAATTACTTTCATCAGCTGAATAGTACTCAATCTGGTGAAATTTGACTCCCTTTGGGCAAACATGATCTTGAGACCATTTTTCTCTACACTGGAAACATAGCCCCTTTCTTCTGAGTTCGTTCAGTGTCTCAAGATCCAATCTTGTGACACGAGGATTATGTTGATTGAACTCTTTATGCTGAGGTCTTAAAGGAGGTCTATGATGAGGTCTTTTTCCTTTATCCCCCTTGTGAAAGGATGGCTTGGATTGAAACTTCGCCTTAGGAGCAGCCCACTCCATGTTTCTTGCTTTCTTCATTGCCTCCTGTAGGGATGGTGGATCAAAGGCTTTAATCCAACCCTTGAGTGGTTCCATCAATCCTTCACTAAAAAGGATCACCAACCGCCTCTCCGTGATGCCAGTGACCATTACTAAAAGTCTCTGGAACTCAGCTATGTAGGCATCAACTGTGCCATACTGCTTCAACTGTGCCAATTCTCTAAAATGTATTTCAGGATCTTTTTTCTCAAATCTCTCGATGAGCCTATTGGTGAACTCATCATAGGTAGTGATAGACCGATGACCTAAGGTGACTAGGCCATGGTACCACCACTCGTGCGCCACCCCATCAAGGTGTAGCGTAGCGAATTTAATCGCCTCCTCTTCTGCCATGGGTCTAAGAGTTAGATAGTTGTCCAGCTTCTATATCCAAGCTCGAGCTGAACTGTTATCACTCCTATCATTGTGTGGAAGTATAACCTTGTTGACAGCTTGATACAAATCCCCTTGAACTATTGTTCTTCTTTGCTCATAATGTCTCCCTTGTCCCTTATTCTTTCTCTTATGATCCATAAAGTCATTATAGGACATGTCCATCTTGATGTCATCAGGGAGAGAATCATACTCCGCACGGCCAAGTCTCAACTGTTCCACGAATGAAGCATTCTCTTCAGTATCAGGTTGGGTGTTTACTGGTGCCAAGAAGGTGGGTTTGAAGGCCCTGGAAGAAATGTATGTGTTGTTTGAAACAGGCTGAGCAGCACGTCCATCATGCTGGTTAGAGGCACTGTGCTCCCCTCTATATCCTGGGTTGTTTTGTGGAGTTGTGTTCTGGCCCACATTCCCCATCATGAGAGATACCATATCCATCAAGGCATCCATCTTCCTTTCAAATCTCTTTTCGAGACTTATCGATCTCTCTCTTCCCTTCCCACTATCATCTCTGTTGTTGGTAAACCTCTCGTTACCCCCGACTGACCTCTCACCTTCTGCCATATCTATTTCCTGAGAAGACTCCCAATGAGGCCTCAAGACCTCTGAAGCTGTCTGACCTTTTGGAGCCTAATACCACTCAAATATTCCGAGCCAATTTTTTTCAAATTTTCAATTACAATCAGCAGAGCAATTCACAGTCGTTAGGGTTAGCCTTAAACCAAAATGATACTGAAGCAACTCTAACCAGAATGTACACCAGGATTTCGAGGAGGGCAAGGTGTGAGCATTGGTCAGAGGATCTGAATTCAGAAACAGAGCTGGAAGGAACTTTAACCAAGAATGACACCGATGATGGCGAGCATATGGTCAGAGGATCTTCTACTACTACAAGTACTGAAAAGAAACTCAACACCAAGTATGTGCTACCCAACCTAGTATGGATTTGAGGCGACCATATGGCAGAGTGCTACGAATTACGATGCTATGTAGGGAAGTAAGCAAGAATGCTGAAATACTCGACGTTAAGAATGTGCTTTCCAACCCGAGACGGAATGGGAGCTACCATATGACGGAGATATAAAGTATTACAATGCAGTTTCAAAATATAAGATAAGCATTACAAATCATGATTAAGCAAGATTAAAGAACTGCTGTCAGTACTACTGTCAGCTTACAATATGATAGAGAATTCGCCTGCCAAGAGCATAGAGTTAGAAAAATTCAACGAGCATTTAAATAGAAAAATCTCCTTGCTTAATGGAAATACCGAGACTGATTTCTTCTCTCAAAAAACAGATTCAAGATTCTGATATGTTCAAATCTGCACCTTTAAATGTAAAACTAGCAACCTGAGATCACACTAAAATGGACATATCTCTCACACAACTCATCCAATTGACGTGAAACGAAAAGCAAAAGACCCTAATGATGAAGGCGCCCAAGATTGGAACACAAAACAAACCCAAAAGTTTCGATTTAATTTATGCACGAATCCCAAGGCAAACACAGATGGTACGACTCAGCAAGAGGGGCAATTTGCCTTTAAAAATCACAGCGTTCATTAAAAAATCTACAACTTACAGAAAAGGTTCGCCCTTCACATACAGAGAGATATAGACAATACTCATAATGAATTTTTGTCTTTTTTGACTTATGAATAAAAACACAATCTGCTATGAGGAATATGAATTCTTGAATCTCTCCAATATGCATAAACTAATCTATAAAACCACACACTGACTACAATGCACAAATCCCACTACAAAACAATCAAACTACACTATCTCACCACTAGTCGCTATCTTTCAAGCAAGAAGCAATGCCAAGCTAGGAGGCTTTCATTCCTCGAAGCAATCCCAAAGCCAATCCGGCAACATAACATTCATGTAGCCAAAAGATAATGCAAATGAGGACCAATGGCTTCCTTTTATAATTTCCTGTTGACCCTTCTCGAAACCCTAATCTTCTTTTTTTGAGTCAACCCCTAATTCTCCAATAGATGGCGTCCCACTTTCCCAAGCAAAACTTTGACTTTATATTATAAACTTTATTTCTTCCTTGAAGTTGGCGCCCAACTTAAGCTTGGATTAAATCTTTAATAAGAATTATAATTAATTCCTTCAATGAGGCGCCCACCCATAAAGAACATCTTTTAAAACAACTTAAAGTGAAGTAGCTAGGCCAAGGGGAAAGTCAATGTTAAAATATAACATTAAAACATGACTTAATTAAAATAATTCGACTTATCTCTCCATTTGTGCCCCAAAGCCCAAAAATGAGTAAGCCAACTGATCAGACTGAAATGGAAAGCCAACCATGCCGAAACCAACAGGACCACTGCCGGAAATAGAATTTACTAAAAATAGTAAATTCCTGAAGATGCTCAGAATGCCAAGAACATATCACTGCGAAGCTCTCTGAAAACTCAGAAAGAATCTGCCATTGAATCAACCAACCTCAAGCAAGAGCATCCTTCAAAACAAGAAACCCTAATTTTACCTTCCGAGTAGCCTACAGGTCTCAGGAATAGGCCAACGGTCACTGGAAAGATCATGCTCGAGAAGGGGACATTACAGGATGCATGGGCCAAAAAGAAGAGGAAGAAGGATCACTGAAAATCCTCTGAGCAAGCTTCCCACATATGTTGAAAACTCTAACTTTACCTTTGAAGAATTCTTGAAGATGCTCAAAGAAGGTAGAAGTAGAAAATTAAAGAAGGAATAAGAGCAGCCGAAACCAAAACCTCAAAAGATTGCTAAGAAGGAGGTCAAGGAGCAAGAACCCAATAATGCATTCCTAAAGGAAGCAAAAAGTGCACAGAGCAGTGAGCAAGAACAAAAAGAATCCACCATGTAATTTGAAGGTGAAGAGTCCTCAATAGAAAAAAGTATGGCTTTTGATAAACAAAATGTTTGTATTAATGAAGTCAAGAAGAAGCAAACATTACACATTGAATGTAAAATGTCCAAATTGAAAGGAATCTTCCGAAGAGTGAGCCATTACGGTATAAGACTGAAATTTAGAAGTCATGTTGATAGGCATGCAATTGAAGAACATGTTTCAATCGATTCTAATGCTAAAATAAATCTCTCAAGAGCTCTTACTTCAGCCAAAATAGGTAAGCACTCTTACAATTTCAGCGCAAGATATGGGGACGAGTTTGCAATTGTTGCAAGAGAATTACATCCTAATTTTGGTGTGAGCCAACATATCATAGAGAAACTTTCAAGTTTGCCTCCAAAAAGTGATGCAAAGTTGAGGCTAATAAGATAGATAGCAAAGAAATCAGGGTTTCAATGAGAATATTCAAATCTCAAGGATGGTTCCAAACAATAACATATTTTCATATCTTCCCAGAATAAGGTTGTCAAGTCACATATGTCATCTTCACAGAAATCAAATTTAGATGGCAGTATGGTGCATCTTGCAAACAATAGCAGAATTTTAAACAACTAATACTCAAGGGATACCAATAGACAAAAAACTTAGATGTGCAATACTTTAAAAAACAATGCTTTATCTTTTATTTTGATGTCGACATGCTTTTTTTTTAATAAAGTCATCTTTATCCTTGTTTTTGGCCCAATTAATAATAATTACTTTATGACCCACTTTAATAATAATGATTGTCATTTTTCCATGTAATTAAATAAATTTACTTTATGACAACTTAAAAGATTAATATTAAATTAGTCTTTTTTTTATTTGATAAATGGGACATGATAGTCGGCCCTTCCCAAAAATTGCTTGTCCTTAACCAATGCCTAAGTTGTCCTGCAAATACCAGGATTTTAAACCAATCTTTCTATCTCTTTTAGTCCTTGTGAGGTAGTTAGCTTCTGTTGCACTTCTTTGATATAATTAGGAATTGGAAGCCCTGTACCCAATGATGCTTCTCCAACAATCTCTATGAGTGAACTCATAATAGTTGAATCATGAATCAACTGTGATTTATAGAGAGTACTACCAAATGTGACACCATTTTGTTTGTTGTGATTGATGTTGACGTGTTAATGATACCTCAGAGTACTACCTCTTTTTCCTTGAATTGTAACCATGGCATGATCAAAATTATGCTTATCACTTCTAGATCGCAGTCATAATACTTACCTTGTGTTCCAAAGATTTTTACCATGACGTCCTAAGTTGTACCTCTTAGAAAATAACATGGATCAAATTGTATTTGGGTTGTAAAATGGTTGTAATAGTTATAAGTTGCTTGAACTTTTTCTCTAAACAACAATTTGTACGTCGGAATACTGAGAACAACAGATTTACGGTTGGAAACCGCATGCATGTTGGCCCTTCATTCATGTTTCTTGCAGCGAACACTTATCCCTATGTAAGGTCCCTTTTTGGGCTGAAACCAAACAAAAAGGGTATGCCATAAATCCCAACTTAGACCCACAAATTATTAGAAAAAATCAGAATTTCTTAAAATTGAAATTTATTGCAATATTTTTCCATAAACTGCGAATCGCCCAAAGACTAGGCGACTAGAGTTTGGGGCTGATTTATGCCTCAAAGATACTCCAAAAATTACAAAATTAAATCTGTAGATGGATAAAAATATTCCAAACACGATTCCACAATCAGATTTGTAAAAAATTTATTTTATGATTTTATATGACAAAAATGTTAAGCACGGGATATACTGAGAAGGGGGTGAATCAGTATATCATATATCTTTTAAATCTTTTACTTAATCTGATTTTTTTTAATCACTTAATCATATATTCAAGATATGCAATAAAACTAAAATAATAACATGCACCACACAAGAGAGAGAGACACCAGATTTTTACGTGGAAACTCAATGTGAAAAAAACCACGGAGAACAATCTCAAGTATATGAATGAGCACCAACTCAAATTACAAAATTCGCAAGCACCAACTTGCAGGAGCACCAATCCCTTTGCCGAGCACCAACACAACTATTTGTGAGCACCAACCCATACGAGCATCAACCCCTCTTATGTAAAACACAACTATCTCTCAATTTTGTTTTCTCAACAAATGATAGAACTCTTCTATATCTCTTTCTATTCTCTTCTCATTTCTTATATAAAACAATTACAAACCATGCACACCCTTGCATATTACAAATGGCTTCTCAAGCCTCCTTTTATAGCTTTCCAAATGACCTTTGGCATTCACCCTTTGTAACCCTTCAATCCACATGGATAATGGCGTCAAACTTGCATGACCCTTCGAATCCTTTCATTTGAAAAGTCACATGGTGACCCTTCATGATAAAATGCGTCTTTTTCCCTTTTGTTTTTATCTGGTGACTCTTCGAATTCCCCAAGGTGACTTCAACTGAAAAACATACAGTAACTCCCCCTTACTGTAGCATCATGTCTTGTTCCTGTACCTGTTTTTGTACTTCTCCCCCTTTGAAATTAATGACAAAGGGTCTATTCTGGAGCTAACACTTAGCTCTCCCTCAACTAATGTTGATCCTCAATGGCAAGAAGTAAAAGAAATTACTTCCAACTTCTCTCGCAGATACTCGAATGTATCATTTGGTAGTGCCTTTGTGAAAATATCTGCAATCTGTTCTATAGTACTTATATATTCCAACTTAACTTGTTGATTTGCAACCTGCTCTCTCAAAAAGTGATATTTGATAGGAATATGTTTTGCTCTTGAATGCATCACTAGATTCTTAAAAATATAAATAGCGCTTGTGTTACCATAAAATATAGAAATAGGTTCATATTTTACCTTAATGTCTTCTAGAGTTTTATCATAAAATATAGAAATAGGTTCATCATATTTTACCTTGATGTCTTCTAGAGTTTGCTTCATCCAAAGCACTTGAGTACAACACAACACTGCTGCAATATATTTTGCTTCAGCTGTAAAAAGTGATACTGAGTTCTGCTTCTTGCTTAGCCATGATACTAAGCTATCATCAAAGAAGAAAGCTCTTCCACTTGTACTTTTTCTATCATCCAAACAACCTACCCAATCTAAATCTATATAAGCAACCAAAGTGAAATCTCTACTTGTGGGATATCACAATTTGTAATCCAATGTCCCCTTGACATATCTGAATATTCTTTTCACCATTTAAACATGACTCTTTTTCGGGGCTGCCTGATATCTCATTACCATGCCTACTGCATGCATGATGTCTGGCCTCGATGTTGTCAAATATAAAAGACTACCAATCATAGATCTATACAAAGATTGATCTGTAACAGGGGAATCTTCATCTTTACCTTGTTCCCTATACCCATTGGTGTGCCAACTGGTGCACAATCCTCAAAACCAATTTTTTTCAATATTCATTGGCATATTTACTTTGAGATATGAAATTTTTTTTTACTGACTGAAATATTTGCAACCGTAAAAAAAATGACAATTCTCCAAGCATAGACATCTCAAATTCTTTTTACATATTATCAGACAATTCTTGTCATCTTTTCAATGTTTCCTCTAAATATTATATCAACATATACCACAACAATCAACTGAAGTTCACTTTTTGATGTAGAGATTACTGTCAACAAAACCTCTCTTGAAACCTTGATCCTGCAGGTACTTATCAAGCCTTTCATACCAAGCTCTGGGAGCTTGTTTCAATCCATACATTGCTTTTTTTAATTTGCATACATAGCTACTATTATTTGAGAGAAGAAATCCCTTAGGCTGCTCAATGTAGACCTCCTCTTCTAGATTTTCGTTCAAGAAAGCAGACTTGACATCCATCTGAGACACTTCAAAATTCTTAAACACTACATATGCAAAAAACATTCTAATAGTCTCTAGCCTTGCCACTGGTGCAAAGATTTTTTCAAAATCTATACCCTCAATCTGAGCATATCCTTTACATACTAACCTTGATTTATTCCTGGTAACTTCACCATCTTCATTCAACTTATTTTTATATACCCTTTTTTCTTATCACATTTTAATATTTTGGTCTAGGTACTAATTCCCAAATATCATTCTTTTCTATCTGATTTAATTCTTCATCCATTGCTTTAACCCAATGCTCATTATGTCTAGCTTCTAAAAAAGTTCTAGGCTGAATTTTGGATAACAAAGAAAAATTCACTTGCTAAGATTCACTTACCATCATCCTTCTAGTGCGAACTCCTTCATTTATGTTTTCGATGATGTCATTCTCATTATGATTTTTCTAGACATATTTGGATGGGGTTTTGGTATTTTTTTGCATCTTTTCATCTTCATTTGATTCTTCAAAATCTTCTTCAATGATTTCAGGAGTGTCTATCGGATCACTGACTCTTTGTGCTACATTTTCATCTATCCTGACACTTGCACTTTCAACTATTTCTTTGGTTCTTTTGTTATAACATTTATAAACTTTAATTTTGCAAGAATATCTAAGAAATATACCTTCATCTATTCTAGATTCAAACTTACTCAATTTTTTATTGGTTCTTTTTATGAAGCATCTGCTATCAAAAACTCGGAAGTAATCAACAGTAGCTAGTTTGTCTTTCCATAGCTTATAGGGAGTCTTGTCAGTGTTGACTCTCAACAACGCTCTGTTCTGGATATGCACTGATGTGCCTACTGTCTCTCTTCAATATTTATCTGGTATTTTGGATTCATTTAGCATTGTCCTTGTCATCTTCTGAACTGTTCTATTTTTTCGCTCAACTACTTCATTTTGTTGTGGAGTTCCAGCTACTGAGTAATGTCTCTTTATCCCATAATCTTCACAATACTCAGTAAACTTATCTGACATGAATTCTCCTCGATCTAATCTCAGAGACTTAATCTTCAAACCAATTTCATTCTCAACTAAAGCCTTGAATGCTTTGAAGTGGCTGAAAGCTTCTGATTTTTTCTTCAAAAACATCACCCAAGTCATACGTGTAAAATCATCAATAAGCAACATGAAGTATTTCTCACCTTGAGTACTTTGAGTTCTAGTAAGTCCACATAGATCAGTGTGAATAAGCTCTAACATCTGAGTGGTCGAGTATTCTTTTGTCTTGAACCGTCTTCTAACCTACTTCTCATGCTGACATGGTTCACAAAGCGTGTTGGAGGGCTTTGTAATCTTTGAAAGATTTCTGACTGCTTGTTTTTTGTTGATGTTGACAAGATTGTCAAAATTTGTGTTTTATTCTCCTGTGCCATAGCCAAATTTCCTCAACCTGACTCAAACATCTTTGCCCTTTGATATCTGATAATATATATAAATTGTTGTCTGCCCTCTGAGCATCTACAATCAACACATCTGAATCTTTTTTCCTAATTTCACAATTTTTTGCATAAAACTTTAATGTGTTCCTGATCGCACATTCGACTTACACTTAATTGATTATGCTTAAAACCTACATACAGAACATTTTCAGTCTTAGTTCTACCATTATCCAAATTTAATGTACTTTTTATGGCTATTTTGGCAGTAGTATTGTCTCTGAATTTCACTGTGCCACCATTGATTTTCTTTAAAGTTATGAACTTGCTCTTGTCTCCTATCATGTGCCTCGAACATCTGCTGTCAATGAACCATGGCTTTTTTCATTTCTTGTATGCAAGGCTGTCTGGACTAACATAGACTTTGTAGGTTGTTTTTTCTGTCATGAACCTATCTGAACTTTCTTCTTGATGAATGGAGCTTTGAAACTTTGGTCATTGACTAACTCAAACATGTGTTTGCATGTCAGAGTATGTGTTCGAAATTATTGCACTTGTAACACACTATGGCCTCTTCATCAAAACTTAATACAGGAGCAAAAGAGTTGTGGCTTCAACTTGATTCTGCATGAGTTTTCTTCTTTGTTTCTGAAATTATTAGCTCTTTTCCAACAGTCTATTTTTTTATGAACATAACCATTACAATAAAAACAAAAACCATGAAAATAGACCCTGTTCTGATTTGTGTATTTTTGACCGATTGTCTTTTGTAGCTCTGTTTCTTCTAGCTTTCTTTGTTTGAGTTGTCCTCTACATTCTTAACTTCTTCCCTTGTTATTTTCTCTTTTGTAAAGGCTTCAACGTAGCTTTTTTTCTTTTCAAATCCGATACCTATGTTATCTGATATTGATTTTTGACTTTCTAATATCTTATTCAATATGTTAGTGTTATTCTCAAATTTTGAATCATTGACTACTTTATTTGTTTTCTCGATATCTTCTTTTAAAGAGGCAATTTCAACAATATACTTTTCACATTTTTCACTTATTTTTTGTAATTGAGTTGTTAGATCTTCTTCAATATTTTTGGCTTCTTCAATGTGTGCTTGTAGATCTTCAATTATTTCCTGTGACTTTTTTTCATTTTTATCATTCTAGAGCTTCAATCTTCGATTCTTCTTTTCAAGAGCTTTTAATTCTTCTAAGACAAATGAGTTCTCCTTCCAGATTCACTTCAGCGTCATCATGTTTTTCTTCTTAATCATCTGTACTTTTACTTGTGGAGGTATCTTCATGTATAGTCATGAATAGAATATCTTCTTCGTCTGAGTCACTGACTTCATTGTCTTCGGCTGAGCTAGGATCTTTAGAATATAAACTCTTCTTCTCGAATCCCTTCTTGAATTTGCCTTTGAAGTTCTTCTTGTATGTAGGCTTTCCTTCTTCATTGTCACCATTATTCTTATCTGAATACTTAGTTGCAAAATGTTCAATCTTACCACATTTAAAACATTTAAATGGTAACTTTCCTTGATATTTACATGTGCCCTTTTAGTCTTGCGGATGAATAGAGCTCCGTTGTCATCTTTCTTATCGCTAGAGCTATCACTTGATTCTTGAATCTTAGCTTTGTCTTTCTTCGATATCTTAAAAATAGTTTCCCTCTTTGAGGGTTTCTCTTATTTGGTTCGCATCTCATATGCCGTAAGAATACCATGTAGTTCATCCATTTTTAGCTTGGCTAGATCCTTCATCTCCTCAATTGCAGAAACCTTTGCATCGTATCTCAATGGAAGAGATCTCAAGACCTTTTGTACCACTGCGGATTCTTATAACTTTTCTCCAAGACCTTGAATTTGATTAACTATTTGATCAACCCACAAAAGATAACTTGCTATATTTTCTTCTTCTTCCATTTTCAAACTTTCAACCTGTCTTCTAAAAGTTTGGAGCTTAGCTTCCTGAACCTTTTCATCACCTTTGTAAATATTCTCAAGTTTTACCCAAATCTCATGAGCATATTTGCATTGCATAACTTTAACAAATTCTGATTCACGTAAACCACATAAAATAGCATTTAAAGCTTTAACATTATTTTCACTTGCCTTTTTTTTTTTTGTAGTTACAAGTGTCTGTGGCTCTTCTTATTCCTCCATCACTGCTTGTCAAATGTCAAATCCAAGGGCCATCAAGTAAGTCCTCATCCTTATGCTCCAAAAGACATAATTTGTCCCATCAAACAAATGTGCCTTATTTGTAGAAAAACCTTCATGTGATCCAGCCATCATGTTTTCCTCAATCTACCTTCACGTTGTTAAACTCTTTTCAAAAAACCCTGCTCTGATACCAATTGTTAAGCACAAGATATACTGAGAGGGGAGATGAATTAGTATATCATATATCTTTTAAATCTTTTACTTAATCTTATTTCTTTTCTTTAATCACTTAATCATATATTCAAGATATGCAATAAAACTGAAATAATAACATGCACCACACAAGAGAAACCTCAAATTTTTACGTGGAAACCCAATGTGAAAAAAACTACGGAGAACAAAATCAAGTATATGAATGAGCACCAACTCAAATTACAAAGTTCGCAATCATCAACTTGCAGGGGCACCAACCCTTTTGTTGAGCACTAACACAACTATTTGTAAACACCAACCCACAGGAACACCAACCCTTCTTATGTAAAACACAACTATCTCTCAATGTTATTTTCTCAACAAATGATAGAACTCTTTTATATCTCTTTCTATTCTCTCTTCTTTTCTTATATAAAACAATTACAAACCACGCACACTCTTGCATATTACAAATGGTTTCCCAAGCCTTTTATGGTTTTTCAAATGACCTTTGGCATTCACCCTTCGTGACCTTTTAATCCACATGGAAAATGGCATCAAATTTGCATGACTCTTCGAATCCTTTCATTTGAAAAGTCACATGATGACCCTTCATGAAAAAATGCGTTATTTCCCCTTTTGTCTTTATCTGATGACTCTTCGAATTCCTCAAGGTGACTCTTCATGGAAAAATGCGTCCTTCTCTCTTTTGTCTTCACTTGGTGACTCTTTGAATTCTTTAAGATGACCCTTCATGAGAAAATGCGTCATTTCTCTCTTTTGTTTTTACCTCGTGACTCTTTGACTTCTTCATGGGCCCTCTTTTGACTTTACGCAACCAAAAATATATTCATTAATATTTAATAAATATTAACACACTTTAGTCAAAATATGAACATTAAAAACACCTTTAGACATTAAATGCTATGGGGCCTTTGTCACCAATAATGTTAGACCTTTGACATCAATGACAATATTTTCAACAAAAAATACAGTTGAAACACTCGGAATTTTTGAACAAATGATAGCTTAAACTAAAGATAAAAATGTGTTCTTTCAAATGAAACAATAATTAGAATTTTTACTTGGGTGGAAATCACCTAAATCTGAAGCCCAAATTTAAAACTGTGTAGTTAAACCCTAGAAAAATAGAAATCTACAAATGAGCAAAAATTTTGCCCTTGGATCTTCTTCAAAGATCTTCAAATCAGCAAATAACAAATCATCTCTGCACACTTGCAATTTCAGAAGTGAAATTGCCTCTTCAAGATCTCCTTGGAACTCCAAGCACTTTGATTCAAGATTGGAACTCCAAGAACCTGAAAATAAGATTGATTGAAAAAAAGATGTCTTCACAAATTTCAAATATGTTTTTATAACTCCTCCAAGGTGAGCAAACCACTTGTGGGGGTTATTTGGCAAAGATGGACCTCTTTTAGCCACTTGGGTCTTCTCCTTTAAGCTCAAAGTCATTAAGGACTTTTAATTGAGGGTCAAGTCCTCATAAAAGTGTCATTTTACATAAAGTCATTAAGGACTTTTAATTGAGGGTCAAGTCCTCATGAAAGTGTTCTTTTACTTTATTATCTAATTTACTCATAATATAGTAATTAAAATTACTTGAGGGTCAATTAAATAATAAATTACAAAATAATAAATAAGAAAATTGCTTTTTAATTTCAAATGATTAGAATCACTCTAGCAATCTCTTATTTATTAAAAAAATACCCCTCACATCATCCCTTAGCCCACGAGAAATAAAATAAGCTAAAGGTCTTCAAAAGGTTGATAAAAAATCAACCTCCTAGAAAAAGGGACCTTACAGTTCTCCCTTCCCAAATTTGTTTGTCCTCAAACAAACGCAAACTTCATGTGTCCAAGTACCATTTCCTAGAGGGAAAACATGATGTAGTACTCCCAAAGCCTTGATCCATTGCCGGTCAAATGAGAGATCTTTTGCCCACCCAAACTCATGCTTCTGAAGGGCTTTGGCCATTTCAAGATTTCTTCAACCTTATTTCTTGTTTTTACTCCTGCACATGAAGCAAACCTATTAGAAAAAACACGAGTGTTTAGCAACACTTTTGTCATTCCTCCATTGTGTCTCATTGGCAAGATCAAATCGTGAATTCTTTTGGTCCATATACTACTGTAATTCTTTTCTTTTGCATTCAAAACTATCATAGGAGTGGCTGGAAATGCACTTAAGCTTGCACAAAATTCCCCACAAATGATAGGGATTGAAAAGAAAATTTCCCTAGTGTCAAGGTACCTCCAAAGAAGTGTAGAAAGGAGAAGCAAACTGAAAATGCAAAAAACCGCAGTCTGTAACAGTATGCCACACCTCTCATGAACCATGGGCTGCCCTCCTTTGTTCTTTTATTCATTTTTATCATGCCCCAAGGATTTGCCATATTTTGGACAACAATTTGTGGTCCACTTGGCTACCCATAAAAATGAAATGACTCAAAATGAAACCACAAATCTTGGATGCTTAAATACTCTTGGCTGTAGCATGCTATTCCTGCACTTAACTTCGAGTATATGATGGCTGGAAATTTATGTGCATGTGCCCAAAACTCTTCCAAGATGACAAGGCTTGGGAAATACATCTCCCACTTGCCAACACACCTCCATGAAGTTGTGAAAAGTCAAAAGAGCAATCTAAAAATGTAAGGAACAACAGTGCAATTATTCATGGCATTATGCGAAATCAACAACATCATACCTTGGTTGTAGCAATGTGTTTTGACATTGTCCTTGAGTTTAAAGTGGTTGGAATCTTTCTTGTAACAGTTGCAAAAGACTTAAAAATAATGCTATGTGAAATATGCACCTTCTCCATGGCCCAAACCTCAACCTCTTTCCTTGCAACCAAATACCCATAGATAAACCTGGAAAAATAGTGGCCAACATTCCAACAACTCGGAATTTCTTTCGTGGCCATGCTCATGCATAGGTTGCCTTTCTCCAATTCTTTTATTAAATCAACACTTTCATTCATATGATTCTTAGTGCCCATTTTGTATGCAAGTTTGTCAATAATAAGAGAAAAAGCATTAAAATTGAATGGCTGTTCTGAATTTTCTGAATTGCTATTTACTAACCAACAAGCATTCCTCTTAACAACCACATTAGCAACTTTATTTTTTGCATGTTCATCTATACATAAATTCTTCTAATTGGTTGTAAGAGCATAGAAAAGTGCTTCCTTCTTAGGGGCAGAATTTTTATGCTTCAAAGTACTTCTTTCACAAGCATAAATGTCCCATAGAAACTGAAAATTTGTATGATGAGTTGCACTTACCAAGTAGTGGGCAGCCTAAGAAGCTTGATTGAAATTTTGCATTCTTTCACCAAAAATTAGAATGGTGAGTGCTGGAATCATCCATAAAATGGCTAAAATTTCTTCAACCAAATCCACAAACGGAAGATCATTCTTATGTATGACTGAATTGACTTGTAGGATTGCACACACCTTGTTGAGTTGGCTAGAAATGATGATAACAACTTTCCAACTTGCCATAATGAGATCCGTTTGAAGAAATTCATTCTCCTTGAGTTCCCCTTCACACCAAGTGACTAAAATTCCTTCCCATGCAATCTCGAATTGAAAATCACTCCCTATGATGACTGAAATTTATTGTATGACAACAAATACATGAAGACACTTTGTTTTACTTACTTTCCATTTCAAGTGTACTATTGTTTTGTCTTGGCCCATGTCTAGGAAACAACCCCTTATGCAAACATCTTCAATATTGACCATATAGAGTTGGCCCATGATGTGATATCAAATTTGAAATTGACATGAAGCAATTTACCAAATTTTTGAACCTCTTTCTTGCTGCCCCCTCTCCATGTAGTGCCCTTCATCTCATTTTCCAAGTTAACACATTCCTTATTATGCAAAGACATAGTATGGTGATGATAAAGGAAATCTTTGCTATCAAGACAATAAACTTGCTTACCCTTGATGGCTGCCATAGGAAGCTTATTACTCAGAAAATCAACATCGTTAGCTTGGGTAAAATGTAAAACATCACCCGGATCCCATACCTTAGGGTGCCCGTAGAAGTGCCCTTGAACCACAAAATCTTCTTGTTTTATTGTATAAACCAAACCCTTCATTTTATCTCTTGCATACTTCTCATGATGGAAACAAATCTGAAATGACAAAATATGCAACAATACATCAACCTTCTCATACCTTGAAGTATCCTCATTTGATCTACCTTCATTGGTGGAGTTGAGAAGTTTTGTTAGAGGTTTGAAACCCTCTTCATGCTCCCCCTGAACTGCTGTTCCGGGAAGGACAACAAGCTGCGTATGATCATCTCTACGTAGAATTGGTGCTTCAATTACCAAATTTGCCTCCACAACTTGTAGATCGGATTTTATTTCTTCCATGATCCCATTTTCTGTCACTTCACTATTTTGCAAGCAATCATTAGAAGGTAAAGAAATATCTTCAATCACTAAAATATTTTTACCTTGGACTTGCATGGTAGATTCTTCTAGGAGTTGTTCTTGCTCCCTTTCTTGGATGTCTCTCCTTAGTGTCCCTTAATGTTGCTTCTTTCTACCATCAATTTGAGCCTTGAGCTCACAACATTCATTGAAAGAAAGCTTGTTTTTTACCTTATCACTCATAAGACTGTATTCTTCAATATTGGTGAGATTTTGGCTCTTCTTAGGTGGTTGTTCCACCTCTTCAATAGGTTCTTTGTTGCAGAAATTTTGCATGAAATATATGTTTGGGTTTTGGAGAAACCCTTTCATTGGAAACCCTCTTATTTTCTGAACTTCCCTCTCTTTGAGGTGCCACTTTTTTCCCCGTGGCTTTGAGAAATTGCACCATGGTGTCTTGGAGCTCCTTTTGACCTTGAGCTAGATCCATCAAAACTTTCTCCAACTGATTTTGTTCTCCCATGTCTTCTTCATGTGCCATTTTATTTCTTCTTTTGCATCTACAAACCTTCAAGCTAGGAAGATCAAGGCTTTGATACCTTTGTAAGGTCCCTTTTTGGGCTGAAACCAAACAAAAAGGGTATGCCGTAAATCTCAACTTAGACCCACAAATTATTAGAAAAAATCAAAATTCCATAAAATTGAAATTTATTGCAATATTTTCCCATAAATTGCAAATCATCCAAAGACCTAGGCGACTAGGGTTTGGGGCCGATTTATGCCTCAAAACTGCTCTAAAAATTACGAAATTAAATCTGTAGATGGATAAAAATATTCCAAACATGATTCCACAATCAAATTTGCAAAAATCTTATTTTCTGATTTTATATGACAAAAATACAATTGAAACTTATAAATTTCACAATTTGCAAAATACTCAGAATTTATGAACAAATGATAGCTTAAACTGAAGATAAAAATGTGCTCTTTCAAATGAAACAATAATTAGAATTTTTTATTGGGTGGAAATCACCCAAATCTGAAGCCCAAATTTGAAACTGTGTAGTCAAACCTTAGAAAAATAGAAATCTGCAAATAAACAAAAATTATGCCCTTGGATCTTCTTCAAATCAGCAAACAACAAATCAACTCAGCACACTTGCAATTTCGGAATTGAAATTGTCTCTTCAAGATCTCCTTGGAACTCCAAGCACCTTGATTCAAGATTGGAACTCCAATACCCTGAAAATAAGATTGATTGGCAAAAAGATGTCTTCCCAATATTTCAAATCTGTTTTCATAACTCCTCCAAGGTGGGTGAACCACTTGTGAAGGTTATTTGACAAAGATGGACCTCTTTTAGCCACTTGGTTTTTCTTTAAGCTCAAAGTCATTATGGACTTTTAATTGAGGGTCAAGTCTTTATGAGAGTGTCATTTTACATAAAATCATTAAGGACTTTTAATTGAGGGTCAAGTCCTCATGAAAGTGTTCTTTTATTTTACTATCTAATTTACTCCTCATAATATAGTAATTAAAATTACTCGATGGTCAATTAAATAATAAATAAGAAAATTTCCTTGTAATTTTAAATGATTAGAATCACTCTCTAGCAATCTCTTATTTATTAAAAATATTCCCCTTGCATCATCCTTTAGCCCACGAGGAATAAAATAGGCTAAAAGTCTTCAAAAGGTTGATAAAAAATCATCCCCTAGAAAAGGGGACCTTACACCCTACCATGTAAAATTGGTGACTCCCAACAAGAAAGCCACATTTTGCAAATATCTCATTTGGTGTCCACCTTAGGAGTGTAACATTGAGTATATCGAAAACAAACCAAATATTATCATAATGAAGTATCTTACCAAATGATAGACCCTTGGTTGTCTCTATGCAAGACCCAATTTGGATTTAAGCAAAAGGATCTATCTACCCTTTATTGCAAGTCGTATCCTTCACTCTATCTCCCTTTTTAGAATACTTTCCATGATGACAAGAATCTTGCAATGACATAGTAGGAAGTAACAAATCTGAAATATTTTCATCCCTTAGGCTGCAATCAAAGTGTTCACCTTCCTTTGCCAAATTAGATTTTTTTGAGATATTCTCAACATCTCCATCCTTGTGACTCAGAATTTATAGTATCTCCTTTAGGGTTGAAAACTGAACAAAGGGGTTTTTCAACAAAACCTATTTAAATATACATTTTTTTTTAATTTTATTCAAACCCTAGCTATCCAAAATCTCACCAAAGTTGTAATAAGATAATCTAAACCCTAGCAGCAATTTATGGGATATTATGAAGAATATTAGAGCCTAAAATCAACTCTCAAAACCAATTCTATAGGGTGCCAATATGCATAAATTTTACTGACCTTTGTAGATGCCTTCTTAACCCAAAACCTGAATATTTTATGATCAAATAATCACCAAAATTACAAAATAAAATAGCTGTCATAAATACCACTTTTCCATAATTTTGGAGCAATAATTATTGGATAATTTCCAATAAAATAATAGAAATATTATGCAATGTTCAAATCTAATATATAGGCTAAATTAGCCTTAGAAATGGATGAGTACAACACCCAAAGAGGGTCACCCAACTGTAGAAGATTCAAATAATTATTATTATTAGCCAAACGTAGCCCTAAAGAGGGGTTTTCAACCTCCCAAAATGTAGTACAGCCCTAGGTTAGGGGTCTTCAACACACACAATTCGCTGCCCTCAAATTGTCTTGAACCCTAGTCGCTTGGCTCCCCAAGCAAGTCGCCTCACCCATGGACCAAGTTGCCACACTTGCAGATGACAAAACGGTGTTTAAAACACCATTAGATGCCTAGTACGCTCAATACAACTTCCTCACGAAGTTTCACAATCTGGATATCAAGGGTTTTCGTCCTCAATTCCAGCCACTTTGAAGGTTTTTGTCTTCAAGGCAATAAGTCAAGCTTTTTGTGCTTCATCTCATAAATTCAATTACCAAAATTCATGGTAACCTATCAATTGATCATCAAACCACTTTCTATATCTTTCTTTCCAACAACTCTTCCTCAAAAAGGGGCGCTCCACTTGGGAAGAGAGTTAGTGTCATTTTAAAAGAGATCATGCAGTTTTTCTTATTAAGGGTTAAATTAACCCATGCTTAACAAGTCACTTTTAAGTCATGACTAAAAAATATATATCAAAAAGGTATCTTTTTATAACTTAAAAATAGAACTAAAGTTTCCCCTTTGATTTTACCTTCTCTTAGCTGATAGGAAACATCCAAGAATTCGGCTAAGGGTCTTCTTCTATTATATGTCTAAAAGAGGGACATGACAATCCTCCCTGCTCAAAATTGCTTGTCCTCAAGCAATTGCAATATCCACGGGGCTACCCCAACCATTGGCTTCACATAAAATCCATCTTTAGCCTCTTCCCATGGAAAGAAAGCCTTATTTTGACACCCTTCATTGCTATACCTGCGAAAAGACCATTGTCCATATGTGCTTGAAATGTTGTGACAGCAATGAATTGATAACCCTCTCCCCAACAAGGGGCTGCCCCTTTTGTGCTCCATATCACCAATCATGGGATAGCTGCCAACACACCCCAAACTTTCTTCCTTGCTCATAATTTTGCATGTTTCTTGGGCCGGAAACCCTCCCAACATGACTGAAATCAATTCTCCGTTTCCACTAAACAAGGAACCTTCATAGATGCAAATGAAATGACAACTACAGCTATGTACCTTGTGTTCAGTTGGCTGTAATTGTGCATAGCAGCCTTCTTATGACCCTAAGTTATGAGCAATTTTGACAAGAACTCACCCTTTCGGAATTCTCCCTTGCAACATGCCTTCAAAATGAACTTTATGACTGTCATGCTCACACTAGAGGGGCTGGTACTGTGGTTATCAGCATGGTGAAAATGTGTACAGCTGCTGCCCCTCATGGTTTTTCTTGCCAAAATCAGCCAAACGTGGTCTTCAGAGGGGTGCCTTCCTTCTTCCTTGGTGGAACCTTCTACTCTTGCCTGTTGGAAACTCCATTTCCAGCCAATACTCCACAAAATGTCGGAGTAACCCTCATTTATTGTGGTGCCGGAGCACCCATTATAGCTTCCAAGGATTCTCATGGATCTCCCTTCAAGTCTATGGCATAGGTTACCATTTTTTCTGAACAATGCAACTTTGAACATAATTGAAACCATACCTTTCTTGCATTCCCATTGAGTGCTCACCTTCCAAATTCCCATGTGAACACCAACAAAGCCCGGAATGAGGGAATCCCTCCTTTTGTCATTCCAAGTGTTTGTCATTATATCCTCATCTTCACTTGGTTGTCTATAATGAAGAAAGCCTTGCCATGATGTACAAAGAAAAAAAATCTTGCCAATGGTTCATTTCCGTACATATGTTGCCCCTCATGACCATTCAACCTAGATGACATATGAATATACAACAAATTTAAAACATTTTCATACCTTGAGCTGCCTTCAACTTGTCCATCTTTCCTTACCATATGAAGAGGGCTTGTAACCTATTCAACATCTTCTATCTTAGAATTCAGAAATGTTTTCTTCAAAGCATGCACCCATAAGAGGAGTTGAACACAACTATCTTGGTACTGCTGTCCCAACACAGAATTTTCAGAATTCATAGCAATTACCAAACTTGCAAGGTTTGTGGTTCTTATTATATTTGAGGTGGGCTGAGTTCTTGCATCTTGTAGTGGCTGTCCCAACATGAAATTTTCAGAATTTATGGCCTTAAAATGATCAAATTTGCTGTTACTCAAGCCTGGGATTGACAACTCATAATCTGATTTTACCAAGGTTGACAACCTGAAAATGGAACAACTGCATAGTTGAAACCTTCGTTCAACAACATGAATTGGGAGCATTGTAGTGACTGAAAACACTTCAAGGAAGGCTGAGAATCCTTTCCCCATGGTCACCAACCGGAAATTGTTTCTTCCCATGACTGAAAGGGCTTGCCAACCCACTTGTATGGGTGCACATGAACTCAGAATTTGCATGACAGCAGCACTAAGCCTGTAATTTTCACCTGGATCCCACATCAATATTGGAAATTTGCGACTTCCAATCCTTGAGTCTCCTTGGAGAAATTCCTTCCTCCATTTAGTGCCTTTTTATCTTATCCTCATTGTTAGCATGATCCTCATGACGATAGAAATATTATAAGGACATAGTATGATGGTGATACAACAAATCCTTGCTATGAAGATAATTAAATTGCTCACTTTTAGATGTTCTAAAAATTCCAGTTAGTTGAAAGCCATCATAAGGAGCTAGTGAAGTATTTCCCTCATGTGCACGCTTCACAATGAGGTCTTCCTAAAATTCCTCTTTGCAACCCTCTTGCAAGTCTGACTTTTTTTTATTTTTACCCATCTTTGACAGCTCCTTTTGCTGCCCCAAACCCTGCTGATAGGGCTCTTTCTACTGCCCCAAAGTGACTAATTTTTGATGTTCTGAAATTGCAACCCTAGGCTGCCCCAAAGTGTTGTCCCTTGGCTGTCCAAAGGGCCCCAAAGTGCTAATTTTTTTTCTGTTCAAGGGGCAGAATTTCTCCCTTTTGCTCTACTATCAATTAAGGCCTCAACTTCTCACATTTTCTAACATTTTCAATCAGCATATGTGTAGTTGGAGAAAATTTATGTTCTTTCCTCACATTGACCCTTAAGATAGATAATAATTGTTGAGAAATATCATCTCTCATTTAGAGTCAAAGTCATAATTATTTGCATAGAAGTTACAACATTTTTTACATGATTCTCATTGACAGTTGTTCGAATATGTTGAATATTTCAATAATAAGATCATCACATTCCAAATCCAACATCGAAACGCATGACTTGATTTTTGCCATAGCTTCTAAAATTGTAACCCTCATAGCAAAAGAAGGTCCTTTGCTGTCTTCTAGCCCTTTAAAACTCTCCACAATCCGTTGAAATATCTCTCTCATGGTCTTATTGTTGTAAGGAATCCTGGGAGCTGTCATTCTTGTAGTTTCACTAATACAACTGATAACCAAAAGCGTTACCTTTTTGTTTGAGTGTCTCAAGATTTGGGGCTGGACCAAGGAAATCATTGAGGGTTTCACCGCCTATTCCATTGTCACATAGTGTGACTCTTTTACTTGGTTGTATGAACTCTCATGCACATTTGTGAGCTTTATGGGCTGATGTCAGCTTTAGAACAAAGGTTCCAACCAATGAAAACCATAATAAGATAATGGGATATTTTATACCATTACCATTTCCCAAAGCAACAATGGAGCCTTCACAAGTTGCTCCTCCTCTACAAAATTTCATTCTCATGTGCCATCCTCTATCAGGGGGTTGTCCTAGATGTATGTTATGAAACAATATGCTTTGTTCAACCCAAGTACTATAAAATTTCTACTCATTCAAATACCCAACATTATGTTTGTCTCTCAACCTCCATTTGAAAAATCCTGTATTAGCAAAAGCATATGTATGCCCCTTGATAGAATTAGGCCTCAAAGAAAAACAAGAGAAAGTCAAATTTATCATTTGCTGCCATGACCTTCTACTCAAATTTATCAACGATCCTAGGTAATGAATACAAATCAGGATCCCACTCCTTTAGGCATAGCCAATTCTGTATTTGAGTAAAAGGATCTACATGCCCTTCACTGCAAGTTGCATCTTTTACTTTTTCCCCATTTTTAGAGTACTTTCCATGATGACAACAATCTTGTAATGGCATATAATGAAGCAACAAATCTGAAAAATGACCATCATTTTCATACCTTGGGCTGTAATCAAATGATGCTTTTAGAGTACCTATCGAAACCAATATATCTATGGCATCTTCAATAGCTTCTCTATGAGGGGGATCAAGTGATTTTTGAAATAGGATTTTGGGGTCATTTATTGCTTTTGAATCATCACACTTGATCATGATAACTTACTTTCTTAATGACATCTTTTGCATTGCAGGTGTTTCATATTTATCAAAACTATCATATAAAGATCGTGAAACCAATCTGAATATCTTACCATCACATGTACGACTTGTTCTTCCTTTGCATTGATTTCCCTGAGATTTTGAAACGTGCATTTTTTTTTATGCTTCTATTCCATAATATCTCTAATGACCAGCATGAGTCAATAACATAATGCAACCCAGGAATGGTCACATAAGATTCCACAATATTTGTTGCGAGTATTACCTTTCTATAAGAATCACAAATTTGCATAGCTCTTGTAGCTTCTTCAATATCAATGCTGCTATGTAGAACATGGATCTTCAAGGAAACCCCAATATGTTACAAAAGCAACCATTGCTGCATTATTGAACTTGGAAGTGCAATCACTTCCTACTCGTTCATCCTTACCGAGTTCCCTGAAGTAATCTTTATATTTTGATATATCTGCAGTTGCAGACATTAGTACTAACTTGGTCTTATTGTTTCTCAGTGTAAATTGCTTTATGCATGTCAGAAGGAGGTTAGATTCAACAGATATTTTGTGAGCTTCATCAATAACCACCACTTTGTGTCGCAAAAGTGCATCTATTCCTTCACCTCTTAGTTCTTCTAGGACATCACTAGTTGTAAATATAATTTTGGATCTGTTCGTTATGACTTTTAGCTGACCAATTTGATAGCCAACTTCCTCCCCTAGTTTGCACCCACATACTTCAGCAACCAACTTGGTAATGGCCACTACAACAATTTGTTTTGGTTGGGTACATAAGATTGGCTTAAAACCACCTTCTTTCAATGCATTAGAGAAATTTGCATTGACTCTACTATATTGAAGTCCCAGAAACTTGGCATCAATCAAATAATCCTTTCTAAATTCTTGCAAATCTGACTTCTCTTCATGCTCCACCGTTACAATTGGAGAATTCTTTCCCTTAATTTTTTGTAGTTGTTGTTTTGCTTGAGTGGCTATCAACATAGCTTATTTAGCTTTTCTTAGCCATTCATCACACATTTTTTGAGTCCTCATTACATCCTTTGCACTTGTTTGCAATGCGACTAGTTTCTTTTCAACCACATTCTCTGGTTCCTTTTTAGATAAGATCTCCTTACCTTTGACTTGCATGTTGAATTCCGTTGGCTTCTTTGTATATTTTTTAGGCTCAAATTTTGACTTTTTCATCTTCTTTATTTCTATGCATGCCTTTAGATCCTTTTGATATTCTTGCATAGCTTGCAACATCTCTAACATGGATTCTTGCACTGTCCTCATGATTCATAGGCTAGCAAAATCACAACTCTGATACCACTATAATGTCCCTTTCTGGACAAATATGAACAATTTTAGATTTTCCCAGAAACCCTTATTTTGTTATTCAATTCAAATCTAAAATTTCACTCAATAACAAATAATAGCACAAAGCAAACTAATAATCGGAAATCAATTCGAGTCTATATTCAAAACTGAAAGGCAACAACAACATAATGATTAAATATTGAATGTCTCCTAATAACCACAAACCCTAACCTAAAATAGACCTACAATTTAGACTTTCGTTGGTACGATAGCAATGACGAAGGTACAACGACCGTGATGAAGGGTACGTCAGCTTGTATCACCTCCAATACTAAATTACAACGGTCACCAACCTCCCATAGGGGTGTACAGATGGTATGGCAGCCCCCAAAATACTTCTCGCTGCACACAAACTTCAACGTAGCACTGAATATCATCACAACAAGTCACCCAACAGTACAACAGCGAATTAATGATAGTACAGCAGGCTCTAACCAGCAAACAAATGATTTATGATCCCTAAGAAGGTACAACAGACCCTAACAAGCAAATAACCTTCACACAATTCACTATCATTGACAACAAGGTAAAGATCACTATAGTAATTGTATGAAGTACTGTAGTAGTTGTACAGAGTATTGTAGCAGTCATACAGAGTACTGTAGCAAGTTTCAAAAATTCAGAAATCTTTGATATCTTTACCAAAAACTCACACACCAACATTCAAAAATATTATGCAACTATTCAGCATAGATGTGATCCCTAGATGGAACCACCATGGAGGATGGGAGGGTTTTTGTCCTTGGATTCTGTTCACCTGGAGTGTTTTCGTGCTCTATGATGAAAAGTTGAACAAAGGCTGCTCAAGCTTGAAAAGAGTTTTGAAATTGATTGAATGATTGTGAATAATGATTTCTTTTCATATAACCCTTTTAATAATTACCTTTTCCACCAAAACCCTAAAAAGCAATGCTTTATCTTTTATTTTGGCGTTGACATGCTTTTATTTTAATAAAGTCATCTTTATCCTTGCTTTTGGCCCAATTAATAATCATTATTTTATGGCCCACTTTAATAATAATGATTAAGTGTCCTTTTTCCATGCAATTAAATAAAATTACTTTACAACAACTTAAAGCATTCATATTAAATTATTCTTTTCTTTATTTAAAAAAGGGACATGGCAAAATTACTCGCCAGAGAAACTTATGTTATATTCCATAATGCTTTTTCATGTTCCAATGTGCATATCATGACTAAGCATTCCTTACTTTGCCTCTTTCTATCAAAATGCAGAAAACTATCTCACGCTCTTCCTCCTTTAACTTCCAATTTTCTATAATTATGACATTTTTTATTTGATAGGGTAAATACGCAGGTTTTACTGGGCTCCTGCAACCACCAAGTTTAACGGAAAACAACAGTAACCAAACATTTAAACAACAAAGCCCACCGGACTAAACAACAAAGAGAGACAACAACCAAACGTTCACTAACCTTCCACAAAACAAAGAAACAAGTAGAAGACAAAAATAAACTATAAAACCATGAAGAGTATTTAGAAATATTAACCAAAAGACTCCTCAGAGTCAACATGTGTCACAGGTGTAACTCGTTCCAACTTGCCTTTGTTGTCCTTTAGCTTATCCGTCGCAATTCTTCCCCTAGTCCATTTTCTCGGCCTAAAGACCTTTCTTCTTCGGGTCATGGCGTCCTTCTTGTCTTTGTAGTTCTTCTTAGCAACTTTAATCCTCTTAGAGTTAATGTTGTTCTTACGTGGGGATTTGACAGATTTGTCTCCTGCTTCCTTTTCCTTCAAGGGGGTCTTGGCTTCCGCTCCTTCAACCAGTTTTCCCCCTTTCTCAGTTCCAAGGTTTTCCAGTTCTATTCTAAACTTATTACTCTCAGCTTTCATAGTGTTCCATTCTTCCGTCAACTTAGCCAAAAAACGACCCATATCTTGTAATTTATCATCAAATTCCTTCAATTTCTTCCTACGGTCCATGGAGGTGCCCCCTAAGTCACACTTTTCCTCCTCCTTTCCATCCTTCTCTGACCAAGTTATAATGACAGATTTGGGTTTCTTCCCCCCGGTGACAGATGGGCTTCTTTCCTTGTGTTTTCCTTTCTTGGTTCCAAGTTGGGTTTGCACAATCTGGATACTATCCGAAGGGGAGTCGATCTTAGGATTTTTAGAGCCTTTGGGGCTACTCGTCCTATCCTCCTCTATATAGCTAGAGTTTGTCTCTGAGTTTCCATCTTTGTCACTCGGAATTAGCTGCACCTCACTCCCCCTCAGAACTTTCCCCCTTTTGACAAGGAGGAATATTAGGCCCTAGTGGAGGAGGTCATTTACTTGGTTTGCTTGAAATGCAAAAACCGTGCTTTCCAGAGACTTCAAAAGGAAATAAGTTAGGCTAATTTTGTGTCCCCTAAAGCTATTTAATAGTAGGAAGTGATGAGAGAAGATAAGGGTGAACTTACCTTCAAGAGTGACATACTTCATTAGCTAGAGACACACATCAGAGTATCGTCTTGGCAGGTTCAGTCTTGGAAAACCTTTTTTAATCTGTTTTTGTTATGGCATCCATTCTGAAGGTTTACATCAACTCAAGTTTCCTGCTTTTGTCTCTGAAGGCCTTTACACCTTTGCAGTTCATGCTTGTAGCTTCACTAATCAACTCTTCTATGATATCAATCTTCAGTCGTCGCATACGAACCATGCGTTGATTCTTGCCAAGGGCAAAGTCCTTGGACACCTTAGTGTCGTGCCCAACAATTCGCTGCATGAATTTAGCGAGCCCCCTTTTTGTAGTCTCTGCCAAACTCTCGGGTTGCCTTGGACTTCGGCACCGAAATGGTCTCCAGTCTGTCTCTATCCCAGCTCATGGTTGCTTCTTTTTCCCCCAGAAGGTTCTAGAGCGGGTTGCAGAGTTTCAATTTCCTCATAGAGAATGATTGGGATTCAAAATTGGGAATGCAAAAGCTTGTGGCGTGCATTGTTCCGTCGGCACGAACAACCAAGACCTTCCCTTGGATTGTGTAATCAGTAAACAAAGTGGGATATAAATCCTATTTATTCAAAACAATAGCTCCCCCATGTGGCACAGTCCTACACAACTTAATAAATAATGTTTGAATCATTGCGAATCAAGTCGGATAAGTGGGGGGGAAGCTGACGGTCTCATGCCAAATGACAATTGAGGGGTTCCTAACTCCTAGATTAGTAAACCCATCCGGGACCATGTTGCCTTCTCTAAAGATATGACCAATGGAGACCTCGTTGAATAGATTGATTAGACCTTTGGCATCATCAATCACATGCTTGATGGTATGGAAAGGAATTGCTTTGCCCGAGAGAGCATTCAAAATGTTAAAGGAGCCCCCTTCAATAATGAGCTTTTCTATCTTTGACTGTGCAGCATGTTGAATTCCCTAGAGTGTTGTTTTTGCCTCCACCACATGGTTGGTCTAGAATCCCAGAGGTCCTGCATAAGTAGTCACAACAACACCTTTGGAGTCCTTGATAACCCCTCCTCCCCCTACATTGCCTAGGTTACCCTTTCAAGGCCCATCAAAATTCATCTTCATCTAGTGCCTCGGGGGTTTCTTAAACAAAGTTCTCGAAAGATTTGGGTTTGATCCCATTTTTCAATAGTCTCATCCATAATTGCATTGCAACTCCAATGTTTTCTATCCTAGTAATCAAAGTCCCCATAGGGTTCTTCTCAGACAGTAGAGGACCGAGGCAAGGGAATTCTCATTCCCCCTACCTTTTCATCTTATTAGCTGAAACCCTTGGAAGAAGTCTTCAGGCTGCCAAAGTGCAAGGAATCATCAACGGTATTAAAGTGGCCCAGAACATTATCCCTGTCACCCATGAATAGTTTGCGGATGATACATTCCTCCTGGGAGAAGTCACTGTTGCGGAAGCCAAGGCTCTCAAGAAAATCCTCTTGGACTACGAGCTTGTTTCAAACCAATGCATAAACTTCAGCAAAAGCTCTATTTTTTTCCCTAAATATTCATGTTGGTCTCTAGAAGAAACTATCTGCCATACTACGCTGCCAAATCAGCAATCTACCATCAACCTACCTTGGGTTACCACTTTTTAACAGCAAAATGCAATCTGATCTCCATAACTCGTTGCTGGAAAGAATACAAAATAAACTTTCAAGATGGAAGGGTCACTTGTTAACTTAGGTGGGGAAACTCCAACTACTCAAAATCTCTATCCAAAGCATCCTGGTGTTCTTCTTGTCTCTCTTTTGCATTCCCAATAAAGTTGCAAATAAAATAGAACAAAACTAGCGTAATTTCCTCTGGAGAGGGTCAGTAGACAAATTCAAATTCCCTCTTGTTCCTTGGGACAAAGCCTACCTCCCCAAGGCTAATGGGGGGCTCGGGCTTCGACAGGTTAAAAGCATGAACAAAGCCCTTATTGCCAAATTGTTGACGCAGTGGATTGCACCCTTGACAAGAGGCTGAGCTCCTGCCTTCCACACGCAACAATGGAAACTCCCCTCTTGCCTGTGGGCCTGGCAAAACTGGGGGGAGAGTCTCTAGATAAGGGCTAGCTCCCTTCGATGTATCTTTTAGGTCCTGGATTCCCTACTGCTACCAAATAAATGGAAAAAGGGGGGGATGAAAAGGGAGAAGGATGCTGAAAACATAACCTAAACCTAAACTAAAAGGTGATACACCAAAAAAGGTTGATCCACTCAGCCCGAACATACACTTTTCACCAAGAAGAAGCTCCCATACACTTCATCTAATGTGGGAAACTCTTCTGTATCAGTGAGTCAGGGGTCCGTAGAGATACAGGGAGGAAGAACTATCAAAGGTGTTCTGAGACACACTTTGGCAGCCTATTCACATGCGCCTATATTCCTGCTGTAGACACTTCTGGCAGACCTGCAGAAGAAGAAACTTCACAATGCACTAAACATGCTGGAATCGTTCTGTGAAAAGCATAAAGGAAAATGACTTAACACAAAAAGAAAACATAAACATATGCGTGAATGCAAGTTCAAATAGAGGTAAAAATTGCAAAGTCTTGATTCAAGGTAAAAATGCGACAGAGTTCTGCCTTACAAACCCAGAGATTTTTGGGCAGAGCTTTACCTTATAGGCTGAGGGATCTCTTCTCAAAATGAGAAGTTTACAATATATAGCAAGAGGAGAAGAAGTCAAGGCGCCCCTTTTGAAAAAGACTTTTTGGCGCCCTTGACAAGCTAGCCCATGTGTGTTTGTGAGCATCGGGAAGAGGAAGTCACTGTTGCTGATGTCATTCTTCTAGACGAGGCCTACTGGAACCATGTTGTATAATCGCCGGTCTTGACTTTGGTGTTCAAACATTAATGTGAAAGCACGGGCCGCGCCTCTTTTCTAGCAGACAAGACTGCTCCTTCCAGATATTCGCGCAGTTTGTCTGCTTATAAATGCAAAGTGGAGAAAACAGGGCGCGCCGCTTACTGTTTGCGCCGTTTGATGACCACTTGGCAAGCACTGTTCCAACTGCAGGAATAAATCCTTGAGTCGACACCTCTCTTTGCCACCTGGACTGTTTGTCTGTTTCTGCACTTTGTCTCTTCCTAGTTTTGTCTCTTTCTGGCTCCTTCGGCCCTTGGGGCTATCTTCTTGGCGGGTCGCTGAGTTCCTTGGGCTGCTCTTTAAGCTTTTCAAAAACAACGGCTATTTCACGAGCCTTAAATTTGACGTCTGCGCACCCGTCACTACATTTGAACTTCCAACGGCTAGTTCGTCGTGCTTGATTTTGACGTCTTCGGGCCCGTCACCCCTTGGAATTTCTTCGGCC
Source organism: Torreya grandis (assembly GCA_037957365.1). NCBI lineage: Eukaryota > Viridiplantae > Streptophyta > Pinopsida > Cupressales > Taxaceae > Torreya > Torreya grandis. The sequence continues at coordinate 10,074,214 of JARHVA010000006.1, forward strand.
TTTTCATTTCTTTTGGCTATTTTCCTGCGGACAAAATGTCCGCAAGAATTGTCTCGCCCGCTTCTTTTCTTCAGAGCTTTTCCTCGGGTTTTTTCTTGCGGCCACTTTTCTCGCGGAATTTCTCCCGGCCACTTTTCCTGCGGCTATTTTTCTTCCGAATTTCTTCGGACTTTTTGTCCGAAGGAATTCCTTCGGACAAAAAGTCCGAAAGAAATCGTTCTATGCCTTAGTCTTTTTACTTGCTTTTCTTCGGGCTTTCTTGCTCATAGCCCTCCCGAATTTCTTCGGACAAATTCCTTCGGACAAAAAGTCCGAAGGAATTATGTCCTTGTCTTTTCTCTCGACTGCCTTCGAAAAGTGCCCTTCAGAAAAATTGGAAACGACCCTTCCGAAGGGTACTTCCCTTGCCTTAAACAAATTTCTGAAAGAAACTTACCTTTTTGGCTTTTCTCTGTGGCCTCTTTGCAAATGTTCCCTGTCCTCCGCAAGGGCACTTGAGTCCAGAACTTCCCTCCGCAAGGGCACTTGGAATGGTCCATTTTGCGCCTAAGTGAGAACTTGTCTCATTTGAACCAAGCCGTTGAACCAATTGAATGAAACAAGCCAATTGAACTGAATGGTTCACTGGTCTGAAGAAACTTTGTAGAAGCCCCTTTCATTCCTTGAACTGGTTCTTCATCTGCCAAAAGACTTTCCTGCAGAGTCCGTAGTTCTTTTCTGTAGAGTCCGTAGAAACACCTGCGGAGTCCGTAGAAATACCTGCAGAGTTCGTAGAGACTTCCAAGACTTGTGCAAAATCAAAAATGTACTGGCTCAGAACAGCAAGGGAAAAAAGGGGGGACCGATTTTGGCCTGCAGGACCAAAATGGTCAACACAAACTAGGTTGGAAAGTCATGGAGGACGACCACTGGACCCAAATCATTAAGGCTAAGTATCTAGAACACAAAAATGATGACAACCTCCTCTGGGAGGAAGGACCTAGCGATGGTTCTACTTTCTGGAAAGCCATCTCTAGTTGTAGGAGTCTTCTGCGGAAAGGTAACAGATGCCAGATTGGAAACGGTGGAAAGGTTGAGTTTTGGAATGATCCCTAGCTCTCCCAATCCCCTCTAGTTGCTAAGGCTCCCTGGAACAACCTCAACTTTTATTTTAAAGCCTCTTTGGGAACAAAGGTCAAAATTTTGCACCTAGAGTCTACTGATGTAGAAGTCCTTCAGGAGGTCCAAGCCCTTAATACTAAGCTTCAACATTTTCATTTTCCCATCTTCCTGAAAGAAGACCTCCATATTTGACCTGCAAATGATAGTGGGGACTTTTCGGTGAAATCAGTTTACCTTGTGGATCTAGACTTGGACGAGGATTGGGAGCATTGGAGACCTATATGGATTAAACATCTCACTCCTAAGGCCAACATCTTTTTTTGGTTGGTTGCTCAAGATAAAATCCTAACGATTGACAACCTGGTCAAGTGTGGAGTGACAATCCCTAACAGGTGTTCCCTTTGTAAATCCTCTAAGGAATCAGTTAAGCACCTCTTTTTGGATTGTCCTTTTGGCTCCAAGATTTTGGAGCTTCTCCTTTAGAAGTTCAATGTGGCTTGGGTGAAACCCAACTCCATTCTGGAATTGATCACCCAATGGAAGCCAACTTGGAAACTGCCTTCCCTTTCCTTCTTGCGGCACCTCGCTCTCCCTCATCGGTTTTGGGAAGTTTGGAAAGCCAAGAACAATTGTATCTTTGCAAACAAATGGTGGAACTCCAAGTCTTCTTTCCTTGCATTATGTTCTGCAATCATGGAGAATTGAAAGGCTTTGCTCCCCAAGACAAGGTCGTTGGTTCGGAAGAAGACCTATCAATCTTCCTCAACTGGAACATTAACCAAGAGGTTACTATTTCAGGGCCAAAATCTGACAAGAGCCAGACCAATTGGTCTAATTATGACATTATATTATACCAAAAGGCATGAAAATTACATCAGCTAACATCAAAATTATATGAAGAGCCTCATCTTGTGAAAGAAAGAGAAGATAACATCTAAGTTATCAAGAGGCAAAGAATCTATATCTTTTCTGAAAACATTAATTCTGGATATAATGTTTATAGCCATAATCCTTTTATAAGTTTCCTAAGAGGAGTGAGAAATAATCTTCACGAAATGTCATTTTGCATTCCAAAAGCCATAGATATCCTTATCACATGCCATAACTCTCTACAACTATATCTGATCTTCTAGGTGTCTCCAAAAATAGGTCCTTGAAAGAACTCCCTTTCCACTTGGTCTTACTTAACCCTGCAGCATGTGAGTAACCCCAGCCCAAGCAACACTCCTTTCTATTTCCTGCTTGACCTGGTTTTATTGGGATGGCCACATGGTGCTATTCAATGCTTCAATATTTGAGTAACATCGTATGTTTATTGCTCCATTCTTAAGGTTCCAAGGCTCTCTCCTTGCACTTGTAAAGCTATTGTAACATGAGGTAAAATGTGTTACTCATTTCACTTGTTATCAAGCAATAGGCCAAGGTAAAATGTGTTAGTGCACTTTGTCCCAATCAATGGGTCAAGGTAAAATGTGTTACTGGACTTCTTTTTAATCAGTAGGTTGCAGGCCTTTAGAACTTCCCTCAATCTATTGATCGAGCACCAAAAATTTGTCAACTGTTAGGGCATTTATGCACTCAATTAACAGTGGGAGATTGAGGCTCTCAACCTATAGGAAGAGGGAGAGTAACTAGGTTGGCGTCAATAATTTGAGAGAGAGAGGAGTTCAAAGGCACATGATGGTTGAGCCCATCATTTAGGCATTGTTCTAAGGATTTCATCACTTCCATTGACTGGCAGGAAAGGCCATTCTGCACTCATCCTTGACGTAAAGGTTGAATGCCTAAAGGCCATAACAGTCTAGGATTTCCATAGACCAGCAGGTTTCCTATAGGCACCTGATAAATAGATGAAGGTACTCTACTCAGGCCATGGTCTAGAGGAAATCAACTGTTAGGGAGATAACATTTAGGCACTTGACTTATAGGTTGAGGGAGAGTTCATGCCATTTATACATAGGTTAAGGGAAAACTTAGTTTGTTGTTAGTCACTGCACTTTACTCCAATCAAAAGGCCAAGGTTATTATGTGCCTTTAGCTTTAGTCCATTTGTGAATAACAACCTAGCTGGGGAATTTGTATCCTTTCTTGCTAGCGCCAGCTCAACGCAACTGGTGTTATTCAACAAAAGGGGTCAGTTGTCTCAGTAAGAAAATAATTCCCTTTCCACCTGGTATTACTCAAAACTCGCTATCTAAGACCAGCTCAATTAACAATCTTTTATGGTTCCCTTTTGACTTGGCATCACCTAGATGGATAGTAGTAATACTTCTTTATGTTTTCATCTTGTCTTGGTGTTACTCAGATGGCTCTATGATTTTACTTAGATGGCTATATGATTTTACTCAGATAATTATATGGTGTTACTCCGATACTATATGGTGTTACTTAGATTGTTATATCGTGTTCCCTATATTGTTATATGGTGTTAACATTTCACTGTCTGAGTAACACCACTAAATTATTCTCCATGCACAAAAGGCCCAGGGGATGAAAATTTCTTGAAGCCATGCCCTGTTGGTTCTTCTTTCCCATATCTAACACAGGAGGAGTTAGATATACTAAAATTACTAGCCTTGTTTTGACTGCTAGGCTTTGGTGAAGCACCACCCATCCCAAAATTATGTTTTTAAAATATTTTCTTAATTCAAAGGATTTAACATCGCTTTTCTAATAAAATTTTCAAACATGTTGAAATAGGGGGCTTATTGCTCGCTCTATTGCACCAATCCTTTGTGTCATAGTTGTAGAAATAATTTCCATTGCTCCACATCGAGTCTCTATAGTGAGGCCACGAGTCTTAAATTTGAAGATTAAAATGGTAACTTTTAGGAATAATTTTACAAAGCTCAAGGAAGTTTATTCCAATTACATGTTAGCAATTCATAAAACAAATAATTATTTTCAATGACTGTATCTATATTAAGTGTTGTTTACTCCGGATATCATATTGAATTTTACATGCAGACAGTGTTTAGAGTAACAGTTACTCCTTGTTTGTTACCAAATTAGACAAAAGAAAATTGCATAAAGAGTTGAGTAATCTCAACTGTCTTGTGCTTTTAGGACATGTTGCGTATGTATAAAGAGACAAGGAATGGCATGTTAGGTCCAGACTACTCAACAAAGTTCTCACCATGGCTTGCATTTGGAAGTATATCGCCACGCTATATCCATGAACAGGTAACATTTGACCCATGCATTGATCCTTGAATGTCAAAGGTTTTCTTATTGTTCAAATTCATGAAGTGCTTTACATTCCTAATTTGTGAGCTTGCCTTACTTCAACAGGTTAAGCATTATGAGAAGGAAAGAGTTGCAAATGCTTCAACTTATTGGTTGGATATTTTTTCACTTTCCTATTTTTCAGTTTGAGATGTGGGTGTTCCATCTGAAATATCCAATAAAAAGTCTGCTTGAACAATAAAGCTAAGACAATAAAATTTGCTTCCGAGTATGCTTGGCATATCTATTTTTACAATACAATACATGAATATCACTATCTAATGAACTCTTCGTTTATGTTAAGCTAAAAGGCAGCATTACCTTAAACAAATAAAAGTATCTTCTAAGTTGTATTTGCAAAAATGAGAAAATTTCAGACACGAGTGCTTAATTCTTACATTTGTTATTTTGAATTTGTCAAGACAGGATTTTGTTTGAATTGATATGGAGAGATTATTTCAGGTTCATATCAATCAAATATGGAAACTCAATTTTTCATTTGGGTAAGTAAAAATATCCTCCTTTGATTTTTTTGAGAAAGAAACTTTATATAATTTTGCATTTCCCAGAATTAGAAAACTTTCTCGATGCCACTTAATGACCTTTGTTCAAATTAACTTAATGTTTATTATTTTTAATTTACTGGGTCTATAGAATTTTGAATTTTATTATTGAGTGGTTGACCACAACTTCCAACAACCTCTTCCTTTCTTTCCAACTTTCCATTTCCCTTAGAAGTGACACCTGCAAAGCATCTGCAGCATATTTAGTATGTAAATTTAGGCAGACATGCTAGCTATAGAAGTTTGAACACATGGAATGCATAAAAATACAAATAATGCTTAAGGGACCTATAAATGAGTAAATAGGCACCGAAATTTTGATTAATTGACAGTGTTTTATAATCCTATTACACATTTGTATGTTTAAGACATTTCAGTGTTAATAGAAAACCTTGGTGGCACCAGCTCTCCATATTCAATTACACAATAAGAATTTAAGCATCTGCATAGTCAAAACCAACAGCATGGCATTTTTCACTACAATTATTGACATCTAATACATCTTCAGGGATGTCTCATTGTCAAATATCTATATGACATGGTGTTTCAAACAAGCTTCTCTTGTCTGATAATGATTATCCTTACTTGCAAGTGAATATTCATTGATAGATTTCCAGAAGCCAAAATGGGCCCCTAATGTATTTCTGGTGTTGACGTCAACATGAATCTAACTCATATGAGAGACATTTTATACTCAATATTTGATATATTGAGTGATCAATAATGATGTTGTGGTTACAGAAATACTGATAAATCTATATGCCATCATGCCTATAAAATGTATAACATATTTTTACAATATTATGTATGTAGATGTTTGTATTTAAGCCATATTAAATTAATTTATACAATATTATGTATGTATATTTATACTTAAACCATATTACATTTTCTCCCCTTGAAAATTGAAATGCTTTGTTTTGAAGTAATTCTGAAACATCGATTATCATCTTGGTTGTAGTGATCTGTAGTTATAGACACCTTTTGTTGGGGACGTAACCGATGATGGATTGATTCTATTATTGAAAAATGCTGAGTTTTAAATTTGTTTGGATGTCTCAAAGGATGAAACCTGTACTTTGATAGTTATTGTTATTTGCTACAACCTAGAGATGGCCTACAGTTCCTCAGGAAGCCATCAGCTTTATTTATTTATTTTTATTTAAGCATGTACTATATTCTATTAATCAAAGAAACATAATACATTATCAATCAAAAAGTGGGTGGTATGAGAGCACACCCCAAGCCAAAGCACAACAAACAAATCAAGAAAGAACTCGGGAATAAACAAGAGTCTTGGCCCAAAGCCAAAAATAAACCACAAGTACAATATTATGTCATAGTGACATCAACAATACAGTATTAAAAAGCAATACCCTTGGCCACAAGGGCTACCAACCCCACAAAAGGAGGAGGTTGTGGTGGATTGTCCGACTTATCTCCCCATCTGCCTTCATGGGGGTGCAGTTCATTAGGTATGGGTTCCCAACCATCTTGCTATTTATTTTCTTCCTCAACTTCCCCAGTTTGATGATGCGGGGGAAAAATGGCAAGTGCTAATATCACCTAAGGCGCATACAACCATTTTTACTACTGAGGCATTGCGTCTTCGTCTAGTTATTCTCTCAGCATTATACTAATAATCCGGTGACTCTGAATTCAAATCAAGCCATCCTCCTTGTTAATTGCTTAATGAATTTGTATTAGCAACATTCCTCCTCAGACACGTTTGGCTTGCATGGCCAGTTTTTGCACACTACTGTAGTCTGCGCTAACTTAACCATGTTCCTCCCTGTGTCGATGGCTATCAGTGGGCATATTCTGCTCCCATCTTCCACATCATCACCCCAGAAAAAAACTCGTACTCCAGTCTTGGTCTTGCACCATGCTCAGCCGACACAGCGATTGCATCCATCTGCTCATTCTATTGAGCTTGTGCGAGTAACGCCTATCGTCGCCTCATCGTGCATCCCCTTGGACAGTGGAGAATCCCTCCATGACAAAATGGTAGCTGCTCATTTTCCGTTGGCCTTGGATTACGCTCCCCTGCTCTACATTTTATCCAATGAAACTCACGCCTCCTTCGTTGCGGCTGAGGTTGAGGCTGCGGTTGAATCTCCATTGGTTGTTGTTGCCATAGCATTTCTTCCACAAGGTCCATCACTCAATGCAATGTCTAGAAAATTCGCACATTCTTCTCATAGATAATTTCAGGCCGTGGTGGCCATCGATCATCCCCACCTACATTGCCATTGTTTCCATTCTGTGCCATTATTAACCTTTGCAATTCCTTGCTCAATTGAGACCCTGCAAAATAAATATGTTCATGTTACAAGTTTGTTCTCAAGTCGATGGATTATGTAGCCTGCATGATCATTGTTCCTCGATGACGTGTTATCCACTTCACTGATTGAATGGGTCTCATGATGTCATCGATTCTGCAAAATAGTTGCGCCACTTAGAACGGTTACGTCCACTCACCTTTTGGTGTGGACATGTAACCCTCGGTCAAATGGTCATGTCGACAAAGTAATTATATGCAGTCACACTCTTTATTTATTTTACCATGTCATGGTGCATCGTGGATGTTCATGTACTGCAATATGCATCCAATGTTTTGTTTTGTTTTCGTATCTCGAGGTTCTCGTGGGGCTTTTGGTTTTCTGAATGGCTATCAAATCTATCTCACCTTCTCCAACAATATCTTGGGTCACTAAGATTCATGCCACCAACGTCCCACTTAGTAAAACTCATAGATCACTAGTACCAAGGTACTAGGACAGAGGATGCATACATAGCCACCTTTTGCCAAGACTCGATCTGCAGCGCTTGAATTAGGTACAATCCATCCCTATCGCTCACCACGCTGATGATTTTTTACCAAACAGAATCTGCAAAACCTTCAAAGAAAATCTTTGCAAGTCTCCACTCAGCTACAACCCATAAAACTTGGCTCGTAATGATGATGGCCTTTTGCGAAAAAAGGCTCTGCAGATCCTAATAGATGCCCATCTTATAAAACTCAGCTCGTAGCGATAACTGCTACTATTTTCACTTAAGCCCTTGCATAATTTAAGAATCCCTAGCCTCCTCATGAAGGAAACCTTCCTTTGGCTCAGCTCCATCAAAGGCAATAGTGTTTAGCATTGTGTTAGGATCTTATTTATCCTACCTTATCTATGAGTAGTCTCTAATCCCAATGAATGTGGGATTATTGTGTCAACTTATTACTGTTTACCAATATTCTAAAACTACTCTCGCCGTTATGCGAGCAATCTAAGCCCACGCTCTTGCCATTTTGCGAGCGGTATCTTGTCAATCTCTAATGAGTTAAGATACCCCAAAAATTACAAAAACATTCAGAAATTTTCTAAATCCTAAAAATTAAAAAAATTGGCTTACAATCTCCTAGAGAGATATAAAGCCCCAAAATCTAAAAAAATTGGCCCTGTCTTGAACCTAGTCACCAATCCTCGATCCACTCTACTATAGCAAATCCATTGTTGGTTCCAATCCATTCCACTACCATTGGGGGGTGTGACTTTCCCTTTGTTGTATCCTTGCGTAGGGGCATTGTCCAATTTGCACTTTTTAGGCCAAGTTCACAGCTTTTGCCCTATTGGGGCAACACCAATGTGTGCAACTTATACTAAGATATCTTATCCCCGCATGTTATTCCCTTGCATATAATCTTGCTTGGGGGTACCATCTGTTTATCATTCCATTGAGCCTTCACACATAGGTATTGACTTGGTTCATGACAGGATACTTTATGTTGCTTTTAATTTCAAGCTTTTTGTGTATGTGTTTGCTTAATTGTTTGTTTGTTTCCCTGTTTGTTTGCTTTCATTGTTGTGCCTTGACTCAATGTATATGTGTTCATTGGGTGATTCCTTGTACATTGTTTTTGAGTCCATCCACATTCATATGTCAACATTGTCATCATCGTTTTTATCAGTGGTGTGTTGTATTCATTTGTTTGTTAGATCGAGAGTCCGTCCTTATGCATATTACAGCTGGTCATCATGGTGTTTTATATCGTGGTGCATACCACTACTTGCTACAACAAAAATTAGTTCGGTTGATCTTACAAGCAATGGTGTCGCAGTTTTTCTCCTTGTTCACCTAATAAATTTCCAACATATCCAAACACTACACAAATGTAGAGTAATTAAATCACAAATAAATGTTAATCCCTCCTAGTTAGGAAGTGCATCTCCATCCTAGCAAGTAGCCCCAATTTATGCCTATCCTCTGTGTTGGCTTACTCTTACTCCATGAGTATGGATTCCATACGTAAGCCACCTTTGCCAAAATTGCCCTACTGGGGCAAAGACAACTTATATCATGCTTCCATTTGCCATATTAGGGCAAACCACAGTAACAATGATTATAACTGCCTTTGGGCAAATCATTGTGTTTTGATCTATCTAGATGTTAATGATTAAAACTGTCTTTGAGCAAATCATTATCATTTTCTTTCTCTATTGGGGCATGTTTTCATTGTGCTAATGATTATAACCGCCTTTGACCAAATCATTATCTTTATCCACCCTACTAGGGCATTTTTCATTATGCTAATGATTATAACCACCTTTGGGTAAATCATTCTTTTCATTTCACTATGTTGATGATTATAATTGCCTTTGGGCAGATCATCTTTTTTTTATATGCCCTACTGTGGCATCTTACTATGCCGATGATTATAATCGCCTTTGGGCAAATCATCCTTTTTTTTTATATGCCCTACTGGGGCATCTCACTATGCCACTGACTATAACCGGCTTTGGGCAAATTAGTCTTTCCACCCTTTTCACCTTAAGGTCCCATCGTTTTTTTTTTTTGAGGGAATGGTCATTGACCTTATTTGTCGCCTACTCCCTCGAGGGGCCATCCAAGGCTCATCCATCGCCTTCTAGGGCATTAGGCATTAAAGACCTTTTCATTCTTTGAGAAGACATTATTGTGCATATAGCTTGAAACATCTTTTCAAACAGGGGCAAACTGTAGACACCCCATTCTGGCCAGAACTGACTCCCAACTAGACTTTAGATTGATTTCTACCAAATAGTGCAAATTAAGCCCAAGAATCACTGAATGTCTCAATTTCATCCGCAAATTGTGACCTAACAAATTGATGTTTTTGACCAAGGGTGCGGGATAACCTTACATAAATTTAGAAAATGCAATTAACTTGATCAAAATTGCTTAATTGATTAAACCCAATTAAATGCATAGTTGGAAAGTCCATGGCTAATTAGTGAATCTTTGTTTTTAGAAATTCATAAATCCGGATTTGATGACATAACACAAATATCTAAAATTCATAGCTTTTGGAATTTCTTATTTTCTAAATTCATTAATTAAATTTATTCCTCTACTCTCATGACAAGTGGCCAAGTGGATCATGGAGAATTAATGGATTTCTATTTTTAGAAATTCATAAATTCAACCAAAATATCTTCTATGAGTTGTCAATTCACTTGTAAAATATTAGAAATTGGGTGGGAGACATAATCATTCTTGATCTATGTCTCTCACATGGCTCTCATGATTATCTTTGACCTAACTCAGAGTTAGCCTAATTTAATCCAGGGTTAGATTGACTCAACCAAGGTTAGTATTAAACCTATAAATACAAGTGCCATGACCATTCCTAAATAGGCTCGGAAGCCAAAGTTATAATGTTCATTTGTTGAGAGACAGCTTCTTTTGTGTAATGTTATGATGCTAAATTGTTAAGCCAAGCCAAGCCAAAGCCAACCAACATTACCGAGGTGACAAGAAGTGGAGCAATGGAGCTTCATTGACAAAGATTTCTTGAGCACACAACCAAGCACATCATTCCATTGCCAACTCACAACACTTGCTCTTATGGAAGGTAAAATCTCTTGTTTTGCTTTCATTTGTTAGTTATTTTGTGTAGTTATCTAGCTCCTTGAGTATCTAGGCTAGAGGTGTTAGTTTTTACTTCTTTCTCTTTGATTTATGCGAGGATTTTTGCATGTAGCAAGCCATTTCCTAGCTTTCCATTTATTTTTGGTCCACTACAAGCTTTGATTCCAAGGCTAAGAATCACACACAAATGGGCTTTCACCTGAATATATGAGCTCTTATATTTCACCTTACACTCTAAGCAAACCCAAATGTAACTGTTCTAACATCGTCACATACTTCTAAAGTGGTGAGAAAGGATCAATTTTAAAGGTTGTCCTTTGGCCCACGAAACTAACACTTGTAGAGCAAGGCATTCTAGCAAATCCATATGGTCCCTGGTTAAAAATAATAATATTGGTATTAAAATTAAAGCATTTGACATTTGTTGAAACAATGTTTAAAAAAATTATTAAAAAAGTTAAAACTAGTTACAAACGTTTTTAAGTTCAGAACTAAAAAAAATTCCATAAAACTTAAATCAAAAATCCTATTCAGTACGAGCTCATTTAACTCCTTGATGCCAAATAGGTAGTTGTAATGGCATAGGATCAACAAAAGGAAGGAGTTTCAATCCTAACCAATTGAAAAAATGAAACTGAGAGAGCAAATGTGCAATGAAAGGTAAAAATGCAATGAAAGGTAAATGTGTTGTTTTTTTTCTTTTGATAAAATGAGTTTGAAAGTAGCTTTTAGGGTTTCCCATCTATTTTATTTTTAATTATTTTTTGAAGTCCATATTTGACTTTTTGTCAAGTCAAATCAAAACATAAAAATGTCCCTAGGTTGTGGATCATGCCCAAATAAGGCCAAGATATTGAGGGAGGATTGAGGATCCTCCCGGATACGTCTTGAGGATCCATAGTCCTCCCACGGTATCCTGGGTGTATCCAGGTCCGATTGGACCAAGATCCGTATCGAAATGGCTTGGACCAAGATCTAGGGGTTTGGGGTGAACGATCCGGTGGCGTAGGATATAACTTATAATTCATAAATATGTTATATAGCTATACTAGCAGTACGGTTATAATGTGTTGAAATTCGTGATTCCCATTAGTTCATTCACCATGGAATTTGAATGGGTATGCCGAGAAAATCTTAATAAATCTCAAATATTAATCCCAAATAATATGACACACTTGCATTATTGAACAAGTCAAAATGAGAAACATAAGACTATTCAAATTTAATGCCGACACCAGAAAATTTCCCAGCATGCACTGATTTGGGTGGCAAGGGTGACCGGTAGACAAGGACGGTTTCTTGGACAACTTTTAAATCACCGGCAAGTTTAGTAGTTAGCAACTTCCTTCAACCTAACACAACCTCCACACATGAAGTAAAAATTAAGAGCTCTGGAATCTGACCCACTTTTATTAATTACATGTGTTTCCCCTTGGAGGCCATTACAATTTACAATATACGAGTTACGAACAAATATTACCAATGTTGGGCAACTTAACCATATGGTCTGGCTAAGACAAATACCGCAGAGCCACAAAAGGGACATGTGCCCTGTTAAGTGCACACGTGTTAAAGGAAGTGCCTATGTATGAGCTATTAAGTCGTTGAAGCCCATCAAAAATATTGCACAGTTGTTTAGGAAAGGCCGGCGTAGAAAAGTTAGCAGATTCCTTCGACCTAACACAGCTATGAATTAAAAAAAGTTCGATGTTTTTTGTTCGGTGAATTCTGCATTTTTTCCAATAAAATCGCCGAATGCGGCAACTAACCATAATATGACTAAATTGTTTTTCTTCTATCTAGTGCCATGTGAATGACATGGCTTATGACATGGCTTTTTATTTTGTAGATTATATATTTCACTTTCCTTGTGTTTATAACAATGATAAGATTTGGACTCTTACTCAATGATGACATGATTTTGAGCTCATTTCATGTAAGACTCAATGACACTAGTTATGTTGGGAGCTTTTTGTCTTGATTTCCTTAACATGCCATCTGTAATGTCCCCAAATTAGGATATTTTTTGAAATCTGATTTTTATGTGAAAGCCTAGCAAAAGAAGAATTTCTGATTTTTCCAACAGCAAACCCTAGCTGAAATTGATCCTTCAAAAATAGCATAAAAATAGGATAAACCAAATGCACCACTTGGGGTATCCAACAAGCAAGTTTTGCCCTCCAAAAATATGAATTTGCCCTCAAACCCTAGGTGTCCCAATCTGAAATATATATATATGGAGGATTTATCATGCAACAACACTTCACATAACTTTCATAAAATTGCACAAAAATGACTAAATAATTATGCAAAATTTATTATGAATTTATGAATATATTTGAAGTCCAAATGTCCTCTAAAATCCTCACAAAAATCAAAAATAATAATGGAAAATTACTAAATAATGTTTAGGCTTGGAATAGCCTATCAAAACCTCATAAGCAACTCCCAAGCAATTCATCCAAGCTAGAATTGAACCTTCCCAGACCTAAAACCAAATGCAGCCCTATAAAATAGGGGTCTTCAATCTGAAAATCCAATTTTAGGTCTCCAAAACCTAGTTTCCACCTTTCTAAGCTATTCACCCCACTTGAAACCTTTATTTTTGCCTTTTTCTGAATTTTGATGAATAATGGCAGCTCCTAGATGAAGTTGCCATATGGAAGAATGAGGGCTTTCATCCTCAATCTCTTTGCTGGAAGGTTTTCATCTTCAAGTCCAAAGCTCAAGTTTTTTCATGCTCAAAACTTGTAAATTCAAATTATGATCCAAGATGCCCTTCAACAAGAACCCTCAAATGCTTTTATACTTCTCCCCAAATGAAGCTCCGAATTTGGGGGGAATTACCTTTGTTGATCTTTTTTCAAATTATAAAAGAATACCTTTTTTATAATTCACTTAAGTGGATCAATACTCATTACCCTTAAAAAAGCTCCAACTTAGGTGAAATTATAACAATAAAGTGTTTTTACAAGTATTCTTTACAAAATCAAATGTTTCCCTTCTTTTTCTCTTTTTCCCTTAGCCCTTGGGAAACTAGGCAAGGCTAATGGTTTTCAATAGTGTCATGTCTAAGAGGGGGACATGACAATCCTCCTTGGCCAAAATTGCTTGTCCTCAAGTAATAGAAACAACCAATGAGTTGTCTTAACAATGGGCTGGAAGCCCTCCTTGATTCTTGACTCCTCCTATGGGAATGAGATCGCTTGATGAAACTCTTTACTGTTGTATGTGAAGGTTCTTGGCTATTTATACAATCTGAAAATAAAATAACAGCTTCCCATCTTCTCTTTTCTTTCCATGGAGGTCCCATAACTCAAATATGCTAAAAAGATGCAAAAGAAAAACAACTCCTCTGAAATGACATGGAGATGGCTGGAAAAATGTATTCCAGCAAATAAATCTTCAACTTTTTGGGCCTTGATTGCCCTTATATCAGCACCTACACAAGACAAACATATTAGTCAAAACATGAATCCTCTGCTTCTCTTCAATGCTTGCACCATTGATAGTGCCCTCCATGTGTGAAAGTGTTTGGGACACATATGTGGCTGCCCTTGAGAACATAGAAGGGGTGTTCATGTTGCCCACACACCCAAGAGTGACCTCAAGGCTTAGAAATCTTCCCTTTAAAGTAGCTGAAAATCCTCTTACCTTGCTAGAAATCCACTTTTTGGCCAAAAGACCCTCTACACATGTCCACATTCTTCAAAAGAAGGGCAGGACCAGCCACTTCCCTTTTGATATATTGGTTGTATATACACATTACAGCCTTACAAGCATCCCAAAAAATCAACCTTTTTACTCCCAACTTGCTCCATGATGAATCTACCACCTTTACCGTCCCAAGAGAGGTCAAAATGAAGCTATGTACCCTTGTAAAAGAGCTAGAACTGTCACAATAGATATAACAAGGTGTAATACAGCTGCTTCTTATGAAAAAGTCAATTTGAAATCTAGATATTGAATACATATTACCTTGGCAAACATCTATGAACTCCTTAGAGTCTCCCATGTGCCATGACAAACCTTTCTTTATTTGCAACAAGAGAGTAACATTGAACCATGTTGAAAGCATACCTTGAATAGATGCATCATGGAGATGCAAGCAATATCGCATTGATATCTTTATGTGTACCTTATGTTTTTCCCTTTGCTCTACCTTGACAACACCAAAAACCATGTATGGAATATATTTTGTGCATAACAAAGACCCAAACTTACAAATTAGAGAGGGTTGTACCCTACTTGCACCATCCAACCTCTTGTCATGAAAGATGTGCCCCAGTTCACATGCGTTTTCAAAACTTGTCATGGGCTGTAGCATGCCCAAAAAATTGAATTTTGTGTCCTTAGTAGGCAGCTGATTTGGCTTTACAAACTCAGAATTTTCTAAGTGTGAATAATGCTGATTATTCACATGATTTTTTTTTTGTGCAACAACAATTTTGATTTTGCTCATAAACTTTTAATTTTTTTGAGCAATAACATTCTGATTTTTCTGAATCTATCCAAGGTCTTTTCTCATTTCAAAATTCAGACCTTCCTTCATTTCTTATCAACTGAAAGTTTCCCTCCCCATGGGCTTGTTTAGCATCTTCATTTCCCAAATTTATTAAACCCACAAAACAAGGAAATAAATGGTTTTTTTCATACCTTGTTGCTGTTCCAGATTAGGAAGGACATTCTTTTTCGCTGCCTCTATCAAATTCTTTTTTGGAAAGACACTTTCCATGGTCTTTGATGTCACTTCCAATGGCATCTTATCATTCAAACCACGCAAGCCCACTATTTTTCCATTCCTTTCGAATTTAAGCTCCATGGTTTGGTAATTTTGTGTGTACTCTTCAAGTGAATGCAACCATTGGATGCCTAGAACAAGATCGGTTTCTCTAATGCCAACCACATAAAAATCATCCTCTATAGAGTGTCTCCAACATGATGCTAAGCTTGGAGACCTTAGTGGTGCAAGGGATGGTGAAGCCATCCACCACAGTCACATGGAAACCCTTGAATTCAATGGGTTGAAGCCCACATGCAACAATCAAACTTTTATCAATGAAATTGTGGGTGGCCCCACTATCAATGAGAATTGTAACATCCACACCTTTCAATTTTCCCTTCACATGAAAGGGGTAGTATCTAGGAGTCCCCCATAATGAAGCAAAGGTGCCACTCATGTTCTCTCCTCCAAGGATCTCCAAATGCTCTTCCTCATAGGTGGCTGCCCCTTCCTCTTCTTCTCCATCTGAATGCACTTCAATGTAGTGCACTTGTCCCTTCCGAAGGCAATGATAACCGGGTGTTCAAGGGTCTCTACAATCAAAACAAAGCTTCTTCCGTCTTAGCTTATTTCTTGTTTCATTGCTTCATCTTGGCAACTCTCTTTGCTGCCCCAAACCCTACTGGTTTGGCTTACCAAATTGCCCCAAACCTCGCTGGTTTGGCCTATCAAGTTGCCCCAAAGGAGCTGATTTTTGTGGTCCAAAAGTGCTGCCCCTTGGCTGCCCCCATTTATTGTCTCTTGGCTGTCCAAAAGGTCCAAAAGAGTTAGATTTTTGTGAAACAAAGGGCATAATTTTACCTTGGGGTGCTGAAGACTCAAGATCAAGGGCCTTTTGAATGACTCCTTGAAGAGGTGGGTCAAAAACCTCGACCAAACCCCTAATGGAATCAGTCAAACCTTCCATGAATAAAACCACCACTCTTCTTTCTGAAACATCCATTACCATGATTGGAAGCCTCTGAAATTTAGTCACATACTCCTCTACTGTACCCTTTGTCTCAATTGAGCCAACTCTCTAAAGTGTAATTTCAGATCATCTCGATCAAACCTCTCAATGATCCTTTTACTGAATTCTTCATATGATTGATTAAATTGATGTCCTTGAGTGATCAACCCATGATACCACCATTCATGGGCAGCCCCTTCTAAATGCAAAGTAGCAAACTGAATATCCTCATTTTTTATCATAGGTCTAAGTGAAAAGTAGGTGTCTACTTTTTGAATCCAAGCCCTAGCCGAGATCTTGGGAGAACCATCAAAATTGGAAAGTGAAAGCTTTCCCAAGGCATGATGAAGTCCTCCTTGGTTGCCATTGTGCCTTTGGCTAACGCTATTGCCACCAAGTTGCCCATGCTTCCCTGATGTGAAAGCTGAAAAATCTATTTGATCCTTGAAAGGTGCTTGATAAGTCATGTACTTTCATAGTCCTACTATCTTTCAATGTGGGTTGCCATTCCCTTTCCGGAATGGCAACTTCTTGCAAAAAAGTAGGCTGGTTAGGCCTACGTGTGGTTCCTCCATTCCCTTTAAGAGGCTGATTCGTGAGGTTTTGACTTCTAGAAGCACCACCATCCCCATTGGATGGTTTGTCACCCCTCATTTCCTTCATAGTGCAGACAAATTCTACCATCATAGCTGTCATTTGTTCTTGAGTCTGTGTGTACATGTCAAACATTTGTTCCTCTCTATTTTCAGCCTCATCCCTTGGCTGATCCAAGTGAGACATTGTTCCAATCTGTTGATTTTCTTCTACTTTTTTCTTGCTTCTAAGGTAATACCTTATTTCTTTGTCACCCTCTTACATGAATCACTTTGAAAACCCACGACTAGCCAAGATATGGCTCTGATACCACTGTAATGTTTCCAAATTAGGGATATTTTTTGAAATCTGATTTTTATGTGAAACCCAAGCAAAAGAAGAAATTTTGATTTTTCCAACAACAAACCCTAGCTGAAATTGATCCTTCAAAAATAGCATAAAAATAGGATAAATTCAACGCACCACTTGGGGTATCCAACAAACAAGTTTTTCCCTCCAAAAATATGAATTTGCCCTCAAACCCTAGGCATCTCAATTTGAAATATTTATTTTAATTTTATATTTATCATGCAACAACACTTCACAAAACCTTCATAAAATTGCACAAAAATGACTAAATAATTATGCGTAATTTATTATGAATTTATGAATATATTTAAGGTCCAAATGTCTTTCAAAATCCTCGCAAAAATTAGAAATAATAATAAAAAATTACTGAATAATGTTTAGGCTTGGAATAGCCTATCAAAACTTCATAAGCAACTCCCAAACAATTCACCCAAGTTGGAATTAAACCTTTCCAACCCTAGAACCAAACATAGCCCTATAAAATAGGGGTATTCAACCTAAAAATCCACTTTTGGGTCTGCAAACCCTAGTCGCCACCCTTCCAAGCTATTCACCCCACTTGGAAACCTTTATTTTTGTCTATTCCTAAATTTTGATGAACAATGGTAGCTCCTAAATGAATTTGCCTCATGGAAGAACGAAGGTTTTCATCTTCAATCTCATTGCTTGAAGGTTTTCATCTTCAAGTCCAAAGCTCAAGCTTTTTCGTGCTCAAAACTTGTAAATTCAAATTATGATCTAAGATGCCCTTCAACAAGAACCTTCAAATTCTTTTATACTTCTCTCCAAGTGAAACGCCCAATTTGGAGGGAAATACCTTTGTTGATCTTTTTTCAAATTATAAAAGAATGTTTTTTTTTTATAATTCACTTAAGTGGATCAATTCTCATGACCCTTAAAAAGGCCCCAACTTAAGTGAAACTATAACAATAAAGTGTTTTTACAATTATTCTTTACAAAACCAAATTTTTGCCTTCGTTTTCTCTTTTTTCCTTAGCCTTTGGAAAACTAGGCAAGGCTAAAGGTCTTCAATAGTGTCATGTCCAAAAGTGGGACATGACACCATCATTTTTCTTTACAGTTTACCCTACCAAACACACTGCACACTAATTATTGTAGCTTGCACTGACTGCTATGTGTGTGTAGTTGCACTAACTACTATTGATCATACTTTTGCATGCATAAATCACTTTATTTCATCATCAAACGTAATTTAGTACAACATTTTACTATACTGGCTTAACAATTCTATCGATTTGCAAATGGTTGTGTTGTAATGTCCCTTTTTTGACAAAAAGCAACAATTTCGGATTTTTCCATAGACCCTTTCTTGTAAATTTTTGAATAAACAAACTGAAACAAACCCTAGATAATAACATGCAACTAAAATATGTAAAACTGATAATATCCAACTGGAATGTTGATTCAATAAGTTGATTACAAATTTATTACAACAAACGCTAGCTATAAAAGTCCACAAAAAATGAATTCAACAATAAATACCAATTATTATCCAGTAAAACAAGGTACATCAATTTATTTGGAAGTATAGGATACTATAGCAGCGATACAGATCATTGTAGCTGTTGGGTGAATATTTTGTCACCAGCGTACTGATGAGCAAAATAGGTCTGATCATCCACAGCAAGGGAGATTGGTCGTCCAAAGTTGCAGGTTTACCACATCCAAAGGGGACAAATCTCTCCTCTCATCAAGGGGAGGTTCCGTATAAAATATGAAAGAGCTATATACTATATATATATGCAGAAAATAACACTCAGGGGTAGGATAAGCCATCCATCTCTCTTTTTTCAGAGATGATGTTAACAAACAGAGAAAAAAATCTTGGTGAAAACACTGAAGGCACTTCTCTTCTTTCAGAAGTGTTCTTGTAGGAAACAGCAGGAGTTCTTTCAGGTAGTACAAGTAACTGGTAACCAAGGGCGTAGTAACCAGCAGCCTGAGATGTAGCACAAAGTCTCCACCTCGACTGTCCAAGAGTGAGATACGGAGGACAATGAAGGCACAAAGTCGTCCCAAGGGCCTTTACACAGAAACAAAATACGAAGGATAATGAGGGCACAAAGTCGTCCCAAGATCCTTTACACAAGAACAAAAAGAAAACACACTAAAGGTGATTGTGGGGGCACAAAGTCTCTCCATAGTTGGCTTCAGGACACCTTCCTGATTACTTCCACTAGTTCTGCTTGTTAGATCAAATAAATAAGAACACATTCAAAAGATAGACATAAGAACAATCTCCTAAAATGATACAAGCTATAACAGCACAAAATTTGCAAGTCACTTGCTTTCTCATTCAAATATAATAATATGAACAACAATCTGAGCTCAAAGTCTCAGTATTCGCCTTTCAATTTGGGCAAAATTTTGCTTCTAGTAACGAGATCTCCTGTGTATCAAATCAGAGATTACATTATATAGTAGCCAAGAAAGGTCTGGTGCTTTGTTCCATGGAACGGCCCATGTTGCATTCAATGCCTTGAATGCATTTTCAGTTTTGTCAAGGAGGGCCATGCTGAAACAGGGCGGTTGCCTTAACTATGGCGTGCTAATTCATCTCATATGTCTCTTCCTTAGTATGGACTGTCTGGTCCTTTTCTTGGTGTCTGTACAGTTGTCCCTTTGCCATTACTTCATGGAAGAAAAACAGGCCGCGTCCTTGATTTGGCGTGCTCGAAAGTCTGCTTGATCCACTGTTTCACCTAATGGAAATAACTCCCTTAAAGATATTTTGGCCTTTCCCTCTTTCTACTACAATTTGAGCCCTCGGGCTATCTTTTCCCTTTCTGGTTTTGTCTTTCCCTGGCATTTGAGCTCTTAGGGATATATCTTCGGCTGTGCTGGCTCTTTACGCTTTTCCATCAGCAGTTCTTCTCTTAGGCGTTGAAGGTCTTTGAATGCATTCGGGTCCATCATCCTCCTTAGCAATTCCTTCGTGTCTTTCCCGCTTGCTCTAGCCGCTTTCCGTTGATCTCAATAAGTGACACGTGGCATGTTCCGCTGTGAAACAAGTGAGGACACGTGGCAACATCCGCTTAACTTATAGAGGCTTTAGATGTCTTTTGAGAGTCCTGCGGAGATGACACGTGGCGGCTTCCGCCGAGCTCCTAGAAACACTTTAGAAACATTCGGGACTCATTTGGACTTCACGCGGACGATGACACATGGCGCGCTCCGCTCTTTGGTCTTTTTCTTTTCCTTTTGTGTCAGGCTTTCTTCCTGGGTGAATTCCTTTGGACAATTTGTCCGAAGGATTTCGCTTTGTCATTTGCCTTGTTTATTTTTCCGAAAGAGTTCACATTGTTCACTTTTGCTCGCTGCCCTCCGCAAGGGCACTCGGCTTCGAAGGCTGCCTTTCGAAAAAGTTGCAAGGGCTCATTTTGGCCGCTAAGCGCCCTCCGCAAGGGCACTTGTCATTCGGGCTCTTGGAAGACCCCTTTGAACTTCCTGATTGAACCGACCGATTGAACCAACTTTGGTTCAACGGTTCAATGGTTCAATCGGTTCAATCCCTTTATTTGGCTGAGTCCTTTGTCTGCTTGAACCAACCGCGCGTTGAACCTTTGAACCATTAAACCCGTTGAACCTTTGAACCAAAACGGTTCAATGGTTCAATGGTTCAAGCCTTCTCATTGATAAGTGTTTTGAAGCCGTTGAACTTTGAAGCGGTTGAACTTTGAACCTTGACAAATGCGCTTAACTTTTGCTGATGACGTTGAACCTTTGAACCCATTGAACCCGTTGAACCAAAATGATTCAAGGTTCAACGGTTCAATGGTTCAATCTTTGCTTAGAAGCTTGCCGATGGACATTTTTTATTGAACCAAGTCGTTGAACCAACCTTGAAATCGCCTAAGTGTTGAGAGCTTGTTTTTTTGAGAGAATTTACCTGCTAAAGCTGCTGAACCTGTTTTTTTCCTGCAGAGTCTATAGAAACTAACCTGTAGAGTCCGTAGATTCAAGTCTGCAGAGTCCGTAGATTCACTGAAAAGATTGAAGAATGGAGAATTTGAAGGCTCATAACAATTTTCGAAAAGGGAAGAGACAATTTTGGTCTTGCAGGGCCGAAAGAGTTCATATGTTGTCCCAAAAATGAATGACATTTTTTGGGGACAACAATAGCAATGGTACAGATCACTCTAGTAGCAGTACGGATCACTCTAGTAGCGGTACAAGCTGAAAATAGAATAAATCCTAATTTTCAATAACAAATATGATCCATGTGTGGAATCACCTCAATGGGTTAGAGGGTTTTTGTCCTCTACAACTGAATTTGAATGGTTTAGGTTTTTGTCCTCACAACTCGTACCAACTATATGGGTTTTCATCCTTATGCTGAAAATTGATGAACTGGAAGCCTTAATCAATTGAGAAAATATATTGATCATAAACTTGAATAGTTACAAATGAGAGAGAACTCTCAATATATAGATTCAATTGTCACTTTAAGGGTTAGGATTATGCTTTTAGGGTTTACCCTTTTCTTTTATTTTTACTTTTTCCCTTTTCTCACATTTTTCTTTTATTTCTAATAATAAAGTAATATTAAGTTGTCACTTTTTAATAAAATAAAAAGTAAGTCACTTAGACAACTTAAAATATTAACTTTATTATTTTTCACTTTATGGGAGAAATGGGACATGCCAGTCCGCCCTTCCCAAAGATTGCTTGCTCTCAAGCAATTATAGATCCAACACTCCAACTTGGCTACACATCTCTTTAATGCCAGAATCCCAAATTATCCTTGGGAGTTTTCTAGTCCCTCTACCCAATTTCTTCATCCCCCTATTATACACAACCACCAATAAAAGGTGATCTAATTGTTGCCCACTAGCAATATTCTGACCATTTGCACCATCTGTTTTTTCATATAGCAATAAAAGCTTGGCCCTATCAGGATTATATTTCTCATATTTTGGAGATACAAATGATGACTTATGACTTAGGCAAGCTGCTATTGGAAGAATTGGAGCCAAACAACGAAAGTGTGTACCATAGAGCATCATCTTTCCAATTTTCACATCTACTAGTAGTTTTGCCAAATGATATCCAAGGGTAGTTAATTCGTCATTCCCTTCAAGAGCTCCCTCGTCGTATAATTTCAAACTCTGTTGATACTGAAAAATCATAGTGTCATTTTCTGCTTGTGATTTTAGAAGATCCTGGTGCAACTTCTGCATTTCTTCATTGGGATTTTGCAACGGTTGAATCCCTGTCATGACTTGCATCCTGAGATTATGATTCTCGTGATGTAAATTGAAAAGTTCATCTTGTAAAGTGGCAAAAATATTCTCATTATTTCCATGATCATGAGTTGAACATTCATATTTTGCTTCAGTTTGAATGGTTTGTCTCTTGGATTTGCTCAATTTTCCTTCCAGTTGATCAGTTTATTCTTCTCTTGAGTTTCAGACTGTAGCTTATGACTCGTGGCATTTGCTTCCTCTACATACTCATCACTTTGCCTCTTAAGCATAGACACTTGCCCCTGAAATTCATTGATACATGCCTTTTACAATGATGAACCTTCAATAAGCTTTTGATTCTCTTCTTGATCATGATGCAGCTTTTCTTGCATTTGTAATAGTTGTTCCTCAACTTGGATATCTGAGATAGCAACTCCTGCCCATGCTAGCATTGAAAGCACTTGTGGTTTTAGGTGTTCAATTAGGTCTTCTCTGCCTTTCCAAACAGCATAGCTCAAGCATCTCCTCAAAGCAATAAGTACAGACAAGTATGTTTCTCCTACTTGTCTCATGCCATCTTGATTGTCACATATTTCGGCATTCATTACGCAGCCGAGCTTTACTTCAAGATAATCCTGAATGGCATCATGATATGAATGGCCTTCTGGTAGACCTTCTGGTAGACTAAAACTCTCTATATAACCACAGCAGAGACCTCTGACAAACGGACCACCAATAATAAGTTCATCTTTGAGACAATCATGTTAGAAGCTTTGCAATCACTCAAATTCATCTTCCATAGGCATATCATTTCCATTGCTGAAACTTGAAGTATGATGTTCTAGGAGCTTCGTGATTCGTAGCCATAATTTTGCTCGAACATCATTGGTCCACATTGAAGTTGGTAGGATAAAATCAGTTGCAGCCAATGAAATTAAATTTTCTGGTCCATCTGCACTTCAAAGCATTGGAGAAGCAGGTGGGGAATTATTCTGAAGAATATGAGCTTGCCACCCTGCTGATTAGTATTTAAAACCTGTTCAACTTTATTAAGCACACAAACCAATGATCCTAGAACATCTGCAGCAGAGTAGAGAATAGCTGACATTGAGTCGCTTGCCTTTAATGATGAATCTTTTGGTGGAATTGCTAACAATAGCAATGGAAGGTAGAGGTCCTGTTTGATGATTGTTTCACAGTGCTTCTCATCTGCTGTGATATTTTTGAAACATTTCAAAGCTGCAAAGGAAGTTGTTGTTGGTCCTCGTGGTGGTTTTGCAGATGCATCTCCTGCAGTAGCACAAAGAGCCCACCACAAACCTTTCCTCCATCTTATGTCATTTTGCAGGGTGTCTCTTTGCAACTTTGCTTTTTCATTAGAATCAATCTGTGGTGCTAGAGATTCTGTCATTTTATCTGTTTCGAAACAAGGCTTAATTTTTGCGTTCAAAATTTGGTTTCCCATTTCTTTTGAGCAAGCTGAATTATATGTAGTTTCCTTATTGTCAATAGATTCATGGCTTGTTTCTTCCAAAACAACACCAAATTCCTCAAGTTATTTCGTTGTATGACCCTGACTCTGTTTGTTTAGAAATGAAGCCCGTGGGGAAAAACTATCCATTTCATTCTGCAGTTGGTTTGGGAATGCATCTCCCATGCTACATTGTACATGATGCAGCTCCCCGGTAATGTGATCATATCGTTTTGCTAAAGTACAATAAGCCCTGTAAAATTCTTCAACTAGGCTAACGAGTTTTGAACGCTTCCTAATCCCAGCAGCCTGCTTAAGAACTTGAGACTGCAGAGATGTATACTCTTCAACAGCCACACATCCCCCTGATACATGATTGGTCAAAGCTGGCCTGTCAGCATCTACGCTATTTTGGACATGCCAAAGCTCTCCAGATAAGCTACAGGTATTCGATTCGCTACCTGTGTTGTAACGAGTAGAGGGCTGCAATTCTTCATGAGACTCTATCCATCGCAGTTGTAAGCTGTTGTCTGAGCAAAAGAATTGTCTCTTGAAACTCATTCAATTCAGACACCCTTGTTTGTAGCTGCTCTTGAAGAACTCTGTTATCTGCAGTTTTGATCTCAAACTCAAATGTTTTCTCATTCAACTGAGCATTAAGTTTTAAGATACGCTGTGACATTTCTAAAATGTTAGTGGTGTTTGGACCAAATTCAATAGAACCTATCATGTACTTTTCAAGAACCTGCATCTGTCTTTTCTTTTTCTAAATCTCAATAGGAGAACTCTTTATCTGTCGACCACTAGAAGTAAGTCCCTCAACTATAACATATAGCTTCAACTTCTCTGCACATTGATCAACAACATTTTTAACTAGTGTATGTGCAACTAGTGAAACTTCCTGCTCCAAACTAGCCAATAGTACAGATAATAAATGCTAGGGAATATCATCACTCTCATTCAGGACCAAAGTCATAATTGTTTGCATTGAAGCCACTACATTTTCTGCATGATTCTTATTGACAGTTGCAAGGAAATGTTGAAACATTTTAAAAATAAGATCATTACATTCAAGATCCAACATCACAACACATGCCCTGACCTTTGCCGTAGTTTATAGAATTGTGACCCTGCTAGCAAAAAGACTTTTGATGTCATCTAGACCTTGAAAACTTTCCACAGTTATTTGAAATATCTCCCTCATGGTATTGTTGTTGTATGGAACTTTAGGAGTTGTTATTCTTGTAATTTCACTAATACAAATGATAACTACAAGTCTCACCTCTTTGTCCAGGGGTCTCAAAAGATTGGGCTTAACCAATGAAATCATTGATGGAATTACTACCTATTGTATAGCCTCAAGATGTGATTGTTCTACCATGGATAAACAGTTCTTCACTTCCTCCAAAATACTGAGTAGAACATTTTTTGAATAAGGCGGTTGCTCAAGTTTCTTCCCTGTTTTGTAAAGCTTTATTTCCAAATCATCTTTACTCTAACTCCATGATTCATAGACTATGCATCAAATAGTATCTGCAGAAAATTAATCCTTCCCAACAGGGTGGCAAGAGCAAGGCTCTGTCTTATTCCTTTGGTAAGAATTTAGGTCATCAATCCATGTTCTCTCTCCTAAGTTCCCTTTCACTCATGTGTCCATAGTGGATCTACACTCAAATGTTAGCTTTCAACCCAACAAGGTTGCAAGATCAATGCTCTAATACCACTGAATATCCCCTTTTAGAAAAAATGTTGAATTCTGATTTTTATCTAATTTTCCTAAAAATTTAGTCAAACCCCAATACAATATATGCAATAGAATATTGATAGCTCATAAAGGTACTCTTTATTTTAGTCAATTGAAAAGTACAGTAGCATGAAAAACTAAATACTGATTTTTTACCAAACCCTACCCTAGAATCAGCTTGAAACACATTAAAATCCTTGAAACCCTAGGTGAAATGGCTCAGAATAGTACGACAGCCATGAAATGCTATGATTTTGCCCAATTTGATAGAGTACAACCATGGTACAAACGTTGTACTGATCTATACGAATTTGTACTTTTTAGCAGCAGCCCCAAAAACGTTGCGATCTGATTTTTACAGGTTGTCAATAGCAGAAATGAGGCCAAAATGGGTGGCACCTGGCTAAGGCAGACCCTCTGTAACAATTCTAGAATTTTTCTTTAACCCGGCGGCTTCACAACCGTTGGAAATAAATGGTGGCTCCCTACAAACCCTGATTTTTAGACTTCCTGTAAATACCCTGTTGAGTTGCTCAATTGTAATCCCTATGCAGAATCAGTAGATTTGAGGGTTTTCGTCCCCAACTCCAGTCATTAGGAGGGGTTTCATCCTCTGGTTTAGTTGCAAAGAGGGTTTTCATCCTTTTATAGAAGTATAAGGAATCCTGGATTCGTTCGTGAATTTGACAAAGTGAATAATCAATAATAATGAAAATCATTGCCCCTTTTGTCCTTTTATAAAATTTACTTTTGCCAATCCACCCAAACCTAAAGTAATTATAATTACTTTTTATTTGGCCTTTTAATTACTCTGATTTTTGGCTCCACTCAATTAATAATAATGACTTAAGTGTCCCTTTTGAGTTATTATAATAAAGTGTCATTGGGAACAACCTAAAACATTTTTATTAAATTATTGTTTTCTTTATTTGAAAAAGGGGACATGACATGTGTCCCATTGGGGAGCAAAGTATTTTGTCTCCACTTTGTACATTTTTTTATTCATATAAAATCCATAGAGAAATTATTGTCTTTAGTATTTATGTAATGGAACACGTGATTACATAAATGTGCAAAATGCTTGTTTCCAAATGCTTATTTTCTCAATCTTGCCCAAGATTTCTAGATGCTGATTGAACCATCTCTAAACTCCTCCTAGATGCAGCATCCCTATTTTCGTACTAGATGGAACTTTACATAGGATATAAATATTCAAGCCTCCATTTCTCTAGATTAATATTCATGCCAACGTCCAAGACCCTTTTGCCAACAGTGTTAATGCAATTTGGACATGTTTGAACTCGTGAAGTCAAAAGAAATGAGAGTTTGTATTTGTTTGAAATTTCAGATGAGCTAAAAAAAATCTGATGATTGGAATTACCTTATCAGGGGGTCCACGCAAGGTCAAGGAAGTTAAGTGGAGCCAGGATTCAACTCTATTTCAATGTTGGAGAGATGGGTGTACTGGGTGAGTAGTATTTATTATAGAGTATGAACTGTTTTTTGGTTAAGTCACGTGTTTGAATTCTGCTTGTTATTTTTCTAGATCTTTAGTTTCTGAAAAGCATAAGAATTGTGATATTACTTGTAATTAGGATTTCTGCATTGCTTTCAGGTACCCAATTATTGATGCCAATATGAAGGAATTAGCAGCCACTGGTTTTATGTCAAATAGAGGCCGCCAAGTATGTAGTATTTAGTGTTGAAAGTTTCAATACGGAAATCCTATTTTAAGTGGCATACGCATTTTTCACTACTGGATTTTAAATGCATAATTTTATATATGAAAGGAAGGAAAGTAATAGGATTTGATCTAGCTAATGTTGTTTAAGTAGCTTCATTCTGACTTTGAAAGAGTTACACAGATTGTGTGTTCATTTTTGGTGAGGGATATGGGTCTGGACTGGCGAATGGGAGCAGAATGGTTTGAGACATGTCTGCTAGATTATGATCCATGCTCCAATTATGGCAACTGGACATATGGTGCAGGCAAGATCTTCAATTTTTTCGTGAAAATTTTGCTGCCTGACCTTACATTCTGAAATTTGTTCCTCTTCACCACCTTTACCACAGCAATAAAGGAAATCAAGATTACAAAGTTCTACTTTAATAATGTTCCATATGACACGTTCATTTACATATTTTCTCTCCTGTACTGTCTTTTATCTAGTTCCATTATCTCAGTGCTAAATAGCTTATCAGTAGTCTCTGATATCTAATCTCGGCAACAGCCTATCTTCTTTCAATTTAATAAGTTTTCATTGCACCAAACATTGCTAAAAATATCTAGCTTAGCCGAAAGGTTATGGGAATGTTGGGTACATAGGTTTTTAATAGGATGCCAATTTTCCACTTGAAGAATGAATATTATTTTTTACTGAGGACAATACCTACAACTTCCTCTTTTGAAACAGGTGTTGGAAATGATCCAAGGGAGGACAGATACTTTAGCATCCCAAAACAGGTTGGAAAACATGCATTCGTTTTCATTAGATTCACAATCTGAAGCTAAACAAAAACAATTTTCCATAGCCCAAGAAGCGTAAAAGAAAATAATTATTCTAAAGAAAGGATTTAACTGACAGGCACAAAGTTATGATCCTGATGGTGAATACGTTGCATATTGGTTACCAGAGATTGCAAAATTACCTAAAGCAATGCGCCTTTTTCCTGGAAAGGCTTATATTGCACCAGTAATGCCTCTGAAATTTCCTAATGCTGGGAGAAGATATGGCCAGGGAAAAGGACATTTTGAGGATAACAGGCACGATTTTGGCAGACTATTGATTGGAAAGACTGCACATTAAAACAGACGAGATCCCAGAAGATGATTAACTGGTATTTAGTGGCAGTAGTCTTTACTGTTGGGTTGACTTGTCTTTTATCTTATGCTTATAATCTATGCCTCATTTGTTAAAGAGGAGAAGATGTGTCATGATGAAACAGTCATTGTTGAGGATCCATTGTACAATTCCAATTCATCCAAAAGGATGTTGCATATTGTTTCTTATCTTTCTTAATGGGGCTGGGATTCATTTACCAATAATTTTTGGTATCAAATAAAGTGCAATAGTGCACACATTTTAATAAATTTTCTTAAAATGTTATTTTGTACTTATGGTTTATACTCCACCTTCAATCAGGTGTTTTCTTTCAGTACGAAATTTGGTTGGATCGCAATTTGATAATCACTAGGTTCACGAGATGTAACACATATGGAATCCCCCATGGGCCTCTTATTAGGGCAAGGTTTGAACCTGAGATATTTTCCTCCAGATAAGAAATCTCAATGAATCAGTCCATAAAGTAAATAAGTGGCAAAAACTTGATAATTTATGTATTTTAAGATCTATTTATGTTATGGCAAACTTTTCTTGCCCTGTCAATGTATTAGGTGTGCCAGATTTATAGAGGTCTATCTATATATGATGAGTTGTTTTAATTATTTTTTGTAGTAGGGTGCAGCATTTTTTTGCGCATCTGGGTTGTGCCCATGTAGCCTGAGTCTGCCGGGCATCAGCCGTCATGCAATTCACCGACATTATTTGGGAAACGGATCTTTCAATGGGCCTATCTCATTGCATTTGTTGTTGATATAGGAGCATCCCTGCCACAACAACCTGAACCTGCATGTTCAAGGTCATTTTTAAGGTCTCACAATAGCAACACCATGTGGGAGACCATTTTGGGCCATTTTGGAAAAATGACCATGTGAATGATCACTTTGTGGTCTTGCAAGAGCAACGCCTTGTCAAAGACCTGAAAATTTTAGTGACCATAACATTGTCATACATACTCAAAATTGAGTGTCATTTTCTTGAAATCAAGTAATTTTCGAGCGAGATGTGGTGTCTAAAATCCCTATGGTTTATGGTCTTGTGCCGAAAACACCATTTTAAGCTGACCTTTTGGTCTCATGACTTCGCATAATTAAGTGCCATTTTTTATGTCGCATAATTTTTCAAGATGAATGTAATGATGCCTTCATATCCATAGTGTTTGATCTCGCAATGGCAACAGCATATTGAGGTCCACCTTGTCGTATAAAGAAATCCAGATCCGACAGGATCTGGGCTAGATTTCTACAATACAAATTGCTGGAAAATAAAAAAGCTGTGTTCTATGGGAGCACATCCCTGCCCCTCAGTCCATCCTTTTCCCCATGCTATTTTCCTATTCAGGGTTACTTCTAGGGCTCCCCTTCTTGCATTAATGTATTCTCCCATTGCCCCCGAAAGGGGACTCCGTGGAACATAGTAGAAAAGCGGCAAAGCTCACTATGAAACCTGAAAGTGTTAATGACACGTTGCATGTACATGTCACATCAAGGCATAAGGAGTACTAGTTTCTGTCAATTAATTGTATGCAAGCATAAAACCCTAATGATCGGCACTATATTGCGATATTTTGCTTGTTTCTTGTGCCAGAGACACCTGAATTTGTGAGGTTGTCTCAATTGACTATGTTGCAAAGTAGTGCAAGCTTTCCATTTGGTTGTAAATTACTAGGTGAGGGCATGTTGCGAAGGCCTGTGGTGGCTAAAAGCTTGCGCTTCTATCTAATTTTTACCTGCTAGCATTTTGCTTGGTTTCATTCGAGTAGCAAATTTTCGGATTTGTTTGGTTTTGGAGGGGTTATCTGCATGAGAAATGTTTAGAGGTTCTTGCAATTTTTTTATGGCTTCCGTAGATGAGGTTTTCATAGTTGAACTTGTTGTGGACCTAAGATGGTAGTTGTGGTTGTTGTTTCTGTGTCATTGGGGTGAGCTAGCCAATGTTGTGGTTTTTTACCCTTTTTTCAAAACTTTTTTTGTTGTCTTACGTTATTTTTTTAGAGCCGGTGACACTCAGGGCACAACACTCGTGCAAGCTTCTTAACATTCTCTGAGTTCTAAGCTCGATTACCAGGGCGCCTCCCTAGGCTCTCACTGTAGTTCACTCCCCAACGTGTGTTATTGCTCCTGTTGCATCTGTCCTGCATGCGATCCCATGAGACCCAGGGATTTCACTAACAAAAGGAAGAGAGCAGGAGGTCCACTGCTCGAATCTGCTCCTGCCTGTGCCTGGTTAGGCCCAATTCCTGTCACCTCTGCATAACTGGCAAGAGAGTTATGTCTGTTTTCAATTTCCTGCATTTTTATACATTTTTTAATGTGGTCAGGTTTTGAGCACGTGTTTTTTTCATGTCCCTGGGAGTGCTAGTGTTCTCATGTGGTGAGGTTTGTTTTGTGGCAGAGGTTAGGCTATGTGTGTGACTTTTGTTTCTTGTTCTTTTTTTGGATGTCTTAATGCTTATTTTTGCTTTCTTGTGAGCTTGTGCTCTTTTGTTCTTTTGTTTGGTTGGCAGTGTGATAAGTAGCCCTTTCTGATGAATTTGCATGGTTGGAAGGGGCTAGGCTTGTTGTGTGAGAAATTTCAGTCAGCCATGCAACTGTAAAATTGGGGCAGTATTTTTCCTTGTGGGGCCATTTCTTTTACGGGAATTGTGGGGCTGATATATTGCAGTGTACAGGTCACCAAAACAAAGACCAAAAAATGTCCGTACAAGTGTGAAATTTGCATGATCAAAACTACCCGAGTTCTAGAGTGACGATTGGTAGTCAGCCATGTGATGTGAAATTTGCAGCATTTGGTATGAGCTGCAGACTCATGCAAATAGGATAATGTTTTGTTTGCTTGTATATTTGAGGTTGTGAGATCTCTATGATCCGGTTTCTTTGTTAGGGGATGAATAAATTCATCGTGCCTCTTGAAGTTTGAGTCTTGGCCAAAAAGATTGGCATTTTGCACTCGTGCAGACAATGTGCTTATTTCATTTCTTGAGACATAGGAATTCACAGCTATAGAAATCTCATATTGGTTTTATGGCATTCAAGCTGATTTATCAGCACACAATAATCGACATGTCTTCCACTATGTGCATTTTGTTGCATTTACCATATATGGTTTCTTACTTGAGATTGCGGTCAATGATTACTTTCCACAGTTCAATGTGCAGACCTCAAAATTATCTAGTTTGTGGGTGTAATGGATTGTTTTGGACTTATTAGTTGAGCAGTTCTTACTAGGAATAATAAACTTAACGTAGAACCATTTCTCACGAGTAGGTAAATCAGTGTAGGTTCATTGCTCATCGATCC
The DNA here is from genome assembly GCA_037957365.1 of Torreya grandis. Lineage (NCBI taxonomy): Eukaryota > Viridiplantae > Streptophyta > Pinopsida > Cupressales > Taxaceae > Torreya > Torreya grandis. Next base: position 10,106,236 of record JARHVA010000006.1, read on the forward strand.
ATAATCCACCTTTAAACTACACTATGCTCGAAATAAAAATAAATAAGTTTGACTAAACTGGAAGAATATTTCTTTCCATCGGTAAAAATACCTTAGGACATATAATTACCTTTGCAGGGGGCTAAACAGAACCTTTCAGATGTTAGTTTAATTCAAATAATTATGGAGACACCCCACAAGCGGTGGCTCAATTGGTCAAGTGGGTGGGCTCTCCATAGGCCCATCCAAGTTCAATTCTCATGGGCATCTTGTGATATATAAAGTTGGTAATGTGTTAATGCTCCTATGGTGTTCACGGACCCCAGAGATAAGTTTGTTAGTCCATTACCAAAAATGCAAATAGGTTGGCATCTCTGATGTACTAAAGAAGTGCTACAGTTATCAGCATTGTAATGCATGTTCATAAATTCTTTGAATTGACAAGTGCAGTTGGGAAGTATAGATAAATATCTGCAAAGTGCAGTAATGCAATTTCAGTCAATTTCATATTTGGTTCTGCATCAAATTCTCACTTGTCTCTGAAACAAAGAGTTATTTTCAGATATTTCTTCTTTTAGATTATTCAATTCAACCTAGGTTGATGAGTCTGAATGTGTGATCTAGTAAATTTGCCTTTCTTTGAAACAAAATATATTGAAATTCTAGTCAGACTTTACAAATTAGTCTATCAAAAGAAAACATCTTCCTTTCCACTCGGAAAGGAGAGAAAAAAATGCCCTCCCATAAGGAGCACATACCATTAATTGTGCATAGACAGCCCTAATAACCAACTACAGAATGTAAATAAAAAGCTACATGGAACTTAAGCTTTCCCAGTCTACCTATATGCAAGTGACATTTCAGAATACTGTGAGCATTTGGTATTGTTGTATATACATGGATAAATAAGAAAAATAAAGCAATTATAGGTGTATCGCGGATGAGATCTGTAAATACTCAATAAAAGGTAATCATATTTCATGTAATTGAACCTTTGAGTCACAGCATTCATATCTAGCAGAGAAAATGACTAATTTATCCGTTGAGAATCAATGACAATATCTTCAAGCCACGAAACTACTTCATGAATGGTAGGAATTCTGAGAGGATTTTGGTTCGTGCATATGCATGCAACATTGAGTAGTTGCAACACCTTCTCTTCATAGCCTTTATCCCAAAGCCAATGATTGAAGATTTCTTCCTCTTGACCGCCAGACCTCATTACTGGCACACAACATACCAAAAAAACCTGCATCCCTTTGGACCATAGAGATCAACATGCTTCTTTCCAGTAAGCAGCTTGAGAATCATAACCCCAAAGTCATATACATCTTCCCTTAGAGTGGCCATCCAAGGCTGTCTATATTCATCGAGGGCTGTCTATATTCAGATGAGTTGTATCGTTGTGCCTCCACAATTTATGTGCTCTCATTGTGTCATATGGCGAAATTGCCCTTGATAAGTTAAAACCCACTACCTGGGCTTGAAATAAGCTTGTTGCTAGATTTGATATCATGATGCACTAAATAAGCTTCACATGTTCCATGCAAATATGCCACTTTTTTGCGGGCTCGTTGAACTAACCTAGTATCCCAATCTGGTATTGCTCTTCCATTTGGCCTTTCAAGCAACCAATAATCCAAGCTTCCATTTGCCCCAGTCTAGCATTGCACTTCCATTTGGCCTTTCAAGCAACCAATAATCCAAGCTTTTATTTTACAAATATGAGTAAATTTGTAATTTGTCATTCCCATATATGCAATAGCCTTGGAAGGGAAATAAACGCTAAGGATTATTACTTCTCTTGAAATATATCATCGAAGAGTTTGTTGCTAGATTTGATATCATGATGCACTATATAAGCTTTACATGTTCCATGCAAAAATGCCACTCCTTTCCCTGGTCATTGAGTTAACCTAGTATCCTAGTCTAGTATTGCACTTCCATTTGGCCTTTCATGCAACTAATAGTCCAATCTTCCATTTTCCAATATGATTAAATTTGTAATTTGTCCTCCCATATATGCAATAGCCTTTGAAGGGAAATAAACGTTATGGATTATTCCTTTTGGAAACAAATGTTGGCCATCTCCACTGAAATCAGGCTTGGGCCTGGATTCTGGGGAGACCCTTTTTTCTCCAAGTCCCTTAGCAGAGTTGAACCTAGCAAATCGTCGAGCGTTGGATTTGATGTTTGTGGAGAATCTAATTCCTCTACCCATATCTGGAGAAAGAAGCAAACGACAAAATCATTGGATGGTTGTCATTTTCCAGGGTTTCACAGTTTGACCCCGCCACATGCATCTTCAATCTAGTTCCTGAGAGACTCTCCCACGCTGCTTTTTTTGGAAGTCTATTGTCGACCACTTGATCAATCCCTGCTCCATCATCTACTGTTGGCATTACTTTCCCCTCTATTTTAGGGCATAGACCAAGCATTATTCCTCCTCTGCTCAACTTTGTGGCACCCAAATTCCTTTCTGATGCAAATCATTATGCTCTTGGATCACGTTGTAGAGGTGTATGGCTTAACCTTCTTGGCCCTCTCTTGCAACTCAAACCGGGTAAGTCTTCTCTACTAAGCTCTGATGTTAGAAAAGGTCCTTTATGGCTTCCTCGAGATATTGACCTCATTCTAGATGACATTGTCCTCCAAATGAATCAGAAAACATTGGATAAAGCCTCCCTTATAGGTCATTTTATTGGCATCTAACCGATAGCCTTTGCTCTTTTGAAATGGATCAAAGTTTCTTGGGTCCCTTTAGGAGTTCTTGCCGTAAAATTTTTGTCCAAAGTTTTCTTCCAAGTTTCATTTACTTTAGAGGTCTTGTGTGTGTTGGCCCTTTTAGGTGGCCCTTGGTACCTCCAAAATGTTATCCTTCTCCTCTGCCCTTGGGTTCCCCATTTTAATTCACTTTATGTAGACTCCCTCTTCTCCACTATTTGTGCCCATCTCGTCAATCTCCCACCCCTGTATTGTAAACCCTCTATTTTGGAGAAAATTGGCTCCTGAATTAGGGAGATCATCTCTGTTGACTTTACAAGTGTGTTGGCTCAGCAGCGCCTTCTCCTTCTCAAATTGAACATCTCTCTTCCTCTTCCCTCCTTTATTTGCATCCGCTCTTCTCTTGGCCATTGGCATCAACCTCTTCTTTTTTAGTCCTCTTTTATTTGCATCCACCCCACAAGCTCTACCTCTCACCATCCTATTACTTCCTCTTTCCACCCTATCTCCCACCACCTCCCACATCCTTGACCCTCCCACTCCACTCTACTTGCCTCCCACTTCTTGTCCTCTCCCTAGCCCCCAATCCTCCCTCTCTGCTCTGCACACCCCATCCTCCCCTCTCGCAATCATCTCCCTGCCCCCCACAAACCCTCCAACGCCCTTGTCCTATGTGAGTATTGTTGACAATTCTTCCACAGGACAAATTGTCTCTTGCCATTCAAAAAATTCACATCTCTGTCCAAGGAAAGAAAGAATACATTGTTTTTCTTTTGTGAGGGCCTTTGCTACAACGGGAATTCCTTCGGACTTTTGTCCAAAGAAATGGTTCATCAAAGAAGGCAGAATGTCACATAGCTTCGAAGAAGTGCTAAGGACATAAGTCCGCAAGAAATTACAAGTTTCAATTCCTTCGGGGAATTTGCAGAGCTTACAACAAAGGAAGTAATTCCTTCGGACTTTTTGTCTGAAGGAATACTTCGGAGAATCCAAGACAAAGGTCTGCCAAAAGCAAGAAAAGCAAAGGAATAATTCCTTCGAACAAAAGTCCAAAAAAAAAAAAAAAATCCGAAGGAATAAGTCTGTGGAATTGCAAGGGGTGTCTTTGGAAGGCAGAAAAGGGCAAAAAAAGAAACCCGAAGGGAAAGGTACCCTTCGAAAGGGTCATTTTCAACAATTCTGAAGGGCACCTACCCTTCAGAAAGGTACACGTCAAATTCAAGACCCCTGCAAAAAGCCCGGTTGCCCTAAAAGAAGCCCTTGCAGAGGGCACTTGGTCGGTGCCTGGACCTTTGTGCATTTTCCAAAGGGTATTTTGAATATGCAATCAAAGACAAAAGACAGGAGAAAATACCTTCGGGCTTTCTGTCCGAAGGAATTCCTTCAAACAAAAAGTCCAAAGAAATTCGGAGAGGCCCGTGCAAAAAACGCGATAGAGCAAAGTCCGAAAGGCATTCTCAGCAGAGTTCAAAAAAGACAAAGATTAATTCCTTTGGGCTTTTTGTCCGAAGAAATTCAAATTTTTGAACCAAACAAAAACCCGACAGAATAAAAGCCAACATAAAAGGAATGACAAAGGAAGATATCCTCCGGAAAAAAGTCCGAAGGAATACTTCGGAGGATAAAGCCGAGGAGATCAAAGGCTAAGGAGATAGCCAAGAAATCCAAGGAAATATTGACTACTATAGACAAAATACAGAATCCCGTCAAAAATAGACATGAACAGGCAAACCAAAATAAGATAAAATGCATGCAAGCAAGGGCTATTTTTGATTGACTGGTCAAAGCTTCAGTTGACTGGTTGTTGAAGTCCCGCTCATCTTCAGATCAACTCATGCATCCGAAGGTCCAACTCAACGTCAACCGGAGTTCCAAATTCGAACGTCGAGTTGATTATTCTAGATTTAGAGTTGACTAATTGTTAAACGCCACATCTACCAAGAGTTTCCCATGCAAAGGAGAATGATGTCTTCGTCCAACTCAACTTATCAAACGGCCAACTCAACCTTTCAAACGTTCCAACTCGGCATCAAGCAGCTCACGTAGAGTTCTAAAAATGACATTGGCATGGATCTCCATGCAAAGAGAGGTCGGCGGTTCAGAACAAAGACAAGTTCACTTCCTCAAGCGCAAGAAGCTTCATGCAAAAAAAAAAAGAAAACATATTTTATTGAAAGGCCAAGTCAGCCTTGAGTTAATCTAAGTTAATCTTTCTCTTCAATTTTTTAACGCAAATCTTTGGCTTTTGTAATTCTCTATAAAATGGCTTTTTAGCCTTAGAGAAATGATCCCTCTCTTGGCTAGACCAGACTCTGCCATTGGTGAGTTGTGTAACTTTTTCAATCAATAGAAAGACTGTACTTTCAGATTTCAAGTGTTGGCATAGTGTATATTCATTCAGCAATTTGCATATGTGGTAGATTTCTCTTCCTTCCCAAATTCTAATTCATACCTAGTTGCTAGCTTATCATATTATGCAGGTCATGTTAAGTGTTTTTTTATGTCTTTTGTTAAAGTTGTAAGTGGATGTTAGGTGGCTGCAAAGTGTCTTGTATCAGACCTCTCTCCATCGTTTTCCCTCATGTTTTGGTCATTGGATCGAACCTCTTCATGAAATATTTATGCATGAGTGATTGATTGAAATCAAAGGTCTTCATTTTCCCTTTTTTGTTCAGTGTTCAAAGTTCCAAGTTGAGTGGATCAATCCTCTGGGGTATCACCTTTATTAGGTAGGATTTCCCCTTAAAGTTTCCTTCTCCCTTTTCCATGGTAGTCTGCAGCATAGAGTAGAGATCCTCATTGATACATCTTACAGGAACCAACCTTCTCTGGAGGTTCTTCTCACCATTGAAGTACCCACCCTCATGAGAAGATCACATTGTTTCAACCGGATAGAGGATTAGCCATTTCATGCACGTCTTCGATTCAGGGCGCAGCTCCAGGTTGACAATAGTTTTTGGCACGCCCGGTGGGATCTATTTTAGTTGATCTTAATGAAATTGCAGTTGTAGCAGTGTTCTGTTAGGTTGTGGAGCTAAAAGCTTCACTGATGCAGACATTGGAGGAAGTTGTTGAGTGTCACAGTCACCGGCGTCCGTCAGGTGTAGACAGGTACCTATCGACATCGGTCAAGGATCGGCCGACGTCGGTCATCTCCAGGCAGACAGAGACCGACGTTGGTCGCCTGTGCAGTTCGAAATTGCGAGTTTCACGGACAGTTTGTTAACGAACCGGTTGTTTGTAATGACCCCTTCTCGAATCTGAGCTCATAATGACCGTTGGCCTATTCCTGGAAATCCGTAGGCTATTCGGAAGGTGCAAATGAGGGTTTCCTATTTTTTAGGATGTCTTTGTTCGAAGTTTTGACCGCAGTTTCCTTCTGGGTTTTTCGAGAGCTTCGCGGAGGTATGTTCGTTTCAGTTTTTTGAGCATTTCCAGGAATTTACTATTTTTAGTAAATTCTATTTTTGGCAGCTAGCAGGTTTATCGCAAGGAGTTTATTTTCCCCTTTTAGTTGTCTCATTCAGTTGTGGGCTTCAGAATTCGGTCTTGGCGGAATAAGTGAATGCCACTTAAAAAATTAATAATAACGTTATATTTTAACGTTGACCTTGGCCTAGACTTGTTAACTTGGGGCGCCACATTGCATGGAAAGGGGGCGCCACTTTTGAGGATAAGCTTCTAGAAGAAGCCAATTGAAGCCTATAAAAGAAGGCATTGGGCTATCATTTGGGCATCTTGGTTTTAGTGCATTGTTATGCTGCAGCTTTGGCTCTGGAACTGCTTCGGGGAATGAAGGCCTCCTAGCAAAGGCATCTCTTCATGCTTGAAAGACAGCATCTAGTGGTGAATTAATCTCTGATATTTGTATTTGCTTAAGTAGTACTTTCAGTTATTGCATTATTAGTTCCTTTGATATTATCAGAATTTCCAGATATTGTATTAAATAGATCTAGGTTTTCAGTCACAATTCAGAAAATACAAAAAAATAGGTTGTGGGTATCATCTTATTGTGTTGGGTAGGCCTAGGCGCCCCATTGCTTAAATTTGTAGAATTTTTGGATCAAGCATTGATTTTATAGAGGAAATCGCCCTTCTCCCCTTGGGACGCCCCTGTGGGGTTTGGCATTGGTTTTTGTGTAACTTTCTGGATGCAGATTTAATCAGTTGCTTGATGCTAACTTGGGCGGCATCCTCCAGGAGAGATTTTGCAACAGAAATCAGGGAGATTGATTAAGTTTTGTATGAGTTATGAATATTTGAAGGATTTAACAAGTGGCTGGTTTTTCCTCTTCCTAAAAGCAAATTCTGTTTATTTTTGTAAGCTGACAGTAGTACTCGCAGCCTTTCTCTATTTGTTAAATTTGCCTTTAAAATATGGTAATAATTTACAGCTCCGCCTTATGGTAGCTACTTTCCCTATTGGGTTAGCAAGCACATTCTAGGTGTAGAGCATCCACCCTATGGTAGCTACTTTCCCTTCTGGGTTAGCAAGCACATGCTGGGTGTGTAGTAGTTTACTTTTCAATATTTCCATCAAAGCACTGTTATTAAGCTCACTCCGTCATATGGTAGCCCCTCACGGGTAGCACATACTTGACGTAGAGTTCTTTATTTGTAATTACTCCGTCTTATGGTCGCCCCTACTCCGCCTTGGACTGGGTAGCACATACTGGACGTTGAGTTCTATTTCTTGCATTCTAGTGGCAAAGTTATTTCAGTTTATTTGAGATTAATCTTGACGGAACTTGCTTATGTTATAATCCAAATCTAAAAAGTTGAAAAATTTTGGCTCGGGTTATTTCAGTGGTATCAGAGCCACGTATCCTGCCATCCTGTGGACAAACCATCTATGAGTGACCGCGAAAAGAGATATATTGCGAGAGAAGATAAGAAAATCGCAAAACAGTTCCAGTGGTATCAGGTTCCCGAAGGTCAGACAGCTTCAGAGATCTTAAGGGCTCATTGGGAGTCTTCTCAAGAGACAAATATGGCAGAAGGTGAGAGATCAGTAGGGGGTAACGAGAGGTTTACCAATCCTAGAAATGATAGTGGGAAGGGTAGAGAAAGATCCCTAAGTCCGGAAAAGAGATTTGAAAGGAAAATGGATGCCTTAATGGATATGGTATCCCTCATGTTGGGAAAAGTGGGTCAAAACCCAAATCTCCAGACCAATTCCGGCTACAGAGGAGAGCCTAGTGCCTCGAATCAATTTAATGGAAGTGTTGCTCAACCTGCTTCAAACAACACTTACATTTCGTCAAGGCCTTTCAAACCCACCTTTTTAACACCAGTCAATACCCAACCTGATCCTGAAGAGAATTCTTCATTTGTCGAACAATTGAGGCGTGGTCATGCGGAGTATGACTCTCTTCCTGAAGAAATCAAAATGGACATGTCCTATAATGAATTCATTGATCATAAGAGGAAGAGTAAGGGACAAGGGAGAAATTATGATCACAAAAGAACTCCAGCACAAGGAGACTTGCATCAAGCTATCAACAAGCTAATGCTTTCCCACTTTGATGGAAGTGATAATAGTTCTGCTCGAGCCTGGATACAAAAATTAGACAACTATTTGGCCCTTAGGCCAATGGCTGAAGAAGATGCGATTAAATTCGCCACACTACACCTAGATGGGGTAGCGCATGAGTGGTGGTACCATGGCCTGGTCACTTTGGGTCATGGATCAATCACTAGCTACGATGAGTTCACCACTAGACTCATTGAGAGGTTCGAGAAGGACCCAGAAGTGCATTTTAGGGAGTTGGCACAGTTGAAGCAATATGGCACTGTTGATGCCTACATAGCTGAGTTTCAAAGACTTTCAGTCATGGTCACTGGAATCACGGAAAGAAGATTAGTGATCTTATTCAGCGAAGGGTTGATGGAGCCACTCAAGGGATGGATCAAAGCTTTTGATCCACCATCTTTGCAAGAAGCAATGAAGAAAGCTAGAAACATGGAGTGGGCGGCTCCCAAAACTAAGTTCCATCCTAAACCATCCTTCCATAAGAAGGATAGAGGGAGAAGGTTTCAACAAAAACCTTTCCAAAAGGAGTATAACCAGCAGAAACCTCTTGGCAAAAGATTGGATCCGGAAACTATCAATGAACTCCGAAGAAAGGGGCTTTGTTTCAGATGCAAAGATAAATGGTCTCCCGACCATGTTTGCCCAAAAGGAGTCAAATTCCACCAGATTGAGTATTACTCCGCTGGTGAGAGTAATTCTGATTTTTCGGACCAGCAATCCGATTCCGAAGATAGTGAAGTTGAAAGAGTACCTGAAGAGGCCGAAAGCGAAAAAGAAAGTGGTGGGACGTTGGCTCAACTTTCAAGCTTCCAAAAGAATGAGTCTTTCAAAATACGTGGGTCGATCAAAGGGCAGCGTATCGTTGCTCTAATTGATACTGGAGCAACCCATAACTTCATTGATGAAGCTGTGGTGGCAAAGAAGGAGTTGCAAACAGAAGATTTTGAAGGGTTCAAAGTCATGGTGGCGGATGGATTTCACATTTCTTGTACCAAAAGGGTTCCCAACTTATCCATGCAATTGGGCAACTATGAAGTCAAAGATGACTTCTATGTGGTGAATATTGGAGATACGGATGCTGTCCTTGGCATTCAATGGCTGCGTTCTCTTGGAGACATCTCTTTAAATCTGCAAACCATGGAACTCAGGTTTCAATCCGATGGAAAGAAGGTGGTGTTGAGAGGGATGTCAAATGGTGGCCCTCGAATTGTATCATTCAAAAGGATGGCGAGATTGATACGACATGATCAAGTGGATTGGGCCGCTGAATTCATAATTCTTCCGACTAGTCCTATTGAAACAAAAATAGAACATCCTCCTGATATTCAATCTTTACTCACCAAGAAGAGTAAAGTGTTTGCTGATTTGCCTCCTGGACCACCTCCTGATAGAGGATCAGAACACATCATTGAGCTCAAAGAGGGAGCAAAACCGGTAATCATAACTCCATACCGGTATCCGAAGCGGCAAAAGGACGAGATCGAGAAGAATATTCAAGAACTCTTGAAGATGGGTTTCATCCGTCCAAGCAAGAGCCCCTTTGCTTCTGCAGTGGTCCTTGTGAAGAAGAAGGATGGTACTATGCGCATGTGCGTGGATTATCGTGCTTTGAATCAAAGCACCATCAAAAACAGATATCCCATACCCAGGATAGATGAGCTCATTGATGAGCTACATGGTGCCAAGTTCTTCTCAAAAATTGATCTAAGATCGGGTTACCATCAGATTCGAATGAGGGGATCGGATGTTGAGAAGACAGCCTTCAGATGCCACTATGGCCATTTTGAATTCTTAGTCATGCCATTTGGATTGACTAACGCCCCGGCTACCTTTCAGTCTTGCATGAATCGTATCTTTCAGAATCATTTAAGGAGGTTTGTGTTAGTATTTTTTGATGACATTCTGATATACAGCAAGACTTGGAGAGAACATCTTAAGCATTTGGAAGAAGTGCTTAGTATTATGGAATCTGAGAGTTTGTTTGCAAAAGCTTCCAAATGTGAATTTGGGATGACTGAGTTACTATACCTTGGCCACATAATCAGTGCTGAGGGAGTGAAGGTGGACCCAGAAAAGATCAAGGCGGTAGTTGATTGGCCACCTCCTGAGAGCTTAACTCAGTTGAAAGGTTTCTTGGGTCTATGTGGTTTTTATCGGAGATTTGTAAAGGGGTATTCACAGAATGCTGCTCCCCTTACCGATCTTACCAAAAAGGGGGCCTTTGTTTGGTCAAAAAAGGCTCAAGTGTTTTTGACAAGTTCAAGAAAATCATGAGTTCATGCCCGGTTTTGGCAATACCGGATTTCTCCAAGCCCTTCGAGCTGCAATGTGATGCATCAGGTGAAGGTGTGGGGGCTGTCCTGATGCAAGACAAACACCCTATTGTGTTTGAGAGCAGAAAATTACGAGGAGTTGAAAGAACATACTCAATCTATGACAAAGAAATGCTTGCTATTATGCATGCATTAGCCAAGTTCAGACAATACTTGGTGGGGAATAAGTTCGTGGTTAAGACTGACCACAATAGCCTCAAGTATTTCATGCACCAAAAGGATCTAAACGAGAGGCAACAGAAATGGGTGAGTAAGCTTCAAGCTTACGACTTTGATATTGAATATGTCAAAGGAAAAAATAATATAGTAGCCGATGCTCTCTCCAGGAGACCTCATCTTAGCTCATTGAGTGAGCTTACTTCAGATTGGAGAGACTTGTTGCTTGCTGATTATGCTAAAAATCAGTTTGCAACCAGCATTCTTGAGGGTACTTTTCATGATGAAAGGTACAAGGTGGTTGAAGGATTGATACACTATAAGGGAAGAATCTTTCTGGTGAATGATTCTAAATTGAAGAAGAAAATTCTTTTGAATTTTCATGATATTCCAGTTGCTGGCCACCAAGGTTTCTTCAAAACATATCGACAGATCCGAGAAAGGTTTTCTTGGAAGGGATTGAAAGGAGAGATTCAACGCTACATTCAGGAATGTCCTGTTTGTCAAGCAAATAAAAATGAGCATACTTTACCAGCTGGTTTGCTACAACCACTCCCTATTCCTACTCAGAAATGGGAAAGTATTTCAATAGACTTCATCACAGGATTACCCAAAGCCCAAGGGAAAGATTGCATCTATGTAGTGGTGGATCGATTGACTAAATTTGCTCACTTCTTCGCCATCACCAGCACCTTTTCTGCAGCCCAAGTTGCAGATCTCTTTTTTCGAGAAGTGTTTAAGCTGCATGGATTGCCAAAGAACATCGTGAGTGATAGGGACAGCAAGTTCCTAAGTAAGTTTTGGCAAGAAGTCTTCAGAATGAGTGGCACTGTGCTTACCCCAAGCACTAGCTACCATCCGCAAACTGATGGACAGACTGAGGTGGTGAATAAGTGGTTGGAGGGCTACTTGAGAAATTATGTGTCAGAACAGCAGAGAACCTGGGTCAAGTGGCTGCATATTGGTGAGTATTGCTACAATTCTACTTTTCATATGTCTATTAAGATGTCTCCTTTCTTGGCACTTTATGGGTATGAGGCACCTAGTTTTGCAGATTTAGTGTTTGGTGACAGCAAAGCACCTCTAGCCAAGGATTTGTTGCAGAATAGTCAGGATATAATGAAATCCTTGAAGGATAATTTGCAGATGGCACAAAATCAGCAAAAGTTGTATGCAGATCAGAAACGTGTGGAGCGTTCCTTCGAGGTTGGAGATATGGTATATCTGAGATTACAACCATATAGGCAATCTACTCTCAAGAAGAGTGGAGCTGAGAAGCTCAAACCTCGCTTCTATGGGCCCTTTAGGGTCATCAGAAAAGTTGGAGCTGTAGCTTATGAATTAGAGCTACCTTCTGATAGCAGAGTGCACAACGTCTTCCATGTGTCTCGCCTCAAGAAGGCACTTGGACATAATGTGATTGCTTCATCACAGCTACCACCTTTGGATGAAGAGGGGCAGTTAGCATTAATTCCAGAAGAGATACTTGATGTTCGAGAACGTTCTTTGAGGAAAAGAACCATCAAAGAGTACCTGGTCAAGTGGAAGGATCTACCTATGGAGGATGCAACTTGGGAAAACGATGAGATCTTGCATCATCCTAGTTTACAATTGCTTGAGGACAAGCAATTTTGGGAAGGGCGGACTGTAATGACCCCTTCTCGAATTTGAGCTCATAATGACCGTTGGCCTATTCCTGGAAATCCGTAGGCTATTCGGAAGGTGCAAATGAGGGTTTCCTATTTTTAGGATGTCTTTGTTCGAAGTTTTGACCGCAGTTTCTTTCTGGGTTTTTCGAGAGCTTCGCGGAGGTATGTTCGTTTCAGTTTTCTGAGCATTTCCAAGAATTTACTATTTTTAGTAAATTCTATTTTTGGCAGCTAGCAGGATTATCGCAAGGAGTTTATTTTCCCCTTTTAGTTGTCTCATTCAGTTGTGGGCTTCAGAATTCGGTCTTGGCGGAATAAGTGAATGTCACTTAAAAAATTAATAATAACGTTATATTTTAATGTTGACCTTGGCCTAGACTTGTTAACTTAATGTTATTTTAAAAAGAGGGACTTGAAGGGGGGGCGCCACATTGCATGGAAAGGGGGCGCCACTTTTGAGGATAAGCTTCTAGAAGAAGCCAATTGAAGCCTATAAAAGAAGGCATTGGGCTATCATTTGGGCATCTTGGTTTTAGTGCATTGTTATGCTGCAGCTTTGGCTCTGGAACTGCTTCGGGGAATGAAGGCCTCCTAGCAAAGGCATCTCTTCATGCTTGAAAGACAGCATCTAGTGGTGAATTAATCTCTGATATTTGTATTTGCTTAAGTAGTACTTTCAGTTATTGCATTATTAGTTCCTTTGATATTATCAGAATTTCCAGATATTGTATTAAATAGATCTAGGTTTTCAGTCACAATTCAGAAAATACAAAAAAATAGGTTGTGGGTATCATCTTATTGTGTTGGGTAGGCCTAGGCGCCCCATTGCTTAAATTTGTAGAATTTTTGGATCAAGCATTGATTTTATAGAGGAAATCGCCCTTCTCCCCTTGGGACGCCCCTGTGGGGTTTGGCATTGGTTTTTGTGTAACTTTCTGGATGCAGATTTAATCAGTTGCTTGATGCTAACTTGGGCGGCATCCTCCAGGAGAGATTTTGCAACAGAAATCAGGGAGATTGATTAAGTTTTGTATGAGTTATGAATATTTGAAGGATTTAACAAGTGGCTGGTTTTTCCTCTTCCTAAAAGCAAATTCTGTTTATTTTTGTAAGCTGACAGTAGTACTCGCAGCCTTTCTCTATTTGTTAAATTTGCCTTTAAAATATGGTAATAATTTACAGCTCCGCCTTATGGTAGCTACTTTCCCTATTGGGTTAGCAAGCACATTCTAGGTGTAGAGCATCCACCCTATGGTAGCTACTTTCCCTTCTGGGTTAGCAAGCACATGCTGGGTGTGTAGTAGTTTACTTTTCAGTATTTCCATCAAAGCACTGTTATTAAGCTCACTCCGTCATATGGTAGCCCCTCACGGGTAGCACATACTTGACGTAGAGTTCTTTATTTGTAATTACTCCGTCTTATGGTCGCCCCTACTCCGCCTTGGACTGGGTAGCACATACTGGACGTTGAGTTCTATTTCTTGCATTCTAGTGGCAAAGTTATTTCAGTTTATTTGAGATTAATCTTGACGGAACTTGCTTATGTTATAATCCAAATCTAAAAAGTTGAAAAATTTTGGCTCGGGTTATTTCAGTGGTATCAGAGCCACGTATCCTGCCATCCTGTGGACAAACCATCTATGAGTGACCGCGAAAAGAGATATATTGCGAGAGAAGATAAGAAAATCGCAAAACAGTTCCAGTGGTATCAGGTTCCCGAAGGTCAGACAGCTTCAGAGATCTTAAGGGCTCATTGGGAGTCTTCTCAAGAGACAAATATGGCAGAAGGTGAGAGATCAGTAGGGGGTAACGAGAGGTTTACCAATCCTAGAAATGATAGTGGGAAGGGTAGAGAAAGATCCCTAAGTCCGGAAAAGAGATTTGAAAGGAAAATGGATGCCTTAATGGATATGGTATCCCTCATGTTGGGAAAAGTGGGTCAAAACCCAAATCTCCAGAGCAATTCCGGCTACAGAGGAGAGCCTAGTGCCTCGAATCAATTTAATGGAAGTGTTGCTCAACCTGCTTCAAACAACACTTACATTTCGTCAAGGCCTTTCAAACCCACCTTTTTAACACCAGTCAATACCCAACCTGATCCTGAAGAGAATTCTTCATTTGTCGAACAATTGAGGCGTGGTCATGCGGAGTATGACTCTCTTCCTGAAGAAATCAAAATGGACATGTCCTATAATGAATTCATTGATCATAAGAGGAAGAGTAAGGGACAAGGGAGAAATTATGATCACAAAAGAACTCCAGCACAAGGAGACTTGCATCAAGCTATCAACAAGCTAATGCTTTCCCACTTTGATGGAAGTGATAATAGTTCTGCTCGAGCCTGGATACAAAAATTAGACAACTATTTGGCCCTTAGGCCAATGGCTGAAGAAGATGCGATTAAATTCGCCACACTACACCTAGATGGGGTAGCGCATGAGTGGTGGTACCATGGCCTGGTCACTTTGGGTCATGGATCAATCACTAGCTACGATGAGTTCACCACTAGACTCATTGAGAGGTTCGAGAAGGACCCAGAAGTGCATTTTAGGGAGTTGGCACAGTTGAAGCAATATGGCACTGTTGATGCCTACATAGCTGAGTTTCAAAGACTTTCAGTCATGGTCACTGGAATCACGGAAAGAAGATTAGTGATCTTATTCAGCGAAGGGTTGATGGAGCCACTCAAGGGATGGATCAAAGCTTTTGATCCACCATCTTTGCAAGAAGCAATGAAGAAAGCTAGAAACATGGAGTGGGCGGCTCCCAAAACTAAGTTCCATCCTAAACCATCCTTCCATAAGAAGGATAGAGGGAGAAGGTTTCAACAAAAACCTTTCCAAAAGGAGTATAACCAGCAGAAACCTCTTGGCAAAAGATTGGATCCGGAAACTATCAATGAACTCCGAAGAAAGGGGCTTTGTTTCAGATGCAAAGATAAATGGTCTCCCGACCATGTTTGCCCAAAAGGAGTCAAATTCCACCAGATTGAGTATTACTCCGCTGGTGAGAGTAATTCTGATTTTTCGGACCAGCAATCCGATTCCGAAGATAGTGAAGTTGAAAGAGTACCTGAAGAGGCCGAAAGCGAAAAAGAAAGTGGTGGGACGTTGGCTCAACTTTCAAGCTTCCAAAAGAATGAGTCTTTCAAAATACGTGGGTCGATCAAAGGGCAGCGTATCGTTGCTCTAATTGATACTGGAGCAACCCATAACTTCATTGATGAAGCTGTGGTGGCAAAGAAGGAGTTGCAAACAGAAGATTTTGAAGGGTTCAAAGTCATGGTGGCGGATGGATTTCACATTTCTTGTACCAAAAGGGTTCCCAACTTATCCATGCAATTGGGCAACTATGAAGTCAAAGATGACTTCTATGTGGTGAATATTGGAGATACGGATGCTGTCCTTGGCATTCAATGGCTGCGTTCTCTTGGAGACATCTCTTTAAATCTGCAAACCATGGAACTCAGGTTTCAATCCGATGGAAAGAAGGTGGTGTTGAGAGGGATGTCAAATGGTGGCCCTCGAATTGTATCATTCAAAAGGATGGCGAGATTGATACGACATGATCAAGTGGATTGGGCCGCTGAATTCATAATTCTTCCGACTAGTCCTATTGAAACAAAAATAGAACATCCTCCTGATATTCAATCTTTACTCACCAAGAAGAGTAAAGTGTTTGCTGATTTGCCTCCTGGACCACCTCCTGATAGAGGATCAGAACACATCATTGAGCTCAAAGAGGGAGCAAAACCGGTAATCATAACTCCATACCGGTATCCGAAGCGGCAAAAGGACGAGATCGAGAAGAATATTCAAGAACTCTTGAAGATGGGTTTCATCCGTCCAAGCAAGAGCCCCTTTGCTTCTGCAGTGGTCCTTGTGAAGAAGAAGGATGGTACTATGCGCATGTGCGTGGATTATCGTGCTTTGAATCAAAGCACCATCAAAAACAGATATCCCATACCCAGGATAGATGAGCTCATTGATGAGCTACATGGTGCCAAGTTCTTCTCAAAAATTGATCTAAGATCGGGTTACCATCAGATTCGAATGAGGGGATCGGATGTTGAGAAGACAGCCTTCAGATGCCACTATGGCCATTTTGAATTCTTAGTCATGCCATTTGGATTGACTAACGCCCCGGCTACCTTTCAGTCTTGCATGAATCGTATCTTTCAGAATCATTTAAGGAGGTTTGTGTTAGTATTTTTTGATGACATTCTGATATACAGCAAGACTTGGAGAGAACATCTTAAGCATTTGGAAGAAGTGCTTAGTATTATGGAATCTGAGAGTTTGTTTGCAAAAGCTTCCAAATGTGAATTTGGGATGACTGAGTTACTATACCTTGGCCACATAATCAGTGCTGAGGGAGTGAAGGTGGACCCAGAAAAGATCAAGGCGGTAGTTGATTGGCCACCTCCTGAGAGCTTAACTCAGTTGAAAGGTTTCTTGGGTCTATGTGGTTTTTATCGGAGATTTGTAAAGGGGTATTCACAGAATGCTGCTCCCCTTACCGATCTTACCAAAAAGGGGGCCTTTGTTTGGTCAAAAAAGGCTCAAGTGTTTTTGACAAGTTCAAGAAAATCATGAGTTCATGCCCGGTTTTGGCAATACCGGATTTCTCCAAGCCCTTCGAGCTGCAATGTGATGCATCAGGTGAAGGTGTGGGGGCTGTCCTGATGCAAGACAAACACCCTATTGTGTTTGAGAGCAGAAAATTACGAGGAGTTGAAAGAACATACTCAATCTATGACAAAGAAATGCTTGCTATTATGCATGCATTAGCCAAGTTCAGACAATACTTGGTGGGGAATAAGTTCGTGGTTAAGACTGACCACAATAGCCTCAAGTATTTCATGCACCAAAAGGATCTAAACGAGAGGCAACAGAAATGGGTGAGTAAGCTTCAAGCTTACGACTTTGATATTGAATATGTCAAAGGAAAAAATAATATAGTAGCCGATGCTCTCTCCAGGAGACCTCATCTTAGCTCATTGAGTGAGCTTACTTCAGATTGGAGAGACTTGTTGCTTGCTGATTATGCTAAAAATCAGTTTGCAACCAGCATTCTTGAGGGTACTTTTCATGATGAAAGGTACAAGGTGGTTGAAGGATTGATACACTATAAGGGAAGAATCTTTCTGGTGAATGATTCTAAATTGAAGAAGAAAATTCTTTTGAATTTTCATGATATTCCAGTTGCTGGCCACCAAGGTTTCTTCAAAACATATCGACAGATCCGAGAAAGGTTTTCTTGGAAGGGATTGAAAGGAGAGATTCAACGCTACATTCAGGAATGTCCTGTTTGTCAAGCAAATAAAAATGAGCATACTTTACCAGCTGGTTTGCTACAACCACTCCCTATTCCTACTCAGAAATGGGAAAGTATTTCAATAGACTTCATCACAGGATTACCCAAAGCCCAAGGGAAAGATTGCATCTATGTAGTGGTGGATCGATTGACTAAATTTGCTCACTTCTTCGCCATCACCAGCACCTTTTCTGCAGCCCAAGTTGCAGATCTCTTTTTTCGAGAAGTGTTTAAGCTGCATGGATTGCCAAAGAACATCGTGAGTGATAGGGACAGCAAGTTCCTAAGTAAGTTTTGGCAAGAAGTCTTCAGAATGAGTGGCACTGTGCTTACCCCAAGCACTAGCTACCATCCGCAAACTGATGGACAGACTGAGGTGGTGAATAAGTGGTTGGAGGGCTACTTGAGAAATTATGTGTCAGAACAGCAGAGAACCTGGGTCAAGTGGCTGCATATTGGTGAGTATTGCTACAATTCTACTTTTCATATGTCTATTAAGATGTCTCCTTTCTTGGCACTTTATGGGTATGAGGCACCTAGTTTTGCAGATTTAGTGTTTGGTGACAGCAAAGCACCTCTAGCCAAGGATTTGTTGCAGAATAGTCAGGATATAATGAAATCCTTGAAGGATAATTTGCAGATGGCACAAAATCAGCAAAAGTTGTATGCAGATCAGAAACGTGTGGAGCGTTCCTTCGAGGTTGGAGATATGGTATATCTGAGATTACAACCATATAGGCAATCTACTCTCAAGAAGAGTGGAGCTGAGAAGCTCAAACCTCGCTTCTATGGGCCCTTTAGGGTCATCAGAAAAGTTGGAGCTGTAGCTTATGAATTAGAGCTACCTTCTGATAGCAGAGTGCACAACGTCTTCCATGTGTCTCGCCTCAAGAAGGCACTTGGACATAATGTGATTGCTTCATCACAGCTACCACCTTTGGATGAAGAGGGGCAGTTAGCATTAATTCCAGAAGAGATACTTGATGTTCGAGAACGTTCTTTGAGGAAAAGAACCATCAAAGAGTACCTGGTCAAGTGGAAGGATCTACCTATGGAGGATGCAACTTGGGAAAACGATGAGATCTTGCATCATCCTAGTTTACAATTGCTTGAGGACAAGCAATTTTGGGAAGGGCGGACTGTAATGACCCCTTCTCGAATTTGAGCTCATAATGACCGTTGGCCTATTCCTGGAAATCCGTAGGCTATTCGGAAGGTGCAAATGAGGGTTTCCTATTTTTAGGATGTCTTTGTTCGAAGTTTTGACCGCAGTTTCTTTCTGGGTTTTTCGAGAGCTTCGCGGAGGTATGTTCGTTTCAGTTTTCTGAGCATTTCCAAGAATTTACTATTTTTAGTAAATTCTATTTTTGGCAGCTAGCAGGATTATCGCAAGGAGTTTATTTTCCCCTTTTAGTTGTCTCATTCAGTTGTGGGCTTCAGAATTCGGTCTTGGCGGAATAAGTGAATGTCACTTAAAAAATTAATAATAACGTTATATTTTAATGTTGACCTTGGCCTAGACTTGTTAACTTAATGTTATTTTAAAAAGAGGGACTTGAAGGGGGGGCGCCACATTGCATGGAAAGGGGGCGCCACTTTTGAGGATAAGCTTCTAGAAGAAGCCAATTGAAGCCTATAAAAGAAGGCATTGGGCTATCATTTGGGCATCTTGGTTTTAGTGCATTGTTATGCTGCAGCTTTGGCTCTGGAACTGCTTCGGGGAATGAAGGCCTCCTAGCAAAGGCATCTCTTCATGCTTGAAAGACAGCATCTAGTGGTGAATTAATCTCTGATATTTGTATTTGCTTAAGTAGTACTTTCAGTTATTGCATTATTAGTTCCTTTGATATTATCAGAATTTCCAGATATTGTATTAAATAGATCTAGGTTTTCAGTCACAATTCAGAAAATACAAAAAAATAGGTTGTGGGTATCATCTTATTGTGTTGGGTAGGCCTAGGCGCCCCATTGCTTAAATTTGTAGAATTTTTGGATCAAGCATTGATTTTATAGAGGAAATCGCCCTTCTCCCCTTGGGACGCCCCTGTGGGGTTTGGCATTGGTTTTTGTGTAACTTTCTGGATGCAGATTTAATCAGTTGCTTGATGCTAACTTGGGCGGCATCCTCCAGGAGAGATTTTGCAACAGAAATCAGGGAGATTGATTAAGTTTTGTATGAGTTATGAATATTTGAAGGATTTAACAAGTGGCTGGTTTTTCCTCTTCCTAAAAGCAAATTCTGTTTATTTTTGTAAGCTGACAGTAGTACTCGCAGCCTTTCTCTATTTGTTAAATTTGCCTTTAAAATATGGTAATAATTTACAGCTCCGCCTTATGGTAGCTACTTTCCCTATTGGGTTAGCAAGCACATTCTAGGTGTAGAGCATCCACCCTATGGTAGCTACTTTCCCTTCTGGGTTAGCAAGCACATGCTGGGTGTGTAGTAGTTTACTTTTCAGTATTTCCATCAAAGCACTGTTATTAAGCTCACTCCGTCATATGGTAGCCCCTCACGGGTAGCACATACTTGAGATAGAGTTTTTTATTTGTAATTACTCCGTCTTATGGTCGCCCCTACTCCGCCTTGGACTGGGTAGCACATACTGGACGTTGAGTTCTATTTCTTGCATTCTAGTGGCAAAGTTATTTCAGTTTATTTGAGATTAATCTTGACGGAACTTGCTTATGTTATAATCCAAATCTAAAAAGTTGAAAAATTTTGGCTCGGGTTATTTCATTGTTTGCATGTTAAAGGCTAATTTTAGTCTTTGAGCTACGGATCTAATTATTGCAATTGGATGTCTAATTATTGTTTGCATGAGATCTATTTAAGAGACTCATGGGCTGTATTGTAAAAGTGTGCTAGTTGAGTTGAGCAAGGTTAGCTCCTTTAGAGGGAAGAGAGCAAGGTGTGTTCCTCCTAGTTCCACAGGGGTGCCGAGTGTGTATGATCAGGTAGAGCTGTAGGTTGTGCAAGTTCTGGTAGAAGATCCACAGGGGTGCTGGTTTGGAGAATCAGAAGGGTTCTTCATGTGTGTAGGATCTTGGTCGGCAGGTGTGCAAGGCCACGTTTGGAGATCTACATGTAGTAAGTAAGGTCGATTGATCTGCAGGTGTGTGTGTGTGCGAGATCTAGGTTTGCAGGTGTGCAAAATCAGAGTGATTTGCAGGTGTGCAAGATCAAGGAGGTCAGCAACACAACAAGTAGCAAGATCAGGAGAGATCTACTTGGAGTGCGTTGTGTACTCGGTTGAGTATGTGTGTATACTCGGTGTACTGACAGTAGTGATACTGATTGGTGGTACTGGCAGTAGTGATACTGACTGGTTGGAGGTGAACAACAACTCTGTGTGTGAGTTGCTTGTTGGGACCGTAAGAGAGAGTGAGCTCTTGAAGAGATTTACTGTTTATGCCCTAGAGGTGTGGGAGCCTTAGAGGTGTGTAAAGAAAAAAACTGTGGCATCTTCTTTGTTGTATTTCCTTCTGGAAGAGTATTAATACAATTGGGTATTGTCTCTCATATTCTGTGTTATTTCTGAATTTTAGTTACTTGTTACTTCTGGTTAATTCTGCATGTTTAGTTGCTTGGTAATCAATTGTGCTTCCTAGATCCTGACAAGTGGTATCAGAGCAGTTTATTGTTTTAGATTCTTGACAGTTGGTTTGTGAGTGATGACTTTTTACCCGCGAGCTCTCTTTGGATCAAAACCCTGTCCAAACTGCCTTGCTCAGAGTTACTCAACATTCTCCACTGATCTCTGTCCATCATCTCCTCCATAAACACCAAGGCTTTCCAGTTCTTAAGTCTATCAAACACATCTGTCTTCCACTTAAGAACATGCATCTCCTTCTTGCTCTTGTGACCAAGCCTACAAAGCCACGTCCTTGCAACAAAAGAAGAATCAGTAATACAAGCAGGTAAATAAAGAGTACCTACTTTCTTACCACATGTTAATTCAAGTGCATCCGCTGTGAGAGTTCCTGTGCATCTCTCATCACCCAACTTTTCTGAAAAAATTAGCCGCATTTTCAAGACTGGGACCTGCATGACCTTCTTCAACACCCGTGTGTTGGCCGTCTGCAATTTCAGCAACACTTCCTCTTTGCCAAAACTTTGACAAGGCACACCAGCCCCTAAATAAATCTTTCCAAAGTCTCCAAAGACCTTAACATGGAAAAATACTCTATTTCGGGTTGCATGGAAAGAGGCAACAGAATCTATAAAACAAGATTCTACTTTATCCAAGGAACATCTCAGAGCATCCTGTGCAACAACACCTGCAACATCTGCTTCTTCAGTTCTTTCATGCTGATCTCCTACCAACCAGCAATCTTTTTTTACCTGCTCTTTCTTTTCATAACACCGTAATTGACCATTCTTGCCTTTGAATTCCTCCATTCTTAGTGTACTTTCCTCTGCCATTGCTATACTCTCACTCAATCAGAAACCTCTGAGAGTGACCTGTAATCAAACACAAACCTGCTCCCTGCAACCTTAGCTCTGATACCAATTGATAGGACCTAGGTTCCACAAAACTCTGACACAACTTGTCAGATTTAAGAGCACATATGATTACCTTTGTATAAGCAACTAAATGTGGAATTAACCAGAAGTAACAAGTAACTAGAAATCAGAAATAGCACAGAATATGAGAGGCAACACACAATTGTATTCAACTCATTCCAGAAGGAAATTACAATAAAGAGATCACACTCTTTCATCCACTTCGTGGGCATACCAGTAATCTTCCCTCAAGAGTTATCTTCTCTCAATACAGGTCACAACAAACGGCTAACACAGAGCTGTTGTTCACTTCAACCAGTCAGTATCAATACTGTCAGTACAACCGAGTACGAACCGGTACTCCAAGTAGATTTCACCTGATCTTGCTCCTTGATGTGTTGTTGTCACTTTTGATCTTGCTACCCCGCAGATCTACCTTTGACCTCGCACACACACACCCCTGCAGATCAATCGATCTTACTTACCCATGTAGATCTCCTCCCTGATCTTGCAACAACCTGCAGATCAACCCTGATCTTACATACCTGGAAGAACTCCTGTGATTTCACCAATGGAAGAACTCTTCTGGTTTTACACTTTACAATACAGCCCATGAGTCTATTATATAGATCCCATGCATACAATAATTAAACAAACGGCTCAAGACTCGAATTAGTCTTTAACATGCAAACAACCGATTCAACAAACTAACTGTCCGTCAACAAGCAGTTCTGGAACCGCACAGGCGATCGACGTCGGTCCCTGTCCATCTAGAGGTGACCGACGTCGACCGACTCCTGACCGATGTCGGTTGCTTTCTATCGACTTCTGACCGACGTCGGTTGGCCTGCCGACGTCGGCGACTGTGACACTCAGCAACCTCCTCCATGTTTGCATCCGAGTGAAGCTTTTAGCTCCACAACCTAACATGTTCTTCAAGAAGTATTGGGTGATTCCAAGCCCAAGCAATGGCTTCTAATAGTTCAAGCACAGTTTCCATGTAAGTCTATTTTTATTGCATTATCATGAATGAATGTTGATCGCTGTGTATGAAGAGAATTCCTATGTTTATCAGCCCAATGATGGATCATACCAGCCTGGTCATGATACCTATGAGCCTCAAGAGTACTATCAAAGCTATGTTGAGCCTTATCAAGTTTCTCATAATCAGCCTCATCAAGAGCATGAATCTTACCTTCCTTGTAACCCATATTAGTCTCAGGACCGGATTTCATCTTTCCCATATGGCTATGATATTGCATATGAGCAGTCTTGCCTTTAAGAAAGAATGAATGAAATAGAGCTCAGAATACTAGCATATGCAAGAAAGGTTTGTTCTAACTCTCAGTATGAAGAAGTGAATGGTCTATTTCGAAATGTGCCCAATGATCCAAAAGAGATAAATAGACTATGTATTCTTGTATTGGAAAAGATGGAGGCTTGAGAAAGGCAGAAAATTGAGTTAAACCAATTGTCTAAAAAGAGCTATTGTGCTTCTTATTTTCATGAAGTTCTTAACCATGCCCAATGTGCCAAGGGAGCTTCCTAGTTGGAGTCAAGAGCCTATTCAAGAGCATATTCAAGACCTGTTCAAGTGACTATTCATGAGACTAAACCTTCCTATAGTCCCCTTTCATCACCAATCATCCCTCAAGCTCAAGTTGTACAGGAAGACAAGCAGGTTCCAGACTTTGATGAGGTAATGGCTAAGTGGAAGGAATAAAATACAGATGTCTTTAAGATTTTCTCTTTCCCTCCTCTCCAAAACTCCCTAGATAATTCATTTTCCCTCAAGATTCCAAAATCTGATCATGACCGACCTCCCATGCTTCATTTTCCCTCTCAAACAAATGAATTTTATCACCCTCCCACCATCCCTCTTCCTCAGGAGGATCCTTTTCTTTGGAGTATTGAGAAAGAGGTTGCAGCGACAAGACAAGTTCTTGCAGAGTGTGTAGATAATGCTTCAGGAGTGTTTGAGGAAAAATTTCCTAGTGATACTTCACTTGAGGTTGTAATTGAGCATCCAATTATAGCTGAGAGTGGGAAGACTGATCTTGATGTAGAGGAACTTTAAGGGGCGCTGATACAAATTGAAGTTATAAATAAGTTACAGGTATCTCCTATTGAGAAAAATTCAGATAGCGTTACAACTGATTCAGTTCAAATAGATCAAAATAAGGAACAAAAAGATGATTGGCAGTTGTACCTTGAATCTCTACAAGAGATTGAAGAACTTTGTATGGATATGATGGCTATTGAAGAGCATGTTTATGAGAAATTTGATCAAGAATCACCTATTCAAGGTCACAGTACAGATTGGGTTGCCTACTCAAAGCTCCTTGAAGAGCTGGATGAACTTGCAGCAATTAATAAGAAGGATGTGGTCACTCAAAAACCATGCATAGATGAGGTATCACTTGACATGGTGGTAGATGACAAGTAATCTAAAAAAGATCAAGAGGTACTTGATGAGTTTGTCTTTGTTGATGTTGATGACTCATTCGAGAAGATGCTAATACAGTTTGTAGACAAGGAAAATACCTCATCGAAGGTTATGATTAAAAAACACCTTGCTTTGCAACGTGTACCATCTCTTGGAAGGAGTGAGTTCAAAAATTTCTCATTTGATCCACGTGGATCATGCTTTATCATGGTTAGCTAGGTTCCTTATTTGTTTTACTTTTCTCCAAGCGTTGTTCAAGCACAGTAGTTTGCTTCAGTTTTGTCCAATAAGTGCTTGTTTGCACATTTGCTTCTTAGTTAGTTTTCTGCTTTCATGTGTTTCTCTTCTTATTTTGAAGGAGGTTACTTCAGCCATAATCAGAGGAGATTTTCAGTCAGAAATCAGGTTCATCATTTGGGAATTCAAATATCGTCTATATATGGTCTGGGTTCTCAAGCATAGCAGGCACACTGAGCCAGCTGAGTCGCCAAAAATGTTGACAATTCTTCCACAGGACAGATTGTCTCTTGCCATTCGAAAAATTCACATCTCCATCCAAGGAAAGAAAGAATACATTGGGAAAGACTACATTGTTTTTCTTTTGTGAGGGCCTTTGCTACAATGGGAATTCCTTCAGAGTTTTGTCCGAAGGAATGGTTCATCAAAGAAGGCATAATGTCACATAGCTTCGGAGAAGTGCTAAGGACATAAGTCCGCAGGAAATTACAAGTTTCAATTCCTTCGGGGAATTTGCAGAGCTTACAACAAAGGAAGTAATTCCTTTGGACTTTTTGTCCGAAGGAATACTTCGGAGAATCCAAGACAAAGGTCCGCCAAAAGCAAGAAAAGCCAAGGAATAATTCCTTCGAACTTTTTATCCGAAGGAATTCCTTCGGACAAAAGTCCAAAAAAAAAAAATCCGAATGAATAAGTCCGTGGAATTGCAAGGGGTGTCTTTGGAAGGCAGAAAATGGCAAAACAAGAAACCCGAAGGGCAAGGTACCCTTCAGAAGGGTCATTTTCAACAATCTCGAAGGGCACCTACCCTTCGGGAAGGTACACATCAAATTCAGGACCCCTGCAAAAAGCCCGGGTGCCCTGCAAAAAGCCTGGGTGCCCTACAATTTCTCTGAAAAAGGCACAGGCGAAGGAAAGAGCCCTTGCGGAGGGCACTTGGTCGGTGCTTGGGCCTTTGTGCATTTTCCGAAGGGCATTTTTAATATGCAGTCAAAGACAAAAGACAGGAGAAAATACCTTCGGGATTTTTGTCCGAAGGAATTCCTTCGGACAAAAGGTCTGAAGAAATTCAGAGAGGCCCGTGCAAAAAACTCAACAGAGCAAAGTCCGAAGGGCATTCTCAACAGAGTTCAAAAAAGACAAGGATTAATTCCTTCGGGCTTTTTGTCCAAAGAAATTCGGATTTCTGAACCAAAGAAAAACTCGACAGAATAAAAGCCAACATAAAAGGAATGACAAAGGAAGATATCCTTCGAAAAAAAGTCCGAAGGAATACTTCGGAGGATAAAGCCGAGGAGATCAAAGGCTAAGGAGATAGCCAAGAAATCCAAGGAAATATAGACTACTATAGACAAAATATAGAATCTCGCCAAAAATAGACATGAACAGGCAAACCAAAATAAGATAAAATGCATGCAAGCAAGGGTTATTTTTGATTGACTGGTCAAAGCTTCAGTTGACTGGTTGTTGAAGTCCCGCTCATCTCCAGATCAACTCATGCATTCAAAGGTCCAACTCAGCTTCAACCAGAGTTCCAAATTCGAACGTCGAGTTGATTGTTCTAGATTTAGAGTTGACTAATTACTAAACGCCACATCTACCAGGAGTTTCCCATGCAAAGGGTAATGATCTCTTCGTCTAACTCAGCGTATCAAACGGCCAACTCAACGTTTCAAACGTTTCAACTCGGCATCAAGCAGCTCACGTAGAGTTCTAAAAATGACATTGGCATGGATCTCCATGCAAAGAGAGGTGGGCGGTTCAGAACAAAGACAAGTTCACTTCCTCAAACGCAAGAAGCTTCATGCAAAGAAAAAAAGAAAACATATTTTATTAAAAGGCCAAGTCAGCCTCGAGTTCATCTAAGTTAATCATTCTCTTCAATTTTTCAACGTCAATCTTTGGCTTTTGTAATTCTCTATAAAATGGCTTTTCAGCCTTAGAGAAATTATCCCTCTTGTGGCTAAACCAGACTCTTCCATTGGTGAGTTGTGTAACTTCTTCAATCAATAGAAAGACTGTACTTTCAGATTTTAAGTGTTGGCATAGTGTATATTCATTCAACAATTTGCATATGTGGTAGATTTCTCTCCCTTCCCAAATTTTGATTCGTACCTAGTTGCTAGCTTATCGTATTATGCAGGTAATGTTAAGTTTTCTTTATGTCTTTTGCTAAAGCTATTAGTGGATGTTAGGTGGATGCAAAGTGTCTTGTATCAAACCTCTCTCCATTGTTTTCCCTCATGTTTTGGTCATTGGATCGAACCTCTTCATGAAATATTTATGCATGAGTGATTGATTGAAATCAAAGGTCTTCATTTTCCCTTGTTTGTTCAGTGTTCAAGGTTCCAAGTTGAGTGAATCAATCTTCTGGTGTATCACCTTTATTAGGTAGGATTTCCCCTTAAAGTTTCCTTCTCCCTTTTCCATGGTAGTCCGCAACATAGAGTAGAGATCTTCATTGATACATCTTACAAGAACCAGCCTTCTCTAGAGGTTCTTCTCACCATTGAGGCACCCACCCTCGTGATAAGATCCCATTGTTTCAACCAGATAAAGGATTGGCCATTTCATGCACGTCTTCGATTCAGGGCACAGCTCCAGGTTGACAACAAGTATGATGCCTCAAATTATGATTGAAAACCTCCCTCACCTTTGTTGATTCACTCCCTTGGCATCTTTCAAAGCCCAAGTTCTATCTCCCTTCCTAACATCCGAAAAAGCACCAAGGGCAGAAAATCACACCTCACTCTAAAAACAAACTTGATATTGTGGGCTTGTACGACCAAAAAACTCTAAAATATTACGTTCTATGCCAGAGGGGGAAGAGCCATCCATTCATGGTTTAAATGAAATGCCCCTTCTAGAATATTAGAGGCCTAAACACCTCTAACAAAAGGGGGTTGGTTAAGTGCCAGCTTCAGCTCAAACGACTAGATGATGTTTTTTGGCAAGAAACCAAGATGTTAGTTCAGGATCTATTCTCTTTCACAAAACAAAATTGGCCCTTTTGAGTAGCTTTGGGGGTGGATGGGAAGGGTGCTTCAAGTGGCTTGGGAGTCCTTTGGAGCCCTAAAACGGTCAAATGTTCTTAGGTGGTTGCCAATAGAAATTGGATTTGTTGTGATGTCAGTGAGTATGGTAAAGACATTGAAATTTAAATGATAAATTTCTATGACGCAAGCATAATTGGGCTTAAGTAAAGAACTTGGGGCGAAATTCAGGCATTCCTAGACCTGACCTTTCAACACAAGGTTATCCTCGGAGGTGATTTCAATGTTTTTTAATCTTTAAGCAAAAAAGTGGGGTGGCTGCAAGAATGTAGTCAAATCCCCAAAATAGTTCTCAAATTTTGTTTCTTGTTGTAACCTCATTGATCTTCCTCAAATGGTCTCTTCTCTTAGACCAACAAAAGAGTAGGCTTTTGCAACATTGCTGAGAGGATTGATAAATTCCTAGTCACAAAATCCTATCTAGAAGCTTAGTAGATCTCCAAATCCTACATCTTGAACGTGTTTAGTTTGGACCACTTCCCTATTTGGATAGACATCTTTGCAGGCAACACCTTCCTTTGGTGCCTTTTCACATTTTGAACAAATATGGATGCGAGACCACTCCTTCCCAGATTTGGTTAAGTCATGGTGGAGAAGTTGTCCTCGAACCCAAGAATTCAAGGCTCTATGCTTAATGATGAAGCTCAAATATTTGCAAACATGTCTAAAGGACTCGAATCATAGTCATTTCAAGAATATCTTAATCCAAAAACAATAGCTGGAGGACGAATTAATATCTTTTAAATGATCAAATTTAGAGCTTCGACCTCTCAGCTATACTCTTGGCCCAAGAAACATCTCTTCTCAATTACATGGAAGAACTCTATGTGCGAGAAGTTGTCTTTTGGAAGCAGAAATCTTGTGAAAATCTATTTGCAACTGAGTATAGAAACACAAAAAAAATCACAGGTCTACTGTCTCTCATTGACTCATCAACATATTGAATAAAATATGTTCTCCATGCAACACCCTTCTTGAATTTCCAACAAAAACCAGTGCCCTGGTGGTTGACTTGTTTGAAAAATTACTAGAATAGGACCAAAAAAGTCCCAAGAGCTTCCATGGCAACTTCTTGATAGAGGTGTTGTCTATCATCTCCTCAATTCAAAACGAAAGGTTGCTTGCCCCCTTCTCCCTAGAAGAGATTAAAGTCACGGTCTTTGCAATGAGTGTGGATAAAGCTCTCGACTTGAATGGCTTCCCGGCCATCTTCTACCAACATTTTTGGTATTTAGTTGGGCATGAATTCACTATAGTGGTAGTGGAGCCAGAAGATCTAAAAATATTTTCAAAGAACTAAATTGCAATTTCATTTCTCTTATTCCTAAAAGCCCCATAGTATCCTCCTCCTCTGCCCTGTGGCCAATTTCACTTTGCAACACCATCTACAAAATCCTAACCAAATCCTTTACGGAGAGGCTTAAGGCAACCCTCCCTAGCCTCATTTCCCAAGAGCAAGGAAGATTTGTTCAAGGCATGTAGATTCTTGAGGAGGTGGTTCTTGCATATGAATCTTTGCACTCTTTATCTACTTTGAACTCCAAAAGGCACGGTGAAGTTCGAAAGGCACGGTGACTAAGTTGGATATCAGCAAGGCGTTTGAAAAAGTCAACTAGAGTTTTCTTAGCTTAGTTATTGAAAATTTTGGTTTTTCGCCAACTTGGTGTGACTTGATTGAGAATTGTATATCCAATGCCCACTTCATAGTCCTTATAAACGACAACCCTGTGGACGACTTCAACAACTTTCATGGCCTTCGGCAAGATGACCCTCTCTCCCCCTACCTGTTCATCTTCATGACAGAGGCCCTTAGTCGGGCCCTTCAAGTGGTGGTTGCTTCTAACAAACTTCAAGGATTCAAACTCGAAATTGGGGCTCCTACTATCTCCCACCTCCTCTATGGATGATACACCACTTCTTCCCTTGGCATGCAGAGAGGAAACCACCAGTATAAAAAACTTGTTGGATGAGTACTCTGTTGTTTCATGCCAACTTATTAGCTCAGATAAGTCAAAGGTTTTATTCTTCAATGACCCTCTCGTCTTCAACAAATTTTGGCTGCCATCCTCGGCTTCCAAATAGGCTTTCTCCCTAGCAAGTACTTGTGAGTCCCCTTCTCAAGCGCTAGCAAAAAACACTGATGGAAAGATCTTTTGAAGAAAGTTGATCATAGGCTCCAATCTTGGACAAGGAAATGGCTCAACTTCACAGACCATATTTTGCTTCTCAAGTCAGTCTTGCAGGCTCTACTGACGTATTTGTTGTCTGTCCTCAAGATTCCCGCAAGCAACTTTGGCTCCCCTAATGAAAATTTATAAAACTTTCTCTGGAAAGGCGCCGATGCGAAGAATAAAATCCCTCGTATCAGCTAGATAAAGGCATTTCTCCCGAAGCCTTTGGGTGGTGCAAATTAAACAAACATCTCATTGCAAAATATATCCCTAGGTGCGAAGCTTTTGTGGCGATTTTTTTCTAATGTTGATCACCTTTGGAGTAAGTTTATCATTGCCAATTACCTGGATTCGCATGCCCAAGAGTGCATCTTCACTGCCACAGCATGGCCCAACGGGTCAGACATTTGGAACTTCATGTGTTCTTGCAGGGATCTTATTTCTGAACATCTAACTTGGGAAATTGGTTCAAAGTGTTCACATTGAAATCTGGAATGACTCGTGGTCATGATTTTCTCTTTTAAATAATTTTGACTCTTTATCGATCATTAGGGACCTCTCGATAGTAGCTTGGGGTTCCAGCGTTAATAGTTACACTCAGCGTCAAGACAATGACCCGAGCTACTCTCTTTCTTGGCAGAATTGGCACAACCTTAATGTGCTTGGGGATCAAGTGGCCCAAATTATATTTATCTTCCAAGGGATAATGGTGATAATTCTCTACGGTGGAACGGTATCGCACTAGCTCCTATGTGGTTAACCTCAAATATAATCCAATATCAAGCTAGGGAACTCTATGTGTTAGACTTGACTAGCCCAACCACAAGGTTTGGTCTTGTTAGACCTTTATAAAATAGGTGCCTTCACTTGGTTCACTTGGTTGGTTGCTCGGAACAAAATCCTAACTTTTGACAACCTCTAGAAACAAAACTTCCCATATGCTAGAACTTGATATTGGCTCCTCCAAAAGCTCAAAATTTCTTGGATCTTTCCCCATTCTTTAATAGGCCTCATATGGTTGTGGCCATGCCTATCCTTTGACTTCTTAAGGCCACAATGGGAAACCTTCCTAGCCTTAGTAAAGTGGAATTCATGGTTAGAGTGGAATATAAGGATTTTTCAAAATGAGGCCCTCTCTTTGGGCAGAGTCATCATTGAAGTTCCAATTTCAAAATGCATTTCTGCCCATTTCAAATCTCTTGGTCAACCCCTAAAACCAAGCAATTATTTTTTTTTTTAAATGACCATTTACCACTTCCCCCCTCTTCATTCTGAAAGAGATCAACGACGTCAAAAACACTCAACACACATTGGAAACCCCCTAAACATGGATGGTTGAAGCTTAACTTTGATAGGGCCTCTTGAGGAACTCTAGGTATATTGGGGTTTGGTTGTATTCTGTAGTCTTCTTTTGGTGAGTTTATTGTTGTCACCACCTCTTTTCTTCCATTAACAATGAATAATGAAGCAAAGGTGTAGGCTTTGGTTAAAGGTGTGTTTTCTTCTCTTTCGGCTTCCATTAACAATGAATAATGAAGCAAAGGTGTAGGCTTTGGTCAAAGTTTGATGATGTGTGCAACTCACATAAATCCTTCTCGTTCACTTGAAACTCTAAGTCCACCTACAATGATAAAATTGTGGCTACAAAATGGGAATAAATGTGGGTTGAGCTCACCTCAACCACTCTGTGTCGACTAGTTGAGTGTTGCCTACATATCAAATACTTTGAAGAAAGAAGTCAAATCACATGTAGATCTTCTCATTAGGTGAATGTGTGCAATTGTGCTCATTGAATCCATGCAACTTGGTATCTAGCTCAACTTTTAATACTTGACAAATGAAAATATTGACTTGGCTCTTGGGTGCTTCAAACTTGTTAAGGCCTTGCTCTTAGTGATTGATTGTAAAATTTGGAGAAATAGGGCAGCCCTCTTAAATGTGAAAGTGTTTGAATAGGCTTCATATGTACTTATTAGATAGATGTTAGATAGGTAATAAGAGTGCACCTATTTTGTATTTATTAGAGGCTCTTTAGGTAATTTCTCACACCATTAACACACTAGATGGATGAGTCGATTCACAGGAATACTTTGAATTTGAAATTTAATTGTTTTTTGGCACATGACAAAACCATCAGACATAGGGGGTATAGTCAGACGATGTGTTTTAAATATAATGTTACTATTTAGTAGACAAGAATAGTGATTTGATGATCTTGAGATGTCTAAGTAAGATAAATAATTGATTTGACATAGACTTTGAGTTTCATGTAGGTGACTAAGAGAAATTTTGAGAAGGTTAAGACTCGTAGAAGACATAATGATGTGAGAGAATGGCGAATGAGACCCATGTCTGTACGCACAAGTCATGTAGGGTGAAGGTAAGTTAAAATTGATATTTTTAAGTATCAACCACATGTGTTGGACTAACTTGTAAAGGTAAATCAATCTCACTAATAACATGTTGTGATGAGTCATTGAATGATCTAACCATTTTGGTTAAAATGTGTAAATCACCATGTGTATATACCAAATATTTAAATAGTATCATGGTACATATTTTATAACTAAAAACATTTTAAATCATGATTATTGTATAATCTAATGGTCAAAATATGTTTGAATAAATAATGATTGAAGATTTGAGTCATCATCAACTATTTCTCTATTGTCAATTTTTTTTTTTTTTTTTTGAGTCATAAGAGGTAATGTACATATATAAGTACCAATAATACCATATAATGGGTGTCCATAATTTGATGGATGAGGCTATGCATTGTATTCCATTTTCACTTCTAGATCTTTCTTAAAATGATCTTATAAAAGATTGTTAAATATCTTCTGATTTTGGTGATCATTAGGTTATGAACCTAAATCCTTTGGAGGATCATCAAAGGTAATATTTTGGTCATCCATAAGGTCTTGGATCTTATGCTTAAAGGTATAAAATATTTTTATATAATGCTGAGGTACTTGGTGATAGTCACGATATACATTAATCCTTTAGATAGAGATTGACTTATATCAACCTCTATGGGAGGAGGGAGAGATATGGCATGACACTCCACAAGATTCTAAAGTAAAGATGTTGGAGACTTAGGTAACCATGTAAATTTAATCGTAGGTATATTAGATAAGATAATTTTATTAGGTTTTTATGATGCTACATTGACCATATTAGTTGTTTCCTTTTTAGGTTATGTAGGTTTGACCTTGTATCTTGTTTTGATATGAAACCTAGTATTAGATGTAGTCAATGTATTTTATACATAAGCTTGTTAAAGTAAATAAGTTTCATTTCATGGTCTTAAAAAATATGGCATAAGTCATCAAAATATTTGAACCTTTTGGAAAATAATGGGCTTATGTAAGGGGGTAAGCAAGCTTTGCTTAAAAATGTCTCGTAAAGTTCTTTGTCTGCCATTGGATTTGTCATTTTGGCCAACATTATTTTAGTATGTCCAATCACATTCATTAATAGTTTCATTGGTTCCTTATTTTATTTTTAAAATTTGAGCATATGACATCTTTTCAATGATGTTGATAGAGAAATGTGCTAAGAACTAGATCAACTAGAGGTTTGAATGCTTTCACCAATTATCATTGGTAAATCATAGAACCATTGTAAAAACATAGTACTTTTAGGTTCCTTAGAAATAATTTGGGTAAAATTTTATCATTAGAGGAATAATCAATATATGTTGCATATAAAAATTGAAGATGTTTTTTAGGATCATCGTTACCATAATACAAAGTGAACTTGGGTACAATAAAACCAATTGAAAAAGGGCGTAAATCTACTTCAGTTACAATAGGATTATGAAAAAACTTTTGTGAATCATTAGAATAAGGTGATTTCATTAAAAATTGCTCAATTTTAGTAACCTTAGATTGAAAAAGTTTGATAGTTTGTACAAGATCTTGCACATTTCAATCACTAAGGTTTGAGATTTTGAGAAGTCACCAAAGGAGGTGTACTCATGGTTTGAGTTGATATAGGCATTAAAATTGGTAATTGGGTTGAAGTGCTAAAATGGTTACCATGGAGGATGTAGCAATAATATGGATTTGGTTTAGGAAAAAATGATGTAAATACATAACCCATGCCCCCATTGGATGTAGAAAGCAATGATGTGCTCAAGGGGAGGGTTATAGGAATATGGGATGTCTCATAGCTCTAATAGAATGATCAATAGATGCACATGGTTCATCTATGATTCTTGTTTTTTTAGTTCCCAATATGGTTTTGAGGATATAATCAAGATCTTTAGATTTTTTATGGATACATTCTCTAAACATACAATAAATTGTACTTTTTCTTGTTCATGTTCATTGTTTGCATTATATTCATTGTTTTCATGATCAAAATCATCTTTTGTGATAACCTCTTCAGTATTTTGTTCAAGTTTCATTATTGGCACTTTCATTAGGCATATGATTTGATACTTCATTAGTTTAAGCCATCTTATGTGCAAAAAGAGCAAGGTCCAAGTGTTTAATAGAAACACCATCTAATATAAGGCTGCGCCTAAGTTACATACAAATAATAAATTGTCTAAAAAAATTCAATAAATTTTTTTAGGAGAATACCCTAGGGCAAGCTAATGGTTTACATAGAAAGACACAAAGGTGAGGTTCATCAAGTGTTTAACCTTAAATTTAGAAGGTGGTGTATAGAGTTAAGAATAGATAAATAGTTTTAACACAAGGGTGATTAACTAATCTATAGCAAACCAATTAATAGAAAACTCAAATAAATAATATTCTAAATTTATACAACTGAGATTTCTAAAAATAGTAGTAAAGTATAACTATTGAAAGATATTACAATAAATAGGGAATAATGGTGCATAGTTGGTTTACTATACACATGTAGATCTAGACTATAAACATTTGTAAGATATGCATGATCAATATTTTGAATCAGTCGTCAAATTTTATAGATTTCACTTCTATCAGATCTTGACACTATCATCGATGCTAATGTCTGACTATGACACAGGTGTCCAGCACGAAATAAGGATTGGATCCAGATGTAACCAACTTCATTGTTGTTGATTTTCTATTGATGTATTCAAATTTGGGATATGAGTTGTCGCTCTTTGTTGATTGATCAAACCCTATCTTTTCACCCTTGCAATGAGTTTGTTAAAAGATGAGTTAGTGGGCTCACGGTGTCGAGCTGCCCCAAAGACCCCTCTATCAATGGTCACTACCTACATAACCAATATTCTGAGAAGAGCCTCAAACTTAAGTAGTGCTTCCTTATATTTGAAAAAGTGTGTGCACAAGGGTGCAATATACTATATGAATATGCATGCAATGATCTAGCTTGTAATTTAAAAAATATCGCTCATGGGTTATTTTTTCAATACTTCAAACCTGTAATATGACTGTTCATATGCTTGATATGAAAATAAAGATGAATATGGTAGAATAGAGTGCTTGTTTAATTGATTGATTTAACTTTGATAAGTGTTTGTTTGGTATTTTTATATGAGTAATAAGAAGACTAACTTGTATTTATACCACACCTTTTTAAAATATCTCATGGTAGGGTTCAATAAGACAATTAGGCCAACCCATGGGTTTCGATCACCTTGTAATTTGGATGACTTTTTGGCTACTGGACACTAGATAAGGATCTAGACACTACCATCAGTGGTAGTATCCCTTTATGGCCAGTAGTGTCAAGAAAGCTAGAAAACAAGTCTGGATCTGAAACTGACAGTGAATGATATTTATCAAGGTTTAAGATTTTCGTGCAACACAAATGACCTAGGTTATCAAAATGATATCGATCGGATTAAGAGATGAGCATTTAAGCATAGTGAGATGGCAAATGCAAGCCTTTCGACATTGAACTGAAGGGTAGATCCATAATTGATATTTTTCAAATGTACATGACTGAGATGTTATAAATATCCAGTTTTAGTATCTACACAATCTTAAAAGGGAAACCTCACACTATATATTCTAAAAATATGGACCAACCTGTAAGAGAGGATCTAAAATTGAAAATTAATCATTTCTAAAGTGAAGGACAAGATCGACCAATAGGGGTCAAGACCAACAGCCATTATTGAACCAAATTGGTCAATTTTGTCTTGAAGGCTAACATGTAAAATTTGGTATTTTGGGTGTTTATACATATGCTTATAGGTGTTTTTAGTGATTAACAACATTTATGTAAGCATTAGATATAAACTTAGAAAGGTATATGTCCATATAAATACTTAGGAAAGAGTGAGGTAGTGAAATATGTTTATATTAAGTATTCATGTCAATTAAAATGTGAGTGGACCAAAATTGATATTATCAAGCATTCATGACCAAATTTGAATGACTACACAACTTATGTATGGGGCATGTTGTCTTACTACCTTGAAAGGCAAATCTATTTGACATGCCCAGTCAACATCATGCACTTGAAGAGTTTCCATGCATGAGCCTCACATTTTTCAGTTGCTATACTATTCATGCTTATTTTGTGGCAAGATGGGGGAAATAAGTGTGTTCTTTTACATGTTAATCCTTTATCTTTATATATTGTGTTTCAATAATACTCTTTCTCAAATGTTATCTACGATGCATATGTTTATCACGCTCATATTCTTATGTGTCTAATGTG
This sequence comes from Torreya grandis, assembly GCA_037957365.1. Classification (NCBI taxonomy): domain Eukaryota; kingdom Viridiplantae; phylum Streptophyta; class Pinopsida; order Cupressales; family Taxaceae; genus Torreya; species Torreya grandis. Next base: position 10,142,967 of record JARHVA010000006.1, read on the forward strand.
CTTATGTGCTTATGTGCATGCTATGTTGTTTTCTATGATCATTGTACTTATGTACCTGCTATGTGGTTAATCATGATCATTATTCTTACATTCTTGCTATGTTGATTATCATGTCTATTGTAATCTTATGTCTTATTATCTTTCCATGATCCATATCATGCATATCTTGTGTTTTATGTTTCCATAATCATTATAATGCTCATATATTGGGGAAAGCTTCTTCACTTGCTCATGTTATTCATTGTTATATATTTATAATATATCCAATTGTTTATGTGTTATAAATGTTACATCTTGAGCCCACGTCGGGGAAAATACATCGATATGTTTTCAAATGTTATATCTTTGCAAATATTTGATCATATGTTGACTATGGTTCAAAGTTACATTTGCATTGTAGACACCTAATTTTGGTAAAAGACTAGTTATTTGTTATGGTATTAGTGTGTTTATGTTCTTTTGGATAATATCTCAAATTAGGCTCTTACTGGTTTGCGTACTTATCTTCATTTTCCTCTTGTAACACTTGCCCTCACATATTTGCTCTCTATCGCACAATGGATCTCCTTAGTTCTTTTATTTTCTCTTTCTTGATTTGTTTCCTTCTATCAATTTTGTTTTCCTCTTATCTTTATTTGGTTTCTATTATTCCTGGTTTTCTACTAGGAGTGCAGTAATATGCTCTTGGTCTACCCAGGAGCATCCACTATGTTCATGGTCTATTTTTTTCCTATGGGCCACTTGGCACTCTTTTTATTTTTTTATGTATGTGCCCTTTTTTTCAAATTTTTCAATTTTCCCACTATTTTGTGGTCAACTTGTGCACCAAAAGGGTCCAACTTTTAATTTTAGATGTCTACAAGTAAATGAGAGCATTGATGAACTTATGGGGAGACTCAAGAGAATACATATTGATTTATAGTGATAAGCCATCCATTGAAATGTAAAAGCATAATTTCATTATTAAAGTAACATCTTTGTACCAAAAGAAGAATTAAAGGAATAGTGAAATATCATATAGAATATACTAGCTACTTGCATCTCATACATGGATAAACAACGAGGTATTCATACTACATTAGATTGATTGCTTGTTGTGCCTTTGACAAATAGTGTGTATAGGGATATATGTGGTCAACTTGTGGCTAATGTAACCTTTTACCTTGTCATATCACAATTCTCTATGTTTTCATATTGTTAGTAGGGTCAGCATATGGGATAACCATAACCTAAGTAGGGTATATATGTAGACACTAAAATTTGGTATTCCATGTGGTACTCAATGTGCACATGCAATTAAAATCAGAACCTAGAATCCAACAATTCATATATATTCAAGTTGTAGACATCCCCGAAGCATGTGGGATGTTACTCAGTAGAGATTGGTTTAAATATTTGAATGGATACATGGCCACTAACTTCTCTCTCTCACATGTGGTTACCTTGGAGGGGTGTTGCCAACCAAATAAGAGTGGATAGAGAGCTGAGGATGAAGCACATGATCACAGATATAAAACATTCAATGGGAAAGTAAACTTTGTGGACTCTGATTTAGAGATCTACACTTTGAAAACAAAACCTAGTAAAGGTGAGACTAATGTCAACATTGATTTGCCTAGGCTATAGTCATTATATGTGGATGGAGCCTACTCTAAACAAGGTTATGTAGCTAGAGTTCTACTAATTGATCCCCAACGTAAGAAACATTTAGTTGCTTACAATTTGTAATTTCCATGCACTAACAACTTGGCATAATATGAGGCATTAGTTGTGGGACTACAATTTGCACTGAAGCATAAAGTGAAAGAACTAAAAAGTATTCAATGATTATGAACTTGTTGTGAACTAGGTAAGGAGAAAATTTCTTTAGAGCATAGGATTTAATTTAAATGTTTGATGTGTTCAATGTCATCCCTATCCCTAATAAAGAAAATCAATTTTTTGACTCCTTAGCATCCTCGGCTGCAAACTTAACACCCCTTCACGACACTAAATTACAAGAATTCATTGTGGAATTATTCCCTTGTCCGTCTATTTTATATGACGTGATGCCTTTCCAAGTCTTTGAAGATGACCAACAAATTGTCCAATTCCTTAACAATGTTGGGGCATCTGAAGCCCAAATAATAGAGGAAGAAGAGAGAGATTCATGGAGTTGAACTCAACATATATAGAAATCTCAATATCCAAGGGAATTGAATCCCAAAGGGTATGATCTCTATAGAAAAGGCATTTGACTTATTCATCCCTATGCGCCCAATTATAAAACCCAATTTTGTAAATCAAAAGTGTCGAACCATTAACCTTGGTTCCCTAGAAAGACCCCAAATTATCAACATAGGCCCTGATTGGATGAACACAAAGATTGAGTAGCTTTGAAAGTTGTTGTTGAGTTATAAGGATGTAATTGCTTGGTCCTATCAAAACCTTAAAGTCTTCGACCCAAAGGTGATCACTTACACCATCCCCCTTAAGCTACACCAAAGACCATTTTGGTAGAAGCAGAGGCATGTGAATCCAATTCTTGAACCATTGATAAACAAAGAAGTTCACAAGCTCCTTTGTACTAGAATAATCTTCCAAGTTCATTCCACTTATGTGGGATCCTTAGTACATGTCCAGAAGAAAAATTGTGAAATTAGATTATGCATGGACATTTGAACCTTAACAGAGCTTTAGATAAGGACAATTATCCATTGCCTTTCCTTAATGAATTGATTTATATGGTTAATGGATCCTAGATGATGCCCTTCTTGGACGGATTCTCAAGATATAATTAGGGTTTAGTAAATTATGATGATCAAACTAAAATCGCATTTACAATGAAATGGGAGACATTTGCTTGTAAGATAATTTCATTTAGATTGATCAGTGCTGGAGCGATATTTTAAAGAACAATGGATTTTGCATTCGAAGATTTAATTGATAAGTATGTAGTAATTTGCATGGATGATTTAACTATATTTTCAAAATGCAAGTATGATCACATCTCCCATTTACAGAAGGTGTTCGAGAGATGTAGAAGGTATGGCATTTCCTTGAACCCAAAAAAGAGTGTGTTCGATGTCATCAAAGTTAAGCTTCTCGGTCATATCGTCATGAGAGAAGGTGTTCGGTGTCATTGAAAGCTCTGAAGTGATTTATAAATTACCTCAACCTAATAGTCAAAAGGAGCTGAAATCTTTCTTTGGTAAAATTAATTTTGTTCACAAGTTCATTTATGTATTTGCTAAAATTATGAAGCCTCTAAACGCTATGTTGAAATAGAACACTAAAATAGAGTGGCACACTGAGTCAAATAAAGTATTTCAATCCATAAAGGATGCCATTAAGCACCAATGTTAATTAGTCCATATTATGCTAGAGACTTCTATATTTATCCTTTTGCCTCTGATCATGCCATTGTTGCTTGCCTCACACAGAGATGTGATGGACAAGAACACCATGCTGCATTCATGAGCACCAACATGAAAGATGTAGAGATAAGATACTCTATACTAGACAAACACACCAACACTTTAGTCAAAGCTGTGAAAAAAAATAGGCACTTTGTTCTTAAGAATAAATTGCATGCAATTGTGTCAGACCCAGCTATCAAACAAATGTTAGGCCAAAACAAGTTAGGTGAGCACAGAGGTAAATGAATGACTAAGCTACAAGAATATGACTTGGAGTTAAAACATACCAAGTTGGTGAAAGTACAAGGTCTTACTCAACTGATAACTGAGATCGATCCAAGGATTATTGTGCATCAATTAAACCAAGAGCAATTGCTGCAGCGTAATTGGTACACCCCAATTATCCATTACCTTCTCTATGGAATCCCGCCTCTTGGATTCAGTCAAACATATAAAAGAACTCTTAGACTAAAAGTGACACAATATATGTTGAAATAAGTTCCCTTCAAAAAAAATTATGAAGGCATCTATCTCAGATTCATATCAAAAGTTGAAGCCAAGGAAATCATGGTTGATTTCCATGATAAATCAGGTGTTTTTCATCCTGCAACAAATGCAATGGCACACAAGATATTATGAGCAGGCTATTATTGGCCCACCCTATTCAAGGATGTCCATGCACATCTTAGAAAGTGCCATAAGTGTCAGACCTTTGCTAAAAGAGAAGTCCATGCTGCAATATCGCTACTACCAATTATAGAAGGGATACCATTTGCCCATTGGGGTTTGGATTTCGTAGGAGTCATTAATCCCAACTCCTCAACAGGCCACAAGTTTATTCTTATGGCCAAAAACTATTACAAAAGATCGTGGAGGTAGTGGCAATGAATAATAACACTTCTAATAAAGTGATCAAGTTCATGGAAAGTAATGTGATCACTTGATCCAAGACCCCAGTCTCATTAGTCTGTGACAATCGCTCCACATTTCAATTCAAAGAATTTACTGAGTGGGCATATGACAATGGGATCACTTTAAAGTTCTCATCTAATTACTTCTTGTAAGGGAATGGATTGGCAGAATTAACAAAAAATAATTTAATCGGGGCCATTAGAAAGTCTATTGAGAAAAAGTCTCAAAAGTGGCATTTGTTAATGAGGTTTGCTCTTTGGATTGACTCCACCAAATATGATCAAGCACTAAAGAGATCACCATTTCTATTAGTTTACAGACTAGAGCCAATTCTACCTATTAAGCTTAGGCTGCCCACCTACAATCTTATACAATAGTACATGGAATGCAATGGAAAGGTAAATTCAAGGCTTGTAGACCTTACACAATTTGAAAAAGCTCAGAACAAAGCCTTAATAAATTTTAGTAACCATCAAAGCACTATCAAGCGATGGTTTGAAAAGAAAACCAAAGTGAAGTCCTTTAAGATTTCATATCTATTGCTACTATGGGACAAAGCCCATGAGAAGAAAGGTCAACATTCCAAGTTTGATCCACTTTGGATCAACCCATACCAAATAATTGAGTTATTTGACATAACGTTTTTTGATTCAATGATGTAAAACATAATGATATTTCATTATAGGTGAATGGGTAATTCTTGAAGCATTACTTCTTGGTTGCCCCTGCTATTGCCTCTGCTATTGCATCTTTAGAATGAGCTCCCTAGATTGGTTTGGTAATGTATAGTGTACATAATAGTTTACTCTCATGATTTTTGCTTTTGATTTTTGAAGAGTTTGTTGTTTTCTAGTTTAGCATTAGAATAGTTACAATTCAATTGTATGTTTGTGTTTGTCTCCTAGGTCTTTATCTTGTCCCTTTAGGTGTGTCTTCTATGCAACCTTGTTACATGTCTACAGTTCATCTTGGTCTCTCCTTCATAAATAATTAATTTGTGCTTGAACAGATGCCAAGTCAGGATGCATCTTTGAGGAGTTCCTATTTCCAGGCAGCTTTACAGACTAGTCATCTACCCTGATGATGAATGATGAAGTCAAAAATTAGAAGACAATAACTAACATGATTGCCAAATTACCTATTCCAAGGCAATAAATGAAGAGTGTAATCTAGGTTGAGTAATCAACCTGCCTTGTTATGTATCAATGCTCGATCTCTTTCTTCATCACAAATTCAAGGTGCAAACCTGAGTTAATCTCTTTAAATTATTTCCATTGATATTTTTTAAGTAGTTGTAAACGTATCACTGAATTATACAATCTGACTTGGCCTAATAAGTTTCTAAAATAACATTAAAAAATCTATGTGGGATAATTTTTTGTCACTAAGGGCAACATGTAGTATCATAACTTAGGCTCGAACTCTAGGACTTAATGAGTCCGCTAACATTTTTGCATTCTCTTTTTTAGTGAGAAGGAAGAATGGTGCAAATAAGAGCATCAGAAGAGATCCATCAAATAACAATAACTCACCCATGGATCTTAATCAAGTTGCTATTGATCAGTCAACAAAGTTGGATCAGTTGCTCGCAGTCATGAGTGATATTAGGGATCGAATTGCAGCCTTGGAAAAAGAGGTCCATGGTCATGGCGAGGAAGAATGCTAGGAATTACCTGTTGAGCTCCCTGTTAAACATGGGAATTAGTGAGATGCAAAAACTTAGGTAGTTGTTAAACTATTTAGGGATATGAAGAAGGTTAGTCTACCCAAGTTTGATGGAACTATTTTAGGTGATGGAGCTAAATCATGGTTGACTGAGATGGAGAAGTACTTTGAGATTTAAAATTACTCTGAGGTCAGTAAGGCAGTTTAATAAGCGTACCAATTCGCTGGTGAAGCAGTTACTTAGTGGGCTAACAAAAAAATGAAGATAAAATTTAATTCAAACACCACAACTTGGAGGCAGTTCATGGCGTTCAGGTCATGGTGGTTGCCATAGCTTTACTTTGATCAAAAGCTTATAGATTTTTTGAATCTAAAGCAAGGGGAGTTATCGGTAAATGAATACTGAGAGAAATTTACCAAACTTCTAAAATACGTGCCTTAGTATCAAGCTGATGAAAGGTTCAGAATCAAGAAATTTATTATAGGATTGAAACCCCATATTGGAGGTGAGGTAGATCTTCCTGGGCCTTCTACTTTGGATCAGGTTTTTGAGAAGGCAGTAAAACAGGGACATAAATTGAAATCTTTGGCTCAAGTCAAGGAGAAGTTTAAAAAGAAGTTTGGCAGTTTCAAGCCAACTTTCAAAAAGAGGAATTTGAATCAAAGGAGTGGAGACTCCAAGGGGTAGTTCAAGAATCAAAATCCAAAATGCAACAGTGGATCTAGTAACAGAAAACCAGGTAATAGCTCCAAAGGTGGTTTTCAGGGAAACTCTCAAACTAACAGAAAAGGACTACCAGGTTGTTTCAATTACGGAGGAAATCACTATGCTCGTGAATGTCTTTATGACAAGTCTAAAAACTCCAAACCCTTAATAGGGAAATTTTCAGCAACGTATTCATGTAGTAATTAATAATTGACATGCTGAATTTTAAGCATCAGCGATAAAGTTATCAGGGATTTTGTTTGAACATTAACTTTAGTTTTGATAGATACAGGGGTTACTGAATGCTTTATAGCTCCTAAAATGCTTAGCAAGTTTTTTATAAAAACTAGATATATGGCAAATGCATGGTCAATACAATATGGGAATAAATCTAAAGTCATGGTTAATAAGTGTCTTGTCGAAGCAGTGATTGAGTTCCCTGAATTCACAACTGTAGTGGATTTGTATGTAGCTTCATTAAGATCATACGACGTGATTTTAGGAGTCAACTGGCTTGCTAATCACAAAGCCATAGTTGACTGTCACTTGAATAAGGTTGAGTGTCTAGATGATTTTGAAAATCTGACTCAACTGCAAGGTGAAAAGAGGTAATTGCGGCTTAAGCAAATTTTTGCAATGCAACTCAAAAGAGCTCAAGCAAAAGGATGCAAAACATTTATCGTCAAGATAAATGAAATAGAGGAAACTAAGGAACCAAATCTCAAAGACTATCATTTCCTTAGAGATTTCCATGATGTGTTACATGAGGAATTACCAAGTTTGCCTCCCAAACTTGAGTTTGATTTCTCTATTGATATTATACCTAGATCAAAACCACAATCTAAGACACCATATAGGATGACGACCACTGAATTGATCGAATTAAAGGCACAAATCCAGGAGATTTTGGAGAAAGGATTGATTAGACATAGTTTGTCACCATGGGGTGTACCCATTGTTTTTATAAAGAAGGATGGTACCCTTCGACTTTGTATTGACTAATGAATGCTTAACAAGGCAACTATCTAGAACATGTATCCATTGCCTCGTATAGATGATATTTTTGATCAAATGCATGATGTAATAATATTTTCTAAGATAGATCTTAGATCAAGATAGCATCAATTGAGGATCGGGGATGAGGATATTCTAAAAATGGCTTTTAGGACTGGCTATGGTTATTACGAGTTCACAGTGTTACCTTTTGGTTTAACTAACACACCAACAACATTCATGAATCTTATGAATAGTATATTTAGAGACTACTTAGATCACTTTGTATTAGTCTTTTTGGATGACATTCTTATCTATTCTAAGAATGAAGAGGAACATTTGCAACATTTAGAACTAGTTTTGCAACAGTTGCGAAAGCACAAGCTATATGGCAAATTGTTTAAATGCATTTTCTTTTAAAAAAGAGTGCAATAACTAAGGCATATTATTTATGCAGATGATATTTTTGTAGATCCATCTAAGATAAGGTTTATTATGGAGTGACAAGCACCTAAAAATGTGCACGAGCTAAGGAACTTCATGGGGTTAACAGGCTATTATAAGAAGTTCATTTTAAAATTTTCCAAGATAGCTAATCCAATTACCTCTTTGCAACAGAAGAATAAAAAATTTGACTGATCTGAGAAATGTGAATTAGCTTTTCAAGAGTTGAAAATAATATTTATATCAGCACCAGTGCTAAGAGTTCCTGATCTCAATGGACAATTTTCAGTGATCATAGATGCTTTAGGAGAAGGTTTGGGTGGAGTACTCATGCAGAATGGAGCAGTGATAGCTTTTGAATTGAGGAAGTTGAAAACTCATGAGGTGAATTATGATCCTCATGACCTTGAACTTACAATGATTATTCATGATTTTCAAGTTTGACAACATTATTTGCTGGAAAAACCATTTGAGCTCAAGATTGACAACTTGGGGCTCAAATATATCTTCACCCAACCAAATTTAAATGCTCGTTAAAGACGTTGGTTAGAGTTTCTTTCTGACTATGACTTTGATATCAATTACATCAAGGGATAAGAGAATAGAGTAGCTAATGCTTTGAATCGTATAAGGTACATAGCAGTTGTAGCTACTATTAAGAGTATTTTCAGAGATCAAGTAGTTAAGTTCTCACTAGGAGATGATTACTATGAGTAGGTCAAAGAAGATTTGTCTATTAGTGTCCAAGATCCTCGGTATAAAGGATTCAATTTTGAGAGTGATGGTCTTCTGCATTTGAATAAGAGGATGTATGTGTCATATCAAGATAATCTACGTAGTACAATGTTGAAAGAGTTACAGAATGCCCCATATTCGGGACATCTAAGAGTAACAAAATTTATGAAAGAGCTTAGACCTCTATATTTTTGGAAGGGAATTAAAAAAAAGATGTGGTTGATTTTGTGTCACGATGTCTAGAATGTCAATGAGTGAAAGCTAAACATGTTCACCTAGCTGGATTGTTATATCTATATGATATACCAGAATGAAAGTGGAAGGTGATCAGTATGGACTTTGTCTAAGGCTTATCGATGTCACGGAGTAGTCATGATATGATCTTGGTAGTTGTTGATAAACTAACTAAGGTGGCTCATTTTATACCAGGCAACTTGACAGATGATTCGTCTACTCTTGTAAAGAAATTCGTAAAGGAAATGTATAGGTTGCATGGATTTTCAGAGAAGATCATTTCAGATCATGATCCAAAAATGAATTTTAGGTTTTGGGTTACTCTAAACTTAGCTTTAGGCACGCAGCTTAATTTCAACATTGCTTATCATCCAGAGATCGATGGTCAAACTGAGTGAATAAATCAGGTTTTAAAAGATCTTTTACGTATATATTGCATGGATCAACAATACAAATGATAAGATTATCTTCCATTGGTTGATTTTGTTTATAACAAATCATCCCAGTTTGCTTTGAAGATGGTGCCTTTTGAACTATGTATGAGAAGAGGTGCAGGACACCAATCAGTTGGGACAAGTTAGAGGACAAGGTAGTCTTCGGGCTTGAGATGGTTTCTGAAATAGAAGAGCAAGTTAAGTTAATCAGACAAAGATTAGTCGAGGCCAATGATAGACATAAGAGTTACATGGATTTGAAGAGGACTGATAAGTGGTTTTTTGTTAGTGACAAAGTGTTTTTACGGGTTAAGTCGTAAAAGAGCTCGATTAAGTTCAGAAAGTCAACAAAATTGTCACCCAAATAAAGTTAGGATCCTTCAAAGTGTTATAAGTGGTCAATCATATTGTGTATAGGCTTGCATTACCACCAACATTATCTCTTTTACATAATATTTTCCATGTATCATATCTCAAGAAGTATATAGCTGATCATTCACATGTTTTGGATTATAATGCTTTACAGGTTCTAAACCACGGGGTGATCATGATAGAATCCATCAGGGTAATTGACACTCACAAACTTCATTTGTGTAATAGAGAAATGTCACAGTGTAAGGCCTTGTGAGACCAATACTATAAAGATAGTGCTATTTGGGAAGACATTGATGAGTTCTTCAAGCTGTTTTCGTATTTGTTTGCATGAATGATGCTTGATACTATGTTGTTAATTCAACTAAACTCTTTTAAATATTTTGAAACTATTGTTTGAATAAGTGTCATCGAAAAGATGACCAGTTTTAAGGGAGATGATGTTACATCCCTATTTCACCCTATGAATTTAACTTTAAATCCATGAATTTGAGATGGTTAATAACTAATTCTTTAACACTTTGATTTAAGCACTATGACAAACACAGCAGGGAACAATGATATTTATGATTTGTTTACGTGATGTTACAATTGCATTTGATTATTTTATGTAGTATAGATGTATACTTGTTAGTCTTGTATCATTGATTTTATATACGATTACTCGGACTAACTATATAATTGGTATGAGATGGATGCAGGATTGGTCTCACCCTCAGAGCATGATGAGGGAGAGTATCATCTAAAAGGGTAGTGTAGATGGGATGATTGCAGTATGACAAAATGAAAATGCTAGTGACCCAAATTCACACACCACAGTAGTTTGACATGTTAAATTCTTTGCATTAATATGATTTGCTAAGTAATTATGCTCGATAATGCTAGAATAGTTGTATTAATCATATTTTGATTATGCTTTCGGAAGAAATGAGTTCTTATTCTTAAATTGGTTATAGTGAATACTATGTTGTGAGATGCTTTATATTGTGCTTTATAATTATGTCATTAATGCAGTTTTCAATAGGAAATTGAAATAGTAGTAATGTTATATTTAATTTTCTAAAATAAATATTTATAGTAATCTTAAATTATTTAATTATATTAGACAATTTAATTAAATTGTGATATTCAACTTATTAATTATACTAATTAATATGAAAATAAATTTTAATTAAAATACTACGATGAATATATATTTTAGAAGACTTATCTGGATTGATTTTTAGTAATGCATGAAATCTTATGATGATTTTATTTGAAAAGGAGAAGTTAAATTACCTTATTGTTAACTTGAAAAATCAAGGGAGATAAATTAAAAATTTATTCGATGATTACTTGTGGAACTCCCAGTTAACTATGGGAAACAAAGCGTACAACTGAAGTTTTAAATGACATGCACAAAGAAAAAAATGGTATTAAGTGAAAAATATTCGCAAAAAGGAAGCAGGGAGTTAGAAGAAAGGCAGCAGAATGTTGGAAGGAGAAAAAAAACTTCGGAAGTAGGAAAGAAAAATTTCATCATCAACAAAAAAAACGTACCAGATGGGTACTGTAATTATATTTATAATGTATATTAAAAATTTAGGGAAAACATTGTTGGATCCGTAAAAAGTTTCAAAGAAATAAATTTTGGGTAATCCCTTTAAAAAATAGAAATCTATCCGTAATAACCCAAATTTTATTAACTCAAATGAAAGAATCAGAGATTATAAATTTACACAATATTTTTATTATATTAGAAAATCTATGAGAACCCTGTGAATAAACCCTATGAAAACATTTGAAAAATGTTATGTTAGTCTCTCTTTAGAAACCAAGATTCTATTTGTATTGCCCAAAATAAATTATTTGAGATGATAGTGCCCTGTAAGCGATAAGCGAAAAATGTCAATAAATAATAAAACTAAAATCAATAAGCGAGGCATTCTTAATTGAGGATAGTTTAAATGATTTATTCTAAAAATGAATATATACATATAGTCTTTGAAATAATAAATGATTGAATGCTATGTACTTATAAATATCCGTATCTTTTATAAGGGGGGGTGTGTCTCGTTCCACTTTTCCTCTTTATTAATTATTGTGAAACCCTGTTTTTTTTAAATTTGGCTTGAGTTTTATTAAGTTGATCGAGGCATATTTATTTTAAATCATGTGAAATGATGGGAAGGGTAAAAGGGAAAACATATTTGATTGGTTTAAAATTGCACTTTATTTATTATTATAAATTATATATATATATATATATGGAGTTAGTTAAAGTTAACAGTAAATATATTCTTTTGTAATTAATAATTTTATTAATTAACAATGTTTGTATTTGTGAATATAGCTAAAGATTATATCTTATTATTAAGAGATCATAGTTTATTATTAAACTATGAATAAATAATTTTAAAAAAATTATATATTGATAATTAGTAATTTATAATGTAAAAATATATAATTAGAAATTACATAATTAGATTGTAAATTATCTAATTGCGATCTCTTTATATTTTTAGGGTTTTTTCATTTAAAATATGTTATGTTATGAAATTTGTGGAGATGAATGTAAATTAAATGCCAAGAAGCATATAAGTTAATAGTTAGCATAAATTTTTAAACCCCGTAAATAAATTATCTTGAGGCAGGAGAAGAATAATATTATTTTTTTAATTTTAGGGTTTTTTCTTATAATGAAAATAGTATAAAACTATCAAAAAATATTTAAAATGTTTAGCAAAACATATTCATGGGGTTAGCTTAAAGTTACGAAAAATGGATAATTAGTGCATTTAGTAAATTTTGTTGGTTTTTAGGAGAACTCGAACTTAAACATTCTGAGAAATGTCAAAAGGCCATTTGTTTCTTAAAAGTATTTCTTCTAGAGCAATAATTAAATTTGACTTGAATTATTTGTTGTAGATAAGTTAGTTTAGACTTTTATAGTCATTTTTGGTTGGCATAGTTTTGTCAAATGAATGCTTATTATATCAGATATTGCAAGTATATGTTAATGATATTTAGATTAATTTACCTGTTTGGTAAGCCTATGCTTTGGATTATATTTCTGCTATGTTTATTTTGGAGCCCGCATTGATGATACTACCCAAACAATGAGACAGTTTCTTAAGCCTGAGTAGGATCACCAATGATGGGTATGGATAATCCGATCAAGTGATGTGTAATGAATTTGACTGATAAAAAAGATCATATGTTATTTAAAATTTTGGTCAAAGTAATATTCGATTAACATTGTCAATTCATATGTATGATTTGTATGTTGTGCAATATCATAGTAGAAACGTATTTTTTTATGATACACATCATGTAGTAGAATCTTATAGCATAAGAAGGTGCTAGCATGTCTCATTCTAGATTCCCGTACCATTCTATTTGTCTATCCATGTAGGGAGGGCCATTCTCTGATAGGTGATTATGCGAGGAATCGTTGATCCATGGTTGAAGTGGTAAAACGCTCAGATGATGCTCTCCCTCTCCCACTGTAGTACATTCTTGGAGACAACATTTGAGATTATCACAGATACGCAAGTTGGTGAAACTTGAGCTCCAGAGAGTTAAATATCTTTTATAAGGCTAATTCCCTATTGAAATTGTAAATGTAATATTATTTACTTAAACAATTGTTGTTGTATAGTGAGACCAGTCGTAGCTGTGTCATTATGTATTTTCTTTCATAAATTGTAACCCTCTATCTTACATTGAAAATTAAAGTTGAAAATTTAATATTTATCTGTTATTTATATAAATTGTAGTTCTATAATTGTAAATAAAATACTTGTGGTAGTAAGTTAAATTTTTAAAAAAAAATACTGCTTTTTGTTTTAGTTCAATTGGGAAACAACCATTTTCTTCTTTGAAAGACCATTACTTCCAGTCACAATGCCCTTTCAATAAGAGACAAAATGTATACATGTAAAATTTACCACTTCATCACTCACTACTAATTTCATTATCACTCCAGACTAATTTATCTTATGTATCACTTTATATCATTATCCATAATTTATTCTAATATACCATCCTAATATCCCCCCTTCTACATTTATTACATTACACATCAACTTTCTAACACCATCTCTCTTAATTAATTCTTCTATTAACACTTAATTTTTCCTTAATCACCACTTATATAATATATTTAGAATTTTAAATTCCTACTCACCTGCCACTAACTACCTCCATTGTGTCTCCTACCAATCCCCTCCCTAATCATCATTAACTAATCCTATTGTATTCTAGAAAGCTCTAAGATTGATCCCCTCACCCATTTCTCTCTAGAGAATTATATGAATTTTTAATTCATATTCTCAACTACCAAATCCTCACACTAATTTTTAGTCTTTAATCTTCATCTCACATGGCTAAATCCTGGCCATTGATTTCCCCCATCACCTTCTATATAAACAATGTCGCATCCATGCAAAATACTAACTTATGAATCTATGAATCTTTACCAACTTATGAATTTGCTATTATCTTGCCATCACCTTGCCAATAATCAAGCATCCATCACTCTCATGTTGCTATAATCTTGAGCCTTTTAGGAGCAATCAAACATTCATTATCAAGTTTTAAGCATATCCAAGTCATTTTGAGCACATCCAATCTTGTCAAGGAGGAAGAATGGAGGAAGAATTCATTGTAACTCGAGGTATAATTGTATTTTATATTTAATTTCAAATTAGCATATGAATATCGTGTTCCTTCATCTTAATAATAAGTGCTCTTGAGTGGGTTAAGAGTAGGAATTATGACTTTATTCCATTGTTCTATTGCATTTTTTTCTAACACTCATTTTTGATAAAATATATATGAATGTAATAATTACGGATCTAGAAGAGATTTAATGAGCAAAGAATAATATATAATGAGTCCAGATCAATAAACACAACATATGTATTTATTCTGAAAAAACTTCAAAGAGGTAAAAAATTCAGCAAAGTGATATCCAATATTGAGAAACAATAATAACCCCAATACATCAAATCTTATTCATTTCACTCCTCAGATAAAATCTTCACAAGTTTATCTCAAACAAGTATTTGTCATACGCAAGAATACTTGACAAGTTTATCTCAGACAAGTATTTACCATATGCAAGAATACTTGAATATTTTTTATGTTCGAGATATATTTTACAATAAAAGTAACTCTATTTATAATGATTCACGAGATGTGATAACTGTAAAAATATTGGGTCCATCCACCCTAATAAATCTAATTAATAAACATTTGGTAAATATTAAATAACTATAATGAGATTATTTATTTTCTCGAAGTTTATACCTTGAGTAAATAAATAATATATTATTTATTTAATTACTTATCAATGTAAGCCAAGAATTAATAATAACCACTTAGACATTAATTTTTCTAACACTCTCCCTTAATCTTAAGTGGGGATAAAAGCCATAGTCACCATAAAGGAATTATACTATGTACAAAATTTGAAGGATTTAAAAACTTTCATCATGCCAAAGGTCACCTTTTGAAACAAGATGAAGTATAATCCATAAACTACTTGAAAGTAAATTTAGGTTAGAATGATTGTGAGATTACATCTCACTATTTTTTATGAATAATCACTAAACATATTTGAAACATTTTATAACATAAAAACCTCCATTACAAATTATGTTTTTAAATGTATTGGGGTACATAAATAAAACATCCACACGAAGTTTACTCAAATCAAATAACTTTCATATGAAGTTTTTATAAAATTTTACAAATGAGAAGTATAGAGAAGAAGAAATACATGGCCATTAGGAAGTGGGATTGTCATGCACACTCCCCCTCAATGGAAACTTCGAAAGGCCTAACATTGCATAAAATAGACAAAATTTGATAGCACCAAGTAGTTTTGTGAAGATATCTACCACTTGTTCATTTGTAAGATAAAACTGCAGATTAATATCACTATTGAGAACTTTTTCTCAAATGAAATGCACATGAACTTCAATATGTTTAATTTTTTGGTGTTGAACTAAATTTTTCATCAGAGCTATACAACTTTGGTTATCATAATGAAAGATGATACTTTGATAAACATCTAAATGAAGTTATCCTAATAACTTTTGTAGCCACATGGTTTCTTTAACAGCTTTCAAAGCACTTATGTACTCAGCTTCTGTAGAAGAGAAAGACAATAAGTTGCTTCTTGCTGCTTTAAGTGATAGCACCTGCACCAAACTTAAACACATGCAAAAATAGATTTGTGATCTAAAGTATCATCAATGTGGTCAGCATTGCAATAATCATATAATTTAGCATTATCAATGGAAGAATAAAATAAACCATAATTAATAGTTCTTTTGATATAACGAAAGATATATTTAACTAATTTTTAATGATATAAATATAAATCTTGCATAAATCTAGAAGTAACACTCAGTATATGAAATATATGGTTTAATAATGATTAAATAAATCAAATTTTTAATAAGCTATATATATAAAACAAGGTTAATTTTTTCACATGCAAATTTAAGATCAAGTTTAATA
The DNA here is from genome assembly GCA_037957365.1 of Torreya grandis. Taxonomy (NCBI): domain Eukaryota; kingdom Viridiplantae; phylum Streptophyta; class Pinopsida; order Cupressales; family Taxaceae; genus Torreya; species Torreya grandis. Next base: position 10,159,370 of record JARHVA010000006.1, read on the forward strand.
CAAATTTCAATAAGAGTAGTGATAAATTTAAAATCAAGCATGTTAAACTTAACAAGAAGATTATGTGTATATTGAAATTGTGATACAATAATTAAATTTTTATTGTAAAATATAATCATTCTTAAAAAATGATGTAAAATACTTAAATCAATCATTTCAAATATTTGACTTAGTATATATTTATATTTATGAATTAAATTAGTTAGATCATTGTAATCAATAAATCAACATATAATACAATTAGAATTAAATGACTATATTCAATTTTAACAAAGAGATCATTATCTGCATAACAATTAGAAAAATTTAATTTTTTTTTTTAAAAAAAAATTTAGAATACCAAGTTCGAAGAGCTTGTTTTAAATCATACAAATTTTTTTTAAACTTACATACATAATATTTTCTATTAGAATCAATGAAATTTTTAGACTGATTCATATAGATTTCTACTTATAAATCATCATTTAAAAAATATATTCTTGACATCTATTTAGTGGATAACCCAACTATTTTATGTTGCAAGAGCAATTAAAAGTTTAACAGTACTCATTTTTGCTACAAAAGTAAAAGTTTTAACATAGTCAATCTTAAGTTTTTAAGTAAACTTACGAGTAACTAATCTAGTTTTAAAGTTGTCAATTTTATCAATTGAATTATATTTGATCTTATAAAGCCACCTACAATGGATAATATGTCTTTTAAATGGAAGAGGGACAAGATCTCAAGTCTGATTTTTAATTAACGCATTGAATTTAGCTTGCATAGCAACATTTTATCTATCATCTTGCATGGCTTCTTCAAAGGGTTGAGGTTCATATTCATACATAGTCATTAAAGCATGATAAAAATATTGATTTCTGGTTAATTTATTAATGTTATCAACATTAGAAGATTAAATTAGAGATTCTATCCATTTAAGTCTTTTAGATTGGACATAAAATTCAGGGGGTTCCTCAGACTCTAAGTTATCCAAAACTAGATCAACATCCTCAAGGATATTTGTTTCATCACAAAGAAAAACATGAGTCAGGTTCATCAACAAAAGAACACTGAAGAGGATCCACAAAAAGTTTACAATTTTTTTTCAAGAATAAGAACATTTATATTCTCAATGATATGACATTTAGAGGGATTGTATACTCTTAAACTTTTAGTCTTACCTCTATATCCTAAAAAATGCAAGAATAGGAAGTGGGGACAAGCGTCTTCCTTTTAACTTTAGGGACAAAGATAGAAGTAGGACTGCCAAAAATCTTAAGATGAGTCACACTGGGTTTTTTTAATCCATATTTTTAAAAAGATGGAAAGATGCAAAGCTTTGATAGAGACTCTATTCAGAATATGAACAACAATATTCATGACTTTAGCCCATAAAAACTTAATAATATTTATAGATTGCAAAATTACTCTAACCATTTCTATGATGGTGTGATTTTTTCTTTCAGCAATATCATTTTGTTGAAGAGAATAGGGAGTTAGTTTCTTTTGAATATCACAACTAATGCAAAAAGAATCAAACTTTTTACTAACATATTCACCATTATTATCAATTTGTAATCTCTTAATAGACAAATTAGATGCATTTTCAACATAAGCTTTAAATTCTTTAAATTTAAAAAAAATATCAATTTTTTTAATCAAATAAGCCTACATCATTCTAGAATAATTATCAATAAATAAAGCAGCATATAAAGCAATAACATTCTTATCCTCATTATTATTTTGATTAGGGTTTTGATTTTTTTACTTGTTTTGATTAGATTTTTTCTCTTTGTTATTTTTAGAAAATTGATTTTTAATTATATCTTTGTTTTTATAACATATTTCCCTTTTATGATCAAATTTATCACACAGATTGTAATTTTTATTGAATTTAAGCGTATGATTTTTATTACCAGAGTTTTTATTCTCGTGTTTGTCTTTAGCAGAGTTAGAGTTAGATTTTTATTTTTTAATGTTATTAGAAACATTATTATGAGTGAGAAGTCTTTGAGTAGCATTCTTCTTATAATCAAAATTTATCATAACTTGCTCTTCCTAAATCAAGAGAACAGACAAGATGGTAAGGTCAAGGATATCTTGCTCAGTTTGATACTTAAAATTTAAAATTGAAATAAAAATTTTAAATTTTTCATGAATATTTAACTGGATAATAAAATAAAGTAATTGATCCTGAATCAAATTATAATTACATTCATCTAATTGAGATTTAATGTTCTTAATTTTAGCTAAAAAATTCATAACTTTTTCATCACCTTTCATAGATGTTGTCAACAATTGAAGGATTAACTTAATGATCTTTGAGAGACGAGTGCCCTTGTACATGGATTCAAGAAGTTTTCAATCTTCGCAAAGAGATTCCTGATTACCAATGTAGAGAAGTAATTCATCCTTAATATTTCATAAGATAATAGACATAACTTCATGTGATTTTTGTTGAAATGCATGGGTAAGCTTATGGGTCAGATGTCGATCAAACGAGGTTTCTCAATTTCAATGACAATATTCCATAATTTATGGGTTATGAATTTAATTTTAACATGAATTTTCTAAAGATTACAGTTATTTTCATTAAGCATTTGAGATTTATCTAAGAAAAAATGAGGTGAAGCCATGACTTCCTTTTAAACATGACAGTATCCAAATGTTTAAGAAATAAGCTTTTAAGTGTGAATTTAAAATTATTTATAATTAAAACAAATTTAAAACAATAACTATACATTTTTTGTTCAAATAAAGCTTGATAAAGCAATTAATTTTTACAAATTTATGACAAAGCAAGGTGTAGTAGGTGTCACAAAATACATTAAAAATAATAACTATTTTTTGATTTAACCTTTTTAAATAAATTTTTTTGAACTATTTCTAAAATAAAGTGAATCGAACATGCAACTATATTTAGATGCTAATCAAAGCAAAAAAATTAAATAAAATTATATAATTTTAGGTCTTGAAAGAGTTGCACTCGTAATGACCACTTAGGCACAATTATTAAAAAAATATGTAAAAATAATAATAGAAGTATTCAAAACAAAAAATAGACCACTCCAATGAATCCAAAACATGTTAAAACTTTAAGATTGACTGATTGGATGACTATACTTGCCTAAATTTAGACTAAATCAAGTGTCAAAAAAAAGACCAGTCGATAGGTTAGTTGGTTTTCACGTGAAAAGGAAAGCATGCAATCCAAGAAAAAGAATTCAAATTAAATTAATTTTGATTAAAGTCAACAAGAAGATAAAAAAAAAGAGGGGGCTAATGATAATTGAACACTATACTTATCTTTTACAAATTTTTACTCAAAAAAATATAATCACTACCTTATCTATAAGTGAATCCAAAGGTTTACTTGCAAAATATTATATTTAATTATTTTTATCTAATTTTTTTAAAATAAATATAAATAAATAAAAGTAGAAACAAGTTGTTTTTTAACTTTTTGATGAAATAATTTAATAAAAGATAAATAAAATTTTTAAAATTAAAAAATAAATTATTTTTTAAATATTTGAAAGAACTTTATACTTACCTTAATATTCCCTGTAAGTGGAAATGGCGCAGGTCTGGGAGGAAAGAAAAGAACTTGAGGAAGATAGAGGCCTTCTAAGGTCTTCAAAATTTGTAAACCTTTCTAAGATATTTCCACAATACCAATAAGCCTTCCAGAAAAAAATTTGGTGCCAAAAATAATTTTTGCCAACCTCCCAGACCGTATAGGTACATTAATGGAGGAGAGAGAAATTTGAATACGCTGATCTAGAGCTTTTCAGGCCTTAAAAAATTGTATGATTCCTTGTCTTTTCAAAACTAAATGAATAAAACTTTTAAAACGTAATTTGATACATAAAAATCCAAATTTTAATTTTTTAAAGTGCCCAAGCCATACAATGGCATCCAATTGCCCAGGTTTTGAATATTTTGAAATATTAATTTAATATTCTATATGCTTACTGATAAAAATCCTCTCTAATGACTCTGATACGATGATAAAATATATATGAATGTAATAATTACATATCTAAAAGAAATTTAATGAGCAAAGCATAATATATAATGAGCCCAAATCAATAAACACAATACAGGGATTTATCCTAAGAAAACTTGAGGAAGATAGAGGCCTTCTAAGGTCTTCAAAATTTGTAAACCTTTCTAAGATATTTCCACAATACCAATAAGCCTTCCAGAAAAAAATTTGGTGCCAAAAATAATTTTTGCCAACCTCCCAGACCGTATAGGGACATTAATGGAGGAGAGAGAAATTTGAATACGCTGATCTAGAGCTTTTCAGGCCTTAAAAAATTGTATGATTCCTTATCTTTTCAAAACTAAATGAATAAAACTTTTAAAAAGTAATTTGATACACAAAAATCCAAGTTTTAATTTTTTAAAGTGCCCAAGCCATACAATGGCATCCAATTGTCCAGGTTTTGAATATTTTGAAATATTAATTTAATATTTTATATGCTTACTGATAAAAATCCTCTCTAATGACTCTGATACCATGATAAAATATATATGAATGTAATAATTACATATCTAAAAGAGATTTAATGAGCAAAGCATAATATATAATGAGCCCAAATCAATAAACACAATACATGTATTTATCCTAAGAAAACTTCAAAGAGATAAAAAAACTCTTCACAAGTTTGTGTCAGACAAGTATTTGTCATACACAAGAGTACTTGAATATTTTTAATGCTCAAGATATATTTTATAATAGGGGTAAAACCCTATTTATAATGATTCATGGGGGGATGTGACCATTGTGAAAATAGTGAGTCCATCCACTCTGATAAATCTAATTAATAATCATTTGGTAAATATTAAATAACTATAATAAGATTATTTATTTTTTTGAATTTTACACCTCGAGTAAATAAATAATATATTCTTATTTATTTAATCACTTACCAATGTAAGCCAAAGGTTAATAATAATCACTTAGACATTAATTATTCTAACAATTTTTATATCACATTGACTTACTTTCACAATGCTATATTGATGAATATCTGAGTTGATGAATACACTAACATTGCAAACTGATTATGTAGATCAATTATACTTATTCATGCATGTTTATCATGTTTGCTTCTTTGCACCATGCTTTGTGTGTATTCAATTATATAGATTGTGGACATTTAAACATGTCATTATTTTCAAATCTAAGCCTTATTATGTGTTTTTATGTATGTTAATGACATTTAAACATGTCCCTTATATGCATCCCCTTAGCCTTCATTCGTGTTTTGTATGCTTTTTATGTATGTGTCATGGCCATGATTCATGTTTGTTATTTTTTACTAAGGTTTTGATGCCATGATAAATACCATACATCTCCCTAGTTTGTTTATTCCATAATCAGTAACATGCATTTTATCGAAATAGTTCTATATCAGTTTTAAGTACTCAATATTTGATCATTTATTCACTGCGTGTTTGATTGTTAACATTTATCTAGACATGACACTATGTATGTTTGGTTCTATATGTATCATAACTTACTATTTTTTACTTAGATTATCAATATGATATCATGATATCCAATGTTATCATTATTAATCTAGATTTCAATATTTCTATAACATCATTTGCATAGCTTTTTTTATTTTGAATTCGGTTATTGTGCAAGTTTCATAACTCATCTCAAAAGAGGAGAAATACAAAGTGTCTTGTCTTAGTTACTAAGATGAAACAGTCTATTGCACAGACAAAAAAGAAAAATATTTACTCAATTGATCACATTACATATTCAATTTTTACTCATAAAGCATATTCAGAAAGAATTGCGCCTTAAAGACAACGCAGGTTGTAGTTGTCCATAACAATGCACTTTCATCCCAAGAATCAAAAATAGTGTTTTTCAAAATTCTCATAATCATACTCAGTATACAGAATAATTTTCAATGGTTATTCAGAAGTATTTTTATATTTATGCACTTGTTATTGCATAATTTTTCTTAGATTGGGGACATCATGTGGGTATGTGTTCCATAAATTTACATAGGCTTACTCAAGAATTCAGTTGATATTACTTATATTATCGAAATTAGTATACTCATATATCATATTGAGGGTATGTGTGCAACACATGATCACTTTCTTTCTCAATTTTACATTAATTTTTGTATTAATAATGGTAATTCATGTCATTCTCTATATTGTATACACTTGATTTGGTTCACATCATTTTTTCACCAATTTTGCACTGGATATTTCACCAATTTTACACCTGAATGAATTTTATTCCATCTACAGTAGTCGACTCAATTTTTTACCCAATTTTATACTAGAATGTTCTATTATGATCCATACAAAGATTCCAAGCTACTATACTACCTTGAGTTGTGCGATGATGGAGTCAAGTTCATATTGAGTTCTTAAAAACATTCTCCTACCAATGAGGATGGGGCATGCATAATCCAATCCAAGTGTTTCAACAAATAAATATTTAAGGGTCCCATCCTTTCTAGTCACTATTTTTATATTAGAAAATACAATGGTTTACATACATGAAAAAGTGTATTTGTTCCTTGTTATTTGATCTACAAATTTTTTGCCTTTTCTTTAATCTTCAGTAAGGACTCATTTATATGTGATTTACATCCAAGCCTACTCAACATATTTGAGCTCAGTTATAACTCTCTTCCTTTTACTATAATAATTTTATTTTGCTACATTACTAAAAAAAAAGATGCATAAATGTAGATATTAAAATTATAATTTAATGCTAAAATAATGCACTTATGACCATCCCTTATGCACACTGAACCTATGATAAATTTCATGATTTTAAACCATTTTTATTCTACTTCTTTGTGGATGGCCTCTTATCCTTAAGAAACTCTAATATTGATTATTTTTATTGAACTGATTCACACTTCCATTTTAGTTATCTCTACTCCTCAAACAAAACTACTCCTTCAAAATAATCTCATTGATTGGTAGTGTCTAAATCTATTGGGTTCATCCTCTTACCAAACAATGGTTAGTTTCTCAAATTCAAATTCACTCCAATGGGCCATCCACACATTTCAAAAGCCCAATTCAAATAAATCTTAAAAATAATACTATATAAATGCATTTTTTATTCAATTTTTCATTATAATATTTTATATTGCAAACACGATAATGATTATAATTGCATATTGAAAGGAAAACACCTATTCTTCCCAATTTTGAGTTTCTACAAACTAATAAATCTAGAGTTGGGTGTAATTACACCATCATAATTATAATTCATTTTTCAAGCACCTAATCACACCAAAATTTCACCAACATATATCATTTCACCAATATTGTATACACACCATCATAATATAGAAGTTCTACATGGATTTGGATTATTATTCATAGTATTGGTATGGAGGCAGCATCACTCAACACATGGAGTGTTGAGATCAAGTACAACTTCAACATTTAACCCATTTTTCCTTATTTTACATCAATTTCATTCTCTCCTATCACTTAAAATAGGGTTTTTAGTGAATAAAGAGGCACATAATGTCTCTCGTGATGAATCGAAGACCTTTGTATACACATATGATATACAGGTGAATTCACACCCATCAAAACTTTCATTGAGTATGAAAACACTATTGAATGTCAGTGTACCCTATGGATACAAACATAGGCCATCTTTGTCCCAATAGCATGACCTTTTCTCTAAATAAATCAGATTTCTATTCCTGATTCATAATGACCTCATATAGTCTCACAGTCGATTACAAAATATTTGTTGTAGACCTTAAGATTTGAGTTCCAACTAAGTTATTTATTTTTAGTAATTTTCCCTTTTAACATATTTTTTAAAATAGTAAGTTTCAAATCAATCTTGTGCATTTATTACATAACTTACATATTTTGATTTACTCAGTTGTTTGTCTTAGTTACATTAATACTCTCTTAATCTCAATTTCGATACAATGCACATCCTCCTTTTTTAACATATGAGCACCCATTGGATGGTATTATTGGTGCACTTACATGAATATCAATACGACCTAAAATTACATTTAATGATAGTGAGATTGTGAAAGATTACTTGGTTTTTAATTCATTATTTATACAAACCAATAATTATTTTTATCCTACTCATAGTGTCATGGTAGACAATGGTTCAAGAAAAAAAATGTACAAAGACACTTCTTCGTACTCTTGGATACACACATGAGGATTTGATGGAACTAAAAAATATGGTCAAAGGATTTGATAGACAAATGCAAAATACTTACGATATTTGTGCTACCTCTTAAGGTACACACCATAGTAATTGTTACATTATTCCCAAATTTATAGAGCACAAGGGTATTTCACATATTGTTAGGATTCCCTTGGATACACAAGCTTCATGCAGTGCCATCTTCAATACATAAATTTATCAAATATATACATTGTAACAGAGTGGTGAGAGTTTTATGCATTCCATATGAGTATCCTATCTAGCCAGAGGCATGTCCTCTTCCACTCCCACCACCACCATAGTTGATTATACACCTAATTAAGATCATTCTACGTAGTCAATTATATAACATACTCAGGTTTATTTTGTGCAGACAATTCAAATAAAACTATTAATTTTCTTAGATGACTAGTACTTCAATTCCTATTACATTAGAGGGTCATTCATGACTCTCAATAGCCATTATTTACTTTGCATCTTAATATAGTGTTACAAATAATCTAGTGTATTACACAGTGAACAAAGACACATGTTTATCCTGCTATAAATTGAATTATATAGGTTACCATACTTCCTAGAACTACCTATCATACACAGGATCCTATGAGACATGATGATGACGATGATGGTTACATTACAACACGAGATCATTTTTTATACTCAAATACATATACATGTGATACTACTTGCTCATCAAAGGTGACCATTTTCATGTTTGATATAGGACCTCCACATGACCATTCCCTAGATCAGTTAATTGATTAGTATCTCATTTAAGCTAAACATTTCAAAAATAAAAAATATTTAAAATATTCAAAGAATAAAAAATTAAGACCTAAGCATGAAATGTTTTATAGCTTACATTATTCATTTATGTTCTTTATCACATGTTTGGTAAATTGCTCATCATTTTTCATATGTAAATGCATTTTATAGTATATATGATTGAGATGTAAGACATACATGTCACACATGATACATGGATGCATAGATGCAGGACATCTCTATACCTAGGGGCCATATCAATGTTAGGGTCATCTTATTTCATAGGTCACATTGATACATGTTGTATATATCTATGACCTTTATATTAACCATGTTGAGTTACATCACTTACTTACATGTCTTTTAATTACTCATATTATTTATAGTGCTACATTTCATTGATATGTTACTTTGTTATGTTGTGACATTGAAATAAATTGATAGTATAAACTAGTTTGACTTGTTTTATGCTTCATTTATATTATGTACTTTCATAATAGGTTAATCATTACTTGTCTATTGTATGTGGTCCTTCACCTTGTGTGTGATATTTGATTGTCCATTTTATGCAACCCTTGGCCTTCTTTACAAAATTTGATTGTCTTATGTATGTGGACCTTGGTCTTGTGTGTGACATTTGATTGTTTATTGTATGAAACTCTTAGCCTTGTGTGACATTAAGTGTTGTGTGTACTTCATTGTGTGTGTCATGGCCATGACATTTTATGTTTATGATTGGATAAATTTAAGAGTTTCTGTTGAGATTGTTGAGTCTACTGATTTTGTAATGTCATGATCCATATTACGCACTTTTTCTATTATATATAGTGTCAATATTTATATCATGTACTTTTACAATGTAGTCTTATCAAGTACTTATATTAGTGGTGGTTACTAATGCATGACTATTTAATATATATATCTTGACATGACACTTTTATGACTTGCATTACATGTTTCATATATGCTTTGATGATCCATACATTACTATAATGACACACCACATGTTAGCATATGATTCTACATGATTACCTCTTTATATAGAACATGATGTGGTTAACTATTTCTTTTGAGATGATTAATTTGTAAGCTACATCCCTCACCTTGAATGGGGGGCATATTAGTGAGTTTGTCATAGATGTTTAAGCCTTCTTGAGTAGAAAATTGGCACATATTACAAGATTTAAAGAGTTTAGAATTATTCAAAACATCAGTTTGATTTAGATATGTGATAGATATTTAAAAATCCAAATAAATTTTTGGGCATATGTCATGCATATCCACACACTTTTACATGCGCATAAGTTACATGTTTTCATATATTCAAGTATTCAAACACATATGGGTAAATATGTTGTGATCTAGGAATTTGACTCAAGAGAGGATGGTTAGTATGGTGTTATTTTTAAAATGAAAACAAAGTGAAATAAACATACTAATAACATAGCATCTCTAGGCCTAGACACTAGGGAGAGCTTAGTTAACAAAAGCAAATGACAAGCACAACAAAAAAGCAAGGAATCAAACACAATAATTCTTTCACCTTCCTTAGATGCTCCAAATGCCTTTATAGTAGTGGCTTGCTCAACATGTGCTCATGAAGTTCTTAGCAATGGAAGCTTTGCTACCTCCATCTCTCCTTGGCACCTTTAGCTTGTGGCTTGGCTTGGCTTGGAATTAATTTGGCATGGTAACACTAGTTTCATGAAGATTTTGGAACCAATCATGCATTATAACTTTGCATAAATTAATCTTTTAAAAATGATGTTGTGAGGCCTCTTATTTATATATTTTTGGATTTGATCAGAATCAACTTAAACCATCCATCTCAAAATTGAGATATGTGGTTGAAGATTAATTAAATTTTTGGAATTAAGTTTGTAATTATCCTCATCATGGCATTGGAAAAGGGGCTATTAAGAGGCACAAAGGGCATCATGGAAGACATTGATGAGGCATGGAGGGCATGAATCTTGATATTTATGACATTTATGGCTTATGGATGTCTTTTCAAGAAATAAGGTCACTTGATGATGCAGATATTCAATATTTATTTCCAAAAATAAGTACTCAACAAGTTTCCATAGAATTCTTGATTAGGCCTTGATTTGGGTTTATTAGCTCTTAAGCATGATTAAGCACATTATGCACAAATTACTCAAATTGATCAGAATAACTTGTTATTGGTCTTAAATTTGACTAGATTAGAATTGAAAGTTACTGTCAGATACCTTGAATATGCATTCCCATTTAGGATGTTGCGAACAATAAATAACAAAGGCACAAGTCTTGTGCAAGAGATTTGATAAGAAAGATCAATTCAGAGCATGTGGATGCAAATTTAGCATTTTGATTTGAAATGAACTGATCAAAGTTAGCTGGCCCATAAATTGCATTGACCCATTTAGTGATACTTTGACCAAAATTGGTACTTGAATATGTCAATTTCACATCATTTAACATGTTTTAGTGTTTTTAGGCCAAATTATGCACTTTAAGTGGAAATTAGCCAAAACCCTTATTAGAAGTTATTGGTGGCCAGATTTATGTGTTTATAGTTTGCCCCTATTTGAGAAGGCATTACAAGTTATAAGCATAGTAATGTATTCTCAAAGAATGAAAAGGTCATGTATGCCTACAACTGCAATGATAATAAACTAACTATAAGATGCCCCCTCAAGGGAATGGTTGGCACAAGTATGTGGGTAAACATTCCCTCAAAAAGAAAGAAGCAGAACGAGGGGACCAAAGAAAGGAAAGATGATGGGGTGAAAACACAATGATACTAAAAAAGTAGTCAAAGTCATTGAAAATGCAAGTGAGACGGTGTGTAATGATTTGCCCAAAGGCAGTTATAAGCATTGTACCCTGATAGTGGCAACGTGGTATGATAATACAATGATTTTCCCAAAGGTGGTTATAATCATAGAGAAGATGGAGCTACCCCAATTAAGACAGACAAACAAGATAACAACATGCCCCTATATAGGTAGAAAAAGTAAAGTGGTGACAACATAATGATTTTTCTAAAGGTGGTTATAATCATTGAAAACCGATTATGGCAAACATGATAATCTTGGTCGAGGATGATGATAACTTAACACAAAGGGTAATGATGAATTGGAATAATCTACTAGTAGGGAGATGCACATCCAAACTAATAAAAGTTGAAATTTTTTCATGGTCAATTACTTTGTTTAGGATATGATTGAGAGTGGATCAGGATGTCGATGCTGGAGAGATGCCACCATTACTGAATAGATTTCTTGAAGCTAAGGTTTATTGTAGCACATGTCAGTAGGCATCATGATATAACATGATAAAAAAATTGGCCAAAATATGCATAAGGATTGACTCCCATAATCCAATACTCAATAGAAAATAATGCAGCAATGATAGAAACCATGATGAAAATGTAAACATATGAATATGGATAGATTCAAGTATAAGTGTGGGTAACGAATCACCCAATGAACACACATAAATTGAATCAAGGTAATAATGATAAAAGTAAATAAACAAGCAGATAAACAAACAAAATAAGTAGAAATAGACAAACAAATAACACAATAAAAACCCTATGAACATTGCCCCTAGAAAATAGGTGACAAATTAAAAAAAACAAAATGGGGGAATAGAAAAAAAGGAAGTGGGTAGCTGAGCTATCTCCATATGCTCTAGGCAAGTGGACACTACTTACATATTTCCATGGATGTAATATCTAATAAAAAAACTTCAGACCAAATGTAGTTCTCCCAGAGAATGGGAAGAATGTGATAAATGAGAAAAACAAATGTAATGGATGTGATAGAAGAATAGGAATGGTCTTTTAAAATAGCAAGTGCGTGAGAAAAAAGGCCAAAAAATATGAAAAAACTAAATGACAAGTGATTTGCTTGTAACTTAGTAAGGGTTCCCAAAATCCTTAAGGCAAAAAAGTGGTCGATGTTTTTTATCCTTTCTAACAATTTTTTAAATATTTTTAGAATTTTTTGAAGTGTCTCAACTCGATCAAGAATGATGAGACACTAAATGGTTCAAGCTCATAAAATGGTGAGAGCGTTTAAATGAAGGTTACTCATAAAATAGTGAGAGCGTGGCTTAAGGTTTCTCATAAAATGGTGAGAGCATAGATTAAGTTACTCATAAAATAGTGAGAGCATGGCTTAGGTTGATCATAAAATGGAAAGAGTGTGGGTAAAAGGGTGATTGAGCTAACCTTGAAAAGTATTGAGCACTACCTACATAGTCCCAAAGTAGGACCTCAAGTCATTGTAGTTCTATCATTATAGCGTAGAAACTCGACTAGCATGGTAGCCAATTAAATAAGACAGGCACAGTTGGTAAAAAGGCACAACATGGCATAGGAAGTGGCAAGTTGGTACGTCAAGGATTAGTGTTTCCCCTATTTTTCCCATAGGCAGTTATAAATAGGACTCAATGGTATAGATCAAAGGTAGTAATTTTTCCAAAGATGGTTATAATTAGTAGCAAGACTGGTGGTAAGAAAGGACTAACAAATGAAGGATGTAACTACTTGAAACTTCTATCACATTGTCCTAAAATATGATCTCTATCACATTATGTTCTTGAAAAAACTGATGAACTAATCAGATACCTTGATGTTGAAACTACGTAACGAATGACAAAAACCAGGGTCAAACTAACTAGTCCTTAGAACATACTGGGTTGATTGGTCAGAAATGGAAAGGGGATATGGAAAATAAGATGGATAAGGATGGTATTTGTACAAAAAAGAATAGTGATAAAATGGTATAATTGAAATGGTATTTACAGACAATATACCTTAGCATTCAATCATAGTACTACTTGAGATGAATAATATTTATTAACTCTAGAAGTTCATCACCGTTTGGTGTGGCAAACCTGTATGCTCCTGATCCATAATCTGTAGTGATGATGAAAGGCTCTATCTAGTTTAGTTTGAATTTCCCTTTATGTTTCTTCTCAGTCATGGTATTCTTTTAGTTTTCTTTAAGAACAAGATCACCAAGTTTAAATTTTATATACTTCACACATCGATTATAGTGGCCTTTGAGTAAGTTTTGATATGCTTGAAGATTATTGAGCATGGTTGTGCATTTTTCATCAAGTAGATCCAGCTCTTGCAGGTGAGCTACTCGATAGTCATGATCATCCAGGACATGCTTGAAAGAGATGCATAGTGAAGACAATTTGACCTCAATGGGAAGGATGGCTTTAGTACCATAAACAATTGAGTATGGAGTGGCTCTTGTAGGGGTACAATGATTGGTATGATATTCCAAAAGGGTAGGGAATATTTGGAGGTGCCAATCATGACTGACATTATTTACAATATTTTTGAGAATGTTGACAAGGGTTTTCTTGGATACCTCAGCTTGGCCATTATCTTGAGGGTAATATTCTATAAAAAAATGTTGGGTGATGTTGTAGTTAGTACATAATTGGTCTACATCTTTTTTCTTGAATGATCCTCCATTATCGGATATAATGTTAGAGGGAATACCGTAGTAGCAGATGAGATGGTTGAAGATAAATTTTAAAATTTGCTTTTTAGTCACGTGAGGGGTATAGATTTAACCCACTTAGTGAAATATTTAGTAGTGGTAAGAATATGTTTATGGCCATCAGATGAAGTGAGGTTAATCTTCTCAATTAGGTCAAGTCCCCGTGTATAAAATGGCCATGGTGTCAACATCAATTTTAGAGTTTTTGCTAGGATATGAATCAAATTAGCATGTCATTGATATTTGTCTCATTTTTTTACATATGTAGTGGCATCTACATCCATTGTGGGCCAATAATAACCAGTACATAAGAGGTTTTTGGATAGGATTGTCCCATTAGAATGGGCTCCACATAATCCTTTGTGAACTTCTCTTAATGCTAGCTTAAACTCTCCCAAAGTTAAACAATGAAGTAGAGTTCCATCAAAACTATGATGGTAAAGGGTGGATCTAAGTAGAGTATAATGAGTGAAATGATGAATGAAGGATTTGGTTTATTTTCAAGATAGGTTAGGTGGGAGAACTTGGTCATCATGATAGTTGTAAAGGTCTGAGTACCAAATAGAATCAGGACCAACAATATCATAAATCATGGCAATGATTGAAGGTTCATGAGCTAGTGCTGACAAATTCTCGATGAGGAACTGATACTCTCTAGCTTTATCTATTTGTCAAAATAGAGAGCTAATAATAGCCATGGCATCTATAGTTATTTTACTATCCCTCAATATATGCTTAAACTAAATGTTAGAAATTAACTTTTTAAGAGTGTCGACCATGGCTTTATATGGAACCAGCTTGTCATCTTTGGTTTGAAAATGATTTGTAACCCGATTGATGATTAACTAAGAATCACCATAAACTTGAAGATGAAATATATTCCAATGCACTGCTTGTTGATGTCCTACAACAAGTGCTTCATACTCATACATGTTATTTGTACAAGGAAAGTTGATTATGAATGATTTAGGGATTATATCCCCTCATGGTGTAATAAATAATACACCTACCCCCGATCCACGTGTAGTGAATGAACCATCAAAATATAGCTTCTATGGTTTCCATTCAAGGGGTGTGTCAATGATGGTCATGATGGATTCATCAAGAAAATGAAACGTGAGTGGTTGGGCATTTGTGAGAGGTGCTTCAACAAATTGATCTGTAAGAACTTGTCCTTTGATTACTTTCTGACTAAAATACTCTATGTCAAACTCACTGAAAAGCAAGATCCATTTATCCATTCTACCTTGTAAATCTATTTTGGATAGTAGATACTTGAGTGGTATACTTTTGAAATGACCATAGTTTTATTATTCAACATGTAATGATGCAGTTTTTGAGCTGCAAAAACTATGGCTAGACAAGCTTTTTCAATAGCTGCATAGTTATGTTCATATGTAACCAAGGTATGACTTAGGTAGTATATAACATGCTCCTTTCCATTGCCATCATGTTGAGATAAGAGTGCCCCTAAGGCATGATCAGTAGCTGATAGGTATAACAAGAATGGCTTTCTTGGCATAGGAGGTAATAAAATAAGCGTATTGACAAGATAGTCTTTAAGCTGTTGAAACACTATTTGGCAGTGATCATCATAGTGAAATGCAACTCTTATCTTCAAAAGGTTTGTAAATGGATGGCACTTATTTACTAACTGAGATATAAAGTGCTAGATTGATTAGATCTTACCCTGCAAACTACAAAGTTGTTGTAAATTGGTTGGTGGTGGCATTTCAGTTATAGCATGGACTTTAGCTGGATCGACTTTAATACCTCTATGAGACATGATGAAGCCAATTAATTTGCTTGAAGTTACACCAAACACATATTTTTTTAGATTGAGCCTGACTTTTTACTCTCGTAGTCTTTCAAATATCTTATGTAGCACTGATGGATGGTCAGTGTTGGTCTTGGATTTTCCCAATATGTCATCGACATAGTCTTCAACAATATCCTACATCATATCATGGAATATGATAGTTATGGCTCTTTGATATGTGGCTCCCAATTCTAAAGGCCAAATGGCATCACCTGATAGCAAAATGTTCTTCATAGAGTGGTGAATGTTGTTTTATGTTGATCTTTTGGCATTATTCTGATCTGATTGTATCCTAAAAATCCATCCATGAGTGAAAGCATTTCATAACTTGCCATGGAGTCCATGATCATGTCAATATTAGGAAATGGAAATTCATCTTTAAGACAAGCTTTGTTGATTTATCAAAAATTAGTACAAATTCTGATTCTCTTAGGCTTTTTGCTAATAAGTACTACATTAGAGATCCATTCTGAGTAGTCAATGGATCAGATACATCCTACTTCTAAGAGTTTTTCCAACTCTTTCTTTACTAATACAACAATGTGAGGATACATCTTACATAACTTTTGTTTTGTTGGTTTGGCATCAAGATTAACCACAAGGTGGTGCATAACCAAGGCGAGGTCTAAACCTGGCATGTCAGAATAGGCCCATGCAAAAATATCTATAAATTCTCTCAATAGAGCTATAAAGACGTCATGTTCCTCCTCAGTGAGAGACGCTCCTAATTTTATCCATTTTAGGTCTGATGGAGTCCTGATATTTACCTTTATTGTATCTTCGACTAGAGGGGTCGAACCATCTTATAGGATAGTAGACAATGAATTGAACTATTGGACTATGTCAGGGTCCTCTGTTAGGACTTACTCTTCAACTTCTCCTAGGCATGATGATTCTGAATCCCCTAATGGGGGCCATGTAACAAAAACAGTCATAAACTCTTGAAGTATTTGATCAAATACTTGTTGTTGCTCAAGGTTGAACTCTGATCTACAAGCAAGTTCATTGTTGGTGTTCTCCTAGTCTAAATTTGAATAAAAATGAACACTCCCATCTAATGGTGCCTGAAACAGGTTTTCACTACTAGATTGGCCTTTATCTTTACTTTTTCCCTGGTCAAAAAGTGTCTTAAAGAGGTTTTCACTTTGGGAGCTCAATGTTTTATTTATTTATTTTTGGTTAAGGGTGATCACTCACTCTCCAAAATAGGCTGTAGGATCCAATGTGATTGAAAATCTTGATTTGTGATCTCCCAACAGAACATTGTCTCTAAGGCCTAGGAAATCACAGAATGCCTCATCATTTTGGAACTCATCAATCGATAGGTTGGATTCTTGTTGATCCCAATCTATCCATTGGGGATAATATAATGGTAATGGATTGTAATGATCAAGTTGGGTAAGGGTACAAATGGCATTGTTATCAAATAGGTTGGTTTTAGCTAGGTTATCAAAGGTATGGCTATGATCAGACTCTGCGTTAATGTCGGCATCATCATCACTAGTCACTGGTGATGGATTTTGAATAAGATATGTGGGGTCACCCCCACGCAGTTTAAATCCAAGTCCATAAGGTCTTTCATAATTAGTCATGGAAATTAGCTCGATGGTTCCTTGTTGATTCGATCTGAGGCCTCTTCCTTCATAATTGTGATGCTTCATGATCCTATTGAGAATAGGATACTTTGTATTTTTATAACAATCAGCTTGGTCATCATTATATAACCATGATTCATCTCCTTCAAGAGGGTCAGGTCCTAGGCCAGATGCTGGTACAAATATGATAGGTCCCTTATCTTTGTTCTTTTGTTGCCAATGAATATGTGGGATGACTTTAGGCCACCCAAAGGTTTTCGAATTCTGAGGAAGATTGGCAATATGAAATGTATCATGAGTCACATACTCTCTCGGTCCATTATCTAAAATGGTAAAATGATTAGAAGCTTTAGGAGGTGGCATGTGGGAAAGGGAATCTAAGGTATTAGGATATATCAAATATTTGGTGAAGGATCAATAAGTATAGCTTTTCCTCTATCCTGCTTGGAACTTGGATTCATACCGTACTGATAATTATAGCTTTGAAACATGGCCTCAAGATGTTTTCAGTGTTCATATGGGTGTAAATCTCCTAGAATATTCACTTCCATCCCTGAGAGGGAAAACTTGATACATTGGTGTAGTGTCGATAGGACTACACTAATCTCATGTAACCAAGGCCTACCTAGAAGTATGTTGTATGATAACTCAAGATCAAGCACATGAAAAAGTGTATCATGGATTAGAGGCCCAATGATAACTAGCAAACTAATGGTGCCTTGGGATTCTCTTTCTTGATTTATCATAGGCTTTGATAGTTATTTTTTTTGGATGGAGATCTATCATTGTGTACCCAAGAAACATGATGAGCTTGAGAGACACTATGGTGAGGTTGGATCTATTATCTATAAGGACACGTTTCAGTTTATGTCATCTTATATAAACTTTTATGTATAATGGGTTGTTAT
The DNA here is from genome assembly GCA_037957365.1 of Torreya grandis. NCBI lineage: Eukaryota > Viridiplantae > Streptophyta > Pinopsida > Cupressales > Taxaceae > Torreya > Torreya grandis. Next base: position 10,178,155 of record JARHVA010000006.1, read on the forward strand.
GGAGCGGGCCAAGGGAAGACATATCGCTCTGGTTGAATATGACTTGTTGGGATGGAGCTAGGTGTCCAACCAAAGCTTGAAAGTTATTAGGGGATATGTCACTAGAAATAGTGGATTAGGTTAAAAACTCATTCAAGATGTTTTTGTGGATTATTGACATCTGTAGCAAATGTAAAATAGAAATTTATGCTGGTGTCTTCTATAATTGTTCCACAATATCAAACTTCTTGTCTTGGTAAGTAGTGAATAGTTTATTCTAAGGCTAAATGGTTGGTTGGATGACAGGCAAAGTGGTGGATAGTTGTGGGCCTGGGATAGTAATCTTTGATCTCTGAGTTGTGATTGCACTATTAGAATTAAAAACTAGACCATTATTGCTAACTGATGTTGGGAATGGTGTGGGACCAGATAGGACAAGTCTTAGTTGTTGATACACTTGCATGTGGTCACATGGAAAGAATGAGTTGTCATAATAAGATCCAAAAGGGGACGTCTTAGTTTACTAGTTTGCCTATATGCACTTCTAGGTCAAAAAAGGATTATCCATGTGATTTGGCTAAATATTATTGTTTAGAAATGGTCTAGGTTGATTAGTGTTTGGTCTAGGACTAATGGAGATGGTATTAACGCTACCCCATGCAATATGACCTACAACCCTGTTGTAGTCATGTACAACTGCATGGTGGGTTTGTTGGTTGTTACCATTTTGACTTTAGTTTTGTCTATTATTATATCATTGTGGGTTATGCTACTAATTTTGTTGGTTCTACTGGTTTGACCTTTGATTTTGATATTATTGATTTTGCTATTGCACTAGTCGTCGTCGTTGTTGTTGTTGTTGATTATTCTCTTATTGTTGATTGTTATGTCAGGGAAAGGGCTTTTGATAAATCCCAAGAGTGTGATTGGAAGTGAAAGCACCATTATCCAATGTTATATCCCTATTCTCCAGCATATTCTCAATTAAATACTTGATTTTGACACATCTTCGTAGATTATGCCCGTTGACCCAATGATAGTCACAAAATTTATTTTCATGATACCAATTAGGGTAAGGAATACCTTGTAGATAATGCTTTGGTGTAGGCAAACTAATCATATTAACGATAGCAAGCTTAAGAAATACAAATTTAATAGGTTCTCCTAGGTCACTAAAGACATGATGTGCAAGCATGATTCTCTTAGGAGGAGGGGTTTGCAATGGTAAGGGTTGTTGTATTTATTGAGCAAGATTTGGTTGTTGTGCTTGCAACATTGGTTGGAGAGGTTGTTGGGTAGGAGTAAGCTAAAAAGGTGGTGCAGATGATCTCTACACAGTTTGGACATGATGAGATTTGGTTACTCCATTTTTCACAACATTCTTATTGCGGTTGAATTGCTTCAGTCTTTCATGGTTATTAGCCTATGCCAGTTGTGATGCTTGTGCTTGGATGGGATGTTGGTCATTTCTCTTATTGGCACCTTGATTTTGATTAGTTGAATTGAAATTGATGACTACCTTATTGATGAGTGCCCTCTCAATCAATAAACCTTTATCAATGATCTCCTTGAACGTATGTGCCTTTGTAATTCTAGATGATAGGCTATCTCACTATGCAAATTTTTAGTAAACATAGCAGCTAATTATTTATCTGGAAAACTATGGGTGAAATGGCTTGCAAGGGCTCTCCATCACTGTAAATAACTTACAAAACTCTTTCCAGCTTTTTGCTTTGCTTGTGTCAAGTCTACTAATGAAATCCCATGCTCGAGATTATAAGAAAAGTGTTGCACAAATTTATTAGAAAGATCATCCAAGTCTGTTACTAAATTCTTGGGCAACTTCAAAAACCACTCCAAGGCTTGTCCTGCCAAGCTCCTTAGAAACAATAAAAAAAGGTATATGTCACTATAATAAAGAATTTGGTCAAATGAGCCTTAGGATCACCCTTCCCTTTGTATTTATCAAATTTAGGTGGTTCATATCTTGGAGAAAATGGTATCTACAAATACTCTATGTCGAATGGATAGGAGCATACATCATCGAATTTGAACTTTTTGGTCTGCTTCCCAGCTTGAATGGTAGCAATTGCATCCTTTATCTGTTGCAATTCTTGGGATAGGAAACTAGATGGAATATTGGTTTGAGGGAGAATTTGGATTTGGATAGATGGTTGGGAGGTCACAAGTAGAACACTTTGACTAGGGTATGATGGAGATACATGTTGGAGTATATCGGTTTGGTTGGGGAATGGACCAGGAATACACATACGTAGATTGGGATGTAATTGAAATTGCATATTTCACTACACGATATTTTGGTTTGGGTTGGTGATAAAGGCTTCACCTGGGGGATTTTTTAGTTGGGATGGGGGGATATAACTATACTGTGCTTGTTGTGGTTGAAACGAGACATGTTGTCAACTAATCAAACCTTGTTGTTGAGTGGAAACTTGTGGACTAAGACCCTATCTCTAGATTTATGGCACATTTCAAACCAATAGTTGTTTAGTAGGTATCTGAGAAACATGGGGACCTCCTTGTTACATGAATCCCTATGAGGAAGTGAAAGTAGGTTTTATATTTGACATTTGTTGTTGACCAATATTTGCACATTATTGACTAGTCATTGCTTGGTTTTAGATTGGCATATTATTCTATGACTGAAGAGGTATGTTCATCATTACCTGGCAGGGTGGAACATTTTTTACCCCTAATTGAGGTGGCAATGTATTCATCCTTTATTGTGTTGATACACTAGACTATGTCTGATTTTGTGGAATACTACTCGCTACCTATTGAGGGGGAATAGGATTTGACACATTCTATTATTGAGGTGTGACATTGGTCATTGTTTGATTACCTAACCTCATAGGTTATACATTTGAGGAAGTAGTTGGTTGAGGCTGGGGTGTAGAAAGCCCTACTCCCTAGTATGATGACCTACTCATGGGATTAACTATAGGCACATGTTGTTGGCTAGTTGTTTGTATGTTAGTACCACTTTGTCAAGATTTGATGTTGTTTGCACATTGCCCACTACATTTGGCTCACTATTCAGTGTAAAATTCAAAGACACTTCTTCAATTACTGGCATATGTATCAAGTTATCCATTGAAGCAGTTTGTATAAACAGGTCAGAACTCAAATTTTCTTGTCCAGTTAATTCCATCAACACTCTTGTTGAAGGAACTAGGTCAATGAGAGGCTTACTTACCATGTTCATCTAATTGAAATCATGTGCTAGATTCATATAGGTTTGATATGTTGTTTGCATTTGGATAAAGTGCTCTTCCATGATGTTTTTACCTCGATCAAATATATTAGGCTCTTGGTACATTGTTTGGACTAGAGCCATAGGATTGCTAGAAGAACCCTGTTGATCGTAAATGTTATTATGGGGCATTCTTACTAGACTTGGTAAATTTTCATGGGGGAAGTCTTCCAAAAACTTGGCCCCTAGCTCTATGGCTCTAACCAAAATCTCATTTTTTTCTCTAACAAATGTCATTCAAACAAAAATGGATCATATGTGGAATCCATATTAGTAGAATATAACTATTGAAGTACTGGCTCATCTACTATAGGTATTATAGCTAAGTATTGTGCAGTTTATTTTTCGTCCTATTCTGTGTAAGATGGTGTGTTAACCAAATAGTTAGCTAATGGATCTTAGCTTTGTGCCCCTGATTGAGCATTATAAGAGGGATAAGAATCCATCTTATAAGGAATATTATCCACATAGGGGTCTTGCACCATTTATTCTTACGCAACCACATTACTAATCCCTAGATTGTACATGAGTCTGCTATGAGTGTAGGAATACATGTTGGGATCCATATTCAATGTTTTGTAGTAAAAGGTCAAAGAGTTATACAAACTCTAAAAATGATAGAATCTAAAACAAATGATGCCTTTAACTTGGTCTAGATTTGTCAAAAGGATCAAAAGGTTTATGCAAATATTTGTGAGGAAACAAGCTAGTGTAAAATATCTAACGTTTCACTGTTTACACAAAGATAAACAAGTAAATGGACCAAAAAATCAAAATGACAAACTCTAAGGTCGAAGTGTTTCAAATTAGTCTAATCTAAGAATTTAAAAGTTTCTAGGTCTTTTGTCCAAATGCAACATCAAAAGCTAGGCTCAAACAAGGCATGTGCTAGGACTCTTGGCCAAATGGCGTCAAAAGCTAGACTTTGAAAATGGATGAAAGTTTTAATCTAATGGATTTGAAACACTTCTAACAAACACTAGGCATTTGATTCTTGGACATGAACTTGGTCAATTATGTATAAAGTATGAAACAAAAGGCACTTTTAGCAATAGTTTATTTTCTCATAAATAATGGTATAAAACTTCATTTTTTTGACAAATAGGCTAGACAAAAGTGAACGGTATAACCATTTTAGACAAAAGATCACAAAAGTACACTCGAATTGGTCTGAAAATGTAGGAAAAAATTTAGAAATCTATGCAAGAGGGTCTATGAAATAATGTTTGAAATGATTTGGGAAGTGTAATGACGTTATACTACCCAAAAGGTGTGATAAAAAAGGTTTGCTTCAAAAACTTTCTAAGGCAAAGATGTTTTTCCATAATTTTGGTAGCATAACAATACCTTTCTTGACTTAAAATGTTGTTGTGTATAGACTTAAAGTGCAAGTGTTTAGCACAAAATGGCTTAAGTCTATGAAGTGATGATAATGATTATGAGTCTTAAACAATCTTCAACCTAAATTGGAAATTAAACCTAAGTTCCCTCAATTTTAGTGCAAATGGCGAACCCACTTAACACATCAACCTATAAACTTGTAAAGGTGTAATTTTGAATTTAAATTATAAGTGAAGGACTTAAACAACTTTGTTAAAGGTCTAGACTCAATTGGGCAACCTAACTGCACCAAAGTGGATGATATGACTCTCAATATTTTGATGAACTTTGAACAAGGCAAATGGATGATCACGCGGGTAGTATAATGCCTCTTTGTTTAAAGGAAAATGAGGACCAGGTTTGGATTATTTGTTTACACTAAATTTTTGACTCCACACAAGACTTTAAACTAAGACAAGATCAACTAATTAATCGCCCTTAGATCCTAAACTAACAAGGTTGCTTGGTATTTTTTGGAATCCATCAATATACATCGTTTCAGAGGATTTTAAGTGTTCATCCAAAAGTAAATGCACATTATATAGTAGAGTTTTTATACCTCCCTTATCTCAAATGATAGTACTGTGACATGGACCTTGAGGCGCATCTTACACCAATAATACTTTCACGGCAAGTGGGGATTTGTCTAAAATCTAAAAAAAATCTGAACGATCTAGGGGGATCAATTACACAATGACTTTTAACACCAAACAATGCAAAAGAAAAGCACATATTTTGGGTCCATATCACTTGACTTGTTGTAAAAAGGTCTTGTCCTTTTTGCAACCACTACATCCTACTATTTTCTTAGTGTAGTGTGATGTTCAAAATGCCACTACGTCCCATGTGCAACTCCAAAGGAGCAAAATGAAGTCAATGCCAGGAGATGAAACCCTAGGTCAAAGCTTCCATAAAGAACTTGCAGGAGGTGATGAAGTCCCCCTCATAAGCCAAGATGCATACAAACAAATAAATCATGAAAATAGAAAGACTTTAGGATCATTTTCAAGGTCACCCAAAATTTGATGATTTTTTGGGGAGTGCTTTAGACGACTTTATTTCTAAGCCTTGGACTAGGCTACTTTGCAATAGGAATGGCATTTTTTATTCTAAGGGTTCCCTATAGGGGACAAATGGAAGAGCATACACGCAACATTCCTTTTTTTGCCAAACAAAATTAATCTAATCAACTATTGCAAATAATAATTGACAAGTGTGTTCAATTTTAAACCCAAATGAAACGTTTGGTGGTGTTTATTTGACCCCTTGGTCTTAGTTGCAAACTTTGAAAAAAACATCTAAATTCTTTGTTAAACACCCAAAACAAGGTTCCTAATCAAATTTTAAGCATGTAAAAGTGATTTAAACATGTCTTGAGCAAAAATCCCACTTGGTCTTGCAGCAAAATTGTTAGCATATCTTTTAGCTTTGAATCCCTTTTAAGTTTGAAACAATAAACTTTGAAAAAGTAGGTCTCGTGTTTGTGTTTTCTGAAATACATAGTGATCAACATCGATTATTATCCCTGACGTTAGTTATGGCTAACCAAGATCTAGATCATGTCAATTTTGCTGACCGACGTCGGTTAATCCAAATAACTGATGTCAATATTTCTATCGATGTTGGTTACTGTGTAAAAACCATGGCAACCAAAAATGGTAAAATAAATTTATAAAATCAATTTGCAAGAGTTTTAAGAGCTCAAAAAAATATTTTAGAGTTGTAAAAGGATATCTTTCATGTGTATGATGCGTCTAGTCCCACCGGGCATGCCATAATGTGATCTAGGAATTTGACTCAAGAGAGGATGGTTAGTATGGTGTTAGTTCCAAAATGAAAACAAAATGAAATAAACACACTAATAGCATAACATCTCTAGGCCTAGACACTAGGGAGAGCTTAGTTAACAAAACGTAATGACAAGCACAACAAAAAGCAAAGAATCAAACACAAAAATTCTTTCACCTTCTTTGGATGCTCCAAATGCCTTTGTAGTAGTGGCTTGCTCGGCTTGTGCTCATGAAATCCTTAGCAATGGAAACTTGACTACTTCCATCTCTCCTTGACACTTTTGGCTAGTGGCTTGGCTTAGAATTAATTTGGCATGGTAACACTAGTTACATGAAGATTTTAGAACCAATTTTGCATTATAACTTTGCACAAATTAAGCTTTTAAAAATGATGTTGTGAGGCCTCTTATTTATAGATTTTTGGATTTGATCAGAATCAACCTAAACCATCCATCTCAAGATTGAGATGTGTGGTTGAAGATTAATTCAATTTTTAGAATTAAGTTTATAATTATCCTCATCATGGCATTGGAATAAGGGGCAATTAAGAGGCATGGAGGGCATCATGGAAGGCATTGATGAGGCATGGGGGCATGAATCCTGATACTTATGGCATTTATGACCTAGGGATGTCTTCCCAAGAAATGAAGTCACTTGATGATGAAGATATTTAATATTTATTTCCAAAAATAAGTATTCAACAAGTTTTCATGGAATTCTTGATTAGGCCTTGATTTGGGTTAATTAGCTCTTAAGCATGATTAAGCACATTATGCACAAATTACTCAAATTAATCAAAATGCCTTGTTATTGGTCCTTATTTTGATTGGATTGGAATTAGAAGTCATTGTCAGATGTGTTGAATGCACATTCCCATTCAGGATGTTGCCAACAAAAATAAAAAATGTACAAGTCTTGTGCAAGAGATTTGACAGGTAAGAACAATCTAGAGTACATCGATACAAATTTGGCATTTTGACTTGAAATGAACTGATCAAAGTTAGCTAGCTCATTAATTGCATTGCCCTATTTAGTGATACTCTGGCCAAAATTGACACTTGAATATGTCAATTTCACATCATTTAACATGTTTTAGCGCTTTTAGGCCAAATTATGCACTTTAGATGGAAATTGGCCAAAACCCTGATTGAAGGTTATTGGTGGCCAGATTTAGGTGTCTACATATGCACACATTTTATAGGAACATGAGTTACAGGTTTTCAAGTTTGAGTCATGATAATATATATATATATATATATATATATATATATATATATATATATATATATGCATAGCATTCTATATCATGTTGGCATCGATTAGATCAAATCATGGAGCATAAACATTGTTGATGCACATACACACTATTTCATTTTTTTATTGTTGGTATCAATGGTACCAAGAAGTGAGCACTTTAAATTTATAGATTTATCTACAATGGTTGATCCAGTTAATTAAAGTAATGCACTTGATATTCAATGATTTTCAATGATGTAGGCATTACTCAAAGATGTTAGAGTAGTGTTCCCACTAGATAATTTTTTTTCTAGTTATTTATGGCACTAGTCTAACTTTTATGTTCACACTTAAAATAGTTAAGCTTATTTAGGGAGTGATTTAGAATAAGTCCAAGTTGTTATTTGTTTTAACAAACTTGATTCACATATATGTTTTATTTAGCATTTAGCTAATTTTTAGGGATTTAAATTATCCCCTATATTAGGCTTTCCAAGGTATTATTTAGTTGTGGATAACTTTCTATTAAGCCTATATATTTTTACATGCTCGTAGACTTCATATGAGGATGAGAGAAAGTGAAGAATAAAATATTATTTTGGCTTGTATTGCATTCTTTGAAGTAATAATCTTTTCAATTTTTGTTTCCTTATCGTTGAGTGTTTATTATTTGTTGGCAAGAGCTTTTTTTTATGGTTTTGTTTTCCTATATTGGTCTTGAAGATCACCTATGCCTCCTTCCAACTATGATAGGGTATCAAAGCTTTGGAGCTTCTCTAGTTGCAAATTCTTTGATTTTATCAACATTTAGTAGGAACTTTTGATAGGTGTGTTTTGAGGCTTTATAATCCTCACCATTGTGTTTAGTGGGCCCAAAAACCTACATTTTGATATAAAACACACCTATATTTAGAAAAGTGTAATTTGCTTGAGTTATTTTGTAGGTTTTTGGTACGCAACAGAGGCTATATAGTTTTGTACAGTGAATAATGCTGCATTGATTTATGTGTAAATTAAATAATGTATAAATTGACACATTTTTTGAGGAAAAAAATCAATATAGATCCATACCTTGATGCATTAGTTTATGTGCCCATTGCATTAGTTTTTGTGCCATTGTATTGGTTTCAATGCTCACTAACATCACCTACTACCTTCCTGACATCATCAAACTACCAAGCCTAACCGCTTGATCTAACCATCCATGTGACCAATCCAAAAACCACTAGTGATTAGTACTCACCATTGCACTTGATTTATTAAACTAGTTGTCACTCTAGAGGCCATATCTTGCAAACTCTGAAGCCTAAACACCTCTTATTTTTTGTTGGAATCATGGTTCTGATGCGGACATGGTAAATCTAATATATCATCATTTTTAACTTCAGATATTTTTTAAAAGGTATAATTTATACCTGTATAACTTGTCTCCTACCTTGGAAAGGCACCTTTGCGAACTCATTACTTGATATTTGTATGGAAATTTAAAGTGCCATTTTTTTGAAAATGTATTTTTTGCAATCAGAATGCTCTAAAATTCTTAAATTGGACATATACTATAAGGATTTACATAATTTGATGTTTTTTCCTCTCCCTTGATTTATAACTATAAATTGTAACTCACTGTTGTTCAATCCAAGATCTCTTTCCCAACACCAATTGGATTAGATGCATTGAACAAGTTTGAAGAATAATTGGGGGACTTGTATCCTCTCATTTTTGGATTATTGTTGAGACAATCTAAGTCATGAGTTGCAGGTTTGGGGATCCATTAGATAGACTGTTTAAAATAGATCTCCAAGAGATGTAATGCTACCACTAGAGGTCTAATACTAATTTTCTCACTAATTTACATAACTTATACACTCCTAGCTAGACCAATTAAAAAATATATAATTTCATAGCTCTACTTTACTTCACTTTAGATATTCTAAAAGAAGGAAAAGATCACTTGTTCACAAATAAATATTAAAAGAGAGGGAGGGTAAGACAAAAAAAAAAAAAAATTGATTAAGGGGACAACACAGATACTTCCAAGATTAAAACATGCCTAAATACAGTTGCACCATTGTATTCCAAGTTTCATGATGGCTCAATGTTAAATCACGTAAAGAGAGAGAGAGAGAGAGAGAGAGAGAGAGAGAGAGAGAGAGAGAGAGAGAGAGAGAGAGAGAGAGAGAGAGAGAGAGAGTTTAAGGAGAAGAGATGAATAAACAATTTTAATGCTCCTTTAATGGAATTGTAAACAAGTATGTATTTAATAGCACACAGGTCCTTACAACCTTTAATTAAAGTGAAAGGAGTTCAAGAACCTAACTAAAATAAAAGAAGTGTACACACTAGAATTATGCAATATAAGACTTTTATGACATGCATTATGGTTGAATCTAATCTTGAAATAGGCTAAATCTGATATCCTAAAATCCTGAAATAGGTTAAGTCTAAAATTTGGTAGAACCCTCCAAAACCTATAATTTGCATCGTAACTCCTAGAGGTCTGAAACCCCCCTCAAACATCCTGAAAGTATATACATCAAATATAACTTAAAGTATAATGAAGTAAATGTATATATATAAATGTCAACTTACACTTTAATGTTTATTTTATGTATATACTACCATATTTACCCTTGGTGATTACTTTTACTAATTATCATCATACTTTTCTTAACTACCCATAATCCTAAAATATCTAAACAAAATCCCTTTTAACCAAGTAAATATGTATCTTTAACCACCTCTCTCATAATCAAAACCCATGTAACAAAAAATAAACCTATTTAGTTTGCTTAAGCACATGGTTAAAAACAACCAAGTGGAATGTAGCTAAAAAAAAAAGAATCATTATCGATCCTCCCGTGATCAACGTTGATCCATTTTAGATCGATGTCAATTATAAAATCTTGCATGTTGCTCTTTGCAATAGATGTTAATTTGACACTAGAATATTGTAGGAATTCTCCCAAATAGGTTGCAAGACGTTACTCAATTCTTTGATGGTAGGCCTTCTTGCACTCATCAGCATTAGACATTCTTCAACAAACCCAAAAATCCAATATGCGTATCCAGAGAATTGAAGCTTGTTTAAGATAAATTTATTTGGTTTGTATGTAATATATTATTTTTGTTCTATCATTTATTCTTGTTCAATTCTATCTGAATTCTTAGTCCACCTTAGATCCTTTTGAATCTATCCTTTAGCATTTTATTTCAGCATCATAACTTTTTGTCATAATTGACATCAATCCTACTTGGAATCAATGTCGATTCATAGAATTGATGTCGATCCTAAAGGAATCAAAATCAATCACTCTGTAAACTATTTTGTCTTAAATATGAATCAACTTTAGTAGAATACTAGATAGGAAAATTAAGTATTGAATCTAATATTATTATTTGTTTTCTAAAGCATGATCTCTTATCTTTGAATAAGCATATGTTATCTCTTAAATCTATATCTTTAGCATCTTACCATCTTTATTTATGTCATTTTATTACCATATTAATTGAATAAAGTGGGTTGGCATCCATCTAAGAAAGATCATTGCTTTTCAAAATTGGTTTAGTATCAGGTAACCCACCTACATATCCTATTAATCCAATCATGTCCAAGTTGTCTCTTGTTTGCAGGTAATCCTTTCTAGTCAAAAAGGAGTTCCCACTTCATTGGATCAATGGGGCGTAACCTCCATCATAGATATTCCTTTTTAAAACCATGTATCATTTCTATTTTTAATAAGTTTATTTATTAATAAAAATGAACAAAAAATACTAAAAAAAGAAGCACTTCCTAGTTATTGTAGAAACTTTGTAAAAAAGCACAAATTATAGTCCTATAGCATTATTATTGATCCATTAAATCAAAATAAAATGGAATGCTTACAAGGCAACCAGATGCATTTACAAAAAAAATCAATCTTACATTAATCCGACAATGTTTGTTTGCAAATCGGGTCAACCCTTCTAACATACTAGGAAGTAGTATACATAGAAGGTAGAGATGGGTCTTTCCTCCTAAAGGCATGAAATACCACTTGGGACCATCATGGCCTAAAATGGTATAACAAAAATATCTCATAAGATTATTCATTCTATAATATATAAGACAAAACATAATTCCATAACCCACTAAGGAGTCTTGTGGAGTGGTTTGATGTGGACTACATCCTCGCAGTTCTGGAAAGCTTTGTTGAGCTGCCAATGACCAGTCGATGAGGTTCAACCTTTGTAAGTCAATAAGATACTCATGGAGAAAAGGATTTTATAGAGTTGTAATGCATAGGGAGTGTTGGAAGCACATGCCTTTTCCTACTTATTTGGCACTATGAATGGCAGAGGGGCTAGCCACATGGTGCCTTGTCAATATCTTTGACTACGTAATCCTTCTAAAAAAAAGACAAGTGTCTAGCCGTAATGATTTGGGGTCCACCTAATCTTTCACTTATGAATTGAATTTGAAATAAGTGTCCTAATCAAATTCCTTGGAATTTTGAGAATTGTCTATTTGTCATTTACTTAGGACCTGTGGACCTTATCCTTAGCTCATGGACCAAAATCGATATGGATGTCAAGTCATCCTTAAATGATTGATATATCTTTATACTTCTCTTAGGGCCCATCTTCATGCCTTTAATATGCTTTTTCTAGAGAAAAACATGTGGAACCATTTTGTTGGCTTTGGATCCTTAGTCACTTTATTGTGTCATATGCTTTGCCACATGTCTAATTTTTTTGCACTCAGACCTTTCTTTCTTTGTCCTTAGTCTTTTAATCATGATTTAACAAAATACAAACATGTGGTCTGATTCTAATAGTCTATTTGGTTGCTAAGATTTGATGTATGTGTCTTTTGGACACTTGGTTATAATTCAATTAGATGTCAACACATGGAACAATCATGTGCATCCAGGATCTCACGAGCTCCTTATAATATTTTTATAAGTCTACAAGCTACACATTAATGGGATGTTACCACATGGATGATCCTATATTTTTTGGGCACTAGGGGAACTTCGAGACTTTGTCTTGCTTCAATGTTTATTGTATATGAGTAGGATCATGACATGTGGCATGATCTTATTCATCTAAGTGATCAAGAACTTTAGGACTTGGACCACTTAATTTTTTTCTCTATAGGAACAAGATGAAAACACGTGGCTCAACCTCATTAATCTGGGGGCTCACGGGCTTCACATTATCTTTTACTAAGTTTGTAGGCTCTAGTAAGCTGGGATGTTGCCATGTGGATGGCTCTCAATTTTACAAGGGGTATTTTATCCTTGACTATGGGACTATCCATTGTCTTATCTAACAAGCCACAGGTGAACATGATTATGCCATATGGCATGATCTCTTTTATCCAAAGGGTCGCCTGCCTCAAAATGTGCATCTTTATTTGTGAGCTCCAGATGATTGAGAAGCTACCATATAGACATCCCTTGATTGTTTGGATGTTTACCAGCCTTTGGATTATGTGCCTTCTTTTATTTGATACAGATGATCAAGATCATGCCACGTGCCATAATCTCATTTATCTAGATGATCAGTGAACCTTGGGACTTGGGCCTCTGTCTATATGTTTCAAATGAGTGGGATCATGCCATGTGGCACACTCTCACTTATCCATAGGGTCTTTGATATTCAAGATTTGGGTTGATTTTATTTGTCATGGATGAATGATATCCTGTCAAGTGGCATGATCTCATTAATCTGGATGTCTGTGGGGTCCCTGCCTTAGCCTTTTGAGATGAAATAAGCGAGTAATTAGTATGAAGAAACATGGCATAATCTCAATTGTTCAAGTGCTTAGAAAACTTGGACTTAGAACCTTTTTATTTATAATATGTGGACAGGCAAGATGAATACATGCATCCCAATCCTATGAATTTGAGGGCCTAATGATGAAAATACTTAGTCATTTTTAGAAATCCTTCATGGGGAGGAGGGTGTCAACACATGGAACGTGTATGCAACAAATTAGGATGGATTTGTAACTCATCCTACTTAGTGAATTATAATCTTGAAAAAGGTAATCTTATCAAAATAATTCATTACATAGTTATTTATATTAAGACATGACCAATTCAGATTGGTTAAACCTTACTAAGCGATATCTTACTATATGCAAGTGAAAATATACAAATATATAACTTATCCTACTCAATAATATTCAAACTCAGAGAAGGTAATCAACTAAAAATTCCACTTGGAAATATATTTATATTAAGGTCATGACCAATAATGGATCCACTAAACTTATACTAAGGGATATCTTATCACACAATGACAAAGAACAAGTTTCCAAAGCCTCTAGTCAAATACCATTTTGTGATATCCCTATCTAGGTCTTATGATTATAATAATAATAAACAATCTAATTTAATAAATAACATGAAAAATAATCTAATAAACAAATATGAAAGCTAATCTAGTGCTCACCAAAGCTTGTAGCACAAATAGGGAAAATAAAAAACATGTAAGACAATTCTATCTAATATGACATAGAAATGATATAAACAAGGAGAGATATGATTCAATCTATTAGTTCTACAACATCTATTTATCAAAATATGAAGAGATAGGAATATACTTACCTTGTTAAAGTGAACATGTTGTGCTTCAATCTCTCCTTTGGCCAATGGTGCTTTGTAATAGGTTGTTGTGCGTGTGTAAGGATCACAAGGACAAATCATCTCTAGGCTATAAGACTTCTCTTATGCATCCAAGACCTCCACAAGACAAGTGAAACTTATCTAAGGAAAAAACCTAAACAATGAAACCTCTTATTGATTGTATAATTAGATTTTTGAGTATTAATGATGCACAATTGAGTGATTCTTCCTTTAAAAATGAAGTTGAGGGGATATTTATAGCCATGGATTGACCCTAAAACCTCCCAAAAATTTAGCCAATGTAGTAGGCCCAAATGACTTTATTAGGTGAGAAATAGAGATGTTAGGTATCAAAATATGTCAATTTAGGTTGATATATTTCTGTAACATGCACTAAATCCCATAACGGGGTCAACCCAATCGATGTAGTAGGAAAAGTAGTAAAAAGAGGTTTTTACTTAGGTAGAAGTTATTTTGGGCAGAGAACTGCTTAGGAAAGTGTATAAGTAGGGTTTTAATGCGTAGAAATTAGATAAGAGGAACTTGTATTGGTTTTAGGTGGTGGTATAGGGGCCAAAAATATTGAGAAGCACCAAAGTTCTACCAACCCCTTTCTCAGTGCACCTTTTAAGATGTGCACTCAGAGATATTGAGATTAGATGGGTTCCTACAAGAAAAAAAATATCATTAATTGATAAAGTTTTAAAAATATTATGTATATACATAAGCAAAATTTAAAACTCATCACATGTCACACAGTTGTAACATGTGATAGTGCTTCGAGAAAGAACATAGCAACCCACAACACTGAGCTAATAAATTGTAGTAAAAACATAAATTAAAATGACAGTAAGGAAATAACTAAAAATATCATATATGTACCTCGACTTATATTTATCATTGAATGGTTTTATTCTATATTTTTAGTTTTAATCATGGAGGAGGCATTGATTTATTTGGACAAGCCCTAAGGATATAAAGCTAAAGAGCAAAAACAAGCAATCACATGGAAAACAAAATATCTAAATTTTGCAAAATCAGATAAATTACTTGGATTATTGGTAAGATTGGGGATAAATGCTAATTTAAAACCAAAATACCAAGGAAATTTGAGAAAAAATTGGGTAACAAGGCTACTAAATGACTGAAAAACTCAAACAAAATGTGCCTTAAGTAAGAAAAGTAACAAACCAAACCAAACTAAGGACATGTGAAAGTTAAATAACAAATCTAACATCAATGTAAAAGAGGTAACAAACAATAATTAAACAAATATGGAAAAGAAAAATAAAATAAAATAATATTAATTAGTGAGAATTAATGATCCAAACTTACTCAAAAATGGAAAAAAAAAACTAAAATAGAGAAACAAAACAAGATTATCTGCATAAAGAGTGATAAACATTTTTTATAAATTTTTTAAAGAAACCAACGAAATCGAAGTAGGATAAAGCAATGGTGCAATGAAGTGATGCATAGTCACTCAAAAATATAGTTTTAATCTTAAGCTATATAAAACCAAAACAAAACTATTAGTAGCATGTTTTAATAAAATGTGAAGAAGAGGGAATATAAAAGTTGAGAAACAGATTTAGAAACAAACTTGTCTGTTAAGGGGGAAATGAAATAGGTGGTGTGGGAAATGTAGGTGATACCAAGGGAGAAAATATTTATCGAAGTCAAGACATTCAATTTAACTTGGCAAAACAAAAGGACTTTTAACATTAACAATTCGAGAGAACTGACATTAGCCGCACAAATTTGGGTTAGCTAGTGAATTATAAATATCATCCCATGAAAGTTATATGAATGAAATTTAAAATAGACCTACCTTCACACAACATGTTCCTCATTCCTTAGGACCCTTTCTAGAGCCATCAGTCTACTGCAAATATTGGGTACTTATGTGAGAAATTAAGTAGCACTATAGATAATTTTGAAATCTTTTATCCCAGTCTACTGGCCTATCACATCTCAATGGACCTTGGCTCTATCATGAGGCCAACTTTGGAGTTTGAGCTTTGAATATAATAGAAGGTGTGCTTAATAATCACATATTTTGGTTTGATTTTGACTTTTAATTTATAGTTGTCTTTTTATCATTGCCTTTTGTTTTAAATGATTTGACTTTTAACCTTTTTATGGGTTTTTCTATTCATCCTCCATATGCATTCATAAAACTAACATGGATGTTAAAAATGACTATCACTAGAAAACCTAAAATTGGTAGCTAAGGAATAAACTTACAGAGTATGGTGTCTATGAATCTTATACTTGCATGTTAAATAAGAATGTTGTCTTGAAACTGGCCTTGGTTTGCCTAAAGTGGAATGAAAATAGGGGAGACAAGGAGAATGAACATGAAACAATTGAGTAACCTCAAAACACAAAAAATATGACAATATGAAAAGGATATAATGATAGGTAAGTATGAATTTATATCAAAATAAATGATGTAAGTGTAGGGAAATATTCAGAATTAACTTTACCATAAAGAAACAAAACTGATTTTGAGAGTATGAGATCATAATCATTAACCATTACCTTAATTTATAAGAAAAACACTATGGTCTAAAGATAGTTTTGAAAAAAATATAGATTTTATGAGGAAAACACGATCCTATCCAAGGTCTTACACTAAAAATCATAAAATATAAACCAAAGTAAGTGAAAACTATTAAAATGTTATTGTGAGGAAGGCTTGGTCCTATCCAATGTTTATATTGCAACTCACTAAAGAAAAAAGAAATAAAGAGTAAAAATAAATTTGTAAAATAATAAACTCATAATCAAAGAGACAATGTTATAACTGGACTATGAGCTAAAAGGTATTCATGAGGATGTCTAGGTCTTATCCACGGTCTTACGATGAAACTCATAATTAAATGAAAGTAATCGAGATAGACTGAAGGACCAAAAATAAGAACTAGGGATATTGAGTATAATGTAATGTTGCATGTTGGAGATCTTTGGAGGACACCTACAAAAAGTGTTAGTATTTACAATAAATGAAAGTATGAAAGAAAGTAAATATTTAAGTAAAATATTTCTTTAAAAATTGAGCATTAGTGGGTTCTTTAAAAAGGTGTTGTTCATTGGTTTGTAATCTATAGGTACTAGGACCAAGGATGTCTTTTACTAAGTTAGGACCCCACCATTTTTGGTCATATTTTCCTTCTTTGTCGTGTGTATAATATAGTTTGAAGACTAAATCACCAACATTGAAAGTGCATACTTTGAATTTCTTATTATGTTGTTTAGCAATACGATCCTTGTACTGGCAATTACGTTGTAAAGCAGCCATACGTCACCCATCTCATAAATTTAAAGCATGAAGATGAGCTTCATGTAATTCCTCATCAGGTATTATACCATAACGAGAGATACATAAATATGGGAGTTCAACTTCTCATGGTAAGATTGATTCAAACCATATATTAATGAAAATGGCATTGCCCTAGTAGTAGTGTATATCTTAGTGTGGTAAGTCCAAAGTGTGGGATAGAGATGGAGGTGCCAATCAGTATGAAATTCTATAATAGTTTTTTTTAATATTTTATTCATAATTTTATTGGTGGCTTTGGCTTGGCCATTACATTGAGGATGATAAGGTGTTGAGAATTTATATTTAATTTTGAATTTTACACATAATTATTTCATATCTTTATTTTTAAAATTATCACTATTTTCAGAAATGATGGTATGAGGAACTCCAAAATAACAGATAATTTGATTTAGAATAAATTTTAAAATGGTAATACCAATGACATTAACAAGAGACATTACTTCTACCCATTTGTTAAAATATTCAATGGCAGTTTTAATGAATGCATGACCATCTTGTGATCTAGGTAATTTATCAATGAGATCTAATCCCCACATAGAGAATGGCCAAGGAGACTCCACTGTTTGGAGTTCAACTAGAGGAAATGGGATTAAATCGTCATGAAGTTGATAAGGATTACACTTTTTAGCAAAATTAATGGCATATTTTTAAATATAGGCCATAAGTAACCCATATGCAAATGTTTGCAGGTTATAGCGTGATTGCTATAGTAACCACTGTAAATGCCCCCATGTGCTTGTTCTAGGAGAGCAGGAACTTCTTTCTAAATTACACAACATAACAAGGTTCCTTCTGCATTACGATAGAAAAGGGTGTTATATCAAAGTACATATTTGAATGCTTATTTATGAATTCAATTCTTTTCATGAGAATCCATGTCAGGAGGGTAAGTTTGATGTTCAATAAATTGAATTGTGTTTTTATACCATGGGTTTTTTCAAATAGTAATAGCCTCAATGTGACAAATTAGATAATCATTTTTTTTGTAAAGAAAGTGATTTTCTCATTTGAATAAATTGAGAATCATGAAGTACTTGATGAGGGTGAAACAGAGATGTTGATGAAGCAAGAGAATTAGCTATAGCATTTTTATCTCCTAGAATTGGTTTTGTTGGGTGAATATTTTGTCAGCCAGCTAACTGGTGACCAAAATAGTTCCTATCACCACAGCATAGGGAGATGGGTCATCCTGGTGTGCAGGTTTACTACATCAATAGGGGACAAATCTCTCCTCTCATCAAGGGGAGGTTCCCTATTAAATATGTAGAGCTATATACAATATATATATAAGCAGAAAGTAAGATACAGGGGTGGGATAAACCATCCATCTCTCTTTTTTCAGAGATGATACTAACAAGTAGAGGAGAAATCCTGGGTGATTGGTGAAGGTACTTCTCTTCTTTCAGAAGTAACATTCAGCCAAGAGCCAGATCCCTTCCTGGATAGTAAAAATCCTGGTGAAGTGACAGAAGGCACTTCTCTTCTTTCAAAAGTGCTTGTTCTTGCAAACAATAGGAATATTTTTGGTAAGTAACTGGTAACCAAAGATGTAAAGTAACCAATAGCCTGAAATGTAGCACAAAGTCTCCACCTCGACTACCCAAGAGTGAAATACGAAGAACAATGGGGGCACAAAGTCATCCCAAGGTCCTTTACATAAAAACATAAAAGAAAAACACACACTGAAGACAACTATGACAGCAAAAAGTATGAAAGTAGTTGGCTTCAGGACACCTTTCTTATCACCTCCACTAGTCCTCCTTGTTAAATAAAAAAATAAGAATGCTTTCAGAAGACAGACATAAGAACAATCTCTTAAAGTAGCACAAGCTATAACAGCACAAAGTTTGCAAGTAACTTGCTTTCTCATTCAATAAAAGAAATATGAATTACAATCTGAGCTCAAAGTCTCAGTAATGCCTTTCAATTCGGGCAGAGTTTCACTTTTGGTAAGGGGAAGATCTCCTTTACAAATGAGAGAAAATACAAATTTATAGCAATTACCCAAGGATTGGCACCTTTTTCCATGGGACGGCCCATGCTACAGTCAGCATCTTCAATGCATCTCCAGTTTTGTCTAGAGAGACCATGCTAAGAATAGTGCACTGCCATAACTATGGCATGTCCCTTCATTTGATATGTCTCCTCCTTAATATGGACCGTCTGGTCCTTTGCATATTTGTCTTTACTTCAAGGAAGAAAATAGGCCATGTCCTTGGTTTGGTGCACTCAGAAGTCTACTCGATCCACTGTTTCACCTACTATAATAACTCTTTCAAAGACATTTCTGGTCCTTTGCATCGATCTTCTCTCTTGAACTTGTTGAACCACTGAAAGTTCATCGGTTCATTGGTTCATTCTGTCTCCTTTGTTCTATCACTTCTTGGTTCAATCACTTCTTTGCCCCTTCGTTGAACCATCGCTTTAATTGAACTTGCCTTTGGAATCATCCATGTTGCTTCTTTGTCCTTTATAGCTCTTCTTGTCTAAGTCTTTGGGGGGTCCTTTCTGCATCTTTGATGAGTGGCAAGTTTTGTTGTTATGAAACTCATTAGAAACTCATGAAAAATGGGATCCACGACACATCTTGCCTGAGCAACTTCAAAAGGGGAACCCAGATGCAAACACTTGTCACGCTCCACTGAGTCATAACATGACATGTGACATATTCCGCTCTACTTTATAATGGACACATGGTGGCCTTTAGGCTTCTTTCTCTTGGCGGGCTTTATCCTTTATGTCCTTCAAATAGAATGTTTGAAGGAATTCCTTCAGACAATTTGTTCGAAGGATTTCACTTTGTCTTTTACCTTGTTCACTTTTATGAAGGAGTTCACTTTGTCTGCTTTTGCTCGCTACCCTCTTCAAGGGCACTTGGCTTGGTTCACAGACCTCCATAAGGGCACTTGTTCCTTTGGCTTTGGGGTAGCCCCTTGAACCTGTCGATTGAACCGATCGATTGAACCAACTTTGGCTCAATGGTTCAATCTTGCGTTTGAAGCCATCTTTTTGTCTAAGTCTTTTGATCTCTTTGAACTAATTGAACCCATTGAACCCGTTGGACCAAAACGGTTCAAGGTTCAATGGTTCAATGGTTCATTCCTTGCTTAAAAGCTTATCGATGAACATTTTTAGTTGAACCAAGGCATTGAACCAATCCTGAAAATGACTAAGCATTAGAAGCTTGTTCTTTTGATTGAACTCACCTGCAAAAGCTTTTAAACTTGTTGAACCTGCTAATTTCAATCATGTTGAGTTTGTAGAAACATATATGCAGAGCCTGTAGAAATCAACCTGTGAAGCCCGCAGAACATGGCCTAAAAATTTCATAGATTTTCTTCCTGCAGAGTCCATAGATTTCCTTCCTACAGAGTCCATAGATTCAAGTCTGCAGAGTCCGTAGATTCAAGCCTATAGAGTCCATAGATTTCTGGAAAGCTTGAAAAAAAAAGGAATTTGAAAGCTCAGAACAAATTTTGAGAAGGGAAGAGAGAAATTTTGGTCCTGTAGGACCAAGATAGCTCATATGTTGTTCCAAAAATGAGTGACATTTTTGGGGACCAACAGCGGGCTCCAGTTGGGGAACTTCCTTCAGGTGAAAACTTGAAACACAGATGAGGGGAGTAGAAACCAGAATCTCTAGTGCCTTGAAGTGTGCCATTGGGCTACGGAGTCATGCTACCCAAAAAGAAAGGCTCCAAAAATGAAAATGAAAAGCACAAAATAGAACTAAAGACTATACAAATATACATATGTACAGATGATCTTATCTGATGCCTCAAGATTTGAAGTGCTTCAGATGCCGCCCACTGCGAGATAGTGAAAATGGTGTGCCATCCTAATAAACTAGCAGGAAACCATTTTGTCCCCAAAAATGGTGACAGGTGAATGGAACACTCCACTAGGAAACCAATTTTTTGTGTCTTCCTCTAGGCCTTTTCTTCTTCTTTCTCTATGGTAGGACGTGGTCTTCAAACTAAAAACCATAACTCCTTGCTCTCCCTGTGAAGAGTTCCTTTTGATGACTTTGGAATACAGTAGTATGGTCCACCACCATAGCTTGCTATTCTGCTGGTCCAATCCAGCACATGCTTTGATTGTCAACATCAGACCTTTGACAAATCATCAGCTCAGCATCTCCTTTGGTGTGAAGGAGTTTGATTTCTTCATCCTGAGTGATTTTCAATCTGAGTAATAGAGATACACATCCATCAGATTCTAGGATCCAAGCATCATCAGAAGTTGATCTTGTATCAGATTTCTCTTCATGGGAGATGGAAGATCCTTCTTGATTTGTATTGCGCCTTACCAATTTTTTTGATGCCTTATTTGGATGAAATCCTGGATTGCCAGCTATAGGACTTTCATCAGTTGGGACATGAGCATCCTCTGTGGTCAAGACGTAATTACCCCTACCTAAAGGCTCAAATAGAATTTGAGCAGTAGGGGCTGACATTTGGGTAACCACAATCTTTGCCTCAGACAGGTCCGCACCTGGTTCTCCACTAATGTTTAATTGCTCAAGATTGGCTTGCAAGGATTCAAACTTAGTCTTTTGAATTTAAGATTTCTTGACATGATGAATCATGTCAAATGACTGAGATGGACTTGGAAGAGAGGATGGGAGTTCATCCTTTTGGTTTTTGAGAGGGGGAGGACTGATCTGTGAAGTTGAAGTAGAAGGTGCAGAGATGTTTGATGTACTAACCTTCTTGGCAATCACTGGGTCCTTTGACTGGAAAGGTAGAGTGGTTCCCCACTTAGCAATTCAAATTTAAGGTTGAGTTTGTTCCTCTGTTCTTTCTTTATCAACTTGCTGGGCTGACTGTTTCTCAGACTAGGTGAATACTGCATATGATTCTTCGACTACTTCACCTTCACTTTTGGGTTCATCCTGGTAATTCAAGAAACCAGTGTGGGAGTCACCAGTTGATTCTTCTAGATCCTCCCTGAAGAGATCAGTGCCATTTTATTGCTCGAACTTAGGTTAGAAATAGGAAACATGTTCTGTTTTCAGATATCCAACTGTTGAGTTGGTTGGAGGTGCTTCAAGGATAAGGTTCCTCTGTGGGGGAGGAAGTTGATTTGGTTGCCCTTGAATTCTGACAGTGTTGCCTTGATATGGCTGATTGGGGAATGTCCTCCTTGGTATATCTTTATATAGAGGAGTAGAAGACATACCTTGTGCCATTTGCCTTTTCAAGGCTAGCACTTCATTTGCCAGCTTTTGTACCATTGGGTCAATGGTGGTTGTGGGTGAGTATTCAGAAGATGAAGAGGGTTTACCTCTGTTAGTATCTCTCCTTATCTTTCCTACCAAGATAAGGTCATCTTCTAGCTTAGTAGCCAAGTCTTGAGTAGCCTCAAGTTCTATGTGTCTAGTCGGTCTCAACAGAAAATTCACTTCAGGCAGCTGTGAGTTGATGAAGAAGCATTTGAGATTCTGAGGTGTCGGCTGGGCGACCATGGGAATCCTGTGCCTCAGCTTGTTGAACCTAGAAATAAAATCCCTCATAGGCTCATGAGATTCCTTCTTCATCTGAGTGAGTTGGGCTAGCAAAGCATGTGCATCCTCTGCAGGCTTGAACCTGGCTTCAAACTTGGCTTTGAGTGTATCCCAGCCAGTCACTGATCCAGCTTGCAGATGGTAGAACCAGTCTACAGTAGCACCTTGTAGTGTCTCCACAAAAAGCCTGACTACCACTTCTTCAAATTCCACCCCTATAACACCACAGGCTATGCTGAATGCTGCAATGTGTTCATTAGGGTGAACTATCCCATCACCAAATAATTTGGGGAAATTCTTTCTTGAACTACGTGGGAGTTCATGCAGAGGTGGAGTCAAGTTGAGTGGGCCAAAAAGTTACCCCAAGGGCCTCGAACTACCATGATTTAATTATGAAAAATAGGGATAACAAATCTGGGTGGAGTGGCCAAATTGCAGAACAAAAATGGAAAAGAACTAGCCCTGCTTCAGCTTGAGGCTTCAAACTGTGAACTCTTTTCTAGCAGCTCTGGTTTTTTAGACCAAATAAAAATAATGAAAGTGGAGGAAAATGGTAAGGCTATAAATGGATAATGGGTAAGACACGAAATGGATTCGCCAGAGTCTGTATAGTGGAAAAGGGAAGGAACTACTTCAATCTAAAACTTGAGGCTTTAGACTGCACGTTCATCCCCAGCGGAGTCGCCAAAAACTGTTGGGTGAATATTTTGTTGGCCAGCTAACTGGTGACCAAAATAGTTCATATCACCATAGCATAGGGAGATGGGTCATCCTGGTGTGCAGGTTTACTACATCTACAGGGGAAAAATCTCTCCTCTCATCAAGGGGAGGTTCCCTATTAAATATGCGGATCTATATACAATATATATAAGCATAAAGTAAGACACAGGTGTGGGATAAACCATCCATCTCTCTATTTTCAGAGATGATGCTAACAAATAGAGGATAAATTTTGAGTGATTGGTGAAGGTACTTCTTTCAGAAGTAACATTCAGCCAAGAGCCAGATCCTTTCCTGGATAGTAGAAATCCTAGTGAAGCGACAGAAGGCACTTCTCTTCTTTCAGAAGTGCTTGTTCTTGCAAACAATAGGAATCTTTTTCTGGTAAGTAACTAGTAACCAAAGGTGTAGAGTAACCAACAGTGTGAAATGTAGCACAAAGTCTCCACCTTGACTACCTAAGAGTGAATACAAAGAACAATGGGGGCACAAAGTCATCCCAAGGTCCTTTACACAGAAACATAAAATAAAAACACACACTGAAGACAACTATGACAGAAAAAAGTCTGAAAGTAGTTCGCTTCAGGACACCTTCCATATCACCTCCACTAGTCCTGCTTGTTAAATAAAAAAAATAAGAATGCTTTTAGAAGACAGACATAAGAACAATCTCCTAAAGTAGCACAAGCTATAACAACACAAAGTCTGCAAGTAACTTTCTCATTCAATCAAAGAAATATGAATTACAATCTAAGCTCAAAGTCTCAGTAATGCCTTTCAATTCAGGTAGAGTTTCACTTCTAGTAAGGGGAATATCTCCTTTACAAATGAGAGAAAATACAAATTTATAGCAACTACCCAAGGATTGGTGCCTTTTTCCATGGGACAGCCCATGTTGCAGTCAGCATCTTCAATGCATCTCCAGTTTTGTGTGGAGAGACCATGTTGAAAATAATGCACTACCCTAACTATGGCATATCCCTTCATCTGATATGTCTCCTCCTTAATATGGACCGTCTGGTCCTTTGCATATTTGTCTTTACTTCATTGAAGAAAATAGGCCGCGTCCTTGGTTTGGTGTGCTCAGAAGTCTACTTGATCCACTGTTTCACCTACTAGAAATAACTCTTTCGAAGACATTTCTGGTCCTTTGCATTGATCTTCTCTCTTTGAGTCTTCAGGCTCTCTTTTCAGTCGATCGCTTGATTCAGGTTGAACCTTGAACCTATTGAACCACTAAAAGTTCATCGGTTCATTGGTTCATTCTGTCTCCTTTGTTCTATCACTTCTTGGTTCAATTGCTTCTTCACCCCTTGGTTGAACCATCGCTTTAATTGAACTTGCCTTTGGAATTGTCCATGTTGTTTCTTTGTCCTTTATAGCCCTTCTTATCTAAGTCTTTGGGGGGTCCTTTCTGTGTCTTTGACGAGTGGCAAGTTCTGTTGTTATGAAACTCATTAGAAACTCATGAAAAATGGGATCCACGACACGTCTTGCCCGAGCAACTTCAAAAGGGGAACACGGATGCAAACACTTGTCACGCTCCGCTGAGTCATAACAGGACATGTGACGTATTCTGCTCTGCTTTACAATGGACACGTGGTGGCTTTCAGGCTTCTTTCTCTTGACAGGCTGTATATTCATGTAATTCAATTTATATTTATTAGTAGGAGTGAAATCGGTTTCTTCTTGGTTGTTTGCTTCTAGATCAGCAGTGAAATTATGAAAATAATCTTTGAAATAAAAATGTTTGGTTAAGACCTTCAATATAAATAGTTTCTTCATCATGGAGAGTATCCTGAAGGTGGTATGTAGTTGGTAATGAAACCATTGTGAGTTGTTCTATGATGAATTTTCCTTTGATAGATTTTTGTGTAACAATTTGAAGGTCAAATTCCATCAATAGGACCATCCATTTGCAGATTCTATCTCCAGGTAGAAAAACTTTAGAGAAGAAATGACGAAGTGGATTAGAATGGACAATGACATAAGTAGTTTGATAAATCATATAATATTAGAGCTTTTCAGCTGTAAAATAGATAGCGAGGCACTCACGTTCTAATTTGGTATAACATTTTTCATAATCGATTAACCTCGATTGATATAGTAAATAGCATATTCTCTATGAGTATCATCTTATTGGGTAAGTATTTCCCTAATTGATATAGGGTTAGAGGATATATATAGAATTAATGGATAATCATTTGAAGGTGGAAGAAGAGTGAAAGGATGAATTAAAGATTGTTTCATACTATCAAATGATTTTTGGCATGAATATGTCCATTCTAGAGCATTAAGTTTTTTAAGAAGATAATTGACAAAGTAAATATGGTAAGTCATTTTTGGTACAAACTGGGGAATCACCCCCAGATTTCCAAGGTATGTTTGTATGTCAGGAATAGGCATGTTGATGATAGCTTTGATTTTAGTGGGATCGACATCAATGCCTCAAAGGGAAACTAAAAAAACTATAATTTTACCAGATGTAACTCTGAATACATATTTAAATGGATTAAGTCTGAATTTCTATTTAATGATTCAATCAAAATGATAGCTAAATCATGAAGGTGAGTTTTATGACTTTTAGATTTGGCAATGAGGTCATCCACATAAGTTTAAATAATTTTTTGAATAAGATCATGAAAAATATGGGTCATTGCATGTTGATAAATGGCTCTAGTATTTTTGAGACCAAAAGGTATTTTAATGTAACAATAGGTGCCCCATTTTATGGTAAATATTATTTTATGTTGATCTTTAGGAACTATGTAAATTATTTTATATCTTGAGAAATCATCCATGAGTGATAACATTTCATATCCAATGGTATAATCGATGATAACATCTATTGAAGGTAGGGGAAAGTTGTCTTTTGGACATGCTAAATTTAGATTATGAAATTCAATGCATATACGAATAACCCTTGTGAATTTTTTACAAACAAGAAAAATGTTTAAAACCTATTTTGATTAGTCCATGGTTTTAATGAATTTAAAATCCAAAATTTTAATGATTTCTTTGTGACATTAGGTAGAAATCTTAGGGGGAAACTTTCATTGCTTTTGTCTGACAAATTTAACATCTGGATATGTGATGATGTTATGAACAATGATGTTAAGATCAATTCTCGACATATCTTCATATGACCAAGAGAATGATTCATGATATTTGTTGAAGAACATACTAAAGTTATCATGCTCTTTAAGAATGAACTCTTTAGAACCAGTAATAGGTCGAGGACATGTTGGTGTACCATATTCTATTTTTGTATTTTCATCGATGAGTATAGCATTTCCATCTTGGAAATGGTGTGGAGCAAGAGGGAGGGAAGAAATAGGATGTGTTTTAGGATCCACACTGGTAATGAAATTGTTAAAACAAAGAACATTTTGCTTAAAGCTACTAAGTTTATGATGTTGGTGTGGAAATTGAGGTTCTATATCATGGAGAAGCTCAATAAATTCATCACTAGGAACTATAGGTAAGGGTCCATAGTATTTAACATCCACTTCCAGATCAATGATTTGATTACCATTGCTATCATATTTAGAATGTATTTGTCTTACATCGATGGCTTTAACATCTAAGGTAATTTTTGGTGTAAAAGTGGCTATAGATTTTATATTGGGGAGATTTAGTTGAGTAGAGTCAACCAGATTGGTAATGTTTGTATTGTTTTGTTCAATAGATGAATTTTTAGTTGTATTGAGTTGGATAACCTCAATGGTATCAATGCGATCATAAGGAGGAATAATGTTTATTTTTTGGATGATAGGTTGTATTATATTATTTTGTGTAGAAAGTTCAGGGATTTCTTCAATTACCCATGGGGTGTCTAATAATGGTGGATTAATATGGGGTACATAACTTTCAAGCTCTGATTCAATATCAGATGATATATGAATGACATGGATATCATGATTGAAGGCATGTATTTTTGCTAATGTCTTTTGATAATGTTGTATATATAAATCACATGATTGGGCTTAGGCCATGATATAATTATCATCATAAGTGTGAGAAATAGTGCATGCATTTATTTCTATGGGAGAATCATTAGTTCAAACACCTAAGTTGTTAAATTTTTTAGGAGACATGGTTAAAATATATTGAAATAATTTGGCCACTCCATACTCATCACTTGTAAAGTCATCTTCTATGTAAGAAGCTTCATATGTATTGCATGGAGGGGGAGTATCATTAGTATCATCAATTAGAGGAACAGTGGGATCATGTGGAAGTAAAAGAGGAAGCCATTCTACAATGTTAGGAGGTAGTCTAGTGGTATTACAAGTTTTTTGTAATTCATTTGGTTCATTATCGTATGAGTCAACGAGAGTAACATGTAAATCATGATTCATGTTAACAAATTCAGAGAGAGGTGTACTATTGATGTGGGGCATAATTGGAATGTGATATTAAGATTTAAGATTTGGTAGTTGTGTACTCCATTAATTAGGACCAGCTTTGTGTTTGTTACATTTTCCATTATGAATGAATTTGATACATTAACTACCTAAAAATGCAATAGCCCACATATGATGTGTCCATGGGTGACCAAGGAGCATGTTGTAAGATAATGGTAGATCAAGAAGCATGAGCTTAGTGTGAATTATCGTAGGTCAAATAGCAAATGGGACCCAAATGCAACCAAGTTATTTTTTATTTGTTTTATCAAATCCGCTACATGTGATACATGTTTGTTTAAGGGTTTTTTTGGTATATCCAATTTGTTGAATTAACCAAAGAGAGGTAACATTAATACCTAATCCTTCATCTACTAATACTTTTTGAATAAGTGTATTGTTGATCATAATTTTAATAAAGAGGTGGATCATTAGCTCTAAAAATAATTTCATCATTAATCATATCCTCTTTAAGAAATTATATGGATGATTTAGAGGATGTGGAAATGGTTTTGATTTTATGCACTTTGTAAGTGAAGGATCGTTTGAAGGGATTTATGAATCAAGTGATGGTGTTTATTTAATATTTTTTAATTGTTGCATAATGAATTTATGATGATATGGCGAAGTACGAACTAACTCCATAAGGGAAATTTTATAAGGCATTGAATTAAGTTCTTACAAAAAATTCTATTACAATTTAGATGATGAAGAACCAACACGAGGTTTATGAGGTTCAATGTTTTTTGTAAGAATAGGATAACTAAGTTAGAGTTCTAGGTGTGGAAGTGTTTCCTCATTTGATTCAAAATATGTGGGTGCATTAGTTGTAGTATCTTTAAGTATTTGTCCCTTGATGGAAGGTTTCTTAGATTTAGTGATAGGGTCTTTGTGAGCAGTTTTTCATCTATAATTGACTTTTGTTACATTCACATATTGAGAATTGGTATAATATTGATCATAATCAACATCGATTTCACAAATATTATTGTTTGAATGTTGTGTGTCAGAGGTAGAAGAAGATTTTTGAGGTTTGGAAGATATGATTTTAATAACTTGTTTCTTTTGGGATGATTTAATAGAATCATGATGACATAATTTAATCATATCATCATGGTCAAATGTGTCTCCTAACATAAAATAAACAATAATTTTGAAAAGCCCACAACATGTTTCATAATAATGACCCACATCATCATGAAACTAAACAAAAATATTAGGGTCATACAATGAAGGTGTGGTAGTGTTATCAGTGAAGGTTTTAAATGGAGATAATAATTTCTTCATATGTGGTATCGTTAATGGTGGGTGGGAAGTAAGTTGATTATCTACTTTGACTTCTCCTACTTTCATTTGAGGAGTAATACTTGTAATTGCATTAGTTGAGGTTTAGAAAGATTCATTGCTTGATATATGAATTAGATCGAATTGTCTCATAAAGAAATCTTGTCTTTTAGCTTAATCAAATGCTTCATTTAAAGTTTGTGGAGAAAAAATTCAGACCTTATACTGAAGTGATGGTGTTAAAGCAGTGATAAATAATTTGAATAGATTATCATCATTCATGTTATGATATGCTTTATGAGCTAATGATTTCCATCGTTTGATAAAATAATGAGCTGATTTAAAGGTTGATTGCTTAGCATTCATAAAATGAGTAAGACAATTTTATAGAATATCATTTTGTTGAAATTCCTTGATTAAAGCATTAACCAAATCTTTTAATTGTGTGATAGAATGTTGCTGCAATTGATTATACCATTCTAAAACAACACCTATAAATGTTTTGACTAGAATTTTGGTAGTAGAAAAGGTATTTGTTTGGATCCATTCCCTGTATAGATTACCAAATGCCTTAAGAAAAGATATAGGGTCTTTAGTTCCATCATATTTAATAGTTGGAGAAATGTTTTCAATATCAATGGATACAATGAAAGGATCTAAAGGTTCATTTTGTATATTTTGAAGCATCTTATTATACATAAGGAGTTGCAAAATGATATTCCCATTTGCATCTCTAAGAAGAGGAATAAAATTTTGATTATTTTGAGGTAATATTAGAGGATGTTTATTAGTCATTTGTAATAGATGGTGTTGCATTTGCATCATTTAGGAGGTGTTCATCGTTTACATAACATTCATTTGCTGGAGTATTTGTGTAATAGTTTTAGTATAAATTTGTGTATTTTGGTTATTAGTGTTTAAAGGTGGAATATTAGGATTATTAAGAGGAAGAATGTTAGTGTTGGTAGGACGAAGATTCTCATTGTTAGGAGTATGGATGTTGCCTATTGGATGATTCCCTATGGGATTATTCGTCAAGCTTGTATCAATTGGTCCAATGGTGTAGTAAAAAAGTTTGGATAGGGTGGTATCATGAGAAGTGTGAAATAGATTAGAACCATTTAAATCATCACTTTGGATTATTTTAACCATGTTGTAATCAATAAATGAAGTACGGTAAAAATGCAACATGAGGGATTGTCCTCTTGGGTGGTTAAAGTAGGTAAAAAAGAGAAACACAGGTATCATTTAAACTGATTAAGGTTATCAATAAATATTTTGATAGGTGATTTCATGATGTTTAAACAAGGTAAAAAGAAAGCTAAGAATGTGTAAGTTGTGTTTAAGGAGAAAAATTATGAGTATAAAATAAGTCTACCATATACTTTATGGGATTAGCTAGGTGAAATTTAGGTTTGAAAAAGACTGTGTCGGCCAAATACTATGCATTTGAATAGGTCAATGCCTTTTTGAATAGGCAAGTGATAGGACAAAAGGTGAAGTAGGTCGATGATCTAGTATAGAGTCAAGCAGGTCGACGTAGTATTTTACTATGTTGTATAAGGTCAAACAATCAGAGACAAAACTAAATCAACTAATAGGTACATAGTTGAATAGATCGACATAGTTAGGAAGAAAGAAAAATAAGACAATCTGTAAAAGATTGGATCAAGCTAGTTGACTGAGTTCTACATAAATGAAAAATAAAATAATCTATAATAGACTGCGTCGAGCTGGTCGATCAATTTTTGTAGAAAAATAATAATAATTTGCAATAGACTTAGTCGATCTCGTCAATTGAGTTCTGCAATCTGAGAAATTTTTAAAATGGATTAAATATGGATGATTTATTTATAATTAAAATAAATAAATATAAGAACACATGTAACTAGGTCGAGCTAGTCAATCTAGTTACATCACACAACGTAAACCTTGTATCAACACTGGCTAATACAAGTTTTCCATACAACATAAAATAACAAACAATAAGTAATGATAATAAAATTTAAGAGTTAATTATTTTTTTTGAAAAGAAGATAAGGAAGTCATACTAAAGGTTTTGATTGAAAGTGTAGGCTTTTAAGGATACTTGTTTGTCTATTAGATAGTGTCAGTCCAATATTTAACAGCACTGACTATGGAAGAAGTACCATTCCCATAATCCACTAAACCTAGTTTTTAAGGGTAAGATGGAAGAAGTTTATCGGCACTAACCATTGATTGAAGCATCACATAAATAAATGGATGGTTGGATTTCTAAGGTTCAATAAAAAGAGAAATCATAGGCATTTCTAAAATATTGTAAGGTAGGTAGGTCGAAACTAAAGATTGTATTTGGCTATGCATTGTGGCTATGAGTATTGGGGCAAGTTCCTCATGCCATAATATCTGTAAAAAATAGACAAGAACCATAAATTGAGTATCAAATATCCATTCACAATAGTAACTAAGTAGTTTTAAAAATGTTGGTATACAGTTTCTATAAAAAACCAAACAAAGTGAAAAATAAGAGGAAAAATTAAAGTTTTAAAAGCTAATTTGTAGTTTTGTAAGGTAAATAAATAGACAACTAACTGAAAATTAAAGTGAGTTTAATTACTATCAATGTAGGTTAATTCCCTTTGCTTGAATTATGAATAAAATAAATAGAACAAGGTCAACCTGGTCAACCAAGTTATACAAATAGAATAGAATATAGTCAAATTAATCAACTCAGTCTGTTGAAGACAATTTAGAATCAGAGGAAGTCAACTTAGTTTTATGGATAGAAAGCAAATACAAAACTAAGTCAAGCTGGTTGACTTAATTTATTGTAAAGATAGAGTTTTATAAAATTAAAAAATTAGTAAAGACAATACTAAAATTTAAATTTTAAAAAATAGCAGGAAAATAGATTTATTTAAAATTTGACAAAGATAAATTACTAATTTGGCTAGAGTGAACCTGACAGATAATACAGAGTCGACCAAGTCAATGCAGTAGTTTTCTTAAGAACATTGAATTGTTGTTTTAAATTATGTTGTTCAAGGAGAAATTTGAACCTGCTGAGGTAGAATAAAAAATATTTAGATAAAATTGAGCGAATCGACTTAGTATAAATAAAACTAGTAAATGACAAGAAAAATAGAATTATGTCGATATGATTGACCTAAGTATAAAATGAAAAATGCATAAAATAAAATAATTGATTAGTCGATTCAATTAAATATTAGAGGCAAAAAAAGAAACTAGGTTGATTGGATCGGTCTAGTCTTCTGATACTAGCAATTCCTCGCATAGAAGACCAAATAGGGTCAAGAGGCTCACCTTTAATGGAAAACCTATAAAAATATGTCCTAACTAGATCGATTGCGCTGATGAAGCTGTAAAAACTTGCACACAGATCCAAACTAGGTTGATAGGGTCTATGGAGTATAAAACATGCACACATATTATTAAACTATTACGACATGGTCAATCTAATTATCTGTATAGAAAAATTAAAAATATACAAGGGTGAGATTTATGTTGAGTTCACCAGAATGTATTAAATTAAAATTAGATAGATCTATAACATATCCTACTTAATAATATTCAAGTTTGGAGAAGTTAATCAACTAATAAATCCACTTGACAATACATTGATATCGAGGTCATGACTAATAATGGATCCACTAAACCTACACTAAGGGATCTCTTATGACACAATAACAAAATAGAGGTTTTTAAGGCCTCTAGTCAATACCATTTTATGATAACCCTAGCTAGGTCTTATGATTGTAATAATAATAAGCAAGCTAATTTACTAAATAACATGCAAGTTAATCTAGTGCTCACCAAAGCTTGTGGCATAAATGGGGAAGATAATAAACATGCAAAGATAATTCTACCTAATATAACATAGAAATAATCTAAATAAGGAGAGATATAATTCAATCCATTAGTTATACAACATCTACTTATCAAAATCTGAAGGGTTAGGAATATACTTACCTGTTGAAGTGAAATCCATCATGCCTCAATCTCTCCCTTGACCAATGGCGCTTTGCAAGAAGTTGTTGTGGGCTTGTAAGGATCACAAAGACAAATCAGTTCTAGGATATAAGACTTCTCCTATGCATCCAAGACCTCCACAAGATAAGTGTTACTTCTCTAAAGCAAATACCTAAACAATGAAACCTCATATTGATTGTATAAGCAAATTTGTGAGCGGTAATGATGCATAATTGAATGGTCCTCCCTTTAGAAATGAAGTTGAGGGGGTATTTATAGCCATGGATTGACCATAAACCCACTCAAGAATTTAACCGATGCAGTCCATCGGGTCAAATTTCTTAGGCAAGAAATAGAGTCGTTAGGTATCAAAATATGTCAGCTTGGGCCGATAGATTTCCATAATGTGCGCTAAATCCTAAAATGGGGTATACCTTATTGATGTAGTAGGAAAATTAGTAAAAAAAATTTTTGCTTATGTAGGGTCTATTTTGGGTGATGAGCTACTTAGGGAAGTGTATAAGCAGGGTTTTAATGCTTAGGGAATCAGGTAATAGTAGCTTGTATTGGTTTTAGGTGGTGGTATAAGGGCCAATAATCTTACGAAGCACCAAAGGTCTACTAACCCCTTTCCTATTACACCCTTTAAGACATGCACTCAAGAAAATTGAGATTCGACATGTTCTTGTAAGAAAAAAATCATCAATAATTGATAAAGTTTTGAAAATATTATATGTATACATTTACCACACAATACCAAAGGAGAGGGTTCTAAATCCTCTAGGAAAATGAAATTATTAAATAACCCTATCTAGGCCTACAATACATAAAATAAATATAATTTATTGCTCACTAAAGCTTGTGACACAGAGGGGGATGATTAGATAAATAAACTAAAATATGCAAAGAGAACCCTACTCAAGTCAATGTAGAGGTAAAAAAATCAAAGAGTATAATATTCATCATGCTACTTTGTGCAATATCTATCTACTAAATAAAAGATTAAAAGTTAGGAATACTTATCTTTAATTGAACTTGCCATGCTTCACCTTGAATTAAATATGTCATGCCTCAATCTTTCCCTTGGCCAATGGTGATTTACAATAGGTTGTTGTGGATTTATAAGGACCACACTATATA
Source organism: Torreya grandis (assembly GCA_037957365.1). Lineage (NCBI taxonomy): Eukaryota > Viridiplantae > Streptophyta > Pinopsida > Cupressales > Taxaceae > Torreya > Torreya grandis. The sequence goes on from JARHVA010000006.1 coordinate 10,212,799, forward strand.
AATCAACTCTAAGCTAAGAGACTCTTACTTTTCATCCAAGACTTTCCTATAAGACAAAAAAATTTCCCTCCAAGGTAAAACCCTAAGTAATGACTCCTCCAATGTAAAAATAGTAGAATTACGAGCTTTAGTAATGCAAAAATGAATATTCCTTTATATTGCATTGAAGTGAAGGGATTATTTATATCCAAGTATTTACCCTAAACCCTTCATAAGTTTAGCCAACAAGATCGATTGGCTTGATTTTGTTAATTTGGAAAGATAATCATTAGGTCTTGAACTAGGTTAGCCTGGATGACATAGTTATGTAACGTGCACTCAATCCCTAACAAGATCGACCTGGATGACATAGTAATAAAATGAACAATAAGGGTGTTTGCTTAGTTAGGGGCTATTTTGGAAGGTGAATTACTTAGGGAGTTGAAAAATGGCATGAAATGTACTAAAATAGGCAATATAAATATAAAATAAACATTTAGACATGGACATATAGTTTCTCGTACTTTAAGTTATATTTTATATTTATACTTTCAAGATGTTTGAGAGCGGTTTTAGACCTCTAGGAGCTATAATGCAAATTTTATATTTTAAAAGTTCCTACTGGATTTTAGACTTAGCCATATTTCAGGGTTTTAAGATTTCAAACCTAGCCATATTTAAGGGTTTTCAATATTCCAGGGAGGCATCATAGAAATTAAATAGATGGACACTCTAAATAAGTTATAATAATAGTAGGAATGATACAAATCCACAAAAATCTTACAAAGCACCAACGATCTACCCACCCCTTTCTTGGTACACCCTTTAAGGTGTGCACTTAGGCAGATTGAAACTCAATAGGTCCCTGCAAGAGAGAAAGTGTTAGTAAGTGATAAATTTTATAAAAATATTATGCGTATACATAACCACCCTAGATCCCAAAGATTTAGCCATTGTAATTTGAACTCAGGGACTTAGCCATTGGGATTTAAATTTATTTACACTCTTAAAATTGATGGTTGTTCCCAGTGCAAGAGAGACGTGTAGTGATGGTCTGTGTGAGGGCCTCAACAAAATGATTAAGTATGAAATTCCTTCATACTACAGGGGAAATGTTTTGAGCTGGATTGAGTAAGCTCTGGCAAGATGGCTATGTAGGGACAAAATACTCCTATGAAGAACAAACAACCTTTGGCAAAATGAGTTAGCTCATTTAGTCTAGAAAACCAAAATATGAATATGAAAAACATAGTACTAAAATCCATACACCTATATAGAATAAATTTAATAGACATGTTTATTTAGGATCTTTAGACTTAGGCATCAACCAAACTATTGGGACACTCAGTCAACTTAGGATCAGATCAAGACTTCATTCTTAATACGAGACTCAGACCTAAAATAATGACTTCTAGCTTAGAATTAGACTGATTCATTCCACAACTAGACCTAAACATGGAAATTTTGAAGCTAAAAGAGGGTCCTCATTTGAAAAGATGAAAATGGGGTGTGTTGGTCACAACACTCACGATTGCACAATTATAAGCAGTGTGAGAATATAATATATATTCAAGTTTAGACATCAGATATTTAATTGAAGGGGGTGAAAAAAATTGCATCCTTCTTAGATTTTGGGGGTGTTTATTTATTTTTTAATGTAAAAGAGGCAAATTGGTAAAATAATATGAGTATTTCTAAGAGAGAGATATATATGTTTGACAAAATTTCTAAAGTGTTTTCCTCTTTTGTAGTGGTGAATAGATCATTTAAACTATCGAACATGACCAATTACCATGTCTGAAAGTTAAAATTGTAGTAATTGCTCTGATCTGGAGGTATGTGGAGAGTCTTTGACGACACTATTTTGACGTTCACCTTAGCGAAATAAAGATACTTGTATTCATGCAAGCAAGATGAAGCTCTTGGTTTAATCACCCTCAATGTGTCAAACAATCTGATGTTCCACATCATTGATGCCAAAACTCCAAAAGAGGTACAAAAGATTTTTGAAAATTATTCGGTAAAATCAATCAGTTTAGAATGTTGCAATTGGACGCCAAATTGAATTAATGCTATCCTTTTGGTTTCCCCTCTATTGAGGAATTTATGTCAAAGTTTAAATCACTTAGAGCTTAGTTAAAAGTTGGTGGTAAATAAAAATTGACTAATGATTGTATTTTTTAGATTCTATCAAAGTTAAAAGGTCCATTCAATGTTTTTTTACTTTCTATTCTACTATGGATGCCCTAGGATATCAGTTTAAAATACCATTTTTTGAGCTATTTTTTGAAAGGTTATCTCATGAACAAACAAAATTAATGTCACTAGATGCTTCCTAGTTCAAGTCATGCTTTGATAGTGAATTTTTCTAAGGGAAAATAGAAGCCAAAATAGAAATCATGACCTCCTAATAAACCAATAGAATCAAACAAGTCTTTAGATTCCACTATTGAGTCCTCTAAACCTTCCATCTCTAGCAAAACCAAAAATTAATTCAAGAAAAATAAGGTTTATGATCCATGTACATATTTTAGCAAAACAAATCATCTTGAGTATAGATGTTATCAAAAAATAGAAGCATTGGAAGTAACATTGAAAAAAAACAAGATTATTGTACCTTCACCTTCCTCTGCCATAGGGAAAGGAAAAGCTCTCTTTGCTAGAGCATATTCTCCCATGTCATATAGAGGGATATTTGATTTTGGTGCCTCTAATCATCTAATTCATTCATGTGGTATGTTGAGTTCTCTTTCTGATTGTAGCATTTCTTAGATTAACATGGGTGACTCATCATCAGTTGAGGTTTTGAGCTTTGGCACTATTGATATACAAGATGGTTGCATCAATGATGTACTACTTGTTCCTAATATTTCTTCAAAATTATTATTCATTTATCAAATTTATAATTCTAGTAGTGGAAATATTATTGATTTTACTCCACATAATATTGTAATTAGATAATTGAGTGATCTACAAGATGTAGTAGCAACAGGTGTGGTGGACCATAGTTCACACTTGTATGTATTTGATAAATTTGAAACCTTAGTAGGTTATTCTCTAGTTGCTTATATTGACACTAATAAAATTGTGGCATGAATGTTTTGTTCATCTCAATTATAGGTATCTACAGTGGCTGATTTCCCAACACATGGTGACAAGCCTTCCTAAGGTCTCTAGCAATGATGGTGTTTGTCGAGGATGTGTGCTTGGAAAAAAACACCATGATCCCTTTTGAAAGGGACAAGTTAAGAGAGTTAAGGCTCTAGTAGTATTAGTACTAGTGATTTGATGAGTTTTCACACTCGTTCATTTTCTGGTGAAAAATATGTACTAACCTTAATTGATGGTTTTACTCAAAATATGGGTGTATTTTTGTAGTATAAAAGTGAAATTTTTGAGAAATTCAATGCCTTCAAGGCCTTTATAGAGCAGAAATCAGGGATTTAATTGAAAAAACTTTTCACACATAATGGGGGGGAATATGTAAGTAAATCCTTTCAAACTTATTGTACTAAGCATGGCATTCAACACCAATACACGGTGCCTTACACCCCTCAAAGAAATGGTGTTGTTTTGTCAAAAAATAGAACACTTAAAGAAATGGTGAATTGTATGATATAGTCCAAGGAATTAGAACCTCAATTTTGGGTTGAAATAGTAAATTGTGCAAATTACATCCAGAATCGCATTCCCCTCAAGTCAGTGGTGAGAATCACTCCTAAAGAAGCTTGGACAGGAGAGAAACCTAATGTTTCTGGATTACATGGCTTTGGAAGTAAGTCTTTGGCATTTGTTCTTGATGACAAGTGCAAATATATGGATAACAAGAGCCAAGAGCTCATATTTTTTGGCCATTGCAAGGATGTGAAGGCATATCACCTCTTTGATCCTATCACACATGATGTCTTGTTTCGATGAGATGTTAGAGTTTATGATAATACCACTCTTTTGGTATCATATTCAGAGTCTTCTCCATCGTTGATAATACCTCATGTACATGATAGGGAGGGCATACTTCCAGATATTGATTAAGACACAAATTTTGAAACCATTCCTCCACCTCCTCCTACACAATGCATGCCCAAGTGGGAACAATCTCTCTTGCAAGCAACTAGTGATTTGGTTGGTGATACTTTTGATCCACATTGTACTTGAGCTCATACTTCTAGTATTTCTATTCTACATATGTAATTTATAATGATCTAATTTTATTTTCTGAGGTGGTTGGTCAACCTAAGTCAAAATCTATCATGCAAGAAAAATATTCTTCACTAATGAAGAATAATATGTGGGAGTTAGTGCCTCTTCCTAAGGGAAAAAAACTTGTACAATGTAAATGGGTATATAATACCAAATATGTAGCAGATGGTATTGTAGACAAGTATAATTATCATCTTGTAGCTAAGGGATTCACAATTTCAAGGGTTTGACTACTCTAAAAAATTTGCTCGTGTTGCAAAGATGGATTTGTATGCCTTGTTCTCTCTCTCACTACATCACATTAGTTGATAGTATGCCAGATGGACATGAAGAGTGATTTATTTTATGGTGATCTCCAAGAGGATATCTATATGGATCAGCCTCAAGGCTCCATGCAAGATCATTTATTTTTCAATTGCATTGTTTTCTTTATGGCCTCACACAAGCTCCTCAATCCTGGTATGATAAGATGGACAATTTTCTACTAGATTTTGGCTTATATCATTATGAATATAATCACAATGTTTACACCCTAAAACAAGGTATGAATATTTTAACTATTGGTGTTATATGTTGATGGCCTCAACCTCACAGGTAGTTTAAATAACTTAATTCAGGACATTAAGCACAAGTTGAAGGCATGGTTTGGTACAACATATTTATGATTTATACACTACTTTCTTAGCCTATAGGTTCATTAGTCTCCTGAGGGGATTTAGATTGCCCAATAAATGTATGCTATAGATATATTTCATCGCTTCTTCATGGTTAATTTCAAGCCTGCTCCCACACCATATCAATCAAGTATTGAATTTACTACTGATTGCAAATCTAAGTTGGTTGATCTTACATTGTATAGACAATTAGTAAGCAATCTTTTATATTTGAGACATACATGTGTTGATATCACATTTATTGTTAACCTTGTCTCACAGTTCTCCCATGAGCCTCATGAGAGTCATTGAAAAGCATCCAAGTGTATTCTATGTTATATACAAGGCACTTTGAACTTTCAGATTCGCTATACACCAAATAGTTCTTCAAAGATTCAAGGATTCATAGACTCAGATTAGGGCGGATGTGTTGATACCCATTGATCTAATTCTAGATTTATCTTTCACCTTGGCTCTAGTCCTATTTCATGGGCATGCAATAAATAATTAGTTGTTGCATTATCATCCATTGAGGTAGAGTATAGAGGTGTTGTTAAAGTTGGAAAAGAGGCTCTTTGGCTACGATAGTTGCTTGGTGAGTTTGGATTTATTTAACTTAATCCCACTTTGATTTCGTGTGATAACCAAAGTTTTATTCATATTGCATGAAACCCTATAGAGCATCATCTCACTAAGCATATTGAGATACACATGCACTTTATTCAGTATCTTGTCCATGATGGAGTTGTTCGATTAGAATTTATTCTTACAGCTGAGCGAGTTGCTAACATCTTCACTAAGCCCTTGGCTTCTCCTCATTATCCTTAGTTGCGAGCATTGTTTGGGGTAAAGTAAGTTGTACTTGGGCGGATTCACCTTGAAGTCCTTCCTTTTTTTATTCTTTGTGTGTATATGGGTACCTTATTAGGCCTATTAACTAGGACCCATAGTTGTTTTTTCCCTTACTTTCATTTAAGGGAGGGTGTTAGAGTAGTGTTCACACTAAATAATTATTTTTATAGTTATTTATAGCAATAGTCAAACTTTTATGTTCACACCGAAACTAGTTATGCTTATTTAGGGAGTGATTTAGAATAAGTCCAAGTTGTTATTTGTTTTAACAAACTTGGTTGCTTAGTATCTAATTATTTTTTTGGGATTTGACTTATCCCCTATATTAGGATTCTCAAGCTATTATTTATCTATGAATAACCTTCTATTAAGCCTATATATTTATGCATTCTCATAGACTTCATATGAGGATGAGAGAGAGTGACAAATAAAATATTATTTTGGTTTGTATTGCTTTCTTTGAAACAATAATCTTTTCAATTTGTGTTTCCTTATTGTTGAGTGTTTAATATTTAATGTCAAAATATTTTTGATCTTGGTTTTGTTTTCCTTACAACTCCAATAAAATCAAGACTAATATGTGGCCCCCACATTTCATCTTTGGGTTCAAGTATCAATTACATGAGTAGTATGGTTGAGGTTCAACAACGCTCAACAGCCTAGGCACTATACTATTTTTCAATGAGGGTTGGGGCATTTATCATCCCAACCCATGGCCTTGCCTTAGTACATAAATTTGAGGCATGATCACCACAAAATTTTCCAAGTGATTTAATAAGGAATTAGAATTATCTAATGCTTTAACAAGGAAACATCTTCTCTAACAACACATTGCAGGGAAACACAATTCACTCATTTACAGGTTTATTCCTTCCTTGCTTTTTTAAGTTTAAAAAAAAAATCATTTTGGAATGGATATTGATTATTGCATATTCATTGTAGGTTGCATGGATCAAGCTTCACGTTTGTAACCTTATCCCAAAGATAAAGTGTATTATACACACTCAAATACATATCTTTATCCTCTTTAGAATTTTATTTCATTTTGATACTAGAATAAAAAGGAGGCATTTGAAGATACTAAAATATAGTATTAGATACTTGGCAATGTTAGTTTTGACCTACCTTCACCTTAAATGTATTTTATTTATACATATGACTTGTATTTACCCTTCTCTCACATTATATGCTTTCCATAAGTCTGGCCAATTTTCTATCACTCACCTAAAGGAATTCCATAGTCTATGTCTAGCATGTTTGAAATATTATTTAGTCTATCTCTAGATTATCAGATAGTATTCATGCCTTCTAGATAGAACTATTAGACTCAAACTATTTCACAATTTTGAACTCATCCAAACTTGAAAGAATCATCCTGCACCAATCAACGGTCACTTTTCAAAATCAAATTCTTCTTATGGATTGGCCCATATATTTCACATGTCAATGGCATGGAAAAGTACCAAAAGAGTCACATATAAATACATAATTGATCTAAGCCTATTCTAATATAGTATTTATCAAGAATTCCTACTATACACATTTTCTCATTCAAAGGGATTGTCTAAAGCACCTCAAATCCAAGCAAAGTTGTCATTTTACAAGCATCAAAAGCTAGATCACATGTTGCATTCATTAAAGGAGCACTATTACACACACTTAATGAGAAAACTACATGCAGTTTGAATTCCCTCTTTTGAGTGTTGGATATATAAGAAATGATCAACCATTTATTGGGGAGTAGTTGGGGTCAGCTCAACCCACCTTCTTTCCTTTTTTACAAAACAAAACCTAGTGTCAAAAGTGGACCTAGTGTTTCAAATAGGAGATAAGTTTTTAGAATAATGTGCATGAATAGATATTGAAGATCACACACAGAGATGGTTTATAAGTAGGCGCAGTGGCCTATATAGAAATAGAGAGGTAAAAATCACTCAAACAAAACCATTAGGTTGTGTAACATAGCTTCATTTAGTAGTGTCCTGAAGCTAACGATTTTGTCTAAGCACATCCAAAGACTCAAATCCTAATCTAAGCGACTCACAGTTTAGTTTCCCACCCTTTCTGATATTTACATTCTATCTTAGTCATGTATAGTACAGTAAAATTTTAAATATATTGATCCTCTTAATAATTTATATAAACAACAAATGCAATTGTCAAATCATATTTTGTATTTTACATTCAAATTCATATTTATTGTAATATATCATATAATTTAAATAACTTCTTAGTTTTAACTTATTACTTTCATTAATAAAAATAAGATTAAAAAATGACCATCAAAATCCTTTCTCTATGTTCCCAAGGCAAATGAGAATTATATTTTATCATAGTCCTAAAACAAAAAAATATGATGTATTAGATGCAAGGTTATGGTACTTTTCTTGAGGAATCACAAACTATCATGAATGAAGTTGAGGAATTTAATTACCTTGCTACTACATCCGTTACTTATAATGGCATTCACATGATAATGATGGTCATGCTACTACTTTTAAGGATGTTAATTTTGTTAATGATGATTCCTTACATGATACTAATAAGTTAACTGCTTTTGGTGGATTTGAGTATCATACAAATGATTTTGGTTCCAAGATGCCTCGAAAGATGGCTTATATAGGAGGAGCACCTAACACATGAACATATGATTATATATCAAGCCAATTGATTTGAAGGTTTGACTGACAAAAGTGGGTCTTGGATATATAGAGATTATTTTAATATGTGAAAGTAACCATCAACAATAGTTATTGAATGATGATTCCTTTGATGAAAAAGAATCATATTTTAACCTTTATTACACAACTTTCATCTTAGAGGAACTTTTCATCCAATCTAGATTTTCATATGGCTTTATATTTTATGATTTTCGCTATTATTTTGAAGTCATTTTTGTTTTGATGGAGAATAAACTTAATTAGAGGTATGTTTTTTTGGAAGTGCCTCTTTGAATCTAACATGAGATATTTGGCATGATATTTGGTTTTCATGTGCATGGCAGAACCCATTCATTAGACACTTGTAATTGATAACTAAGTATGAGGAGGTTTATAAACTTCACATTGAGATAGTTTTAATCTTGGAGAACTTAAGATAATGAGTGTGGTTTGAAAGGGGATGTTGAGGAGATACTCCACACATCAAAATTGTGTGTATTGCATTGCATTTATTGATTTGTGTATCTATAAAAAAATAATAATAATCATGCATTTTATTTTGTTGTGACTACCTTACGTTGATAATAGTTGTGAGAATGTGGATGCTTATTGAGTATTATATGCACTAAAATCTATCAGTCTTGAATAGACTTGGGGTGAAAGTCCCTAGGTTGATGTGTTCACATCTTCTCTCTATTATTAGGTTGAGGACATTAATAATAATTATACTCAAAATTAATTGAGATGCTCCTGAGTCTTATAGTCAGATTATATTAAAATGGGTCATTAACATCTTGAATTTATTACTAAGCATTCATAGTTACCTATAAACATATACTACTAAACATTTAATCTACAATTTATATTATCCACCTCTAATCTAAGATCCAACTATGGTTTAACAATCATCGTCCCTGGTGGACACTTATTACAAGATTGAATTTACATAAATAAAATCTATGCAAATCAAACTCCACAATTCTAAATAATTCAAATGAAAATAAAATACAACGACATCTTCACCTTAGCAAGAGTAACCAACATATCTACACTTATAATCATGAGTTAGAAAATGATAGAACTTGACAACTTAATTTTATTTTGAAAGTTATTATTTGAAAGATACTATACTCGAATTCATATTAACTTGTTATATATCTATACATTTTCATCAACAACATATATATTTATTTAAATTAAACTATATAAACACTACATATATTTATATTCACTTCTTTTTTCTTTTTTTATTTTTTTAAGAATAGGTGAAACACATGTAAATAATACATATATTAAAAAATAAGTAAATAAATAAATAAATACATGTATTCATCTTTTGTAGACATTTAAATGTTATAACGTCAAATAAAATAAAATTTAACATTCTTATAACATGTTGGAAATTAATAGAGATTGCAAAATTTGAACAAATTCTTAATCAACTATCCCAGAGAAACAAATTCTTCAGCTATAAGGTAAATAGTTATGGACATTTATTTATTTATTTTATTGGATATTTGAACAGAACATTACCAATGATCACTTAACATGGAACAATCAAATTTCGATAAGTTGCACATGTCACGACCATCCCATACTATGTTGTTGGAAGAAACTACAAGAACTTAATTCTCATCCACACAAAATCAACTACCAAGGAAATAAACACCTTCACATCTTTTCTACATGCTCAAGAGTGGTTTTGCACAATTGGTGCGGTGTTTATATAACGTAAATAGGTTTTTATGTTAATATAGATATATTAAACGCTTCCATTTGAACGTGTTTATTTGAAAAATATTAGGAGACAAAAATATTACAACAACTATCTTGGATTTTTTAACATACCACATTTGTTTAATAATCTCATCACTTCGTATAAATCCTTTTGACAAGTAGAAAATCGCATCAATTTAGCTACACCATCATCTCAGGGTCAAAGTACATTTTATTCTAAATGTGATGTGATTTAGACCATTAACACAGTAAGTCAGAATTAAGAAAAATGTTGAATGAACATAGGGTAATATAAAGCATACACAAGTACGAGTCCAAAAACACACTACACGCGAAGAATACATTGAGATTGATATGGAAGCATTAGCCCACCATAGGGAGTATTACAAAAATATACAAATGTTGAACGTGGAAATTGGCTAAACTATCACATCTAATTTTAGGTGTGGCATACCCCAATAAAAAAAATGGATATAATTACTGAATGAATTTGATAGAAGAAATACCCCTCAATTGAGACATCTAATTTGAAAAATACCCCATAAAAAATAAATAACAAATTTAAAAAAAAAAAAAAAAAAACTACCCTGAGCACCCTAAATATTTACTCTGTGGAGCATCTTGCCTTGACTGATGATTCCAAGATTATGTTTGTTCGTAGACTCAAGAGGTTGGCAATGCTTCGACACAAACGTGGCATTTGATTTCCGGGTGTATGTGACAATCATCTTCATCAAGTCATAACTTATCTTAAAGATGTTGATTTACTTCTTGTGGCAGGGCATGCATTGGATTGTTTCTTTATTCATGTTTTGGAAAATCCAATGGACTATATTGGCTTCAGAGTTTTTCGAGTATTATTTAGATTTGGCTATTTATGGTTTATGTTCATGGATATATTATGTTCATTCCATCTTGTCCATGGAGGTTGTTTTTTGGCTCCTTGTGGAATGTGTTTGACTCTATGTGATCGAGCACTTTACTTGATCTATGAATTATTGTGGCTGAGCATTTCCCATGGATCTCCATGGCCTTGGCACTTTTTGATCTCATGGAAGTAGTTAATTTGGTAGCTCTTATGTACGAGCATTTAATGGATTTTTGGCTTTAGCTTTCAAAATGTTGTGTCACAATCGGTTTAGAGGCATCTTCTTGTAGCAAAGATAGTGAAGGATGTTCACTCTTCAATGGGGCTTAAGGAAGATGGTAATAAGGGGGAATGTTGGGTAATTTCATATTCTTTCTATTCTTCAAGTCGTATTTAATGGGGATGGTTGTGAAAGTATTGCATTTGAATGTAAATTTAATTTTTGGAATTGGATCTTTTTTGAATACTAATTTTGGATATTGTATATAAATAATTATTTGGGGTCCAATAAATTATTGTGTAAAATTATTTTTGAGATTCTTGTTTGATATTACAACATATATTTATATGAGACCATGCAAGGAATAATCAAAGCATGTGCACACATAGGCCCAAACTATTTTTATATAAGAATATTGCTTTAGAACCCAATGAATTACCATGTAGATTATCTTTGGGATTTGCATTTGATTTTTACACACATATCCATATGATACTATGTGATGAATCATCAGAGCCTGTGCACACAAAAATCCAAACCATCTTTATATTAAGGTTTAGTAAATATAATATGTTATAAAAAAAATTGACATGAAATTCCCCTTTTTCACCCTTTCATATAATCTCAAGCTATATTTAGACAAAGGTATTTGTTGGAATTTTTGAACCAAAAGCAAAAAGAAAAGGTTTTTATTTAAATCTAGTATCAAGAATCTCACCTTACTTCAATTTGTTGGTTTAAATTCTATGGTTTGTACCCATTGTTATTTAGTTTTCAAATAGGTTATTTTAGGGAAGATGGAAAATTTCACTCATTGTCAGTGGTAGCTTGTATTGTGGATGTTGCGGATGAAGTGTCAAGTGAGGAAGAAGAAAAGAAGAAAAGTGGTGTTTGTGTTATGTACTTAGAAATATGATATTAAAATGTATATGGGTTGACGGAGATGTCAACATATGGCACACATCCCCTTAATTGTATGGGTCAAATATATTAAGTTAAATGAACAACTTGTGGAATTAGTTGCATTGGGTAATGTGTCATGCTCCATTAGGATTAGGTGTGTACCCATCCCTTGTTAGTAATAGAAGTCTATATAAAAGAGCTAAATATCACTGTAAAGGATGAGAAGTGTTAAGTCTTCTATTTGTTAGAAGGAAATTGGAGGAGTCCCCCTCAAAATGCAATAGTGGAGTTATTCATTGCTTAAGGAGTATTGTATGGTGTTGCCCTACCATAAAGATATTATTCTATTTATGAATATATTGAATATTAGGACATTTTGGCCTACCAATATCATGTGTTGTGTTGATCTGCATTATCTTATGCATAATTCTATTATTATATGTGAGGATCTTACCAAGTGGTATCAGAGCGATGATATGAACAAAGTTAGATAATTTTGTTTTTGCAAACTTATTTTCAAGGAAGGTGAATAGCTTGAAGAAGGTCATTCTCCTCACAAACAAATCTGACGCATACAATTTTTGTGTGGTTGGAAAGACGACTTTGAGAGCTTTCTGAAAAGTGGTCACACTAAGAATTATTAGCAGTATTAACGGAGATATGATGATCTAAAGTTGACCCTATGACTTTGATTTTTTATTTCTTTTTATGTGCAACCCTTAAAAAATGTATATTTTATTATAGATGAGCAAATCAAACATCATTTTGTGCAACGGCAAGGAAATTTTCAAATGTATTTTTCTATGTAATGTTATTTTCAAATATATGGTAGAAAGGTGTTCAAAAAAAACTTGAAACCCTGGTTTTTTTGGATCGTGGAGTTACAAATTTTCTCTAAAGAGGATGATATTGATGTTAGAGATTGGTGGCTACAAGTTAAGGAAAGCAATTTTCATGCAAGTTTTTGGAAAGTAAGTTTGCATTTTTCTTTCAAGGGTCCTACATTGAGTTGATTTATTTAATTAGGAGAAGAAATAAAAATTGTTTGTGAGAAGAAATTGAATACATTTTCCTAAATCGATGGGACATAGAAGATAAAGATGATGAAGAAGAAAAAGAAGATGATGATGGTAATGAGAAAGTAAATGTAGATGATGATGAAGAAAAAGAAGAACATAATGATGAGGCAATGACTACAAATGATGTAGAAAGAAAGGTAGAGGATCATGATGAGGAAGGAGAGATGGAGGATAAGGGTTCAAATAGTTTAGCTCCAAAAATATATGCTTCAATAGTCTAGTTTCATGCATGCAATCAAAGGAATGTGGTCATTGTGTCCATAAACCCTAGTAGCAAGTATAATTTACTCAATATGGATGTGGCTCGATGTTTATAGATTCAAGCAAAATATATCAAAGAAGCTCAAGTAAATGATAAGAAGATTCAAGTTTTTATAGATTTGAAGCTCACTATGGCCAAATATGTTTTGCATTCATATTTTTATGCTTTAGATATACATGATTTGGATATTGTTCTAGGGTATCCTTGGTAAGATACTTTGGGAACGACCAATATTAATGTACATAAGAAGTTCATCAAGCTTTGGTACAAAAGAAAGAAAGTCACTTTGTAGGATATCATACTTAGTGAAGAACAAAGAAAGTTCATGGTAGAGCATGAGGATGAGAATGAAGTTGATGAAGAAGAGCATAAAGAAAATTTGACTTAAAAAAAAAATGAAGAAACAGTACAAACAAAGGAGAACACTTCATCTAATCAAGAGACAAAGTCATTACCAAATGAAAAGGTGGAAGAGGTAGAAGAAAATGTTGATAAAATCAAAGTATCAGAAAATGATACTAAAGTCGAGGCATATAGACACCCACATCATCATGAGGCAACAATCATGGAGGCATGTTAGGTAGCATCATAGCAACAATCACTTTAACTATATAGGAAATCAAAGGAAGAATCGCTATGGCTACATATGGAATCAAAGGAGCAAAAAATATATCTATACATGGAATTAGAGTAGTGCAATGGATTATGGCACAATTAATCAATGCAGCAATCAATATAGATATGCATGGAAGCCAACAAATAAATACTATGGTTATGTATGGAATCACAATAGCGCAATGGAACATGGAACATGGAATTAAAGGAGGAATCATCATGCATGAACATAAAGGAGGTACAACTACGTTCAAGAATGGAATCAAAGTGCCACAATGGAATTTTCAAACAGGTTGGAGAGATATAACCTACCAAGATCACTTACACAGGATTGGATGATTGTGCATAGAGGAACGTGTGAAATGACTTGAAGAACACTTATTACTTGGTTTTTTCTCATGTTTCAAGAACGAAACATGTCAAGGAGGGATGACATGTCATGTACCTAGGGATATAATACTATAATGTATATAGATTGATGGAGATGTCGACATGTAGCACACATCCCTCTTAGTTGTATGGGTCAAATAGATTGGGTCAAATGAGTAACTTGCAAAATTAGTTACATTGGGTAATGTGTCAGTGTCCATAGAGGTTAGGTGTGAACCCATCCATTATTAGTAATAGAGATCTTTATAAATGAGATGAATATTGTTGTAAAGTATGGGAAGTAAGTGTTGAATCTTCTATTTGTTATAAAAATATTGGAGGTGTCCCCCTCCAAAATGGAATAGTGGAGTTATTCCTTCCTTAAGGAGTGTTGTTGTTTCAGTGAATTTCTACTTATTTACTCAAGAAGAAAGAGTAAAACTAAAAAGAAGGGTAAGGATGGTAGAACCTGGATTTGGTTTGCGCTCTGTGATCCAGACAGTTGTGAGAGCTCCTCTTTGGCTTGGAAGGATGACTTGCATAAGAAAGAGACTAAAAAAAGGTTGTGTTAGTTAGGTAGGAAGGTGGATTGCCTAGCAAGCTAGATCCAAGAAGTACATGACTTCCTTAGAGGTTGTCAATCCACCTTTTAAGACAAGATAATGCTGATAAAAAAAGGTTGCATAACATAAATGAAAGTACTTAATATAGGTGAAATAAATACTATTCAAAATAAATGTTTAGATTAACAAGAAAATATTAAGGTGAATGCCAGACTATCAAAATATGGTTCAAGTATGGTCAAGTTGTTGTTTCTGGTCTGTATTGTGATAGAAGTCAAGAAAATAGGGTTCTGGTTGAGGGTAAGAAGTGGTTTCTGCTTGCTGAATTTGGGTGTCTAGTTTTGCACAGTGACCGTTGGCTGTCAAGGTGACCATCGATGATCACCCATCGACGATCAGAGTGTTCATCGACAGTCAAGGTGATCATCGACAATTACTGTCGATTCTGGTTTGAGTCAAGAAGGTTTCTTGGTTGAGGTTGTAGGATGGTTTGGCAAGGTGGGCTTGGGTCAGATATCAGTTGCGAGGTAGAGGGTAAGGTTCAAAGGTGGTTGATTCAAGGGTTAGTCATTCAGATGACTGAAAAGAGGTTATGGGTGGATGGGTGCAATTTCTAAACTAAATAATTAAAACTTAAAACAAAGAATAATATACTTAGCTCATGGTTTGACGGTTGATGGCTTAGAGAAGTTTTGGAGCTTGTTGAAGATGATTGCTGATGAAGAGATACTTGCATAAGAAGTTGATGATGGATCTTGATATCTGGTATGTCTCCTACTCTTGCCTCCTGATGATCTACTTACCTCCTCTCTCTCTCTCTCTCTCAAGTTCTCTTTTTATAAGAAGGAGAGGTGCAACATTATGTTAATAATGGGTCCAACTTACTGTCTAAATATAACGCACGCATGCATTGGTTCGCACACGAATTAGACGAGCTAATTATTAAAAAAAAAGTCAGAGTTGAAAGGTCAATTAAGTTGTTCAGGTGGTGAACCCTGACCGTCGACGATCAAGGTGATCGTCGACAGTCAAGGTGATCGTCAATGATCAAGGTGATCGTCGATGGTCAGGATGATCTTTGACGGTTGACAGGGCCAAGGTAGAAAGCTTAAGGTTGGCTTAGCCAGTAGGTCAAACTGACTTGGGTCAGGTGGGTTAGGATCGGTTACGGGTCAAAAGGGTCAAATTGGTCACAAGGCGGTCTTGAGGTGGCCCTAGGGAATTTCGACATTCAAAATCATGGTGTGCAAATTTTTGGTATCTACATTTTGCCCTTTTTTTTATGCGGCTTTGAATTTAAAAGCTGTAAAACAAAAACTAATCACTAGTTAAAGGTCTGGTTGCCCCGAGTATGGGAGGAGGTGTTCTCCCTCAAATCAGGAGTCGATGAGGTAATATAGAATCAAGTGCAGGTTTGATAAGGTGAATGAAGGTGATGACGAAGGTAAACATCATGAAGGTGAGTGATAGGTTGGGCACTTGAAGCACAAATGAGCACGCAAAGGGTGACAAAAAGGTGTGATAGCCAAAACCGCACATTGACGAGGTTGCCATAGTTGGGAATATATATATATATATATATATATATATATATATATATATATATATATATATATATGGTTTATATTCACATATTAGAGTAAAATGTTGATGTATTTTTATCCATTATTAGCTAATCTTATGTTGTATTTGCATTTTAGTATATCCCTAGTTAGATACTTATTGGTTACAACACTTGGTTTAGATACTTTTTGGTTTATATATATATAAGGACAAATGACAAGTGGATCGCATGACTGCATTTAGGCATGGGTTTTAGGTACACTCATAACGCATGTCTCCTAAGCGATCTCTGTGTTTCGACGGGTATCCAAGGCAGGAAGTGTTCCTGGTGAAAACACAAGTTGGTCAAGTGTCACAGGTATCCGAGGTAGGAAGTGCTCCCGAAAAGACACAAGTCGGTCTAGTATGTGCTAGGTGGTGCAAGTTCAAAAAGGTGGTCAACATGGCAATTGTTGTCGTTGTGATCAAAATAAGCAAGCAAAAGTCATCGCAAAACATGCACTAGTTGGGTCGAAATGGACCAATGGTGAGATGACAAGGTGGTCGGGGTGGGTGGAGAAGGTAGACTCCATGGGTGGGTGATAGGTTGGTGGAGAAAGGTGATCTCTAATGGTTAGTTCAAAAAGGTAAGGTTGGGTTGTGGAGAAAGATGATCTCTAATGGTTAGTTTGTGGAGAAAGGTAATCTCCAATGTTGGTGGTGTTCAAATTGGTTGCCAAATTTGAGGTACCACTTGGTTTGGTAAAAAGGTGCCCCATTTTCTAGTGAAAGGGTACAAAGTGGGTAGTTGGGGGTGTTAATGACCCAAAAAAAAAAGACATACGTCTTGACAAGGTTGTCATGAAAGTAGGAGTAGGCTAAATGCTCCAATTAGCAAAGACCATAATGGCAAGATGGGTGGGCTTATGAACATAAACCCTTCATACTTTACTTAGTTGTTAGTTTGATGGTTAAAAAGGTAGCTTGATCACGAAGTGTTAAGTAAGCTCAAAAATCCCTTAATTTGTTAGAGGGTAAAAAGGGAGATGGGTGAAAGTGTGACCTTGAAAAGATGGCTTACCCCTTCTATAGTTAACCTAGGAACCATGATAGACAAGTCCATGCTTTATGCTGGGTGTAGACTGATCAATGCATGAAGTCTACTAATGCTATTGTGAAAATTGATTGTGGCTTTCTTGGAATTGCTTTGCTTTTTTTTAATAAGATCTTTTGATTGCTTTGTTTGATGGTGGTAGGAAAATGATCAATGCGGGAAGCTTACAAGTGATAGTTGGTTTGACAAAGTTGACTTAGCCATCCTTCAAGGGAGTGGTCTAAGCTTTAGATTTGCACATGTTGATAGTTGTCCTTCAAGGAAGCAGTGTATATTTTTAAGCAATTCTGATAGGTATGGGTAGTCATCTTTCAAGGAAGTAATCTGCAATGCTAAATATGTGACCCAAGTGATATTTGGTATCCCAAATGCATTTATACTCATTTATACATGGACAAGTCTATATAGACGTAAGGTTTTCCTTTATGGGGGCGAAACCATAGCACAAGAAGGTTGATGATGGATAAAAGAGGTTTAAGTGACAACAACCATGGGAATCTATCTTGTAAAGGTGTGGAAAGTACCATGAGAATCATGCCATGGGTAGAGTTGGGGTACCCATGTTCAAGATTAGGCTAAAAAGTTGTGACGAATAATCACATGATCTTGTTTGTAGTCGGTTGTCCTTAAAAATAAGGAAATGAAGTTGATAAGACAACAAAGGATGAGCTTAAGTTAGACATAAGATGACTTAGGAACTTGTTTTTAACAAAAGAACATACAAGAGCACAAAGCATTGAGGGGTTTAGGCTCAGACATGCCCCAGATCCATACTTATGCATGAATGGTTTGGGCCTATCAGGGCTGAAGATGTCCCCCAGTTAATTTTTGACACTTGAAAAGACATGGAAAAGATGCTATATTGATAAATGGTTAAAAGGCAAGGTTGGTTAGGTGGTTGGGTTGCGGAGAAAGGTGATCTTCAATGGTTGGCTAGGTTAGTTGGAAAAAAGGTTTGGTTGGGTTGGTTGGAGAAAGGTGATATCTAACGGTTAATTTGGTTTGATAAGGCAAGGCTAGGTGGCTAAAGCCTTTTGGAAGGAGATTTCCCCCAGTTGTTCTTTCCACAAGGTCGAGCTGGGAAGGGATCCCAAGGCAAAGGTGTTGGTTAGCAAAGAAGGCTTAGGAAGGATGAAGATGACTTCATTTGCCTCCCAAGGGTTGTTAGTTGTTAGTTTGGAGTTTAAGTTTTAAGTGGTGGTTCAGGTGGGATCTCCGTTATGGTGCTATGGCCAAGGAAACATTGTTGGGTCGGATTTAGGTAGGTTTGAGGTCTAGAAATGATGTTGGGAACATCATCCTGAAATAAAGGTGGGTTGGACAAGAGTGTCGGATTGTCCTAATGAGGGAGCTTAGGTGAGGTGTGGATAGCTTGGATAAAAGGGTAGCTGAAATTCAAGAAATTTTGAATGGAGGGTTGATGTTGGTTTGTCTTGATAGATAAATTTCTTATGGTTGGATTAAAAGCTGGGTTGATCATGGTTGATTGATTTGGTTTTGAGGTTGGTTTGATTGGTTAAGGTAGGATTGCTTAAAGACATTCAAGGCTAAGTTGGGGGGAACACGAAGAATATCATTTGGAACCTCCTTTTAATCGATAAGGTTTTGGACAAACATCTTAAAAGAACCACATATGTCTACCACATGTCCGTTTGTACAATGATACGTACAAAACTCATTCTCTATGAACCAAATAGGTTTTGGAAGAGAAGCATCGATAGGTTTGATTTAAGGGAGTCTAATGATAGAAGCCCTTAAGAGTTAGTCAGAGATTATGGCATATGATTCCCCCAGTGGGATATACTACCTAGGAAGAGGGTGCACCAATGGCTCATAAGGTTGTGAGCTAATTGGTTGGTTTGGTAAAGTTGGTTGGTCGAATAAATTGGATTGACTCGACAAGTTTGAATGATTTGATGGGTTGGGTATGCTTCATAAGGTTGGTGGGTTGGAAAAATTTGGTTGATAGTTATTGGTTTGACTTGGTGAGGTTGGTTGGTTTAATAAGATTGGTGGGTTTGAAAAGTTTGGTTGGTTTGATAAGGTAGATAAGGTAGGTTTGTTTGATAGGTTGGGCAAGGTTAAGGTATTTGATAGATTTGACATGGTTGATATGGTGGGTAGGTTCGATATGGTTGGGTGGCTTAAAAATTTTGGTTGATTCAATATGGTAGGTTGATAGTTATTGGTTGGATTTGATGGGGTTGATAAGGTTGAAAATATGGGTAAGGTAGGTTGGATTGATAGGTTTGATAACATTGGTAAGGGTGATAAGATTGATTGGTTAGAAAAGTTTGTTTGATAGTTGTTGGTTGGATGATTGTTGGTTTGATTTGATGAGGTTGATAAAGTAGGTTGATAGCGGTTGGTCTGATAGTCGTGGCTGGTATGGCAAGAGAGATAGACCAAGTCTTGGTTTTGAGATTAAAAAAGTTGCCACAAAGGAGGTATAAGTGATTGATATGATGGTTGGGATAGGTAACCCAAAGATTGGTGAGGTTGAGATAGCTGAGATGGGTTATGACAAGGGTCAAATAAGGGTTGAAAAGTTATTGGTTGGTTGAGTTAATTGGTTGTAGTTGAGGTTGAATTGATTGCAGGCAAGGTTGGGTTGGTTGTAAGTGAGGTTGGGTTGATTGTAGGTGAGGTTGGGTCAGCGATATTTAAGGTTGGGTTGGTTGTAGATAAGGTTGGGGGTATAAGTGGCTCTTGATGCAAGGTAATGTTTTAAGGCAAGAGGGTTGTCTTCTAGGAGCTAACAAAGTTAGTATCTCCTGGAGAAACTATAGGGGGCTCTCCATTGAACAAGGCAATGGAGATGAATTGGATGAAGGGAAAATGGTAAAAGGTTTTCAAGGGGAGTTAGATTCCTCACAACTCAATAGGAGAAGACAAGAAAAAGGTCAAGAAGGCACTAAAGCCCATTAAATCCTAGGATTCTTTTTAGTCTCTCTTGTGACTTATGCCTTAAGTTTGAATTGTATGACTCAACTTGGCTTGTAGAGTAAGTATTAGCAAAGAAGTCTATGGTTGGTTTCAGGTTCTGTTTAGGCTCTCAAAAGAATCTGTATTAGAAATCAATATGTGACTTGGTATTGGGGGCTACCCCCACTTCACACACCGCAATGATAAAGGTGTTGGATGCTTAGCCAATATATACTGATTTGTCAGAGTTTATACTCAATAAGAGAGCCAAATTGGTTCTCCCCTTGGTAATGACCTTCAGGTAGGATTGTCGAGAAGGGTAAGATGACCGCTACGTGATGAAATCCTAATCGGACCTTATCTCAAGTTTGTTTGATGTTTAATTGATGAATGTGGTTTGGTTTAATGTGTGCAACAAAAAGTGATGCTACGATAGGATTACTTTGTTTTAAGTTAAACTATGTGAGCTAAACTTGCAAGCAATCAATGTATGCACTTAATTTTAAGCCCAAAAGAAACTTCGATGTCGTTTATGAGCAAAGAATAGAGAGATAAGCATATAAATGCAAACAAAAGTAACCCAAATAAAGACACAAGGGTCCCATCGGACGTGCCAAATTGTTTCAATAAATTTTTGCTTATTTCCTTAAGAAGAGTAAAACTGAAAAGAAGGGTAAGGTTGGTAGAACCTGGATTTGGTTTGCACTTCGTGATCCAGACGGTTGTGAGAGCTCATCTTTGACTTGAGAGGATGAACATCATAAGAAAGAGACTTAAGAAAGGTTGTGTTAGTTAAGTAGGAAGGTGGATTGCCTAGCAAGCTAGATCAAAGAAGTACACGACTTCCTTGGAGGCTATGAATCCACCTTTTAAGACAAGTTAATGCTGATAAATGAAGGTTGCATAACATAAATAAAAGTACTTAATTTAGGTGAAATAAATACTATTTTAAAAAAATGCTTAGATTAACAAAACAACATTAAGGTGAATGCCAAACTATCAAAATATGGTTCAAGTATGGTCAAGTGGTTGTTTTTGGTTTGTATTGTGATAGAAGTCAAGAAAACAGGGTTTTAGTTGAGAGTAAGAAATGGTTTTTTCTTGCTGATTTTGAGTGTCTGGGTTTACACAATGACAATCGACGGTTATGGTGATCGTCGACGGTTATTGTCAGTTCTGGTTTGAGTCAAGAGGTTTATTGGTTGAGGTTGCAAGATGGTTCTACAAGGTGGGTTTGGGTCAGATATCATTTGTGAGGTAGAGGGTAAGGTTCAAAGGTGGTTGGTTCAAGGGTTAGTCATTGAGATGATTGAAAAGAGGTTATGGGTGGATACATGCAATTTCTAAACTAAATAATTGAAACTTGAAATAAAGAACAATATACTTAGCTCATGGTTTGACGGTTGATGGCTTGGAGAAGTTCTAGAGCTTGTTGAAGATGATTGTTGATGAAGAGATCCCTGCACAAAAAGTTGATGGATCTTGATATTTGTTCTCTCCCCTGCTCTTGCCCCCTGATGATCTATGTACCTCCTCTCTCTCTCAAGTTCTCTTTTTATAGGAAGGAATGAGAGGTGCAACAATATGTTAACAATGGGTCCAACTTGTCTAAATATAACTCGTGCATGCATTGATTCACACACGAATTAGACGAGCTAATTATTAAAAAAATAAGTCGAAGTTGAAGGGTTAGTTAAGTTGTTCAAGCAATGAAACTTGATCGTTGATGGTTAGGGTGATCGTCAACGGTCGAGAATGCCAATGTAGAAAGGTTAAGGTTGGGTTAGCTGGATGGGTTTAGCCAGTAGGTCAAACTAACTTGGGTCAAGTAGGTTAGGATCAATTAAGGGTCAAAAGGGTCAAATTGATCCCAAGGTGGTCCTAAAGTGGCCCAGGGGAATTTTGACATTCATGATCATGGTGTACGAATTTTTGATGTCGACAATTGTATGATGTTACCCTACCATAAGGGTATTATTCTATTTCTAAATATATTGAATATTATAACATATTGGCCCATCAATATTGTGTTGTGTTAATCTTCATTATATTTTACATAATCCTATTATTATGTGTGGATCTTCCCAATTTGTTTCAAGTGCATTTCCTAAAACACTAGATTAGCTTATAATCCGATGCATGTTGCAAGAGGGGTAACTGTGAGACTCGGTGCATGAGTGGAAGATGACCCAAGTTTGTTGATCCCCTCCCACATGTAAGGGGGTGCATTTAGGTCCCCAGATTGATGTGTCTTGACAATTTGGAAGATAACGCCAAAGACTCCATTCTAGTTAATCCCAAGAACCCTCACATAAAGTAAATACGCGGAGGGGACACACAAAGCAAGTAAAGATTAGATAAAACGAAAGACAAATTTCGAGAACACCATTAAAATTCTTAGACCCAATCCTTGAATCTTCTTGGACTTAGAGAAATGTTGGGGGTCTTTAAAAATGTTTGGTTGTTGAGGCTCTATTAGGGCCCATATTTTACTTCATCTTGATATTCACAGTAGTCAACAAATCTATAAGGCCCATTCCGCTCTCGGTAATATTCAGTGTCTTAATGGTTGACCACATACGTTTGGATCTTCTAACAAAATTAACATAGTTTATGCCAAAGAACAAAGATGGACCAATTGGGGATGTTGGAGGAGCAAGACCTGCTATCTTAACGATGTTGGAGTTAAGGAGGTGAGCCAATGGTTAAGCAAGGTGCAGGAGTTGAAAACTAAAGGGCCATTTCTTATTAGAATAGAAGGTATCAGATATAATTTCCAAAACTAGTGTTTGAATAAAAAAATGCTCGATCACTAACATCCCACATCAAAGTAAATTGCAAATTACATGCCACATTGCTGCACAAAAACACTTAATTTACAAGTAATACACAAACCTTATTTTCTTTGAATTTAAAGCCTCTTCTAAATGCCTTAAAAATGGCCTTCCACATAATTAAAAAAACGTAAAATGAAATGTTTAGCTTCAACACATTATCACTCGGTACGATAATAAATTGATTTGTTGAGTAGCTCCAAATGAACAAAGCCGACCCAACAACATAGGGTGCAGACAGCAGGCCCATCAACATAAGGCACCCAAGTACTAGCCACCTCGACCCTATACTTTCATTTGTTTTAATTTGTATTAGGTGTAAGATGGATGCTCGAATTTGCATTTTATTGCACACTTTATTAGTCTGCTAACGTCTTGACACTCACAAGAGTACAATCATTGGCTTACGGGGCTTATTTCCAATCAAGCAGCAGACTTTCAGTTACGTTATTGCCATCTTAATAGCCAATTAAAGGGTTCAATATCTGGTATAAGAATAGTTTTTTGGATGAACAATAGTAACAATCAATGGGTAAGTTAGGACTATCTTGTTGTATGATGATAAATGAATGTTGCAGGTGCAGCAATTTTGGAATCCTCATCTGATTGGTCTGGATTTTCTTGATATTGTTTGGTCTTCGGGAATTAACTGCGTGGATATAATTTTGTTCATCATTTCAGATCTCTACAAGACCCATCATCATTGGCTTCAAATTTCTCCGTGATGATGGGTCTGCAAAGAAACCTGAAATGTCAGACAAAATAATATCCATGCAGTTGATTCCAGAAAACTCACACCGTAGCACACTGCAAATTGTCATTCAAAAAGGAAAATATTTTATTTTTTATTGAGATTGAGGCCTCAAACACCATTAGCTTAAAAAAAGAAGAATTTTGCATGCTAGATATTTACTCCATTGTAACGTCATATTATCATCTATACCATTTTCCATTAACTATGGCAATATTAAAACTCCGAGAAATTATATCCTTAATCTGAATTCCGAAAACTGTTTCAGGTAGGGTATAAACCTGTTTCCTGAATTCCAAAATATTATCCAATCCTAAATCTTTAAAAGACATTTGACAGTTTCTTGTCATCTCCAGGAGTTTCTAATTCTTTCCAGCACAATACTCAGCTTTCCATAAGTTTCAAAATTTTGAAAACCATTTCCAGCTGGTTTCAAAAGCTTTGAATACCACTTCTAAATAGTCTCAAAGGTTTATGATAGCACTTTGAAGAGTTTCTAGACGTTTCCATTATTTCCAACACAAATTCTCCCATTTCATCAAAATGTCTACCATAAAGATTGTATTCCTTACAGATCTAACATTGCCTGCTTCCAAAGTTCCTGAGGTACCCATTTCAGATCCTTGCTGCATAGGATAAATATAACAAAAAATTGATAATGGATATACAATAGCAAAATTCAGTTGAAATTCATGAATACAAAATGTCATGATAACAGTCCATGAGTTCTGTTATGACAAAAGAAGTTTAACAGTTCACAAGTCCATGCTGGATTCCACATCTTTATGACAGTTGATGTGATTTATAGAATGGAAATCAGTCAAGCCCTCCATTCTTGTATGCATTATTGTGTGTTAAATAATGAATTAATATCACTCCAAAACAAGTATCCAAGAGAAGCAAGCATGCAATGTGTTATCGAATGACTTTGCAAGAGAAATCCAGCTCTACTCATCTTTAAGAAAAAACATAAGAATCATTGAATATAAAATACATGCATCACATCGATCCTGATCATGCGAAAAAATGGTGCGCAACACACGGTCACCTTAAATTGATAATAAATGGTGTACACCTGACTACAGATACATCTGTAAAGAGATTCTTAGAAATTTAATTTGTACAAAAGAAACAAACGAAACCACTTGAAGCTTCAAACTCATTGAGCTGAAAAGATCAATTTGGGATTGCATATACATCAGTCCAGGTTACAAGTATGTGGGGAAAAAAGCCTCCTCTGTCATGCTTGAAGTCCTATGTTAGCCATATGATAGTGGCAAAAATGGGTAGAGCATTGCCGTCCATCATGATGTTGAAAAACAACTATTTCTACACCAAACAGTGATATGGTAGATTTAACAAAGGCCACTAAACCAGAAGGCAATTCATTTAATTCCATTTATACATAGCTGCAATCCCCAACAGCGAACATTTGGCACCATCTTTGCAGGCTAAGTCACAAATCAAATTTTAAAGCCTGGTTCTATCACTTATGACTGCAAAACTGCATCCAATGTTATGATAGCATAAAAAGGCACCAAGAACGCTGAAATAATGTCACAGAATAATATTACACAAAAGTACAAGTTTAAGATGATTTCTGCCGCCTTTACACAACCATTGACTCTCACAAAATTCCTTTGCTGACTGCTAACAGAATGAAGAATCCAGCAAAGAAACCTGTGTTTTCTTACCATCCAAGAGCTAAAAGAATTTACTTCCAATGGTACAATTTCCCATTTAACAAAACTTGGGAGACCTATACCAGTGAAGTTGTAAGCAGAAATTCAGGCAGCAATCTTTGCATCAGTATGCCACAGAAAGGGCATGCAGGCTTTGGGGATCCATGTAGAAGAAAATACTCCGATAAATATTTTGCATCTTGCAATGATGACATATTGAAGAAAGTGTCAGGGACTTGTTTCAGAACCCATCTCTCACAGCAAATGCAAAACCATAAAGGAGTGGCAGGACAAACATGCATAGAAACTGCACAACGTTGGAGTTTGTGACTTTGGTTGTCAGAATCACATCGCCCAGCTTGACAAAATGCAACTTCAGCAGATCTAAATTGGACAGAAGCACTGCAGAAGGTACAATGTTCCGAGGCAGCATATTCACTGATAGAGGAAATTCTGCCAAATGAATCACAAGGTCACAACTCTTTTATGAAATTAGAATATTTATAGAGACTCGTGATAATTCTACTAAATATCTGTTAGACGAGGTGGTTCTAGTAAGCATGGAGAAAATGAATTAATCGGGAGCAGTCACAGGAAAGCTATTCAATTTTTAAGTTGGTGACTTGGTAACCTTTACTATTTTTAAGTTTTCCAATAGACATGGACAATCCATGCACATCCTTTAAATATTATCAAGAACTGTCGAAGGTCAGAAAAAACAGGCAATTATTAACTCAAGTATATTCACTCCAAGACATTACCTCTTACGCCCAAGTTCACGTATTTGTCCTGCAAGGTGCTTAAGGGGGTCAGATATTTTGGCAATATGCAAAGATATCCATTTGTCCATTTGTGAGGCTCCAGCTGGAACCCAAGCTGTTTTGCCTGGATGACAAACTTGCTGAGGATAAGAAGCACGACATAATATTGCTGACAAGGAAAGGCATACAAGCCTCTCTCTAAGCTCATGCTCACTGCTGTGTAATAACTTGATCCAAGCCTTTAATTTCTCGCGTGCATCAATATTTTCTTTCTTTTCAACCTCACATACTCCAGAATTTAGGGATTCTGCCTTGATACCTGCAAGCAACAAGCGTCTGCAGATCACATCTAATAAATGTATGCGACGACAACTGGCCTTTGATAATAACCTTGGTAAATGAATTAGACATCTTTCCAAAGTGCATGCCTGCCGACTTCCTGAAAACCAGCTTGAAAGCCATTTAGAGAGTATTGTTTCAAAAAAGTTCATTGCCAGAATCTTCAAGGCCAATAATGCCATCAGAATGTCCCAAAGAACTAGCGGTCTTGTCATATCTTCGAACTGCTTCAGAGACCATAGCACATTGGATTCCCAGAAAACCATGTCCTTCTCTGAAAAGCCGCCATAGGTTTCAGACCTACATTCTGAAAATTTTCCAATCGACAATTTCATTTGTTGCCCACCTACCCAGAAGAACTCCACAGCTGCCTTCTGGGACCTAAGGCAAACCATTTCCACAGCTATGTCAAGGGAGAGATTAATCAATAAATCTTAAGCATTATAGTCTCTCGTTGGTAGATAATATTGTGCATCAATTACAATATGCTGTTGGCAAAATTAAAATTAAAACCTCAGAGGCTTCATACGGTGGATATTCTGAGGAATATAATAAATGCTATGTAAAAAATTGCCTCTTGCTGCAAGAGAAATGTTTACTTCCTCACCTCGATTGATACATGGGATCGACTAAATCAGTATCAATACTCCTCACCTGAAAGGTACATGCAAGAACGTGAGGGTAGGTAGAATAAGTGCATAGCAATTTCAACATGCTCTTAGAAGCTCAATCCCAAAATACAAAAAAACTTCCAAGATTTAAAATCTAACTTGGAAGAATCACAATACCATCGATAAGGACTTTTGTTAGCAATGTAAAGACTGACACTTCCTTACTGCAACATCAAAAGAAATGGAACAAATAAAATTTTGATACAACAGTTTGATTGTGGACATGGCTAAATGGAAAGCATATAAATATTTGCCTGCAAGAGAACTATTGATTGAATGTGTATTCATACCTACTGCAGATCTAGGACGAAATTACTTAAAAGATAGGATACAAAGTTGAAACTATAAAAGCCAGATAACTCTCCCATCCCAAAATTTTCAATAAACAATACAGTAGTGATCCTGACCTTGAGCAAAAGCACTGTACAAAGAAAAATTCCAGGTTTGCAGCTATGAAATTGGCCGCCTATCATATACAATGCTTATATAACAAAAAATTATTAAATGAGCACTGGTCTTGAGTAAAACTTGAGAAGTTGAGTCCACTCATTAGGCGATAAATTTATGTAGTCCCTAAAAACAAGTAGTAGATTTGATCCTTAAACAGAGAACCCCCCCATGAGACCAGAGCAATTTCCCAGAGAGATGCAATTAAGAGGCTTTACTGCTATAATAATCCCATCGTGTAGCCATTCATTTATATTAGCCTCTAGAGACCCCTCCTTGACTCCATCCTTGAGCACTTATTTTTTATACATGTAGGTCTAACTACGGAAAGAGTTCATCTGAAATCCAACCAGTCAAGATGAAAACTATATAATTGAATGAACACAAATGCAGTTATTACTTGGAACAACTTCTTGGGACAGATTTATCAATTGATACAAATGTAACTACTTGAAACAATTTAGTCAACTAACAAGAAAGTCACAGTTGTCACTAAAGTATATAAACCAATTTTTGGCCCTGACCAATGTAACAGTTATTGCAGATAACATCCTCCATACTAGAAAGCCTTTGCACAATATTTAGACTCGGGAAGTCAAGGGGGTCAACATCCTTGCAAATGTAATGTGGAGGACAGAATCTTGTTTAGGGAAGGAAACCAAGCTCATATCAGTTCAACAGCAGTATTGCACATTATATGTTTTTTTACCAAAGCAAGAAAGGTTTGTTACTAGTAGTATCAAATGAAGGAATTTTTCTCAACAAACAAAAAATAACCACCCAGTTATCCAGAAGAGCTCTTGAATAATGTTCTCCAGTGGAAAATTCAGTTCCTAAAAAACAAATATATGGTATGAATAGTCAAGAAACCATGAAGTTTGTTCAAAATAGAACTTCAGAGACACTTTAGTTTGATTGAACACTAGTACTCACTAGACATTCATGTACAAAGACAGAAATATGTTCACCTATAAGCTTTTCTCTGTAGAGGGTAATTAAAACATATATTCTTTGGGATATTGCAAAAATATAGAAACTGTTAAATCAAAACTGTATGTCACTTGGTCCAGGCAAAACCACCATGACTTGCATTTCATAGAGAATATTCGGTCATTTGTGATAGGTGAAACCACGCTGATATGGATTTCACAGAATACCAAGAAACTTGTTTCTGCATGAAATGCAAGCCTCGTTATTTTGGGGCCTTGGTTCCAAGCAGCAAGGGCATGACAGTAAAATTAGAGCAAGTCAGTGGTCACTGGAAGCAAAACTTTGAGAAATCGACCAGAAATATATCTGATAAGAGACTTCTGGTGGCAGAACTAGTTTATGTTTGTTAAGATTGATATGATGAGATATTCAGATCTTATATTTATCTGGGTGTTTGATTGAGTGGAACAGTGATTGTGGCTTTGGAACTGTTTCCCATTCCAAAATGCAATAAACATATAGGATTATGAACAGGTATGTTTATGAATCACACAACTAGATGATAAGAAAAGTAGTTGAAAAGTGAGAATTAGACTTACAACAGCAATAACCAAATTTCCTGGTGAAAGGGCCAATCCATAGCAACAATCAAATACAGATGGTGGAAGCTGTGAAAACAAACAAAAGAAAAATCTTTAGTTTCCTATTTTATTGCAGCTGAATCAAAATATACAATTAAGTATCATAGAGTAATTGCAATGATTATGTTCTTACATCTATAGAGTTTTTGGAATTTCCTGAAGCGAGGCCTGGAGAACTGTCGGGAAAAGGGACCGGAGACAGAGAACTCCCATGTATAATCCAACTGCGGACAGAATTATCCTACATGAAACATGATCCCAGCTTAGAGTATACCAGAAACTGTTCACACTGATGAGTACACAAACCACAGAAGTTTTAGTGCAGGACATGTTCAATGAAATCTGTCACACTCTATCGTTACTTCAAAACCAACAATCATGTGGCTGAAAAATGTTCCCCTTGTGTAACTTTTAAAATTGAGAGCAGTAATTTGACAATAAATTAGATTCACGACATGATTCTAATCCTTGACAAAGGCGTCCACAAATCATGCTCTGACTACTTCATTCAGACTACTCTTACCATGCACAACAAATAGATAGCCAACCTCT
Source organism: Torreya grandis (assembly GCA_037957365.1). Taxonomy (NCBI): domain Eukaryota; kingdom Viridiplantae; phylum Streptophyta; class Pinopsida; order Cupressales; family Taxaceae; genus Torreya; species Torreya grandis. The sequence goes on from JARHVA010000006.1 coordinate 10,242,948, forward strand.
AACCACCCAAGAATATTTTTCTTGACTACAATATTAGCATATAGATATAATCAGCCTAAAACTTGACTCATCAGAGTATGACTACATATGGAGAATCCTACACCAAAAGCACTTGCCAACAAAACAAAATGTAATACTAGTTTTTTCAAATACAACTATCTTATATCCCAAAGAATAATGACAATCCTTACCTGAATTAAATACATTTAATTGATGCATTTTTCAGAAATATGCTGAATGATTCATTCAATTTGTATGGAAAAAAGTAAAACTAATAGGAACTTCAAACTAATTAAATATTGACTACCTTCAATACTACTACTTGATGGTCTGAAATGTCCGATTGAATGCAGAGCGCATTTCAGTCACAACATGGGATGTCTTACCAGTGTGAGACTGCTCTTGTAAGGCAACCTCCAGAGACGGTTATGTTTCTATCCTAATGCATGAAATAAAATCATCCTAAGAAAAAATGAGCAAGTCACAGTCCTCCGAAATTTAAGGTCTTCTTGTATGATGTTTAGCCTTGGGCTTTGATTCCTTGTTCTTTCTCGGGTTGTTTAACCCTCTTCTGATTTTTGTTGTGCTTTTTGCTCGGGGTGTGCTTTCATACCACCCACTTTTTTTAATTGAACATGTATTATGTTTTTATATATTGAAATATATCGCATGATTTCAATCAAAAAATAAATAGAAGCTTGCCAAGGCAAATGGGGAAGAGAGTGAATAAAAATAAGGTGATGCACCAAGATGGAAATCACTGGTGAACTCCTCCTCTGTCTAAGTATAACACAACTTTTGAAGATGCAAGATAGATTGAATCACAACATATAAGCTAATGCAGGAGGTAAGATCTAACCCGAATATGGAAATGGAGTTAGAGAAGCAGGAAGAAAGCCAAAGGGTAAACAAATAAGTATTGTGTAAGCTTTTATCAATTACAATAAAATATATAAACAAAACTAAGGCCAAGACAAGGAAAACTAACAACCACCTACTACATGGGGAGTTCTGCCCCTTATAGAATGAGAAAAAGAGATAGACTAAGAAAAAAAGAGAAGAGAGGGAGAAGAAATGAATATTCAGCTGTCCACTATCAACAAAAAAGAGAATTCAAGACGAGAACTTCCATTTTGTCCATGCTCTATCTCACTCTAATAGAAGTAGAACTAATGGCTCCAAAAACTCTTCAATTTTTCATGCCCATGATGTTTTCCATCCTATAAAAGCTTCATCTTTGACTTTGAGTTTGCTTCTAGTATTTCAATAAAGAAAAGAAAGCATATTTTGAATATTTAAATAAAGCTTTTGGTGGGCTTTTATTTTACTCGTGGATATATTTTTTTAATTACAAATTTTTTTATTAAAGCTAGCTTATATGCTCTCCCTTTTAAATAAAAGAAGAGCTTTTCATTAAGTTATGCACCCGTAGCTTTTTCTTCTAGCAAGTTTTTTTAATACACAAGTTTTTATTACAATTAGTGGGATGAGCCCACTAATAAAATAAAGCTCTTAGCTCTAGCAAATATTTAAATTAATTTTAGCATCCTTAGAGAAATATTTTAGCTAGGAAAAAAATGTTGAGAAATATTTAACCTGGTGCAGAATTTGTCAACACAACCGATACATTGTTTAGCAATTAAGATTAAACTAGAGAGATATTGAACCTAATTAATATTTGCCTAATCAGAAATTCCTTTGCGATGGGAAGTTTAAAACCCTGTATCATTTTCTATGGCAAAATATTCACGGTCATTTAATTTCTTTGTTGAATAAAATTCCAAATTTATTTGTATCGCATTAACTTTATCTGTTAGCTACTACAAACGCCTACATGTGCTGGCATTTCATTTTTCAAGTGTTTCCGAAATAAATATTCAGCTGCCCACTATCCGCAATAGAAGAGATTTCATGACGAGCTTCCATTTTGTTCATGCTCTATCCAGCTCTGTTAGATTTAGTAGCTCAAAAATACTCTTCAATTTTCCATGCCTATGCTGCTTTCCATCTCGTAAAAGCTTCATCTGACTTTGAGTCTGCTTCTAATGTTTAAATAAAGAAGAGAGAGATTATTTTGAATATTTAAATAAAGTTTTTGGTGGGATTTTTTTAACCCGTGAATGTTTTTTTAAATTACAAAAGCTTTTATTAAAACTAGCTTATGTGCTCTCCCTTTCAAATAAAAGACTTTTAATTAAATTATGCACCTGTAGTTTTTCCTTCTAGCTAGCTTTTTTAATACAAAATTTTTTATTTAAATTGGCGGGGTCTGCCCACTAATAAAATAAAGCTCTTAGCTCCAGCAAATTTAAATTAAGCTTAGGATCCTTGGAGAAATATTTTAGCTAGAAAAATAAAGTTGATAAATATTTAAGCCTGGTGCGGAATTTGTCAACACTACCGATACATGGTTTAGCAATTAATATTAAACTAGAGAAATATTGAATCATTTTCTACAGCAAAATATTTGGGGCCATTTAATTTCTTTGTTGAATAAAATTCCAAATTTATTTGTAATAGATTTTTTTTTTTTTTTAGCTACTGGAAATGCCTACACATGCTGGGATTTCATTTTTCAAGTGTTTCGGAAACATTTTAGAGATAGAAACACCTGTGAAACGACTCAAAAGCACCAATAGCGAACATGCAAATTCAGAAACAGCTCTAATCAACAGAAACGTTTCATTCCTTACAGAAATGGCTACAAGGGTTGACATCACATTTTTTTTCTATATTTTGTAGCAAGAGGCATTTATTTTCCACTTGCCTTCAATGCTACATGACATTTAAATCGAGAAGATCAAACGAAGCTTGGAGAATTAAAACCAAATACTTGCAAGAACAATTTTTAAACAAGTAAACACACGTTTCAAGGCCCTGCATAAAATTTTGGCCTGAGGGACCTTAAAAGACACCTCAACTCTCATCTCATACTCCTTTATAAATTTGGCAAAACACAACAAATTGGCAGACCATAAGGTAGAAGAGTTAGTATTTATGCATTCCAACTTGCGCCTTTTGACACAAGACCAAAAATTATAAGCAAGGGCCATCAATGGAGTTGGGCACTGACCCAAAGCTACTTGACATGGATGTGTCCTTGACTGATTACAGTGATGTTTGAGGAGCCATAGATTCAGCCAAGAAAGCAGTAGTGGCAATGCACTCCCAAAGGAGGTCCATCTAGCTCGGGTGTTTGTGGAGAGCCTAAGGATCTTAATAATGTAGAGCTTCAATAGGATCATGATATTTGCTACTAGACTGTTAGGGATCCATTCTATGAGTATAATGCATTGACATATATTCTTATTACTTAACAGAAAAATATATTTCAATAATGCTTCTGGAAAGACTTGTGAATGATTTTTTTTGGGATTAATGTTTCAAATCACCCTATGTGATTATCAATTCATCATCGAGATAAAAAGTAACATGTATTGCAGACATAGGCCCTTATGTAAAAAGAATTCAATTTTCCCTAGAAAGTCAACCATTGAGATAAGCAAACCATTGTAAAAGAACCGTTAAAAATAAGAGCACCCTGGACTCGGAAGTTGAAAATTAAAATTGAAAGATTTTATAACATGGTAAATTAAAAAAATTAACTCAAAAATTGTTTGACCATTCACTTATGACCTCTATCTATTTTTTTTTTTTTTAATCAGAATGATACCAGGAAGAAAAGAACAATGTATTATAAAAACAAAGTACACCCTAATAATAATGCTAGAGCTGTATTTTATTGATAGATATATGTTGGAATATATCAATAGAGAAATAATAATAGTGTGCAACTAATTAGAAATCAAGCACATGGCAAAAGATCTTTCCCGAATCAACATTGATGTTGTATAATGTTGTTCCAACTGTCCCACAAATCAAACTGCCAATTAAAAAAAAATCTTTTTTATCCAATGTAATTTCTGGATGAGATTGCCCACAAGAAACTAAAAGGGTTTCATCCTCTGATCTCTGGATGCAAGGGTTTTCATCCTTGAATCTATAGATGAGCTATCCCTACTATAGCCACCCAGTCTAGATCTGAAAATATGTGAAATAAGCATAGATTCCTCCTCTCAAGGTTGGGCAGCCTCTATTTATCCATTGACATGCGCTCCCAACCCTACGAGTCTAGCCTTAGTGTCAAAATAATAAAGATTATTTTTATTATGGCACTAATATCATTTAATAATCAAGTCCCACATAACATGGCATTAGTGGTAATAACATTAAAATGCCCAAGTAGAGTCAATAAACCCTTACCTCTCATCAATAAATCAACCATAGTTTCCAAGCTACTCGCCAAAAAAATCCGAGATAAAACATAATGAACAGCTGACTCACACTCATATCCAACAATACGCTGCATGACATGGTCCTATTCATGTAGCCTTCCAAAAGCCCCTAAGAAATAAGAAGTTTTCCCCGGGGAACTTATAACAGACGTGTACACTTAAAAATATTGAAAGGCATGAAGAATGTCAACAATAAAAAGGCCCCCTTAAGGAAAATCCCCCATGAGGTGACTAATTGTGAGGATTTTGCCTCCAACCAATCTCCTAAAATATAAAAAAATGCAACTAAAATATAGGAAATGGTCCAAAACTCAAAAATCCCAGCGCTCACTAGTATATACTTCTCTAGCAATCATCCCTCACCCATCAAAAAGTATCAAAATGGGATGTTTTCCTATCTCGACTGTTTTCCTTATTATTTTAGAATAATGATCTTTTACAACCATTTCAACTCTTTCTATATAGATGTGGTGCTCGGTTTTATTAAACTGCTCAGCAAGCGTAGACTTTTCAATTTTATTGTGAAGGATGTCTACCTTGTGTTCTTTATGCATTGTTAGGATAGATCTTTCAGCTTCCCCTGTGTAGATCCTCCCACAAGGGCACTATACCTGATAAACTCCGCTATTTAAATTAGGCTCGTGATAATCCTTAGTGATAGTTAGAGATTGTGCAATCTTGTTAAGAGGATTGAAAGAGGTTTTTATGGTATGACGACCTAGGATTCTAGTGATCTTGTTAGACACACCCTCAATGTAAGGAATGAAAGCCAAAGGTTGCTCGTTGTCATTTTCTCTTATTTTTCGTGGCAAAAGTGAGTCATGGGCTTTACAAAAGGCCCTAGATATCTGCCTGTTATGATAACCAATTTTTGAGTAATTTAAATAGCTTTGCCTACTTCTAAAATATCAGTTATATCACTTTTCATTTTATTTCTTTTTTGCAAAAAAAAATGTTTTTACACCTTATTTTTTGTGTGTATTTGTTGCAATGCACCCCGGCAAACAACGGCAAGTGAACTTCTTAAGCGAATAGATGGAAGAGATACCCCTCAGTCACAGTAGCTAAGATCCTAGAAAACAAAAACAAAAACAGGATTGTCAATTTTCCACAAATGCCCAGATCCGAAACACAATGTCCATTTTTGTGCATAAAGAGATTAAACGCATGGAATCATGGGATTCGTAAAAAATTTAAGTAGATAGAGCTGTTTAAAACTTTCAAAATTAAAACATAGTTTTACAAGCTCAAAATTCAAATCAAAGACTAAACTTGGTCACAATCTAGAGAGTCAAAAATTTAGAACAAATCATTAAAATGTAGTCTCTCATCACAGTTCACTCCTTCAACAGCAAATATTTGTATTTAGAGCAGCAAAAGCAGACAAAATCCCTTGAGGGCTTTGGAGGAGCAAACAATTTTCAAGTTCAATGTTTCAGATTTTAATTAAGTTAGGATTTATCATTTTGTCCATCTTCGATTCATTTTTCTGATGATGAGTTAGTTTTTCGTGAGTTGGTGGAGGGCAGTTAAAAGCTTAGTGGCTTCTATATGTTTCTATTTTTTTTCCTTTTGCAAAGCTAAGGTTATGAAAAATCTTCAAATTGTCTAGGCATTCTCGTAAACAACTTTGCTGTTTTTTGAACATTTTTGGGATTGCCTTGTTAGCTTAAATTATCAATTCGCAATTGAGACCTTAAGCCAACAGACAAACACCACGATGCATTGTCATATCAACCCCAAAGGAGCAGCTTGTATACACCTCTGACGATTTCTCTTGCAAGACTCGTCAACCCATCAATCTCTAAGTGCACGTCCTAAGGAGTGTACCGGGATTGGGGTGGGCCAACTCCTGCTACTTTGTAAGAGATTTTTTTATGATAATATATTCCTTTATACTACCTTCATGCCTCCTATCATGTCCCCCTGAAACTCTAAAATCCTAAATCCCTGAAATTCATCTAAGTTTGAAATATATTAAGATCCTCCAAAATCTAGAATCTACATTATAGCTCTTAAAGGTCTGAAACCACAATCAAACATCCTTAAAGTATATATATAAAATATAATTTTAAGTATAAAAAACTAAATGTCCATATATAACTGCAGAACATAGTGTTGATGAGGAAGCATGGCTTCACTCTTCACGTTGAGTTTCTCTAGAGTAATATCTTATGTTATCTCTCTTTGTTGTTGTGTTTGTTTCTTGGATTGCGTGTTTTTACTTCTTGCAATTAGTCTACTATCTCAAACACCATAAATCTTTATATTCGTTTTGCACTTCTATACAAGTACATTGGATTGCAATCGTGTGTGGAGTAGCAATGGGTAGAATGAGAAGGATTGTATGCAATGGATGTAGCATGTGGAGATTGCATGTGAGCTATGGAGATTTTCTCATGGGTATCATTGAAGAGTTGCAACTAGAGTTGCAACCCAAGGAAGAGATGTTGGCAAAGATCCAAGATGATGATGAAGGGGTGAAGGAGAGAGAAGAATCTACCATGCAAAGGAGACCATCCTCTTCCAAAGATGCACAACCCATGACTGAAGTATGCAAAGTAATCACTTCACCATATTCTTTTTCTTCTCATCAAGATCTAGATGCTTCCTTTGGAAACTTTAAGAAGCATACTAAGGGATTTGGCTCTAAATTGCCAACCAAAATGGGTTATGATAGAAAGGGACTTAGCATCAAGGGCCAAGGAATGAGTGATCCCATAAAAGGTTGAGGAAAGGCCTCAATACACAAATTTGGGATATGTTAGTGGCAAAGGAGGAGTTAGACAATGCTCCAAAACTGCTGAAGCAAGACAAGCTTACAAAGCTCAAGAGCCCAAGCCACTAACTCAACAAAAATTGCCCATGCAAGGTAATGGCATCATTTATTTTGTCATAACTATTGAGGAGTTTGATTATCTAATGAATAGACAGGTCTCTCAAGAAGAGGAAGGTAGCATGGTGCCACCTCAAAGGACCAAAGAAGAGTCTCCAAGAAGAGGACAGCAGCTCCACGAAGGAGATAACACACTGTCTGTCCATGACTGTGTGAGTAAATGCAAGCTGAATCCAAGAAGGCGAGAGCCTTTCAAGAATGGGAAAAGCATCAAGAAAGAATACAAAGCATCTCCCAAACAAGAAGAATATCCCAAAGGAGGAGGTAACACATACCACTTCATCGTACCTGCACAAAGGGCAGCCCAAGAAGTTATGGAAAGCACACATCTTCGATTGTTTGCTTCAATTGTAAGAAGAGTGATCATGTAGCACAAAATTATTAGTATACATATCCAAGTTCTTTTTGTGGAATAAATAACCATTGTATGGCCATGTGTTGGAAGAAGAGATCCAACAACAAGAAGCATATGTACTTCAAGAAAAAAGATAAAAGTTGTAAAGACCACTCTCCAAAACAGAATGTGGTGAAGGGCAAGAACATGTTGTCCAAGAAAATGGGCAAGAATCATTGTATTCATTACAACATGAGTGGGCATTGGGATGCAAGATGTTGGGAGCTTCATAAACAACTTCACCCAACGAATTGCAAGAAGCATTGCTAGAAGGAAAAGGCATCTACAAACAAGAGGGAAGTTGTTCAAATACCTATAAGCGAAAGAGGTAGCAAATGAAGAAGCCCTCCTATCAAAGGAAGAATCCATCAAGGGGGAGCAGCTCATAGAGGAGCACCCATCACCACAGCCAAGAGGTAAACATGGTAGGAGATCAATCCTTAGAAGGATAGTTGCAAAACTCAGTATTTGATTTGCATTCATTTGAAGAGCTATACAAGATGGAAACTGTCGAAATGGAGCAGCCCATAGAGGTCCTCATCACCATTGCAAGTGGGTAATGCTAAGCATTCAATATTGGTTTCTTGGATAGAGTTTTGCATAGCTAAGATATTGATTAGCATGCATCTACATTGCTAGGAAACGAAAACGGATACGGATCCAAAACGCGAAAATGACATATTTTCAAAAACCCTTGGTTTGGAAACGTCCGTACAATATACTATAAAAAATATAAATATATATAAGTGCATAACACTTATTTTTAGTCCATAAAACATAAAACACTTAAAAAATATAGTATTCATGAAAGTTCAAAACATTCAACATGCTTAAATTTTCACATGTTCATGAGTCACGTGTCATATCATGTGTTATAACCCAAGTTCAACTTCAAAGACAATATGTGCATTCAGATCAAAACACGTTTGCATAAGAAATTGAAAGCATTGTTCGCATGCAACTAGTTGTCACTCATAGCAATGATCCATATGTAGATGATTATCATCATCAAGCTATGCAAACCAAGAAAGCCTCTAGTTTAACATAACATATTTTGTAAAGACCCCTGCTGAATTGGCCTTTAATTTTCTATTTTGGGCACTTAGTAATTTCGTCAAACACTTTGCTTGTAAACTTGTTCTTGGCTGGTAAGTGTTTTCAGTTTGACTTTCACCTTGAATGATGATGATGCAGTGCTTATGATGTCTTTAACTAACAATGCACAATGTCTCTAAGTGGAATGAGAATGTTATGCAAGAGATACTTTGATTTGTCAAGGCAATAAGATCGCTGATATGCATCTAGAGGGAATAGACATTTAGTCAAACATATGACATAACTATGCAAAGGAACACCTACAGCAAGTAAGCATTTTGACAAACACTTTGTGTGCAAACTCCTTATGCAAATGAGAAGGTACAACCATGAGACATTTTGGCAAACACTTCTCATGCAACCTATCAAACTTTAATGATATTAATCAATCTAATTTCTGAGACAATATAATGACTGGAAATGAAATGCACAACCACTAGACAATTAGACAAACATTTGCCATGCGATCTCCTATCTTCATTATGACTAAAGTTCATGAAGCTACCGCCATGAGGAATTATGCCAAACACTTGGCATGCAAACTTCCTATGCAAATAAACACCTACAGAAATATGGCATTAAGACAACTAGTTGCCATGCATACTTCAAACTCTATCATGACTGAAACTTGAGCAAATATGAAGCTACAGCAGAAAGGTATTTTGACAAACATGTATCATGCAAACTCCTTTCAATTTGATACGCTGATGTAACATATACTGAGTACAAATCAGATTACAATGCTCAACAAAATGACTGATTTTTCACTATATTCATGCCTACAAAAATGACAGTCTGCAACTTAATTTCAGACTTGTACTCAGAGTTTACAATGCAAGAATAGCAATGAAAAACTTGGTATGAATGCTGATA